>JBAWJQ010006688.1:5582076-6202307 GCA_037783105.1 Bactrocera zonata
ACAAGACGAACTTGCCATATCAGTTTGCGCATAGCATCAATAACGCTCGTTGTCAAAAAATTCTAAGTATGCATACAATTAAAAAGGCCAAACTCTACGATATGTCAAAACAAAAAAAAAAAAAAAATACCTTCAAATATGTCAAACTTTACGATGAAATCGTGAATTTCAGATGAATTTCAGATGAATTTCAGATAGCAACATTAGTGCTAATTTTCTAATTTACTAGTTCCCGTATATATATATGGACAGACAGACGCTGATCAAAACAACAAATTTCATAGTAAACTTAATAGACCCTTATTACGATTTAACGGATCGTCGATTATTAAAGTGCATTAAATTGCGTAAACATTTTTTCATTTATTAACGTTTTTAGTTTGTTATATTGATGATTTGAAAGAATCATTAATCATATTCATATTCTCAGATATAAATAGTCGAACTTGTTTCATATATGATACGGTTCCGATTGTGTGTGAAGTACATCTCAGAAACTGCATGAACCGCCTAAATGCAACATAATATATGTAGAACACTCAAGGAAATCGTAAGACCTGACTACAAATAAAACCAGAAGTCTGGGCAGATTTATAACAAAATCTGATATCTCAGTTTGTAAAAATTGTTTAGAATTTGCATAATAATCTATTTAGTTTACAATAGATTATTAATTTTGTTCAAAATTAAAGAAAACTTCTTATTTTGAAATCTTTGATTTTAATCAACACTTTAACGTATTATGGGGATGTATGTAATTGAAATTTGATTTTTATTTGTGATTATCAAACTTATAAATGGTTATATGTGATAACAGAAGATTACAATTAATTTTGTACATACAAGGTACGTTCCAAAGTAAACAGGACATAAAAAAAAACAGAATAAATGGTTTTTCGGCAAAATCAATTTTTTTTATCAAAATAGTCTCCTTCTGCTTCAATACAGCTTTTTGCACGGTCCAAAAGCATGTCGAACGAGTGTTTTAGCTCGTTGGTCGTAATGGCCGCTAGTATGCCGGTGCAAGCCTTTTGAATAGCCTCTACGTCTGCATAACGGTTTCCTTTCATGGGCAAATGTATTTTTTGGAAAAGGAAGAAGTCGCACGGTGCCATATCACGTGAATACGGGGAGTGGTTAATGGTTAAAATGTGATTTTTGGTCAAATAATCGTACTTCAAATTTTGAATTCTAAGGAATTTTTGGTCGTCAGTCAATTTGTGGGGAACAAACCGTGCACACACCTTTCGTAAGCCCATATGTTTGGTCAAAATGCGATAAATCGATGTTTTGGAGATGTTCAATTCCGTTTCCATGAATTTCAATGATGATTTCGACTAATTTTTGAGGAATTCACGTACAGTTTCGATGAAATTTCCGGTGATCACGGATTTTAATTATCCCACATGTTGATCGTCATTGATGACCTCACGACCACTTTGAAAACTTTGAAACCAGTCTTGCACACTGCTACGGAATAGGTAATCATCGCCATAAACTTGTTTCATCAATTGAAACGTTTCGGTAAAAGTCTTACCAATTTTCTCACTGAATAATCAATAAAGTGAGCAGATTCTAACGCACCAGTCGACATATAGATGGCGCCACCAGGGGGCGATAGATTAAAAAGTCCCGTTTGCTTTGGAATTCACTCTGTATGATGCAGTGAATCGTAATCAATAAAAACTTAACTTGGTATGTTTTGACGATACATTCTTACATTTTAGAGGGCGACATACACTTGATATTATTTCTCAACCAAAATAAAATTTACCTAAACGTGTTTGTTAGGCTAAAAACGGTAGCTAAAAGTTTTCCAAACCAAAATTTAATTTATTCACACACATATGAAAGAATTTGTAAATTAAAGCTGTTATAGCTTACTGAAAATGGAAAGTAGATATTCATATTATGTCTTATAAAACTAAGTTATATTAATATATTGGAATTTTTGCAAGATTTTCCAACCACTTTTCCATACAACGGCTTTAGTAGCGAATATGTATTGTGTGGTTTGTGTATGAATAAAAAATTATAAAAGCTATTGAGATTAAGAAATATTTTTGTTTGTTTATAATCAATTGCGCACTTCACGTTGCTAAACGAAATCTAAATTCATTTGCATTCCAGCCGCCCGCGCGATTTACATTCTACTGAATATACATACTACCCTGCTAGCATGCATAAGTGATTGTAAATTGTTTATTCATTGTTAAAAAAAATGGCAGCAGGTTAATTGGTTGCAATGATTGGAATATAAATTTTGATAAGCTGATATTTTTGGTGACTTTAACTCACAATTTATTGCCTGTTTTATACAATTAACGATCATACTAATGTATGTACGTATTAGTACTCAAACAAAATAACGCGGTGTTAGTCTGTTATTACATCCGGCAACTTTTGTTGCGGCAATTCTTGGTTTATTGACGAGGGGGCGACGAGGAGAGGAGAATCGCGCCGAGTTTTTAGTGTTGTGTTCTTATTCGTAACGAATCGCTGCGACGTTTTTCGGCATTCGTGTTTTTTTTTCGTAATACATAGTTGCATTTGCGTATATTTTTTTTAAATTAATATTTTGAATATATTTAAAAAATTTAATTTCATCTTTTGGTAAGTAATTTGCAAATATGTATACAAATATACATAATATAATATAAATATTTTAGAAAATGGAGTATGACGAAAAAGTCGAATTAATTAAAGATATTGTGAAATGTATGGAGGAAGCCATACATATTGATTCAGACGATAGTGAAAATCGTGCTATATAGTATAATTTTTGTTTTAATTTTGAATTATAAATAAAATGTATTTCTTAATTGAGAGAACTGATTAATACATGTGATAGTATATCCCAAATACGTATAAGGAAAAAGAAACGACAATGGGTTAAAGTAAAGTGAAAGAGAATGAGAAAAAAACTCGCACAGAGTTGCGTAACACAAGTTGCTCGTGTGAATGTAATGGGCCACAGCAAAAGAGAATCGCCCGAGAATTAGCAACAAAAGTTGCCGTGTATAATAACAGACTTACACACAAACTCAAACATATTACATGTTACACTAACTACACAAGAATCACGTCTCGAAAAAAAAAACATATCTTTAGGGGGAGAAAGAGCTCCTGTAAATAATATTAAAATTTTACTTTCAAATTGCTGTCCATGTTGTAGAACATCTTCTTTAAACAGCGTTTTACTCATATATGACCGATTTTGTAGTTTAACAGTGAAATTAAGGGACATTTTTGAGCTAAGCCAGATAATCACGATTTTTCCATCAAAAGTGCCACATTTCAAATAATACAAATGATTAAGCCCACTTTTTTCAGATAAAGCAAAAGCGGCACAACAACTAATAGTAAACTTCTGTTAATACTGCACAAGCTCGACCCAATTAACACAAAAGTAGACAAACGGTGGGTTTTACTGTAAATAAGATAGTGATGACAAAGAAATTTATTCAGCAGGTAGATAAGTGTATTACAAATTAATATAATATATTGAAAAAAAAAATATTTTGAAAAATTTTGAGTTGTGACTCTTTCGTAGTTAGTGTGCGATATATGTCAACACAGTGAATCAAAATAGTTTACAAACACATATTTGTATTAGTCCACGACACACTTATTTGTTTCAAAATGAACATGACTTGTGGTTTTTATATCTATTTCAAAAGATGTAAATTTAGCAGTAAGTAAATAATATTTTTTTAAACATATAAGGAAACAACGAATACAGAAACTTGAAACGCGCTTAAATCATATAAAAAAGTTTACATACACTAATTATTATTTATATAAATTAACAGTAATTACAATAGGTTAAAATATATTTGTTATTTTGTTGGCGTTTCTTATGTTGCAATAATTGCTTCCAGACGTCGACGCAAACTCCTCACTTAATTTCTAGAATCATTTCGGGATATTTTGACCTACTCGGTCAATAATGCCGTTTAAGGACATCGGTTTAATTCGATCTTTTCGAATACGGTTTTCCAATATGTCTCAGATATATTGAATAGGTAATTGCGGTATTTTTGGCCGCCATCCTATTGGAAATAGAAGTGACACAATTCAAAGCACACTTTAACGAAAATTTTTTCTGATTTTTCTTTTTTTTTTGCGTGCAGTTCGTGCATTGTACTCATTTTTGTGGAACACATTTCAAATCGTTTGTGGATGCACGCTACGCCCTGTGATGCATAATAATTTCTTCTGCGTATCTAATGCTTACGATCTTTTAGTATTACAACCAGAATTTAAATATAGAGAGGGGTTTTAATTTTTATGAACGCCCTGAACGTTGAATATTTGTCTGCACACTCGATGGCGATTTGTTAATAACTCTGCCAACAGCATGTGCGTCTTTCCCTTTCAAATACAAGGCTAAGATAATTTTTCGAGTTTCCAATAGAATTTCACGACCACGACTCTACACTACTTTTAAACAGAAATAATTGATTACCGATAGATTTCCGCGAAAAACGCAGAAAAAAAAACAATATACAACATTTTTCGATGTGATTTTTAGTAATATCTCTTTTAACTTTCTTACAATACTGAATCGTAGATATTACTACGCAAAATATTAAATCTTAATAGTATCGTTGAGTATTGCATAAATTACAGTTTTTAATTGAAATTTTTGACCGTGAAAGGTTGAGGCGGTTGTGTACGTAAACTTTTTTACTCACTGTATATGTATGCGTATACACATAATTAAGCCACTGCATAGAAAAACTACGTTTCTGAAAATAAATTCACCGAATTAGCTTTTTATTTGTATAACGGAATGCAAAAAGTTCCGTTATATGTTGGGAAGTTGCTAAGATCATATTCAGAGAAATAAGTATCGTGGTTGGCGAAAAAATTAAAATAAACTCGTAGTTGATCTAGTCGCGTGTGCTCATATAATTAACCCAGTGTTACAAAAGCTTTACAATCACGGTCTGTGTAAATAAAATTATTAAAAAAGTGAAACATATATTGGTTCCATTTAATTTAATCAGATGTGAATAATATTCAAGTTCAATTTATGCAGTTACACATTATCAGAAAACTATTGCATCTAATGTTAACAAACAATTAAATTAGGTATTTTTGTGTTTCGTCTTTGTCTGTTGTTTTTGTGTATTTCAGATCATAGTCATTTTAATACCCTGAAGTAAACGTCGGAGACCCTGTAAAGTATATACATAAATGTTCAGCATGATGACGTAAGAAGATTTAGACTTGTACTAAATTGAGTGTTCCGCAGGGTTGAGTCATCTCCCTGTTACTTCTAAACGTGCTCAACGACCGGATGGAATTTCTACCAAAATGATTCTATGATATCAACGTCAGGCAATGGAATAGGTGATATGTGTGTTAAAGTAAACGACATGATCAAAGATCTCGCTCGCTTCTTCCTTACTAGATCTTAATATTGCAGTCGACGACATAAAAATACAGGCTATTAACAAAGATTTTAGGTATTATATTCGACAACAAACAATCGCAAATATTGAAATATTGCAAAAGTTCAGAGCTGAAATAAAATCCTCAAGCCGCTAACCGGCAACGCCTGGGGTAAAGACAAAAAAAACGTTGCTGCATTATAAAGGTAATCGATCGGCCAGTCACTAACTACCGAACCAGACAATGGACGCAAATAAACGCTATTACAACTCCTTCGGAGAATCTCTCCTAGTGAGGGGCATACTTGGATTCGGAATACCACCAATTACAGACGAAGAGCTCGACTTGTATCGCTAGTGTAGAGTGATTCTTGCATAACTTTATTGTGGATATTTCAGCTAGTTAAATTCATACTTATCCAAATACGAAATGGTAATTTATTTTTTCACATAAATTTATTTTACGCCTTGACCAAATCTCACAGGCTAATTAGATTGACGTCCTAATGGCTCAAAGAAATAGAGAAACTCGTAAACTAAAAAATTAAATACTGAGGCAAATAAATCCATACCAACACACGTACGTGAGTGAAGATAGCTTGAAAGAATCGCGGAAATGTGGGCACAAAGTTTTGGAACGTAACGAGATGGCCAACTATGTAGCTAAGGGAGCGGCATCAACAAAGTCAACAGCCTTTCGCTGAAGTTAGTATACGCACTTAGAAAAGAGCTCAGGTAAGATGAAATGACAAGTGTGGATTGTTACCGAAAGTTGTTGCCGGTAGGGTACCAGCGGTAACTATTTTTTTTTTTTTAATATTTTTTTTATTTATTGGATCTGCTTGATAAAGACTAACAATGAGTATTAAAATCTTAAATCTATTTAAATCTAAAGAAGCTCAAGAATGTGGTTGAGTTTTTTTGGTAGAACGTTGCTCCCTAGTTGGCTCGTAGATCACTTTTCTGGTCTGTTTGATTGCAGGAATTTACCAAGCCGTTAGCCAATGGGTTTGAATGTTCGCGAAATTTAGAAATAACTCTGTGCCCAAGGCATAAGATGACATTGTATTTATTTTGAAAATTCTTTATTTATTCTTCCAAATCATGTTCATCCCCTTCAAAGTAATCGCCTCCCGATGCAATGCACTTATGCCAACGGGTTTTCCAGTCTTCGAAACACTGGTTGGAGTCACTTTCCGGGATGGCCTTCAGTTCCGCCTTCGCTGCGGCTTGAATCTCCGCTATCGTATAAAAACGGTATCCCCGGAGCGGTCTTTTGAGCTTGGTGAATAGCCAGAAGTCGCACGGCACCAGATCAGGTGAATACGGTGGTTGCGGAACGATATGGGTTGAGTTTTTGGCGAAATGATCATAAATTACGAGGACAGTATGGGATGGTGCATTATCGTGGTGTAAAAACCGAGAATTGTCTTTCCATAATTCCGGCCTTTTTAGACGGATAGCGTTACGCAAACGACGCATAACGTTCAAATAGTATTCCTTGTTGACTGTTTGACCAGTTGGAAGGAATTCATAATGCACAACACCACGATAATCGAAGAAAACAGTCAACATGAACTTGATTTTTGAGCGACTTTGGCGCGATTTTTTTGGTCTCGGCTCTCTTTTAGCACGATATTTGCTCGACTGATCGGTTGTTTCGGGGTCGTAAGCATAGATCCAAGTCTCATCGCCAGTTATAATGCATTTCATGACACCCTGGTAGTCGGAAAGCATCGTTTCACACACTTCAACGCGACACCTTTTTTCCAAAAAATTCATTGTTTTCGGTACCAGTCGAGATTTGACGCGCTTGAGGCCCAAAACATCCTTCAAAATAGTATTGGCTGAACCTTTGGATATGTCAACTTCATCAGCAAGGTCTCTAATTGTTAATCGACGGTTTTTCAACACCAAATCTTTGATTTGTTGAACGTGAGCTTCGTCGGTTGAGGTTGATGGTCGCCCTGGACGCTCTTCGTCTTCGTTCACGGCCGGCTTGGAACTCACTGTACCACTTGTAAACATTTTTTTTAGACATAGCCTCATCATCAAAGGCTTTCTGCACCACTCTCAATGTATCCGTAGCAGAAAATTGATTCCGTAAACAAAATTTAAAGCAAATTGCTCAACAAATTTCGACATCGCAAAAAACGAAAAACTCACTTTTAGCAGCTCACAAAACGACACGTATCTCAAACACTAATGAATATTTTGACATGAAATTTGACATAAATGTGACTGACAGTACTACCAACAAAAAAAAAAAAAATAATTCTCCAAATCCTTCGACGCGCGCAGTTTAAATTCAAATGTCACTTTATTTGTTCATTACGCATGTATAATGGTATACCCGTGATTGTTCTAAGCATTTTGGATTGGAACATTTGTATTGTATCAATGTTCAAACATCCAAATCGGTTTTATGATTGAATTGTATAACAGCATTGCTGTCTAGTTCATGCAAGTTATTTTACTCCCTATATGTTTTCGCCACGTGAACCTTCGATCCAGGTGAATCCGAAGATAAGTTGCTTCATTCGCTTGGGGTACTAGGACATTGTTTATTTTAACTATCCGACACGTTCTGGTAAAATGCTTGCATTTCTGCTCATTACTATTTATACGCCAATTGGCTAGCCATTCTTAGACAAAAGTTAATTGTTGCTCTAATACTCTTATTGCTCTGGTGTTGCATTGCCTTCGGCTTACTAGAGCTGTGTCATCCCCGTAAGTAGATGTCAATACCTTAACAAGACGTACAGAGTTGGGCCTAGCACGATACCCGGAGGGACACCAGCTCTTATTTCTCGTTCTTCTGATATGAAGTCTGCAACTAACTGTTAATTTCCTGTTTCTTAAATATAACTCAAAAGTTTTATGCAATTCGTAAGGTAAAACGATTTTGATTTTCTATAAAAGGCCTTCATGCCAGACTAGACCAAACGCCTGAGCTACATCTAGCAAAATAGCGGAACAGAACACTCTTTGTGCTCGAATGTTTTCCTGATTTCGTTGGTAATTCTATTTACTTGCTTTACAGTGTAATGTTTTATTTTCGTGGAGGAAAGGAGTCATCTTTGATATTAAGGCTTTTTCACATATTTTAGAAATACACGGTACGAGATTTATTGGATCTATAGGAAGACGGCTGTGTTAAGTCTTTCCCACTCGTTAGCGGTATTGGGCAAAGTTGGCAACTTAAAGTTGTTTTTGGGAAATTAGGTTGAAATACCTTTTCTAGATGATTGACAAAGCAATTGCCTTTTCCTCATCACTACGTGCCCAATTACCATTCAACTGTCTTAGAGGCATGTTGGCTTTCCAAAGGCTTACTAGAATTTTATACAATTTTCAGTATTGCGGTTTTCCTTGCAATTAAGCGCTTTTTTTAACTTACGTACGGCTGTTCTCATTTCTAAGATTTCCTATTTCATTATTAGTGATCTTACTAACACCATCGGGTTTATTGTTTTTTTTTTTTGGTGTTGCCATTTAAGTTGCATTAGTTATTACATTTCTCTATCTATTTTATTCTTATCACCATATGATATCGCCATCACACATACATACATGTATACCGTCAAAAAGTAATGCGACTGCATCATATGTTACACACATGTCTCGACTCGAATTTGCGGAATTTACTTATATAATTTACTAATCATCGGTGTGTTCACAAGCGAAACCTATTAGTCACTAGGCCAATATGTCAGCTTACCAGGAGATATTATATCCCGGTTATGATTCTTATTCATAGCGTAGTACACAGGTTGCTATATATATTTCTGGACTAGGCAACACTAAGTGTTGCAGGTGCAATCTGACATTTCCATTGGAAAGTTTGACATTTTTTAGCATAACATCACTCAGAACGTTTTGTCATTTAGTCGTGAATTGTTTTATTTACAGGGAATTAAAAAATTCATCTCGGCCAAAAAATGGAATTAACTCGTGAACATTTTCATGCGATCATTTTTCACAACTTTTGACGTGGATTATCACGACAAGAGTGCATCGATGAACTAAAGTCTTTGTATGGCTATGAAGCACCATCCTATAGCGCTGTGAAAAGCTATTACAACGAATCCAATCGTGGCCGACGCTCGCTCAAAGACGAATTCCGTGAAGGTCGTCCAAAAACAGCCGTTGTGCCAGAAAACATCGATGCCGTACCTGAACTGATAATGCAAGGCCGTCATGTAACATACCTTCAGATAGAGGCATGTCTATGCATTTTTCCCACCAGCATACATTCGATATTGCAAGAACACCTGGCCGTAAAAAAGGTTTGTTCTCGTTGGATCCCGCACAATTTGACAATCGCTCAAAAAAAGGGTCGTGTGGATTGGTGTAAAGAAATGCTGAAAAAATACGATCGCGGTGCTTTAAAAGATGTTTATAAGATCGTCACAGGTGACGAATCATGGATCTATGCGTAAGACCCGAAACAAAACAGTAATCGACTGTGTGGGTCTTCCAAGACGAGCCAAATAAAAAAAAAAAAAAATATTTTCGTTGATACATATGCCTATTATCATTATTAGGCCAGAAATATATATAGCAGCCCTCGTACATTTGTCGTCCTTTCGAGTTAATCAGACGTGAACCCCAGTTATGTGTGTTTTGCGTTGTAATCTCCACTTGCTAGAAATCTTTGACCAAGCGTTTTAATTCGCTATGTGTAATTTTAAAAAGAGGTGGACAGTATATAAGTATAGCCGTAAGGTGTAAGTCAACACCTCGATTTTTCAGAAATATTGTTGTAGCTTGTAACTGCGCTGTAGCACGAGATTCTAATACGAGGTGGTTTAATCGTTTTCTTACGAACACTGCTGTTCCACCATGTGGCTTTTCATCTGGGAGGTACGTAACATAGATTCTAAGTCCCGGTATACATACATTGCGTAAGGTTGAAAATCATAGTTTCAACGCTTCCATTGGTTTTAGAACAATTGCATTTGTGCAGTGTTGCCTTTCACCACGTTTGCCTAGCTCTCTTATGTAGCATTGTCTTTAAAGATTTACTGTTTTGAAATATTGGCGGAGATTTCAATATTTTCGTTAGGAGGAGTATTTAACATTTGGTTACGACGTGCTTGAATACCGACCAGTGATCTGCAGTGAATGAGTTAAACACAACTTTGAGCCACTTGCGAAAACTTGAGTATGAAGCAAGCAAATTATTCACGGAATGAGTATAAGTACTCACTTACAATTATGAGAGAGAGAGTTTTGGCTTGTGAGCTGCTTAGCTTGTATGAAGCATATATTCACAAGTGTTTGCTTATGAGCTCACAATACTTATGAATCTTTGCTTAGGACTCTCTGACATTCATGAATACAAAACACTTGTGAATATACGAAGAAGCTTAATTGTGCGCAAGCCACTTGAGCCACTTGAGCCGTAACGCTATGAACCAAAGGCTAAGAAATATATTATGAAATTAGTAAGAGTTACTATAAGTTAATATAATTATTATTGTATAACAACAAGGATTTTGTAACTGGTTCAAATAATGACTAGATATAATGAAATAAAAAACTGGATTTTCATATTTTGTGTTAATTTTCTCTATTATTTAAAAAAATCACATATACATACTTACATACATTAATATGTTATCACTTATAATATTACATTATATTTTATAAAATGATAATTTAGTTCCTTTCAATGGAATTAAGGTTTTAATGTGATTTATTGTGCTATTTTAAAAGAAAACTAAATAAAAGGATAAGAAACAAAGAAGTTTCAGTTTTGTAGTCACTACAATCGCGCGTTTCGTTCCTTTTAAAACCCCTCCGCGTAGGTATAAAATATATTTTGAATAGGCAAGGAATTTGTGAATGTATTCATGAATAAACAATGAGCCACTTATTAATGAATGTATTCATGAGCCTTTCAACTCATCTAATGGTAAGCAACGAATAGCTCAAACTATTGTATACAGAGAAGCAAGCCAAGCCAAGTGTGAGCGATGAGTGATTGTGAGACATATTCACACTCATTATTACACAAGCAAGCCATGTGATTGTGAGAAGATAATATTTTTAGTGAGAGCAAGTGTGAGTGAATATTGGGGGTGATTCATGAATATGAGAGTGTATTCATAAGCCAAGTATTCACTGCAGATCACTGATACCGACAGACAATTTAGTTTTTAAATCTTTACAGGGCAACCCCTATAGTCTGCAGTGTGATTTCCATCATAATTACTACATTTTTTATTTAAATTCTCTTTTTTAAGAGTACATTTTGATGCGGAATTCAAATTACCACCCAGACACTGCGTAGGGTGCAATATTATTACATGCGTCCGTGCTCTTGACAGTTTGTGCATTGTGTAGGACCATTTCTTTTGTGTAGTTCCGCAACGGTAACTATGCGATGGAGCAGATATTTTAAGTTGTAAATGGGATGTGTTTAATTTTTCTTAAGTTGACTATAATTTGGCATCTATTCTATTTTGAACATTGGTTGTTGGACTTTGTTCCTGATAAAAATGTTTACCACTGACTTAATACTAAAACCACCTTCTTCAAATGCTTCTTTAACACCCTTAGAGTCTACCGAAGACTCTATGCCTTTTATGACAACAACTAGGACTTTTGACTCTTCAGTTGGTAAGAGTAGTAATTCTAGTTATTATTTGACAAAAAATTTAAAAAATTATCTTCGAATCAAAGACAGAAAATTTAGAGAAGGAATTTTTGTAAGTTCGCAAACACGTAGAAAAAAGAATATGCCACATTTAACTTAAACTACCGACACATCAACGGAAGACTTATCAGAGGACAATGGTGGTGGTCTAATCATGATAATAAGCAAACTGAAAAACGTTACAGTGGGAAATATTCAATAGAATCGATGGAAAAAAACTACAAAATAACTTGCATACCTTATCAGCGTATTAAGATATTTTATTGATATATTTATATACAACTTGTGACAGTAAAATTATAACTTATCACCGCAAATTTTATACTTAATGTTTTTCACCTTTTTATAATACTTATTGGGAACACTTTAGTATACCGTCCCGGTATTTCGGGAATAAAATGGCTATGGTCGGATAGAGGAGCTTCTCCAGATCAAGAACATATAGTTATAGCCATAGAAAACTTTAGTTTTCGAGATATTTGCGCTTAAAGTTGAAAATTACTACTATTTGAATTACTTATTTTTGGGATTTTAAATTAATTTTACACTTATATTTTTCATTTTTATGTTCCCTAACACTTCATTTAATCGTTTGTACACATTTTATGGTGCAAAAATAGTTTTATATCAATATTAAGCTTATTGTTCAAATCTATTTATTTGAGAACAACTAAGGGTTGTAGTCTGTCAAATAATCAGTGTTACCTATCGACACTAAAAGAAATAAAGAAAATAGATTATTCCCAAGAAAAGGATTTTTGCAATTGTCTATCACAAAAAACCTTCTTATTACTCGTCAATAGGTTGTATCAAGTTTTTTTTGCGTAAAATTCCTTTTTACGTTGGCGGCCTTCGGCCGCGCTTTAAAAAAATACCCTAGTCGGCCCAACACCGGGGTGTGTCAATTTTTTTTTCTTTTTTCTTCGGCTTCAAAAAAATATCCCTGGTCGGTCCAATACCGGGGCGTGATACGATTTTTTGCGTTAAATTCCTTTTTGTTAATCTTTCTTTCTATTGTATTTTTGTTAGTTTGTTCAAATATATTTGTATGGAAACACTGAATATATGACAGTTTGTAGTTCTTTCGTTATTGTTAAGTAAGTAGATTTGAGCAGTAAGGAAACAATGAATTAGAACTATTTTTGCATTACATAATGTAAAATGAATGTGAACACACGACATTTATTTTCGTCAGAACAAACAGCAAAATCATGAACTGAATCAATAATGCTTCTCCGAAACATGTTGCACACTAAATTCAGACGAAGTATCCTACAACGCTGAGAAGCTTTCAACACGTTTTCAGTTTCTCTTCTTACGAATAATAGATGACCATTTTGCCACTAAAAAATTTGTGTAGGCTCTTCAATAACAACAAACATCCAAGCAATTTTAAGCATCAGGATTTCAAAAACAGGCGCAAACTTCCTCAATTAACTACATACCAGAATTCTTGTAAAAGCGAATGGATATCCCTTTTGGCTGAACATTAAGAAAGCTGTTATATAAAAATCCTTAGGAGAGCTTCTCGTTCGAATTTTCCTTTAAGTATCGCCTCATAAATCAATTAATCATCAACTTCCGTATCACCAAACGCGTTTCGTTACTTAACAACGGAATTAGAATTTGATTGGTTTATGTTTAACAATTCAATTGCATAGTTAGTAGCTCCATTTTTATTTGTTACACAGTCAATTGATTTGAAAGAATACAGTGTACCAATAGTCTCATTCTTAATTATGAAGTTTAAGTCCTCTACATCTTTATTCTTAGCCACCAAAATTGCTCGCTCTTTCAACCAATTTTTGTGGTTAGTAATGACGTTTGGAAATACTGTGTTGACGAACTTGTCTTTTAATGAAATCGCTATATTCGTCGACAGATACTCAACCATTACCGATAGTCGTTATTCCTCAGAGAAATCTTCAGCAGATATATCGTTCAGCAATACAACTCACATAGCGCCATAAATCCGATGATTTGAGGCAGGCGTGTATTTTATCTGCAGCAGTTGATCTTGGTATTACTGGCAGTGTTTGGCCGAAATCACCAGAAAGTAAAATATGGCACATCCAAAACATCTCGAGTCATTGCGTAGATCATTCAATGTGCGGTTTAATGCTCGTTTATGTGCCATTTTGCATTCGTCCCAGATGATGATTTTCGATGCTGTTAAAATTTTGGCCATTGCTGTTTTGCAAAATTATATGTTGGTTCATCAATAGTTGAAAGATTTAACAGCCATTTTAATGTTAAATGAGCCGTACGGCATCTTTTTAACAATCTGGCAGCTATTCCAGAAGAAGCAAATGTCACCGCTTTGTTGGATCTCGCACAAACTACTGCCATGAGAAATGTCTTACCAGTTACCATCAGGAGAATCCATGAAATATAAACCACCACTTCCATCATTAATGGCCATCAGAAATATATCATTAACTTCCTTTGTTGGTACCCCTTAACAGGGATGCATTCATTTGAGCAATCAAATTTAATTCCTGGGGATCATAGTCGCTCTTCCGTTCAAATTCTTATATGCCTCATTCATTTCACGATTTAAAGCTTTCATTTTTAACCTGACTAATAAATTATCGCACACGAGGTAACACATGTCTTCGATCAAGATCAAAGCCCGATTATGTATCTCCTCATTCATCTGAAATTCGGGATTTCTTGTGTTTGTGGTACAGGTTAGATGGGAACGATGGAAAGCGTGTTGAAATGGTGATACCAAATAATGTGCGTATTTGACTTTACTTGTTTCAACGATTGTCGTTTCCTAATAGATATTGTTTTCTAGTAAATTTAGTTCCTGACATGCTGCACGATATGTTGGGATGACTGTAGCATTAACAGTCCGTAGTTACGTCTTATCCTGTACGTGAATGGTTCTTATGGAATTAAAAATAACTCCATAGGTCCCGGAATCACCAGACATTAATCCTAATCAAACTATCTGGAACTTTTTGGAAAACAGTATGCGAAAACATCGAATTTTTTCAAAATAAGACCAAAAAACGGATCGTCTACTTAGGGGGTCAAAATATTCAGAAACAATACTAGAAATCGAGTGGGGAGCATGCGTCGATGTCAAGTAGGAAAAAAAACTATTGGTGTTACTTTTGATTTATATAAATAATCAATAGCGTACGTTACCTTTTTTTGATATGAATTAACAGACATTTTAAGTTTTAGCAAAAAATTTTTTTTTTTTTTGAGGAAAGTGAGGAACGCTCCCTGATCGCCATTCACTTGTCAGTGGCCAGAAATGATTCTTTTACACATGACTCAAGCAGCTCACGACTTCCGGTCTTTGACCAGGTATCCTCTGTATAGCCTAAGAACATCCGTTTGAAGGCGAGCTAAAGTGAGAAGGCGAAACATCCCTCCGGCAGGGTTTTGAGACCCGCCACGTAAAAAAACACCCCTAATGAAAGGAAACAACAAGCTTCGGATGAGTGACCCCCTTTTGATGACGACCATGGCAAACGAATTAAAGACTATGATTTGAGGGCATGCACCTGGAATATCCGGACCCTTAATAGGGCAGGGTGCCGCTGCCCAGCTGGTTGATGTCCTCGTAAAAATAAAGGCTGACATCACCGCCGTCCAAGAAATGCCATGGACGGGACAAGGACTGAGACGAGTAGGTCCTTGTAGCATTTATTACAGTGGCCATATAAAGGAGCGCATGTTTGGTGTGGGATTCGTGGTGGGAGAGAGACTCCATCGCCGAGGACTATCATTCACTCCGGTGAATGAACGTCTAGCCACAATCCGCATCAAAGCGAAGTACTTCAACATATCCCTAACGTAAGAGAAGGACGATGTGACCAAAGATGCCTTCTATGAGCGCTTGGAGCACACCTATGAGTGCTGCCCCCGCCACGATGTCAAAATCGTGCTTGGCGACTTTAACGCCAGGGTGGGCAAAGGAGGTATATTTGGCACTAAGGTCGGTAAATTCAGCCTTCACGATGAAACATCCCTAAATGGGTTGAGGCTGATCGACTTCGCTGGGCGCGAAATATGGTTATCTGTAGTACAAGATTCCAGCATAAGAAGATTCAACAAGCTACCTGGCTGTCTCCGGATCGAAAGACCACCAACCAGATCGATCATGTTGTGATAGACGGAAAACAGGTCTCCACTGTTTTAGATGTGCGTGCGCTTCGAGTTTCTAACATCGACTCGGACCACTATCTTGTTGCAGCACCCGCCTCTGTGCAGCAAAAAACGTACGCCAACAAATACAAGGAAGGTTCGACGTCGAAAAGCTGCAATCACAACAGATAGCCGAACGATTTTCTACTCGACTTGCACTCTTGCTCTTTGAGAGCACTCGTCAACAACTCGGTATAAAGGAACTGTGGGACGGCATTTCAAACTCCTTACGTACAGATTCAACTGACACCATTGGTTTTCGGGAAGTGCAAAAGAACAGCTGGTACGACGAGGAGTGCCGTGTCGCAGTGAAAACAGACTGCCTACCTCGCAACGCTACGATCGTCCACAACACGTGCGGGATGGGACAGATACCTAGAGTTGAAGAGGGAAGCGAGACGCGTTTGCAGACAGAAAAAGAAAGAGGCCGAAATGCGTGAGTACGAAGAGCTCGATAAGCTGGCCGACAGGGGTAATGCTCGAAAATTCTACGAAAAGATGCCCGCCGCATCTAACTGAAGGTTTCAAGACCGGAGCCCGTAATTCCCGTCCTGGTATATGATGCAGAGGCTTGGACGATGACAATAACGGATGAGTCGACTTTGCGAGTTTTCGAGAGAAAAGTTCTGCGAAAGATTTACGGCCCTTTGCGCGTTAGCTACGGCGAATATCGCATTCGATGGAACGATGAGCTGTACGAGATATACGACGGCATTGACATAGTTCAGCGAATTAAAAGACAGCGGCTACGCTGGCTAGGTCATGTTGTCCGGATGGATGAAACCACTCCGGCTTTGAAAGTATTCGACGCAGTACCCGCCGGGGGAAGCAGAGGAAGAGCAAGCACTCCACTCCGTTGAGAGGACCAGGTGGAGGCGGACCTGTCTTCGCTGGGAATATCCTATTGGCGCCACGTAGCAAAAAGAAGAAACGACTGTCGCGCTGTTATTAACTCGGCTATAATCGCGTAAGTGGTGTCTACGCTAGTAAAGAAGAATTCAGATACAAACGACTCCATTTTATTTTTCAGTACATCCAAATATTGAAACCGGTCCATTTTAGCATTTATTCGAACAATTGGCCTCAAACCATGATATTTCCACCACCCTGCTTAATGGACTTTTTTGGTATACTTAGGGTTAAAAGTTTGACCTTACGACTTTTGTCAAAAAAGTCTTGCGGTATTTTTATTGAATCAAGTCGTGTGGCACCCATACATCGAGCTTCTTAGTGACTCCAAGCTTCTTCAAATGGTTTATAACGGCTTGATGACTACTATGCCGGCCTCTTTCGACCAATTCAGCGATTTATCGCAATTTTCGACGACAGGCCTTCCGGAGCGTGGCGCATCTTCGACCACCTCTACACCAGAAGGAAAATGTTTAAACCATCGTTGTGCGGCTTGAGATGCATTTTTGCTTTATCGTAGTACTGTAAAATATGCGATATTTTCTCTTTATTTTGCTCCATGTTTGCGACGCTGAACATTAAGAAAGCTGTTATATAAAAATCCTTAGGAGAGCTTCTCGTTCGAATTTTCCTTTAAGTATCGCCTCATAAATCAATTAATCATCAACTTCCGTATCACCAAACGCGTTTCGTTACTTAACAACGGAATTAGAATTTGATTGGTTTATGTTTAACAATTCAATTGCATAGTTAGTAGCTCCATTTTTATTTGTTACACAGTCAATTGATTTGAAAGAATACAGTGTACCAATAGTCTCATTCTTAATTATGAAGTTTAAGTCCTCTACATCTTTATTCTTAGCCACCAAAATTGCTCCTCTTTCAACCAATTTTTGTGGTTAGTAATGACGTTTGGAAATACTGTGTTGACGAACTTGTCTTTTAATGAAATCGCTATATTCGTCGACAGATACTCAACCATTACCGATAGTCGTTATTCCTCAGAGAAATCTTCAGCAGATATATCGTTCAGCAATACAACTCACATAGCGCCATAAATCCGATGATTTGAGGCAGGCGTGTATTTTATCTGCAGCAGTTGATCTTGGTATTACTGGCAGTGTTTGGCCGAAATCACCAGAAAGTAAAATATGGCACATCCAAAACATCTCGAGTCATTGCGTAGATCATTCAATGTGCGGTTTAATGCTCGTTTATGTGCCATTTTGCATTCGTCCCAGATGATGATTTTCGATGCTGTTAAAATTTTGGCCATTGCTGTTTTGCAAAATTATATGTTGGTTCATCAATAGTTGAAAGATTTAACAGCCATTTTAATGTTAAATGAGCCGTACGGCATCTTTTTAACAATCTGGCAGCTATTCCAGAAGAATCAAATGTCACCGCTTTGTTGGATCTCGCACAAACTACTGCCATGAGAAATGTCTTACCAGTTACCATCAGGAGAATCCATGAAATATAAACCACCACTTCCATCATTAATGGCCATCAGAAATATATCATTAACTTCCTTTGTTGGTACCCCTTAACAGGGATGCATTCATTTGAGCAATCAAATTTAATTCCTGGGGATCATAGTCGCTCTTCCGTTCAAATTCTTATATGCCTCATTCATTTCACGATTTAAAGCTTTCATTTTTAACCTGACTAATAAATTATCGCACACGAGGTAACACATGTCTTCGATCAAGATCAAAGCCCGATTATGTATCTCCTCATTCATCTGAAATTCGGGATTTCTTGTGTTTGTGGTACAGGTTAGATGGGAACGATGGAAAGCGTGTTGAAATGGTGATACCAAATAATGTGCGTATTTGACTTTACTTGTTTCAACGATTGTCGTTTCCTAATAGATATTGTTTTCTAGTAAATTTAGTTCCTGACATGCTGCACGATATGTTGGGATGACTGTAGCATTAACAGTCCGTAGTTACGTCTTATCCTGTACGTGAATGGTTCTTATGGAATTAAAAATAACTCCATAGGTCCCGGAATCACCAGACATTAATCCTAATCAAACTATCTGGAACTTTTTGGAAAACAGTATGCGAAAACATCGAATTTTTTCAAAATAAGACCAAAAAACGGATCGTCTACTTAGGGGGTCAAAATATTCAGAAACAATACTAGAAATCGAGTGGGGAGCATGCGTCGATGTCAAGTAGGAAAAAAACTATTGGTGTTACTTTTGATTTATATAAATAATCAATAGCGTACGTTACCTTTTTTTGATATGAATTAACAGACATTTTAAGTTTTAGCAAAAATTTTTTTTTTTTTTTGAGGAAAGTGAGGAACGCTCCCTGATCGCCATTCACTTGTCAGTGGCCAGAAATGATTCTTTTACACATGACTCAAGCAGCTCACGACTTCCGGTCTTTGACCAGGTATCCTCTGTATAGCCTAAGAACATCCGTTTGAAGGCGAGCTAAAGTGAGAAGGCGAAACATCCCTCCGGCAGGGTTTTGAGACCCGCCACGTAAAAAAACACCCCTAATGAAAGGAAACAACAAGCTTCGGATGAGTGACCCCCCTTTTGATGACGACCATGGCAAACGAATTAAAGACTATGATTTGAGGGCATGCACCTGGAATATCCGGACCCTTAATAGGGCAGGGTGCCGCTGCCCAGCTGGTTGATGTCCTCGTAAAAATAAAGGCTGACATCACCGCCGTCCAAGAAATGCCATGGACGGGACAAGGACTGAGACGAGTAGGTCCTTGTAGCATTTATTACAGTGGCCATATAAAGGAGCGCATGTTTGGTGTGGGATTCGTGGTGGGAGAGAGACTCCATCGCCGAGGACTATCATTCACTCCGGTGAATGAACGTCTAGCCACAATCCGCATCAAAGCGAAGTACTTCAACATATCCCTAACGTAAGAGAAGGACGATGTGACCAAAGATGCCTTCTATGAGCGCTTGGAGCACACCTATGAGTGCTGCCCCCGCCACGATGTCAAAATCGTGCTTGGCGACTTTAACGCCAGGGTGGGCAAAGGAGGTATATTTGGCACTAAGGTCGGTAAATTCAGCCTTCACGATGAAACATCCCTAAATGGGTTGAGGCTGATCGACTTCGCTGGGCGCGAAATATGGTTATCTGTAGTACAAGATTCCAGCATAAGAAGATTCAACAAGCTACCTGGCTGTCTCCGGATCGAAAGACCACCAACCAGATCGATCATGTTGTGATAGACGGAAAACAGGTCTCCACTGTTTTAGATGTGCGTGCGCTTCGAGTTTCTAACATCGACTCGGACCACTATCTTGTTGCAGCACCCGCCTCTGTGCAGCAAAAAACGTACGCCAACAAATACAAGGAAGGTTCGACGTCGAAAAGCTGCAATCACAACAGATAGCCGAACGATTTTCTACTCGACTTGCACTCTTGCTCTTTGAGAGCACTCGTCAACAACTCGGTATAAAGGAACTGTGGGACGGCATTTCAAACTCCTTACGTACAGATTCAACTGACACCATTGGTTTTCGGGAAGTGCAAAAGAACAGCTGGTACGACGAGGAGTGCCGTGTCGCAGTGAAAACAGACTGCCTACCTCGCAACGCTACGATCGTCCACAACACGTGCGGGATGGGACAGATACCTAGAGTTGAAGAGGGAAGCGAGACGCGTTTGCAGACAGAAAAAGAAAGAGGCCGAAATGCGTGAGTACGAAGAGCTCGATAAGCTGGCCGACAGGGGTAATGCTCGAAAATTCTACGAAAAGATGCCCGCCGCATCTAACTGAAGGTTTCAAGACCGGAGCCCGTAATTCCCGTCCTGGTATATGATGCAGAGGCTTGGACGATGACAATAACGGATGAGTCGACTTTGCGAGTTTTCGAGAGAAAAGTTCTGCGAAAGATTTACGGCCCTTTGCGCGTTAGCTACGGCGAATATCGCATTCGATGGAACGATGAGCTGTACGAGATATACGACGGCATTGACATAGTTCAGCGAATTAAAAGACAGCGGCTACGCTGGCTAGGTCATGTTGTCCGGATGGATGAAACCACTCCGGCTTTGAAAGTATTCGACGCAGTACCCGCCGGGGGAAGCAGAGGAAGAGCAAGCACTCCACTCCGTTGAGAGGACCAGGTGGAGGCGGACCTGTCTTCGCTGGGAATATCCTATTGGCGCCACGTAGCAAAAAGAAGAAACGACTGTCGCGCTGTTATTAACTCGGCTATAATCGCGTAAGTGGTGTCTACGCTAGTAAAGAAGAATTCAGATACAAACGACTCCATTTTATTTTTCAGTACATCCAAATATTGAAACCGGTCCATTTTAGCATTTATTCGAACAATTGGCCTCAAACCATGATATTTCCACCACCCTGCTTAATGGACTTTTTTTGGTATACTTAGGGTTAAAAGTTTGACCTTACGACTTTTGTCAAAAAAGTCTTGCGGTATTTTTATTGAATCAAGTCGTGTGGCACCCATACATCGAGCTTCTTAGTGACTCCAAGCTTCTTCAAATGGTTTATAACGGCTTGATGACTACTATGCCGGCCTCTTTCGACCAATTCAGCGATTTATCGCAATTTTCGACGACAGGCCTTCCGGAGCGTGGCGCATCTTCGACCACCTCTACACCAGAAGGAAAATGTTTAAACCATCGTTGTGCGGCTTGAGATGCATTTTTGCTTTATCGTAGTACTGTAAAATATGCGATATTTTCTCTTTATTTTGCTCCATGTTTGCGACGCTGAACATTAAGAAAGCTGTTATATAAAAATCCTTAGGAGAGCTTCTCGTTCGAATTTTCCTTTAAGTATCGCCTCATAAATCAATTAATCATCAACTTCCGTATCACCAAACGCGTTTCGTTACTTAACAACGGAATTAGAATTTGATTGGTTTATGTTTAACAATTCAATTGCATAGTTAGTAGCTCCATTTTTATTTGTTACACAGTCAATTGATTTGAAAGAATACAGTGTACCAATAGTCTCATTCTTAATTATGAAGTTTAAGTCCTCTACATCTTTATTCTTAGCCACCAAAATTGCTCGCTCTTTCAACCAATTTTTGTGGTTAGTAATGACGTTTGGAAATACTGTGTTGACGAACTTGTCTTTTAATGAAATCGCTATATTCGTCGACAGATACTCAACCATTACCGATAGTCGTTATTCCTCAGAGAAATCTTCAGCAGATATATCGTTCAGCAATACAACTCACATAGCGCCATAAATCCGATGATTTGAGGCAGGCGTGTATTTTATCTGCAGCAGTTGATCTTGGTATTACTGGCAGTGTTTGGCCGAAATCACCAGAAAGTAAAATATGGCACATCCAAAACATCTCGAGTCATTGCGTAGATCATTCAATGTGCGGTTTAATGCTCGTTTATGTGCCATTTTGCATTCGTCCCAGATGATGATTTTCGATGCTGTTAAAATTTTGGCCATTGCTGTTTTGCAAAATTATATGTTGGTTCATCAATAGTTGAAAGATTTAACAGCCATTTTAATGTTAAATGAGCCGTACGGCATCTTTTTAACAATCTGGCAGCTATTCCAGAAGAAGCAAATGTCACCGCTTTGTTGGATCTCGCACAAACTACTGCCATGAGAAATGTCTTACCAGTTACCATCAGGAGAATCCATGAAATATAAACCACCACTTCCATCATTAATGGCCATCAGAAATATATCATTAACTTCCTTTGTTGGTACCCCTTAACAGGGATGCATTCATTTGAGCAATCAAATTTAATTCCTGGGGATCATAGTCGCTCTTCCGTTCAAATTCTTATATGCCTCATTCATTTCACGATTTAAAGCTTTCATTTTTAACCTGACTAATAAATTATCGCACACGAGGTAACACATGTCTTCGATCAAGATCAAAGCCCGATTATGTATCTCCTCATTCATCTGAAATTCGGGATTTCTTGTGTTTGTGGTACAGGTTAGATGGGAACGATGGAAAGCGTGTTGAAATGGTGATACCAAATAATGTGCGTATTTGACTTTACTTGTTTCAACGATTGTCGTTTCCTAATAGATATTGTTTTCTAGTAAATTTAGTTCCTGACATGCTGCACGATATGTTGGGATGACTGTAGCATTAACAGTCCGTAGTTACGTCTTATCCTGTACGTGAATGGTTCTTATGGAATTAAAAATAACTCCATAGGTCCCGGAATCACCAGACATTAATCCTAATCAAACTATCTGGAACTTTTTGGAAAACAGTATGCGAAAACATCGAATTTTTTCAAAATAAGACCAAAAAACGGATCGTCTACTTAGGGGGTCAAAATATTCAGAAACAATACTAGAAATCGAGTGGGGAGCATGCGTCGATGTCAAGTAGGAAAAAAACTATTGGTGTTACTTTTGATTTATATAAATAATCAATAGCGTACGTTACCTTTTTTTGATATGAATTAACAGACATTTTAAGTTTTAGCAAAAATTTTTTTTTTTTTTGAGGAAAGTGAGGAACGCTCCCTGATCGCCATTCACTTGTCAGTGGCCAGAAATGATTCTTTTACACATGACTCAAGCAGCTCACGACTTCCGGTCTTTGACCAGGTATCCTCTGTATAGCCTAAGAACATCCGTTTGAAGGCGAGCTAAAGTGAGAAGGCGAAACATCCCTCCGGCAGGGTTTTGAGACCCGCCACGTAAAAAAACACCCCTAATGAAAGGAAACAACAAGCTTCGGATGAGTGACCCCCTTTTGATGACGACCATGGCAAACGAATTAAAGACTATGATTTGAGGGCATGCACCTGGAATATCCGGACCCTTAATAGGGCAGGGTGCCGCTGCCCAGCTGGTTGATGTCCTCGTAAAAATAAAGGCTGACATCACCGCCGTCCAAGAAATGCCATGGACGGGACAAGGACTGAGACGAGTAGGTCCTTGTAGCATTTATTACAGTGGCCATATAAAGGAGCGCATGTTTGGTGTGGGATTCGTGGTGGGAGAGAGACTCCATCGCCGAGGACTATCATTCACTCCGGTGAATGAACGTCTAGCCACAATCCGCATCAAAGCGAAGTACTTCAACATATCCCTAACGTAAGAGAAGGACGATGTGACCAAAGATGCCTTCTATGAGCGCTTGGAGCACACCTATGAGTGCTGCCCCCGCCACGATGTCAAAATCGTGCTTGGCGACTTTAACGCCAGGGTGGGCAAAGGAGGTATATTTGGCACTAAGGTCGGTAAATTCAGCCTTCACGATGAAACATCCCTAAATGGGTTGAGGCTGATCGACTTCGCTGGGCGCGAAATATGGTTATCTGTAGTACAAGATTCCAGCATAAGAAGATTCAACAAGCTACCTGGCTGTCTCCGGATCGAAAGACCACCAACCAGATCGATCATGTTGTGATAGACGGAAAACAGGTCTCCACTGTTTTAGATGTGCGTGCGCTTCGAGTTTCTAACATCGACTCGGACCACTATCTTGTTGCAGCACCCGCCTCTGTGCAGCAAAAAACGTACGCCAACAAATACAAGGAAGGTTCGACGTCGAAAAGCTGCAATCACAACAGATAGCCGAACGATTTTCTACTCGACTTGCACTCTTGCTCTTTGAGAGCACTCGTCAACAACTCGGTATAAAGGAACTGTGGGACGGCATTTCAAACTCCTTACGTACAGATTCAACTGACACCATTGGTTTTCGGGAAGTGCAAAAGAACAGCTGGTACGACGAGGAGTGCCGTGTCGCAGTGAAAACAGACTGCCTACCTCGCAACGCTACGATCGTCCACAACACGTGCGGGATGGGACAGATACCTAGAGTTGAAGAGGGAAGCGAGACGCGTTTGCAGACAGAAAAAGAAAGAGGCCGAAATGCGTGAGTACGAAGAGCTCGATAAGCTGGCCGACAGGGGTAATGCTCGAAAATTCTACGAAAAGATGCCCGCCGCATCTAACTGAAGGTTTCAAGACCGGAGCCCGTAATTCCCGTCCTGGTATATGATGCAGAGGCTTGGACGATGACAATAACGGATGAGTCGACTTTGCGAGTTTTCGAGAGAAAAGTTCTGCGAAAGATTTACGGCCCTTTGCGCGTTAGCTACGGCGAATATCGCATTCGATGGAACGATGAGCTGTACGAGATATACGACGGCATTGACATAGTTCAGCGAATTAAAAGACAGCGGCTACGCTGGCTAGGTCATGTTGTCCGGATGGATGAAACCACTCCGGCTTTGAAAGTATTCGACGCAGTACCCGCCGGGGGAAGCAGAGGAAGAGCAAGCACTCCACTCCGTTGAGAGGACCAGGTGGAGGCGGACCTGTCTTCGCTGGGAATATCCTATTGGCGCCACGTAGCAAAAAGAAGAAACGACTGTCGCGCTGTTATTAACTCGGCTATAATCGCGTAAGTGGTGTCTACGCTAGTAAAGAAGAATTCAGATACAAACGACTCCATTTTATTTTTCAGTACATCCAAATATTGAAACCGGTCCATTTTAGCATTTATTCGAACAATTGGCCTCAAACCATGATATTTCCACCACCCTGCTTAATGGACTTTTTTTGGTATACTTAGGGTTAAAAGTTTGACCTTACGACTTTTGTCAAAAAAGTCTTGCGGTATTTTTATTGAATCAAGTCGTGTGGCACCCATACATCGAGCTTCTTAGTGACTCCAAGCTTCTTCAAATGGTTTATAACGGCTTGATGACTACTATGCCGGCCTCTTTCGACCAATTCAGCGATTTATCGCAATTTTCGACGACAGGCCTTCCGGAGCGTGGCGCATCTTCGACCACCTCTACACCAGAAGGAAAATGTTTAAACCATCGTTGTGCGGCTTGAGATGCATTTTTGCTTTATCGTAGTACTGTAAAATATGCGATATTTTCTCTTTATTTTGCTCCATGTTTGCGACGCTGAACATTAAGAAAGCTGTTATATAAAAATCCTTAGGAGAGCTTCTCGTTCGAATTTTCCTTTAAGTATCGCCTCATAAATCAATTAATCATCAACTTCCGTATCACCAAACGCGTTTCGTTACTTAACAACGGAATTAGAATTTGATTGGTTTATGTTTAACAATTCAATTGCATAGTTAGTAGCTCCATTTTTATTTGTTACACAGTCAATTGATTTGAAAGAATACAGTGTACCAATAGTCTCATTCTTAATTATGAAGTTTAAGTCCTCTACATCTTTATTCTTAGCCACCAAAATTGCTCGCTCTTTCAACCAATTTTTGTGGTTAGTAATGACGTTTGGAAATACTGTGTTGACGAACTTGTCTTTTAATGAAATCGCTATATTCGTCGACAGATACTCAACCATTACCGATAGTCGTTATTCCTCAGAGAAATCTTCAGCAGATATATCGTTCAGCAATACAACTCACATAGCGCCATAAATCCGATGATTTGAGGCAGGCGTGTATTTTATCTGCAGCAGTTGATCTTGGTATTACTGGCAGTGTTTGGCCGAAATCACCAGAAAGTAAAATATGGCACATCCAAAACATCTCGAGTCATTGCGTAGATCATTCAATGTGCGGTTTAATGCTCGTTTATGTGCCATTTTGCATTCGTCCCAGATGATGATTTTCGATGCTGTTAAAATTTTGGCCATTGCTGTTTTGCAAAATTATATGTTGGTTCATCAATAGTTGAAAGATTTAACAGCCATTTTAATGTTAAATGAGCCGTACGGCATCTTTTTAACAATCTGGCAGCTATTCCAGAAGAAGCAAATGTCACCGCTTTGTTGGATCTCGCACAAACTACTGCCATGAGAAATGTCTTACCAGTTACCATCAGGAGAATCCATGAAATATAAACCACCACTTCCATCATTAATGGCCATCAGAAATATATCATTAACTTCCTTTGTTGGTACCCCTTAACAGGGATGCATTCATTTGAGCAATCAAATTTAATTCCTGGGGATCATAATCGCTCTTCCGTTCAAATTCTTATATGCCTCATTCATTTCACGATTTAAAGCTTTCATTTTTAACCTGACTAATAAATTATCGCACACGAGGTAACACATGTCTTCGATCAAGATCAAAGCCCGATTATGTATCTCCTCATTCATCTGAAATTCGGGATTTCTTGTGTTTGTGGTACAGGTTAGATGGGAACGATGGAAAGCGTGTTGAAATGGTGATACCAAATAATGTGCGTATTTGACTTTACTTGTTTCAACGATTGTCGTTTCCTAATAGATATTGTTTTCTAGTAAATTTAGTTCCTGACATGCTGCACGATATGTTGGGATGACTGTAGCATTAACAGTCCGTAGTTACGTCTTATCCTGTACGTGAATGGTTCTTATGGAATTAAAAATAACTCCATAGGTCCCGGAATCACCAGACATTAATCCTAATCAAACTATCTGGAACTTTTTGGAAAACAGTATGCGAAAACATCGAATTTTTTCAAAATAAGACCAAAAAACGGATCGTCTACTTAGGGGTCAAAATATTCAGAAACAATACTAGAAATCGAGTGGGGAGCATGCGTCGATGTCAAGTAGGAAAAAAAACTATTGGTGTTACTTTTGATTTATATAAATAATCAATAGCGTACGTTACCTTTTTTTGATATGAATTAACAGACATTTTAAGTTTTAGCAAAAATTTTTTTTTTTTTTTGAGGAAAGTGAGGAACGCTCCCTGATCGCCATTCACTTGTCAGTGGCCAGAAATGATTCTTTTACACATGACTCAAGCAGCTCACGACTTCCGGTCTTTGACCAGGTATCCTCTGTATAGCCTAAGAACATCCGTTTGAAGGCGAGCTAAAGTGAGAAGGCGAAACATCCCTCCGGCAGGGTTTTGAGACCCGCCACGTAAAAAAACACCCCTAATGAAAGGAAACAACAAGCTTCGGATGAGTGACCCCCCTTTTGATGACGACCATGGCAAACGAATTAAAGACTATGATTTGAGGGCATGCACCTGGAATATCCGGACCCTTAATAGGGCAGGGTGCCGCTGCCCAGCTGGTTGATGTCCTCGTAAAAATAAAGGCTGACATCACCGCCGTCCAAGAAATGCCATGGACGGGACAAGGACTGAGACGAGTAGGTCCTTGTAGCATTTATTACAGTGGCCATATAAAGGAGCGCATGTTTGGTGTGGGATTCGTGGTGGGAGAGAGACTCCATCGCCGAGGACTATCATTCACTCCGGTGAATGAACGTCTAGCCACAATCCGCATCAAAGCGAAGTACTTCAACATATCCCTAACGTAAGAGAAGGACGATGTGACCAAAGATGCCTTCTATGAGCGCTTGGAGCACACCTATGAGTGCTGCCCCCGCCACGATGTCAAAATCGTGCTTGGCGACTTTAACGCCAGGGTGGGCAAAGGAGGTATATTTGGCACTAAGGTCGGTAAATTCAGCCTTCACGATGAAACATCCCTAAATGGGTTGAGGCTGATCGACTTCGCTGGGCGCGAAATATGGTTATCTGTAGTACAAGATTCCAGCATAAGAAGATTCAACAAGCTACCTGGCTGTCTCCGGATCGAAAGACCACCAACCAGATCGATCATGTTGTGATAGACGGAAAACAGGTCTCCACTGTTTTAGATGTGCGTGCGCTTCGAGTTTCTAACATCGACTCGGACCACTATCTTGTTGCAGCACCCGCCTCTGTGCAGCAAAAAACGTACGCCAACAAATACAAGGAAGGTTCGACGTCGAAAAGCTGCAATCACAACAGATAGCCGAACGATTTTCTACTCGACTTGCACTCTTGCTCTTTGAGAGCACTCGTCAACAACTCGGTATAAAGGAACTGTGGGACGGCATTTCAAACTCCTTACGTACAGATTCAACTGACACCATTGGTTTTCGGGAAGTGCAAAAGAACAGCTGGTACGACGAGGAGTGCCGTGTCGCAGTGAAAACAGACTGCCTACCTCGCAACGCTACGATCGTCCACAACACGTGCGGGATGGGACAGATACCTAGAGTTGAAGAGGGAAGCGAGACGCGTTTGCAGACAGAAAAAGAAAGAGGCCGAAATGCGTGAGTACGAAGAGCTCGATAAGCTGGCCGACAGGGGTAATGCTCGAAAATTCTACGAAAAGATGCCCGCCGCATCTAACTGAAGGTTTCAAGACCGGAGCCCGTAATTCCCGTCCTGGTATATGATGCAGAGGCTTGGACGATGACAATAACGGATGAGTCGACTTTGCGAGTTTTCGAGAGAAAAGTTCTGCGAAAGATTTACGGCCCTTTGCGCGTTAGCTACGGCGAATATCGCATTCGATGGAACGATGAGCTGTACGAGATATACGACGGCATTGACATAGTTCAGCGAATTAAAAGACAGCGGCTACGCTGGCTAGGTCATGTTGTCCGGATGGATGAAACCACTCCGGCTTTGAAAGTATTCGACGCAGTACCCGCCGGGGGAAGCAGAGGAAGAGCAAGCACTCCACTCCGTTGAGAGGACCAGGTGGAGGCGGACCTGTCTTCGCTGGGAATATCCTATTGGCGCCACGTAGCAAAAAGAAGAAACGACTGTCGCGCTGTTATTAACTCGGCTATAATCGCGTAAGTGGTGTCTACGCTAGTAAAGAAGAATTCAGATACAAACGACTCCATTTTATTTTTCAGTACATCCAAATATTGAAACCGGTCCATTTTAGCATTTATTCGAACAATTGGCCTCAAACCATGATATTTCCACCACCCTGCTTAATGGACTTTTTTGGTATACTTAGGGTTAAAAGTTTGACCTTACGACTTTTGTCAAAAAAGTCTTGCGGTATTTTTATTGAATCAAGTCGTGTGGCACCCATACATCGAGCTTCTTAGTGACTCCAAGCTTCTTCAAATGGTTTATAACGGCTTGATGACTACTATGCCGGCCTCTTTCGACCAATTCAGCGATTTATCGCAATTTTCGACGACAGGCCTTCCGGAGCGTGGCGCATCTTCGACCACCTCTACACCAGAAGGAAAATGTTTAAACCATCGTTGTGCGGCTTGAGATGCATTTTTGCTTTATCGTAGTACTGTAAAATATGCGATATTTTCTCTTTATTTTGCTCCATGTTTGCGACGCTATAACTCACGAACTACTTAAAAAAAACGACAATCAATTAAACACGTGTTAGCGCGTGAAATGAGCTTTCCAAAAAGGTATAACATGACCTGATGCGATGAATATAACTAGAACTACGCGCTTTCAGCGCCAACTAGCGAAAATGCCGCAAGACTTTTTTGACAACCTAATATAATGAACAAATTTGATTATCTAAATATTTTAAAACGACAATTGAAGCAAAGTGCTGACAAATTAGGGTTGCCAAACATGTTTTGCGTCCAACAGGACAATGCCCTAAAGTATACTGCGGAAGTTGTTTGCCTTTTGCAAATTTACAATGCTCCAAAACAGAAACGATGAAATTAGTACATTCCATGCCTAAACGTCTAGCAGAAATTCTAAAATTTCAAGTTTACAAATTTTGCATCCAGTGGGCGGAGACTTTTTCTACCTAGTGTATGTACTATTCCTTAAGTTATTTACGAAGTAAATGAAATATGTAAATTGCCGATTTAACTATTCCAATATATTGTTATCATGATTAATGATATTCTTGACAACAAGGAGCGAGGGGAGCCTCGGCTTTAGGCTAGTATCCTATGAACGATAGATAAGGGCTGGTGTACCAAAAGGCAGTGTTTTAGGCCCAACTCTTTATAAACACACACACATGACACAGCTTTAGTGAGCCGTAACAAATGCCACATTATAGCATCAAGAATATTAGCGGAGCACTTTTTTAAACTAAAAAATTAAGAAAAGTCAAGTTTGAACATATTTTTTAACAACATAATTTTTTTACTTTTAAAAAATGTCTTAAATTTTACAATTTTTTTTTTTTTTGAATTTTTACAGTTTAACTGGAAGATAAATTATTAAAAATATGAATCTCTTTGAATTTTTTGTTTCCGATAGAAATTGCGACCTGCATCCTGCTCGCCGTCCGACAAATGCACATGCGAGATGCATCGGGCAATTGCTTCGCAAATAAACCTTGGAAATTTGGCTTTAATCCCTTATTTCTTTCCTTCCCAAAAAAATTCTCAAAAAAATCGATTTTTTGAAGCCTCTAAAGCAGGCTCCACCGTTAAGCGAACGCACTAGCTTGTCTTGGTATTCACCTAGAACTTACGTTGAGGAAACATATATAGTGTTCCAATAAAGTGTTCGTACAGCACCTAATCAAATGTTTATTGATAAAACTCAGTAACACATTTAAAATTGTTTAATGCGTATTTGTTTATGACATATTTCATTTTATACTAAATCAAAAATCAAGATAAATCATTAAATTGTTTCAAAACTATACTTATAAATTGATAAATACAGGGTGGCGCAAAAGTAATCTTCCTATCAAAATATGCGATAAATTTGGCAATCGACCTCTAATGTCAGTTCTGTTTTGACATTTGTGTAGTAAACACATGCAAAATACACGTAAATAAACAATGGTACGCTACACTGCTCCAGAATGCGGGTTATTGGTGACTTTTTATTTGACCAATAATCGGTCGGCGACTCCGGCACAACGTGAATTTCGCCGTAGATTTCCCGGCCGTCCGACGCCGACTGGTGAAACACTGCGACGTTTAGCCGCTCGCCTCGAAGAGACTGGCAAAATACGAGATGCTGCCAGGCATGGCAGACCACGGAGTAGCCGTTTTGCAGAGAATATTGCTGCTGTTGCCGAGGATGTCATGGAAGCGCCGTCGACATCGACCAGACGACGTGCCACGCAAATGGATGTCAGTCGACGGTGTTTACAGTGAATTTTGGTATTATATTTGAAGATGCTTCCGTACAAAGTCCAGGCGGTGCATCAGCTGTTAGCTGCTGACCGCCAATCGCGTCTAACAACGCTCAAGCCATCCCTAATCATGACCAAGAGGAAGATGATTTTTTATCAAAAATAATCATGAGTGATGAGGCCCGTTTCCATCTTAGAGGCTACGTAAATAAGCAAAATTTACGCTTTTGGGGCACTGAAAATCCGTGTGTAACCCACGAAGAGCCATTACACCCGCTCAAAGTCCCTGTATGGTGTGCTGTTTTCGCTGGAGGAGTCATCGGACCTTTTTTCTTCGAAGACGTCGCTGGCCAAACGGTTAGTGTGAGTGATGAGCGCTACAGAGCAATGATCAACGATTTCTTTTTGCCGCAACTGGATGCAACGGCACACACTGCACGTGCCACAACCGATATGCTGAAGGATGCATTTCCCGGGTGCCTAATCTCCCGTTTTGGCGATTTGCACTGGCCAGCAAGACCGCCTGATTTGACCGCTCCAGACTTCTTTTTGTGGGGCTTTTTGAAGTCGCGGGTTTATGACAACAAGCCTCAGACTTTTGCATCTCTTAAAGACAATATCCGTCAAGAATGTGATGGAAAATGTCATAAAAAGGGCTCAAATAACAATCAACTGTGACTGCGGTTATTTACATAAAAAATTTTAAAAGACCAAATAAAAATAATTCACAAGCAGAATCAAAGTTTTTAATTTTTTAAAAAAATAACAGCCAAAAAACTTTGGAAGGTCATTTTTGCATGATTTTAATATTTTGTGGGATAGAACTTGTTTTCAATGACGGCTTTAAGACGGTCAGGCATCGATTCCACAAGCTTTTGGGTATATCGTGCATCTATTTTCATCCACTCCTCTTGAAGGAAGGAAGGCGAGCTTTTGAGCTTATATGGAGTCCTGATCCGTTTTTGGAGCAAGTTCCAAATATACTCCACTGGATTAAGATCAGGACTATGTGGTGGTGTCTCTAGTAAACGGGAGACATTACATCTCTAGTAAACGTGATAAGTACATCCTTGTATTATGAGCCATGTGCTGAGAGTCGTTGTGTTGCTGGAAATAAAATGCTTCAAATACGCCCAATTTTTCTATGCTTCAAAATGTCTATATAAGCACGGTAGTCCATAATTTCTTTTATTATTTCGAGTTAGCCAACGCCATTAGCAGCCATACAAACCCATACCTTCACTCCACCACCTCTGCTTTACTGTTTTAATTGTATTTTTAGGGTTGTATACTTCTCCCGGTTTCCTTCATACTTTAATCCTGCCGTCAGATCCAAAAATTTTGTATTAGTGCTTCGCCAAAACAAAGCAGGTGCATTTTGATACTTCTAAGGGAAGGCAATGCGCTGCCTACGGTTTATCACGTTTTAAATCACGAAAGTGTCTGTTAAAACTCACAACCTTTACGATTCAAATGAGTCACTGAAATATACCGCCAGCTTACTTCGTTCACTTTAACAAAGTACCGTTATATGAAAGCTTGCGTATTATTATTTAGAAGAAGAAGTAGCCAACTAAAACGAAATGTACGAAAACTTTATTGGAGTTTAAATAGTGAAATTCTTCCAATTTTTATGTATAGTTTTGAAGCAATGTAATGAATTATATTTATTTTACGTTTAATATAAAATAAAATATGTCATAAACAAATATTCATTAAAAACTTAAAAAGAATTTGAAATGTGTTACTGATTTTTATCAATGAACTTTTTATTAGGTGCTGTACTAAGGCTGTATAATAGTAAATAACTTGCATGAAGATAAGAGCTGCAAATTTAAACTGGCTTTTAAACAAACACTCTAAACAGCCCAGACAACAAAGTTTTTGTACAATGTGGTCATAAAACCAATTCTTTTCTTCAACGTTCACCTTTTTCGGCTACACATAGAAATAGCACCCTTCCGGAGTTTTATAATAAAAGGAAACTTTTATAAGAATGAATGTAAAAAAATACTATATTTTCATTAGCAGGGTTGTATAGCTTCGATTTTTCAAGATAGCTTGACATCTTCGAGGTAACCTCTCCAGCAGTTTCTGGCATCTACTCCGTGGAATGGAATACCACGCTACGAATTTATGTTTAAATAGGCATACCCATCCATTTTACCATCAATTCTGACCAACGACCCTATTCTATACACGATTTTTTATTTTTGTCTCTGGATCAAAATTGACTGATATAATAGCATTATATACCATTTTAATGTTGCTGCGATTTGGGAAGGATTATTCCCGTTTCTAAAGAGTTCGTATATTACGCACCATTTTTTGGAGCACAATGCATTCCTCTACTCTTTTTTTGTTATTTATGCAAATTAAAATTCTACACTAAAATCATTAATTTTTTTACACAACTTTCGAATTTCAAATGAGAAGTGATCAATAAAAGCCAAGTGTGTTATTTCTTTGAACAGTTGCATAACGCAACTTATTTAAAAAAAAAATCGCCAGAAACAATATACTAATCATGATAATGGGACATGCTTTACCGTTACACATTACACGGATCACAAACTTTCAGGCGAAAAATAAAACTTTAACCTTTATTAGAAAATTAAATTATTATTAAAATTTTGCCTCAAATATTTGCTTCAATAAGTGTGCTATTTCTCTGTGCACAGCTGTATATCTAAACTCCCGAGATCCAAACCTAAAACCTAAAAAGAAGAGATACATACTCGTATGCCTGAGTACTTGCTTGAGCTTGCCTAATTTGAAATAGATTTAAGATTTTATTACTTTTTGTTATAATAGACTAAAACAGAAAGCAGATCCAATATATAAAGAAATATTGAAACAAAATCTTAATATTTTCTTTGTTTTTAATTACAGTTCCAAAAGAGTAGCGAGCATGCCTTATTTTCAAGCTCAGTTGATGATGTATTTATACCATTAACACAGTGTTTTGATGTTGTTAGAAAACTCGATTACTCGGATCCAGAAATTTGAAAGCGTTTCTCGAAAACAATCATAAAAGTATTTATTGCATATGCTTATATCGCCAAGAAAGAGTTTATTAATCACACGAGAAATAATTCTATACGTAAATACAGGTTACGGAAGACGTTATAGTAATCGTATCGAGTTTAAAAATGTCGACGGAACTAGAAAATCATTTCCACAAATTGGACCTAAACACAGAACGGTCTGCAATATTTCAGTGCCAATTAAATGAAGCATGAATGAATGCTACCGAGAAATGTATAAAGAAGTAAGGGCAAAGAAGGCACAGGAAATTTAGCTCGGAAATTTATTATAACTACAAATTAGTATTTCCTATAATTTCGCTTTTATTTTATTCTTTGTTCCTTACATCGGCAATCCATATACACTCCGAAACCTCGAACGTTCGGAAACTTGAACATTTTTTCTTCTCCATTGTCTACTTTAAAACTCAAACAAAATATGATGTCTCTAAAACTCGAACAAAAATTGTACGTTTTTTTATACGCGTAAATATATTATATATGACGACTAATAACGGTACTTTTATTTTAAATTCGCTTTTAATTAATAATCTTCATTAGCAAACAAAGACGTACACAGTTAAGGTCAAGAGTATTTTATTGCATAATGGGACGAAGATTAAATATTTCGAGCATAGCAAAAAAAAGTCTGAAATAATTCAAAAAATTCAATATTACTAAGTGTGGAATCATAAAAAAGAAAAAAGAAAATTAGAATGAGTTAACAATACGCACGCTATCGGGCCATGGAAAACGCAAAAGGCCCCGTATTTTAAATCTTTCGAAAATGAGCCACGAACTTTACAAATTGGTTTTTAGCGGTATCAATTTTTAGCAAAGTTAAACAATGGGCATCTGCTGGAAAAGTTAGCCTAAGAAAAAATGACCGGTAATTATTGAACGAAAACACCGTATTGAATTCGGTCGAAAATAAGAAACGTGAAAAAAATTATTGCTTTTTTAACAATTAGAAAATATCTGATTAAAAGTATACGAAATTTATTTTATAAAAAAATGAATTTTGTTTGTATTTTTACAATCTCATCAACAGAATCATAGGTTTTATTATTATAAACGTTACACAATTTAATTTTAATAAATGTAAGTGTCGACAAACGGGGTCGCGAGAATCCTGTTCCGACTTGCTCGAGCTGGCGATCGAGTTCTCGCGGATGGAGGTCGAAAAGTATAATCGCGGGGTAGAGTCGCAAGATGTTGAAGCGGCGCAGTGTATCATATGAATAGCTTAGAACGAATTGAATTCTCATCCCGATGTCCATCCTTTTTGTTGAGTGGGTACAGGTGTGGTGTGTTGTGTTGGTGTGGTGATGTTAGTGTGTGATGCCATCGGATGTGGTGTATTAAGCGGTCTTGCTAGGGTGCGCCCCCATAGAAGTAACGACTTTTCTGGCAATGCGGCGGTGCAAATGTTTACCAGAATTGGGTCCCAGCTGTCTGTGGGAATATTTAGTGTCGATAGAATCGACAAACAATTTGAAACAGTGCATTCTAGTTTGATGAATTTACACTTGTTCCTTTCTTCATTTTTAGCAAGTTCATTAGTGTCGTTACTTGGTTGTAGTTTGTGTTTGTTTAGAATATGTGGTTGTACAAATAGTATGTGTTAATTTGTATTTTCTATAGTTCTCACAAATTATGTATATTGTGTATATTGTTTTTATGAGATTTTTTTGTATGTAATACAAATGTTTTTATTTCGTTTTACCGCTTTTACTTGTGTACGGAATTTAACGATTAGTTATTTAAAATGTTCAATAATTTAATAAAACGCAATGCATGGTATTTAATAATGTACTTGGCAGATTGTATACCACGTGTTTGTATATACATACTTGTACTTATATCTTTGCGCAAAGGTGAGAGTGCGAGAAAACGTAATAGAAAAGGAGTATTTTCCTTTGTTAAATGCTGCATATGCAAATATGTATTTTAAATTTAAAATGTAAGCAAGTGTTTTTATTATCTACATATGTATATACATATATGTACATATGTATGTATGGTTGTTTGTACTTCTGCTTGAGTTTAAATTTACTTTTGCTTATTTGTTGATCATGCTAACTGTTTTCTTTTTTTGTTGTTAAATTCTTGCAGGTAAATACTTGAACTATCTAGTGTTGATTAGGAGTGTATTTAAATACACAAAGCCAAGTATACATACGAAATAAGTTTTTAATTAGTTAATATGTATAATGCCGGCTTATTATCGTTAAATCCGAAATCTTTATTAACCGTATTAAATAGCGTTATAGAATTGTACATGTACATAAACCAATAAATTTTTACATACATACATGTATATGCATGGTAAAATTATATTAACTGCACTGAATACGCTCACTTTGGTTTTGTAGGGTATATTCCAGCGTATACCATGCCTGTTCGTATTCTCCCAATTCCTGTGCTCCAGCTGGCCACCTCCTTGTGCTGTTGTTTTGTTGTATGTATTTTGTGTTTTTTTTTTTGTTCGCGCCTGAATAGCATTTGTTGTATTTATGTATATACTTTTAGATTGGTTAGTTTCGCGCCCAATATTCTCTCTGTTGTTTCGGTCTTCTTTTTTTTTTGTTGGAACTGTTAATATTTTGATTTTTCTTGTGATTTGTTTTTGTATTTGTTAGTTCAGCTTTTCTGCATTTACATACGTATGTATACGAATGTATGTATATACATATATATATTTTCAGAGTACTGCACTCCACTTCTTTTTGTTCCTTGAATTACATAGAGGTATACCTTAATTTGTTTTGTCTATTTTATTTTATTTTATTTTTTTTTTTTTGTTCTGTTTGAGCACTTTGTTTTTTTTTTCTTCACGGCACTTTATGTATGGATATATATCACTTTGCACTTCGTTTGTTTTTTTCCCACCAAAATTGTTTATTATTGTTTTTAATTTGTCTGTTAAAAACCAAAGGTGCCTTTCGTTAAGGCTCGAAGGACCATGATTAAAAGTATACGAAATTTATTTTATAAAAAACGAATTTTGTTCGTATTTTTACAATCTCATCAACAGAATTATAGGTTTTATTATTATAAACGTTACACAATTTAATTTTAATAAATGTAAGTGTCGGCAAATAGGGTGGCGAGAATCCTGTTCCGACTTGCTGGAGCTGGCGATCGAGTTCTCGCGGATGGAGGTCGAAAAGTATCACGCGGGGTAGAGTCGGGAGATGTTGAAGCGGCGCAGTGTATCGTATGAATTGCTTAGAATGAATTGAATTCCCATCCCGATGTCATCCTTTTTGTTGAGTGGGTACAGGTGTGGTGAGTTGTGTTGGTGTGGTGTGGCGATGTTAGTGTGTGATGCCATCGGATGTGGTGTATTAAGCGGTCTTGCTAGGGTGCGCCAGTTTTTCCCAGGTAGAGAGAGGTATACATGCGGGGAGATGCTTAAGTCATTTAAACAGTATCCTACATCTTAAAAACACATGTTCCTTGTATTATTTATGAAAATAAAACTAAAAATGTTTGAATAAACTAGTCATCAATTAAACAGTAAACCACAGAATTCTTATATTTTGAATAATGCAACTCGTTAACTCGAACACTCATGATTTTCATTAGTTCGAGTTTTCGCGAGTGCACTGTACTATGCAAATCTACAGTGTTTCAATTGTGTAAATTCGCAGTGTACGAACAGATTGATTTGCACGTTAACTGATTTCTCTTACACGCTTTAATTTTTTTGCACGGTTTTCCGGATAGTTGGTTCATTAATGCTAAAGGGTCAATCCTGTGAAAAAACTGTACTTAAACGGTTGCTCAAAGAGCTATGGAAAATTGTTATACGTATATTGGAAAAAGTACATAAATCCTATTTTACATTTACAGATGATGTTTAAACATCTAACGGATAATGCCAATAACCTTGGTTCGAATGCCAAAATTGAGGATATGGGAAAAAAGAAAATTTGTCATCTAAACAATATGCTGTATTAGATGTTGTCCAAGATATCATAAATCAATATTTCCATACTCCTGGCAATGGACTGAAAAAAAAACATTCCTTGAGAAGTCGTCAGAGTATATATTTTAAGAAAAAAGGAAAATCTTTGCGTGTAATTGCTTCGATAATTGGAAGAAGCCATAAAACAGAGAAAAAAGATTATTGATAAGCATAAAAGTTTGTTGAGTTAGAAAATGGACCATGTTCGGGTAGGCCAAAGCGACTCATTAATACGGAAATGGAATCAGCTGTGAGAGCTGCAAAGGTAGATCCAACTGCCAGTGCCGTCAAAATGTCTGAAGAACTGTCAAAAACATCCAGACTGTACGTTAAGGCCAGCACGATCAGGTGAGCATTGCATGCTAATAGGGTCTATAGCCGGGTGCCGAGGAAAAAACCACACATCTCTATACAGAAGCAAAAGCGACGATTGGAGTTTGCAGTAAAATATAAAGCGAAGGACAAATCGTTTTTAGAATAATGTAGTTTTTTCTGACGAAAGCAAGTTCGAAGTTTTCGGGAAGAAAAAAACTACTAAAGTTTGTAGAAACAAAAATCGGGAGTTTTAACAGAAAAACATTACCTCCACTGTAAAGCATAGTAAGAGTTCACTAATGGTTTGGGGCGCATGGCGGCAAGTGGAGTGGAAAAGCTGGTGTTTATCGATAGCAAAATGAACAAACCAGATTATCTAAATATTTTAAGAGAAAAATCACTACCCAGCGTCGAGAAAACAGCCAGATCACTCCCCTCAATCCACGCGCCAGTCGTTTCTTCTTTCGACTTTTATCGTCGTTTTTATCTGCACCTACAAATATCTCTGAACGCTCAATTAATTCGCTATAGTCATCCAATCCGCATTTGCCTGTTTTCTTCTTGGTGAGTTTTCTAATCTTGGCACAGCTATAAATTGTTTTTTTTTTTTTAATCGCAATAGTACCTCCAAGAACATACAGTATGCCTCATAGTTCTTTTACACAATATTTGTATTGTGTTCTTTTATAAGTAAATTAAATTATTTTAATGTTTATACTAGTTCAAATGAATTTTTTAAAAGCAGAACACATTCCTGGCGCATGTTTCCTGTTTATGTGAAAAGAAATAAGCACAATTCCGATTTCTTTGGCGCCGCGATTTGAAGGTACTGTTGGAAAGAGGAAGTCCTCCTGATTAAAAAATATAAAAGGGTTATAGGTACCGAAAACGCTTAGTTTACGAGATTTTCGACCTTAAAGTTCAAAAATTCGCAAAATTTGAACATTTCAAGAAGCTATTTCACCACATTAAACACACTTTATTCATATTTTTCTCTTTAAATTAATTAAATTCGACTATAAACTTTTAAATCAATCCACATTTTACAATTTAGCAGGTTTTTTACCTAAAAATCTTTATTTTAAAAATTGCATTTTACACTCGTTTGAACCTCATTTGTTTACCAAAAATTACGACGAAATGGAGCGCTGCCATGTGGTGATAACGCAATTCACCGAAATTCCTCTTTGTCGCAAAAATTCCTCTATCCATGCATATGGATATACATGTATTAGTAATATTATATAATAATATTATATATACATACATATGTATAACTAATATTATATAATAATATTACGTAATAAAGTGTAAACTCAAATTTTGTTTCAATATGAGTGCATGATAACCAAAAAATATAACCACTTTATAATAAAAACTCAATATATTTTTTTATTTTTAATGCAGAAAGGCGTACTACGCGAAAGTACTTCTGTCACCCCGGGTATTCGCTCGGCCAGGGTTATTTTTTTAGATTGCGGCCGAAGGCCACCAACGCAGAAAGGAGTACTACGCGAAAGTACTTCAGTCATCCCGGGTATTCGCTCGGATAGGGTAATTTTTTTAAAGTGCGGCCGAAGGCCGCCAACGCAGAAAGGAATACTACGCGAAAGTACTTCAGTCACCCCGATATGATATACATTTTACAATATTATCATAGAGTTTTACTTATTTGTCTTTATTGAACATAAATCGCATATTTTACACATACATATGTATATGGAAAAAGTTTTCACAACTCATAACTTGAAAAATGTTGGAAAGTATTTTTTATTATAATTAATGTAGAAAAAAGAATCACGCACAAACAAAGAAAAATCGTTAAGAATCCTGCAAATTTGGTGTTTAAGATGTGGCAACGCTCGTTTTCCTCATAATTGTAAACAATCTAACCTTTGCAACGATGAGTGTGATACGTGATTTTTAAATTAATAAATTTAGGTAAAATATTACAAAATAAAAGTGAAATGTGAACTTATTTCAGTGTTTAAATATTTGGTATAATTAAATATACCAAGTGAAAAATGTAAAAAAAAAAATATGTGAAACTTAAAGTGCAAATTTTTGAATCTTTAATCGTGACTATTTTGAAAAATATAAGTTATTTTAATATTATTTTTGGATATTCCTCCTTTGGAGAAGCTCCCCTATATATACCCCATTTATACCGAAATTCGGGTTTTTTTTTACCCCTCCGCCAAAGTAATCGGATTCGTGCCAAGAAATACGTATTTGAATGTGACATATGCAAAACCAACAACGTAAAGCAAAATGCGTCATGTTTCGCTTTGTCTCAAAACTGTTTTCAAAATTCGAAGAATCAAAAAAAAAAAAAAAAAAAAAAAAACACCAGACGCTTAGCGGTCCACTATATTTCTACCACATCAATTGGAAAACGTTTCAGCAATAATGCCGGGTTATCGTACAAGTGAAAATGTTTATTATAATTTTCATAAAGCTAAATCAGTAAAATAATTGGCAGAAATGTTTTCTCTAAATCTGTGGTCACAAGCCATAACAGCACAAGTGTGTTTTTTTGATTTTTCGGTAGAGCATTTTAAAGATTCAAAGTAAAATTTGAAAAAAGTTTTTGAAGGAATCCCGGAATTTTTTTTTAAATATCTCAAGTGATATCATATCCATCTTATACTGCCAAAAAACTTAGGTAAGTGCCCGTAGTTTTTAAAATACGCTTAAAAATGTGATTCAATCCTTTTTTCCCTAAAGTAATTTGACACGATTGAAATACATAACTTAACTTGTGTTATTTTTCTGAACTAAAGGTTCTACTCTCCGGCGACACAATTCAAGTTATGCCGATATTCCATAATATTAAACAAAATATGTTTAGCATAACATTAGTTGTGCTCTTTTGTCAAAGTTGGTTGTATATTAATCCGCAGCTTATTTTCATTGATTAACATATATGTATATTATACATTCTTAAATAAAAGTGTTATTGAACTCAAATTAGTGCATTTATTTAAACAAATTAGTCTCTTGTAATGAAATGTGAAAACTAAGAATAAAACATTGGAACTTCAACAATTTAAAACATAAAACAGTGATTTTTTTGATGACAGGATATCCTAATGAGAGGTATCGTTCTCAATGTTTTCAGTTGAGGTAGAGGTATCGCCAATGTCTGGATCAATATTCCGTATATTTCCTGAGTTTAAGTTGTTGTAGAAACTATGGAACATGGAATCGATTAAGTTTAAAATGCTCAACAAGTCTTCCTTTTTCTCTTTCGATATAAGAGTTGCCGTGATTTTATCTTGGTCCCGAATGGTTAAGGAGCTGACACCACGCTTCATTACATTGAGTGTCTTAAAAGGCAGCGTATCCTCTAACGAAGTTTTGTATTTTACACCACCAAAGCGATTTTTAGTGTATCGGAGTCACTTCACATCAGACCACGTAAACTTTTCCCCATCTTCATTCACTTTCCTCCAATTCAATTTATTTTTAGCGATTGTACCAAATTTGTAAAATTTATTTTCCATATCAATTACTTCAAACGTTTTGTTAGTACCAACTGAAAGAACGAATTGATACCAATCACGTGGATGGTGGATTTTCATAGTAGTCTTCTTTTTTCGTTCGATGAGGGCGTGAGCCACATCACACTCCATATGTGTATGCCCTGGCTCAAGGAACTTATGCTCGATCATTTTAATATTAGGGTTGCTCTCTAAGAAAGCTATAAACATTGAGCCCACAAAGGAGTTTTGGCCAACGCATAAATCGCTATAAAATACGATTGAGTCAACATGTTCGCCTGTTGACACCTTCTTTAAATGCTGGAAAATACATGATGATATTTCGTAAGCACCTCGCTGCTCAACTGCTTCGTGCCACATATAGCAAAAGGCCTTATTCGTTTCACAATCGTATATGGTTAAATTATAAGTATTCAATTGCCTCTTATAGTAGCAGACTGAGGTTTTGAGGTAAGGAGTTGGTAAAAGTTGCTGCAAATCAAATGTGTACGTTTTTATTTTTATGTGAGTTTTTGACAGATCTTTTTCAAAATCCTTTGATTTATAAGCTCTATCTGCATCTGCGTGATGCCTTGCTTGTTTTTCAATCAACATTGTATATTCTGGCATATTTTTATTGATGTGGTCTAATTGGGATTTAAAGCTGTCACATTTATTACAAGTAGCAAGTTTCGGTTGTTTGAATTTTAAGTTCATTGTGTGGAAAATTTCTGAATATTTTGCTAAACTTATAGGAGTTTCAACCTCTTCGCAGTACAAACTGTACATTTTTGATATTGACAAGTCGAAGCTTAAATATTTAGCACTTGAATCACGGCGACAATAGTGACTTTCGTAGGCAGGAAAGCTATTAATATGTTGTGTAATAGTTTCGACCTGTGATTCGTTTAGCTTGTTTATTGGAGTGGACTTACCTCTCTTATCGGCCAATGGTGATTTTGGATAATTAAGTTTCTTTTCAATCACATTCCTCAAAAAACTGTTTGTTTCTCCAAAGCACTTCAAAAAACAACCTTTACAGACGTCAACTTTGTCGCTATCAATATTTACAGAATAATAGTTTGTTATTCGTCGAATTTTCGTTCTAGTTGATTTTTTTTCAGATATGTTTTCGCCAATTTCGACGAGTCCACAAATGAAAAGTAGCCTTGATTTGTAGTCGCCCATTCTCCAATATTCTCAAAAATGCGCATTTCTTTCGGCAACTTTTGTGAGGTAGGCACTTGCGACCAACAACCACTTTTCCTTTTTTCGTGGTGTACGATCTTCCCGAATTTCTATTTAATTGTCTGTCTTTTTCTTATATTTTTGGGAGGTTGAGTAAAGTTTCGGACATTTTCATCAGTATCGGCATATGGACTCTCAAATATTGACTCCGAAATATAAACAGGTTGATTCTCCTTTTCTGATTCCGTGGTCGCAGTTGAAACAATATAGTCGGGATCTCTGATAGAATCATCGCTGCTAAAGTCCATTTCGAATAGTTGCGGAGATGTATTAACGATCTGAGTTGAGAACAATTTTGTAAAATTGCGTGGAAAATTGGCAAATCCGCAATCTACACTACATGATGTCTGATTCGGTACAACGGGATCGTGAAACATATTTAAGAAAAAGTTATCGCCTATGGCTGGAAAATGGCTCGTATGAAAATTGGCTTTCTCGAAGGGCCATTGATGTAAATCACGCGTTTCTGAAACTTTAATGACAAAAAAATGTGGCACAATTTAATAAAACTTATTTCAAACACTTAGAATGTCGGATAAATTTTAACCTACCTTGGTCTTCCATTGTGTTTTGAATTTTCACTATGTAAATATGTACTGCAAAAAAGCAAAATTCAGCAATTTTTTTAAGCTAGCACTTGGAATAAAAAAGCAAGTCAAGTTAAATTGTTGGTTGCAAATAATTCGTTTTGGAAAAATACCATATCTTTTGTTTTGTTAACTAATGATACGAAACACAACACGAAACAAAAGCACAACTTAAGTTATGGTAGGCATTAGAAATAAAATACTTTGGATAAAACAACACAAGTATACTTATGTAAGTTTCCAAATAACAAACTTACTTCGGAATAAAAGCAAAATTTAGATATGCTATTTTTCAGCACGCAAAAAATGAATGGGAGGATGGAGTCATGTGTAGAAGTTCACGCAAGTGAGGAAAGTTCTCTGATCGCCATTCACTTGGGAGTGGCCAGAAACGATTCTTTTACATATGACTCAAGCAGCTCACGACTTCCGGTCTTTGACCAAGTATCCTCTGGGTAGCCTAAGAACATCCGTTTGAAGGCGAGCTAAAGTGAGAAGGCGAAACATCCCCCTGCATAGGGTTGTGCGCTGGGTTTGGGACCCGCCACGTAAAAAAACACCCCCAATGAAAAGGAAAAAACAGCCTCGGATGAGAGACCCCCCTTTTGATGACGACCACGGCAAACGAAATAAGGACTATGATTTGAGGGCATGCACCTGGAATGTCCGGTCCCTTAATTGGGAAGGTGCCGCTGCCCAGCTGGTAGATGTTCTCGTAAAGATAAAGGCTGACATCACCGCCGTCCAAGAAATGCGATGGACGGGACAAGGACAGAGACGAGTAGGTCCTTGTGACATTTACTACAGTGGCCATATAAAGGAGCGCAAATTTGGTGTTGGATTCGTGGTGGGAGAGAGACTCCGTCGCCGAATACTATCATTCACTCCGGAGAATGAACGTCTAGCCACAATCCGCATCAAAGCGAAGTTCTTCAACATATCGCTGATTTGCGCCCACGCCCCGACGGAAGAGAAGGACGATGTGACCAAAGATGCCTTTTATGAGTGCTTGGAGCGCACTTATGAAAGATGCCCCCGCCACGATGTCAAAATCGTGCTTGGCGACTTTAACGCCAGGGTGGGCAAAGAAGGTATCTTTGGCACTACGGTCGGTAAATTCAGCCTCCACGAGGAAACATCCCCAAATGGGTTGAGGCTGATCGACTTCGCCGGGGCCCGAAATATGGTTATCTGTAGTACTAGATTCCAGCATAAGAAGATACATCAAGCTACCTGGCTGTCTCCGGATCGAAAAACCACCAACCAGATCGATCATGTTGTGATAGACGGAAGACACGTCTCCAGTGTTTTAGATGTGCGTGCGCTCCGAGGTCCTAACATCGACTCGGATCACTATATTGTTGCAGCCAAAATTCGCACCCGCCTCTGTGCAGCAAAAAACGCACGCCAACAAACACAAGGAAGGTTCGACGTCGAGAAGCTGCAATCACAACGGACAGCCGAACGATTTTCTACTCGGCTTGCACTCCTGCTCTCTGAGAGCACTCGTCAACAACTCGGTATAAGGGAACTGTGGGACGGCATCTCAAACTCCTTACGTACAGCTGCAACCGAAACCATTGGTTTTCGGAAAGTGCAAAGGAACAGCTGGTACGACGAGGAGTGCCGTGTCGCAGCGGAGAGAAAACAGGCTGCCTACCTCGCAACGTTACGATCGACCACAACACGTGCGGGATGGGATAGATACCGAGAGTTCAAGAGGGAAGCAAGACGCATTTGTAGACAGAAAAAGAAAGAGGCCGAAATGCGTGAGTACGAAGAGCTTGATAAGCTGGCCGACAGGGGTAATGCTCGAAAATTCTACGAAAAGATGCGGCGGCTTACAGAAGGTTTCAAGACCGGAGCATACTCTTGTAGAACCCCCAAAGGTGATCTAGTCACCGATGCCCAAAGCATACTTAAATTATGGAGGGAACACTTCTCCAGCCTGCTCAATGGCAGTGAACGTACAACGCCAGGAGAAGGCGAACCCGATTCCCCAATCGATGACGATGGAGCGGACGTTCCATTGCCCGACCATGAAGAGGTTCGAATAGCAGTTGCCCGCCTGAAGAACAACAAAGCGGCAGGGGCCGACGGATTGCCGGCCGAGCTATTCAAACACGGCGGCGAAGAACTGGTAAGGAGCATGCATCAGCTTCTTTGTAAAATATGGTCGGACGAAAGTATGCCCAACGATTGGAATTTAAGTGTGCTATGCCCAATCCATAAAAAAGGAGACCCCACAATCTGCGCCAACTACCGTGGGATTAGCCTCCTCAACATCGCATATAAGGTTCTGTCGAGCGTATTGTGTGAAAGATTAAAGCCCACCGTCAACAAACTGATTGGACCTTATCAGTGTGGCTTTAGACCTGGTAAATCAACCACCGACCAGATATTCACCATGCGCCAAATCTTGGAAAAGACCCGTGAAAGGAGAATCGACACACACCACCTCTTCGTCGATTTCAAAGCTGCTTTCGACAGCACGAAAAGGAGCTGCTTTTATGCCGCGATGTCTGAATTTGGTATCCCCGCAAAACTAATACGGCTGTGAAAACTGACACTGAGCAACACTCAAAACTTCGTCAGGATCGGGAAGGACCTCTCCGAGCCGTTCGATACCAAACGAGGTTTCAGACAAGGCGACTCCCTATCGTGCGACTTTTTCAACCTGCTTCTGGAGAAAATAGTTCGAGCTGCAGAACTCAACAGAGAAGGTACCATCTTCTATAAGAGTGTACAACTGTTGGCGTATGCCGATGATATTGATATCATCGGCCTCAACACCTGCGCCGTTAGTTCTGCTTTCTCCAGACTGGACAAGGAAGCAAAAGAAATGGGTTTGGCAGTGAACGAGGGCAAGACGAAATATCTCCTGTCATCAAACAAACAGTCGTCGCACTCGCGACTTGGCACTCACGTCACTGTTGACAGTCATAACTTTGAAGTTGTAGATAATTTCGTCTATCTTGGAACCAGCGTAAACACCACCAACAATGTCAGCCTGGAAATCCAACGCAGGATTACTCTTGCCAACAGGTGCTACTTTGGACTGAGTAGGCAATTGAAAAGTAAAGTCCTCTCTCGACGAACAAAAACTAAACTCTATAAGTCGCTCATTATTCCCGTCCTGCTATATGGTGCAGAGGCTTAGACGATGACAACAACCGATGAGTCGACGTTGCGAGTTTTCGAGAGAAAAGTTCTGCGAAAGATTTATGGTCCTTTGCGCGTTGGCCACGGCGAATATCGCATTCGATGGAACGATGAGCTGTACGAGATATACGACGACATTGACATAGTAAAGCGAATTAAAAGACAGCGGCTACGCTGGCTAGGCCATGTTGTCCGGATGGATGAAAACACTCCAGCTCTGAAAGTATTCGATGCAGTACCCGCCGCGGGAAGCAGAGGAAGAGGAAGACCTCCACTCCGTTGGAAGGACCAAGTGGGGAGGGACCTGGCTTCGCTTGGAATATCCAATTGGCGCCACGTAGCGAAGAGAAGAAACGACTGGCGCGCTGTTGTTGACTCGGCTTTAATCGCGGAGCGGTGCCTACGCCAGTAAAGAAGAAGAAGAAGATATGACAAAGGAAATATATTTAGACATTTTACGTAGCAATTTAAAAATTTGGGCTAGTGGATCCAAAAAAAAAAAAAAAAAAATCCCAATCAATTGAATTAAAAACAAGAAAAAACGTTAACTTCGGCTACACCCAAGCTAATATTACCTATACAAGTGCATGTTCAGTTTGTATGGAAGCTACATGCTAGAGTAACATTACTTATTATTACATTATTTCTATAAACAATACCTCATACCAAATTTGTGAAGATATATCGTCAAATGAGGAAGTTTCCCATGTAAACATTTCAATTCCGATCATTCAGTTTGTATGGCAACTATATGCTATAGTTAACCGATCTGAACAATTTCTTCGGAATTGTTGCCTCAGAAAATAATCCACACTAAATTTCGTAAATATATCTTGTCAAATGCAAACGTTTTCTTACCAGCACTAGATTGCGATCGTTCAGTTTGTATAGCAGCTATATGCTAAAGTAAGCCGCTCTGAACAAATTAACAACACATATTATATTAGAAAATAACCTGTACCAAATGTGAAAGTTTTCCATACAAGAACTTGATTCAGATCGTTCAGTTTGTAAGGCAGCTATATGTTATAGTGGTTTGATATCGGCAGTTCCGACAAATGAGCAGCTCCTTGAAGAGAAAATGACGTTTGGAAAATTTCAAAACGATATTTTAAAAACTGAAAGATTAGTTCGTTTATATACATACAGACAGACGGACAGACAGACAGACAGACGGACATGGCTAAATCGACTCAGCTCAACATACTGATCATTTATATATATACTTTATAGGGTCTCCGACGCTTAATTCTGGCTGTTACAAACTTCGCGGCAAACTTAATATACCCTGTTTAGGGCATAATTATACCAAGACAATGACCCCAAGCACAAGTCCTGCATATGTATACAGGACTGACTTGGTTGCCATATAATTGCTCAAAAGCGCTAGATACCCCTGCGCAACGCCAAGACATCAATCCTATAGAAAACTTATTGTCATATTTAAAAAAAAAAAGACAAAAAAGTGCTCTACAAACAAAAGCACCCTAATACAAGGCACTAAAAAGGAGTGGGAGAAGATTCCGCACGAATATGACTTAAAAAAAACTAATTTCAACGATGCCCCGGAGGCGATGAGAATTTTCAGACAATACCGAATAAGATATTTTCTGTTTTTTGATTTATTTTTCCTAATTTAATGCAAAAATATTAATTTTTTTGTTTAGATATAATAAACAACAGAAAGAAAATTATTATGTTGTCAAATAATAACCAAAAAATATGACAGTTACTTTCAAAATTTACTTTTAACATTTTTCTCTGTCCAATTTATGAGACATATTGTTTATGGTGTACCTTGCAATTTAGTGTCACATGTCCAGCGCCGCTACCAACTTCGGAAGTAACCTTTTCGCTTTTATCTCTTTATTGTTTGGTTTGTAAGCTTTCGACTTAAATTGAACAATCTGCGTTCGAATCAGGTAAGTATTTCTTTATACGATCATATAACTTTTTGTACAGTACAGTACAGTAAAAAGAAAGTTCTAGGAGACAGGCGTCATTGTTGCAACTGCTGACAATTCCATTTTTTGACGCCATTATCGTACAATCGTCTGCGTATGAGGTTATATAAGCCACGTGAAAAAGTTCACACAAGTGAGGAAAGTTCTCTGACCGCCATTCACTTGGGTGTGGCCATAATCGATTATTTTCATATGGCTAAAGCTACTCTCGACTTCTGGTCTTAGACCGAAGTATTCTCTAAGTAGTCAAAAAAAAAAACACATCCGTTTGAAGGCGAGCTAAACAATCCCATCCCCAGGGTTGTGCGCTGGGTTTGGGACCCGCCACGTAAAAACCACTACTTATGAAAAGGAAACAACAGCCTCGGATGACTGATAAGGGAACTGTGGGACGGAATTTCGAGCTCCTTGCGTACAGCTGCAAATCAAACCATTGCTTTTCGGAAAATGCAAGAGAACAGCTGGTACGCTGGATGAGTGCCGTGTCGCAGCGGAGAGAAATAGACTGCCGACCACCACACGTGCACGATGGGATAGAAAAACAAAAAAAAAACGGAAAAGCGAGACGCATTTACAGACAAAAAAATATAGGGCGAAATACGTGAGTATGAAGAGCTTGACAAGCTCGTCGACAAGGGTGATACTCGAAAGTTCTACGAAAAAATGCCGCGACTAACAGAAGGTTTCAAGACTGGAGCATCCTCTTGTATAACCCCCACAGCTGATCTAGTAACACATGCCCAGAACATACTAAAATTATAGATAGAACACTTCTCCAGGCTGCTGAATGGCAGCGAAAGCAAGAGATGTAGAACCCGATTTCCCAATGAATGGCGATGGAGCAGACGTTCCATTGCCCGACCATGTAGAAGTTTGAATACCAATTACCCGTCTGAATAACAACATAGTGGCGAGGGTCGACGGATTGCCGGCCGAGCTATTCAAATGTGTTAAGTGTGCTTTGGCGAATAAATAAAGAAGGAAACTCTACAATCTGCGCCAACTGCCGTGAGATAAGGCTACCTTACATATACGGTTCTATCAATCGTATTGTGTGAAAGATTACAGCCCAACGTCAGCAAACAGATCGGCTCTTATCAGTGTGGCTTTAGACCTGGAACATCAGCAACTGACCAGATATTCGCCATACACCAAAGCTTGAAGAAGGTCCGTGAAAAGAGGATCGACACTCGCCACCTATTCGTCGATTTTAAAACTGCTTCTGACAGCTCAAAAAGGAGATGCCTTTGTGCCGCTATGTCTGAATTTGGTATCCCCGCAAAACTAATACGGCTGTGTAAACTGTAAGAATGGCAAATAAATCGTTCCCTTTCCATTCAGCTTCATTTAAAATCAGCTATACGCAAATTAAAAAAGCCCTTAAAAGCGAGGAAGAATTTAACACGCAAATTTACATAAGGAAGCTTTGCCCAAATTCAAGCAAGCGAAAATTCCCTTTGGAAACCTTAGAAGTCCATGAACACGTGAACACGCCACGTATAGCTGGTTGCGTGAAAAACATGAAAACACACTTCTAGCGACTATCCTTGTGTCCAGTTGATTGTCATCGCAAATGGAATTTTCCCAGGAAACTGAATACGTTCGAACTGAAAAGGCAAATCGTGGGAACTCAAAAGAGTTCGTAGAGTCAAGCATTCTGCTCCCTTGTCTTCAATAGCTGCATCACAATCAGTCGGCTTCCATTACACAGTTTCGGGGCATGAAGATTTCGAAACATAATAATGACAGATCCAACATTGAGACGCAAATGATGCGGACGCATACCAGGTCTCTCCAAAGATTTAAGAAATTCCACTGGATAATTGGGGCTTCGTCTGCATTGTCAAGGCGATCGATTGATTTGTATGAGTGCAAATCTTCCAAAATTTGACTTTGAATCTTTCAGTCTAAGTCATTAATATCGGTGTTTTTGGCATCTAAAGTTGCGCATGCACTCAAGCAATTGTAATTACGATTATTTGACCGATGTTGGCATAAACATTCGTGATGAGTTCTCTTTCGTTGAAGCGAATCGACAAAAGGCAGGTGGAATTGATGTGAAACCACTGAAAGTATCAACCGGAATTTGCCCATTTCTAATTCTTAGCAAATACGTTGCAAAATGTCTTCGGCAATGTCATTTTTGTTCGTATACCATACAGAGAACTGCAACGAGTAATAAATTTTTGTTTATACCAAGTACCAGAGATAAAGAGATGTCCAACTCTTCTATCACTGGAAGTGAGAGAACAATTGCTAAACGTCAAAACCACCTAAACTTTGACAGTTGACTGTATTGGGGAGGTTTTGACGTTTTGTAATTGGAATGACTGGAACTGCCAGATTGAAATTATACCAAAAATATCGCTATTAAAAATTTAATACAATGAAAATCAAAGAAAATGCGAAATTTAAATATATTTCATGAAGCGTTTTGTAATTTGATGCACATTAGAACTAATTTTCAATTACAAATGATTAAAAACAGGCTTAATTCACCTTATTAAGTACTGAAAGATCGAAAGTCAGTTGTGTTAATATACCATAAAATCATAAAAAAGGATTTAAATAGTTCCGCCATATATTACAAGTTCAATATATAATAATTTGCAATCGTAATAAATGTTGGGTGTTTTAATTTAAAATGCCCAAAAAATCTTATTTTGTTCGATCTGGCCATAATGAAAAATGTTATAAAAAACGCTTATTTTGAGGCGCTCTCACACTGGAATAAGTTGGGCATCCCATTATCCCTGCTAAGTACTGATCAGTTCATGTACATGAAGCCAACTGTTTTCTTCAAATCAGCGATAGAGAACAACTTTGTTTCACTAGCGATCGGCTTATACCTGATTTATTTAGGAACATTCGTTTCAGCAGAAAATACCCGAAGTGATGCATACTTATGCTTCAATGATTGAAATGATCGATAGCGTTCGGTTTGTATATCATCCCCTAAACACTGATGTAGTCGGGCACTTCTGTTCTATTTCAAATACATATGTTTGTATGTACATGTATGTATGTATATACATACGTAATATGTATAATGTAAATTCCATCAAGTACATACATACAAGAAATGTATGTATATATGTATGTATGTACGTACTCGATGGAATTTCCATTTTTTGCCAGACATGATTCAAATCAGTCCAGCAGAAAATTGTTGTTGTTTGCTATACTTACAGATTTACTCGTAGATTTACTTATAGTTTACCCAAGGTTTCACATCAATTCAAACAATCGTCGCAACGCTATGAACTAACATGATACGATTGAAATCAACGAACAGATTGTTCGTGTTGCATCAGGTGAGTTGACGCTAGCAGATACACGAATTGATTAACAATGTTGTCTATGCTGAACTGAAATGATTTGATTGTGTTTTTGGCACGACTGTTTGTTCTGATTATATCATACTCGTTGCAGCTCTCTGATACTATAATCGACGCTGATTTGAAGGTTAAGACATGCGAAGTTGTTATCGAATCGTCTATCGTTTGATTCGGATGATTATCATGTCTCAGCAATTGTAATTGCTGGCATGCTGCTCAAAAAGTTGCATACACCGAACCATTCAAAATAAACAATGACTCAAATGAAATTGAACCGCGTACATTAATCAATAGCAACTGAAGGTAGAAGCAAACGTCGTTTTTCGGGTGAATTGTATAAATTAGTCCTAATGCCTTAGTTGAGAACACACCTGGATGTCCAATTACTGATTGACCTGCTTTCTGCGTAACCATTTCATAGACGATGCATTCCATGTATAATATCAAGGCATTTCCGAATAGAGCAATGTTCTCACAAACGGATCACTGACGCAAGTTGAGAAAAAACTTGTCACGGTCGATTTTGTTGCTGGCGGTTTTTCCACTGGATGTTATGTATGCCCTGGGTTGAAATACACTCTTTGGCCATTCTCCAAATGAACTGCGAGATGCACAACAGTCGGAAAACGGTAATGAATTACAAAAGTAAATATCTCACAAAGCGCCTCATTTCAGTTCACGTATCGACTCATTTGATACTTGCTGATCTCATCTCGTTCAAGGCCAATAACCGCCATGTTGCTTTCTTTGGTGACGTACTTGCAAACGTATTTGATCGATTTCACCAAACTGCAATACTCAACATTGATATATGAGTTTTGAATGTGAATTAGACAATAGTGGCGAATATGGTACGATCCATGTGTTGTCAACTTCTGCCATTGTCGTCCAGTGAGCGGCGCCGATAGAGTGGATATTCATTATTTCCAGTTTGCGTTTCCAAAAAAAGAGCACGTGTATAGTGTTTCGTGCATTTATTGTCAGACATACGAACCTTGGGTTTCCGCAAGGTTCATGAACCAAATTGGTTTTTCATACTTCGTACAATTTTGGATCTATCTCTGGATCAGGGATTTCCGCCTATTTGATTTCATAAATTTGATCTGTTGTAACCACCATCCACCATCCAAAGTAGAATTCCACTCAACAGAGTACATCCAGCATCTAACAGCACGGTATATACGTTGCTTCAAGATAAAGTCCATCAAAGATCGAAGCTGTTATCTGAAGTCGTGCTGTGACATCGTGACGATCGCTTGCTAATTGACCGCGATCCATAATTCCACACCTATGTCATCGAATCCTGGGAGTACTCGTGCATGTGCCTTGGGCTGCCAATGTATGTAGATAGCAAAAAGAACGCCGACCGATATTAGGGCAACCTCTTTGTGGCATTGTAACAAATTGGGGGCCGTCGCCCCGGGCGCAACGTCTTGAGGGCGGCAAAATGATCTTTGCGACGTGTTACTCTCACAGTTACCCTTGCTTTGAATGTAGCAAATACTTTTATTTCTCAAAATTTTCAAAAATGGTATTTAAAAACTTTCGATTCGGGTAAAAATTCCTGCAAATTGTGTCAAAAGTGTACAAGATATAGGGCGAAAATGAGTTTTTCTATGGTTTTTAATAAGATGTCTTGTAAATTTACTATCAATTTCCTCCTTCTAGTTCCTAAATTTAATATACTTAATATCAAAGATATTTTATAAAAATTCACTTTTCATGAATCTTGTAGGTAGGTAGATAAAGGGTGGCGGCAGAACATCCTTGGCCCCGGGCGCCCGAAGTTGTAGCTACTCCACTGGATACAATACAAAGGTTCCAATCGAAAATGCTTAAAACAATCAATTGTTCGCCTTGGTACATGCGTAATGAAAATATCCATAAATACCTTGGTATTCCTATAGTAAAGAAAGAAGTAGAAAACAGCAGAATGAAATATATATCTAAAATCACGGATCTCCCAAACCCATTGGCTATTGCTTTAGTACATTTCTGCGATCAAACACGCCTAAAAAGAAGAGATATGCCTGAGTACTGAAGATCAACGTATCTCTAAAACAGTTCAATCACTTGTTTGAGCTCGTTGTCTCGTTTTTAAACAGATTTAAGATTTTATAACTTATTGTTAGGTTAAAAAAAAAAACAGATTCATTACGTAAAGAAATATTGAAAAAACTGACGTTGAGCAATAGCAAAAGCTCGCAGTTGCCAGTGATCAAAATGCCGTATGAACGACTTCGAAATTATGACAGTCAACAGTCTGAAGAAATCAGAACTAACGGCGATTGAGTATGCCGCAGTCTTGGAACCTTCCGTTAGTCGCCACATTCTTTCATAAGCTCTTCATACTCATGTCTCTCGGTCTCTTTCTTTGTTTTGTCTAGACATATAGTACGTCACTCTTCCGTCTTCAACTTTCGGCATCCCACTCATCGTGACTGCTGTTCTTTCGATCGTTACGAAAACCAATGGTATCGCTTGCAACTGTACGTAAGGAACTTGAAATACCCTCCCACAGTTCCTTTATACCGAGCTTTTGATGAATTCTCTCAGAGAGCAGGAGTGCCAAAGAATGTCGTTTATCTGGCGCTTGTAATCGTAGCTTCTCGACGTCGTACCCATCCTGTGTTTGTTGATGGACGTGCTTTGTTGCACAGAAGCGGGCACGTAGCTTCGCTACAACAAGATAGTGGTTCGAGTCGATGTTAAGTCATCGGACGTACACACGTCAAGGACAATGGAAATATATAGTCCATCTAACACAACATGATCGATTTGGCTTTGAGCTGTTCGATCCGTAGACAACTTTTGCTGAAATCGAGTACTACAGACAACCAAATTTCGAGCCTCAGCGAAGTCGATCAGCCTCAACCCATTTGAGAGGTTTCGGGATGAAGGCTGAATTTTCAAACTGTTGTACCAAAGATGTGTCTTCTTTGCTCACCCTGGCGTAAAATCGTCAAACATAATTTTTACATCGTGGACGGGGTAGTCGTCCCAAGGGCGTTCTGCTGTTCCGTCATGGTCTAGGCTCAAATCAGTATTATGTTGAAGAATTTAGCTCTGATGCGAATTGTGGCTAGACGTTCATCCATGGCCATGAATACCAGGACTCGACGATAAGGTCTTTTTTTCACCATGAATCCCACAGTAAATATGCGCTCCTTTATAAGGATACTATAATAAATTTAACAAGGACCCACTCGTCTCCATCCTTGTCCCGTTCATCGTATTTCTTGAACAGCATTGATGTCAGCTTTTAGTTTTACGAGGACCTGCTGGCCAGCGGCACTTTAACAATTCGTAAGCATATTACAGGTGCATGCCCTTTAATCATAGTCATGATTACGTTTGCTGTGGTCGTCATCAAAAGCTGAGTCTTTTATCCGAGGCTGTTGTCTCTTAAGTGCAGCCTTATATTATATAATAACAAAATGTATATTATATGATAGCAAAATGTGTAAGAATTATGTCTTTATTAGTAAAACAAATAACAAAATGACTTATGGTAACTGCCTACTTACAAATTATTATTTACCAACTTCACCCGGGCTTCGCTGACATATAATTCCTTGAATAAATATCAAAGATTATAAAATACTAAAAAACTAAATACATTCTATGTAAACGAATACTATTCTGCGATGATCATCTGTGTGGTGGTGGGGTTAACCCTAATTTTGTTTTATTAACGATTTTGATACAGTTTTGTTTTATTTTAAAATTTTTCAACAAACAATCAAACCTGCCGATGTAAATTTTTTCAAATTCGAAATTTATTTTACAAACAGAAATTGAATTTCAATTTCTAGAATGGAAATTTATTTCATCGATAATCTGTATGTATGAAACAATTGTATGTTTTTAACCATTGTCTCTTTACATAACAAACCGAAAATTTCTTTACTCGTATTAATTTTTCACAACTGGAAAATGACAACACTGGTATTTGTCAAAAAAGTAAATTCCCAAATAATGTCGAGTAATTTAAACTCCGGAATCCAGAATTCCTCGGATGAAATCTTACCCCATTCTTCTTCAATGACTTCTTTCAATATTTCGTTCCAATAACGCCAAAAGGTGTTCAACTGGATGCATATCCGGCGATGGCAGTAGTTTAGGTACGTCGTAAAGTAACCATGACAATTTCGACCGTAAGTTTAGGGTCGTAGTCATATTGGAAGAAATATTTATTACCAAACCCAAACCTTTAAATGCTTTGCCGCACATTGGCTTTTAAAAGTCCAAATATGCAAACCTATCCACAGTGGATTTAATAAATTGGAATTTTCCAACGCCACCGACTGCCATACACCCCAACATCATTACTCCTCCACCACCATATTCGACGGTGGGAAACAAACTTCCTTTGTTGAGCGCTGTCCCCGTTTTTGTCAAACAATTCTCCATCCTTTGATGCCGAAGATACAAAATTTACTTTCATCTACAAATTTTAACTATATTTGGAGGAATTTCACGCAAGCCACCAATGAAATTTGTGAAGTTTACGGAGAGGCTGCTGTGTCAGTTCGTGTAGCACAACAATGGTTCGCTCGCTTCCGTTCTAGAAATTTCGATTTACACTGATGAAAGTTTTACACTGAAAGAACAATGTCTGTAGCGTAAAAATGGCAAAAATTGGTCGACCAAAAATGGTACATATTTGTTTATTTATTTATTAGTATTAATGTTAAAAACAAATAAGTTGTAGTGTGACTAGAAATACGAAAAGACTTTTTCGACAACCCAGTATATAAGATTTATGCCATAAACAAACGCTATTGTTATTAAATTCACATACTGTGGCTACGATAGCATGAACCGAATTATAGTGAGCGTACACTTTTGACGCTCGCATTACAAAGCTGCAGTAACAAATCTTAGCTTGCTACGACTAATACCGTTTATGGAGAATTTCAGTTATTTTGGCGATTCTTGTATACATTCTGTGAAATAAATGTTTAGTTTTTAAAGAAGCGTATACTTATGATGCCTAGTGTATATGCACATGCAGTTTGCAAAATTCCCCTCAGAATAGCTAGCTGAGAGGTGGGGCAACATTCTTTGGACTGACGAGAGCAAGCACGGTTTATTTAATGACCAAGGAATCTGATCTTAACACAATACTATTATAAAGGCGAACGTTTATGAGTATGTAAAGTTTTCTGCGAGAAAGTATCTTATTTTAATGGAAAATCCATACGAAGCATTTCGCGGGTAATGTATGGGGAACTTTGTATATAACTTTTTCAATTAAAGCATGATACTTAAAATTACTCCCAAATCATAAGTAAACACATGCGCGTTCAGTCGCTTGTCTTTGACCCGAACTATCTACACAACTGATGACGTTGTCGGATGCATGCAATTTATAATTAATTTATGTAGCATACAAAATACACATACGTTAGGTAGAAAGTCTCCGCTCACTAATTCGTGGAATGAGTTTTAATAAAAATATTTATAAAATATATGTGGTTTTTTAAATTCTTATTACAATATCAGATGCGCATACTAATAGCATTACAATCGCCAGACTTTTTGCTTCCAACAGGACAAAGAACTTGTTTATCTTTGGCTACTTTACAATGCTTCAAAACAGCTACATTCACTCCCAAAATCACCTGACCTCAATGGAATAGAGCAGGGATGGGCACATTAGCCCTCAGTGGCATTTTGCCCGTGCGGGCACGAGTGCACATTTTGAGGGCTAGGTGAGGGGATCGTCGCGGGCAAACATGAAGAGGGAAGTGAGAGCAACGTAGCGCGCGTATATATGAGAAGTTGCACTGTGGGTAATAACTGTAAAATTGCCTAACAATTTTAAGTTTCTTTGTAACTACTCTAAATTTATAAAATGTAAGACAAATAACAAAAAGTATAATAAATATTTGATTTTAGTAATTATTTTTTTTTAATATGTCTTTATATCAGCATTTAATTTTGTTTATTTGAAATAATAAATTATATGTTTGGTTTAATTTCATTTGCTATAGCTACACGCACTATTGTACCAAAATTTAAATCAGATAACCTACTTCTTATTTTAGATATAATTTTCGAAGCAAAAAGTTTCAAACCAGGTTATTTCTTTAAACTTCCTTATAAAAAGTAATTTTAATAATAACTTCAATTTATGAACCACTGTTTCTTCAAACACACATGACCAAATGAATCTTATGAGAGCGCAATGTAAATAATTACCCAACAACCCTTCTACCACCCGCCAATCCAAAGACTTGAGGTTTTCCGCAGGGTTGCCAGGCTCGATATACTGTAGTAATTATAAAAATTGTCTTCAATATATTTGAAATTTTCTTAAAATAACTCAAATTCAGAATCAAATGCTGCTATTATTTACAAATATATAAACTAGTTTTAATAGTTTGATTTCAGTTTTGATATTTTATATTATGAAAAATTATAACTGAAAACTTTGAGGTGTACAAAACTACAAATGCGTATTGAGTAATGGCAACATTGTTCGAATGAAAACGAGAACAAAACGCTTGCCGCTCGTAGCGAAGTGAGAAGATGTTTCTGCCGTTAGCGTTTGTATTCCATTTGTGTGCTTAGCCACTCTCAATCAATAATGCCATACCGCGCAAATATATTTTTATTTGATGATTTCTTATATTTTGGAAAATATGTGTTCCCTTTCCTTCATATTATTATTTTAATAGTACATTTCCAGAGGCAACTTAGATTTTAAAATTTAACAAAACAATTATAGAAAAAAACCTCAATTCTTTGAATATTTTGATAAAACAACCAAACTGAAAATATCACAAATCATATATTTATATAAGCATTTTCATTAAATGGAACTGCAGTATGTTTAAACACAATATAAATAATGGTAACAAGTATATTTTCTTTCTTATTTATGCAGATATTCATATGTACGTACAAAAGCCCACAACTTGAGATAAGTTTTCCCAATTGTAACTAAAATGAATTTTTACAACTGGCATCACCACCATTAACTGATCTATCATGTGTACAGTGGTGTGAACAAAATAGGAACAATCATAAGGTGTTGTGAAATTTTAAAATATGCTGTGTTCTTATTAAATAAAATTTGTTTTTAGATACAAGTATAACATATATATATTTTTTCCGACCAGTGATTAGAATTTCCAGCATGCAAAGGTAAATTAAAACAGATATTAGTGCGAATCTCTAAAACGTGCAAATTATGTTTACCTCTTTTTGTTCACACAACTGTACAATTCCGATATGAAGCAAACTTTCGCTCTTAAATTTGTGTACAATGTCAGTATTGCCGCAACCATTCTGCGATGAACATTAAGTTGCGGAGGAATGTAATTGATTTTTTTTCGCAACTTCTTATGCCCTTCCCTCCGTACACTGATATTCCCCTCATCTAGCCCCCGTGCGCACTTTGCTAACTTTTAGGGCAAAAATGTGCCCATCCCTGGAATAGAGCATTTATGGGCTCTATTGGAACGCAAAATCCGCGCACATACGATAACCAGCAAAGAAATGCTGACCGTTATTTTGGATGAATGGAGTAAAATATCGGCAGAAGAAACGAAGAAATTAGTACATTCCATGCCTAAATGTCTAGCAGACTAGTTCTAAAATTTCGAGGCTACCCTCATGCTATTAAATTTTTTATAATTATTTCATACGCCATTGTTTTATTCGATGAGCGGAGACTTTTCTGCCTTAGTTAATTGTTTTTAAAAATGTCGTGGAGCTTTGTGGCTTTTATTTATTGAATTATTAAAAAAAATGTATATTTTTTTTAACAAAAAGCTATCATTTAATAAGACACAAAAAAATTTTTGGAAGCTATTAAATGGTCAAACTTTTATCTCGGTTTAACCCTCATCGAGACCAACGGGTCTGGCCAGGCATATTTTGTTTTTAAATGTTATTTAAATATATTTAGAGTGTAGCCTTCCTAGAATTTTATTTTCTATAGAATTCAGAAAAAAAACATTTCAAGGATATCGTATTGAAAAGGACGAAAAAAGGATATTATAATATTAGAGACCAATGGTGCTTTATTTTGTATGAAAATATATGAACTTTGGTATGTTTCTATCACTTCGCACGGTTGATTTATCTGTCCAAATTGGTTTGTATGTTTATCTAGCATACATATAAACATACTCACATGCACAAATATGTTCATTCGGGTCTATAGCGAGCTCTTTGCGCTCGACTTGTTCGTGCGAAAGGAGAGAAAAAGAGGAAAACAGTCAAAAGAAGAGTGTGTTTACAAACAAAACCATGATTTTGTGGGTTTATTTTTGCTACAGTTTTCTTCTTCTCTCTCTCTAATGAATTCATTTTCGTATTCTTTTGTATTATGCAAGTCAGTTGATGAGAGATAGTTGAAATTTTATTTTATTGGCTGCTTTCGTAATTTGCAAGGAAATCGACCATCTAGATAAAAAGGATGCACGACGCACTTTTCTTTACAATTTATCGAGAACATTGGCAAGGCCCAATATTGAAAACCGTATGATCAATCCAAATGTCATCAAACATCTATCTTGTCGTTTGGTTTTTGAAACCCTTTTCGGTCGTTCACTCAACATCCCATCACGATTAGTAGCTTCAACATCAAAAGGTGCTGACACACTCAAAGGAGAAATTGCAGACTTTGTTTGTAAGAAAGCGATAAATTGCGTCATAAAACTCGATTTTTCTGTTCTAAATGTTCAAATCCAGTTTGTCAAGAACATTCGAAAATTGATTACATATGTTTTTTTTGTATTCCTCAGGACCCGTCAGCACAAAATCAATTGAAAAATCGTTCAAAAATGATTCATATGCTCCTAAATAAATCAAAAAATGAACGAAAAGGAATGCGTTGTATTTCATTTTGAAAGCCGCATACGAGTTTCATTTTTCTTTTTCAGGTAGTTCAGAGTATGCCCAAACCAAATCAAGAGGTAAGAAATTTCAAAAATGTATCTATATTGTACATATATGAGCGCAAATACAACACGTATTTCCATACAAATGTATGTTAACACATAGGGGCCTAGCTCAGCACCATTAAAGTTGTCGCCTTCAAAATAGTCCCCATTCGATACATATGCAGTTATGCCACTGTTTCATCTAATCGTCGAAACACTTTTCAAACTCGATTTTTAAGATAGCGTTTAGCTCTTTCAACATTTTTCATCTATCTTGTAATCTATCTACTCTAAACAAGTAACATTTAAAAATAATAAACTTACTTTAATCTAGTTCTTAATTTTGGCTGTTGAAATTTTTGTTTCTGTAGCTGAGCAGCTTAAGATCACAACGCTTAAAACTCTCTTGCCTTTTATGACTCGTCTAATTCCGCTCGTTCGCGGATTGCGCCCCTCGCATCGGTTGGCGGGAGGAGGATAAGTGTTGGGTAATATTACATTACAGCTGGAATGCGTCACGAAAAAAGCGGAAACGTGCATGGCGCACCCGTCGATGGTTGGCTTGGTATGAAAGCCTCAGATGCCCTTGGTAGAATTTATAGCATTAACATAACACAATTTGAGTGTCATTGTGTACGGTTGCTGTTGACTAGAATCCAAGGTCCTACCAGTTTTCAAGCGCTCAAAATCGTAAATGTGAAAGAAAAAGCCACTTTCTGAGAGGCATGTGAGACGATGAGGTTGCTTGAGGACGTCAGGCCACTGGGACTACAATGTTGAGAGTGCTCTTTGCGATTATAAGCACTTGTGTACTCTCCAACATCCGGCAATTGCGGGACAAATATAAAAACGCTTTATTAGAAAACATTGCTCGCCAATACAAAGAGATAACACTAGTACACGATGACATTATTTTTAAAAAACCGCTAAAAGATATTGGAGGTAAAATTTTGCGATGGTTGGAAAATTACTGCCTGATTTCAGTATACCTGCTTTACAAAGAACGGATAAGTTGCCCACTGATTTCGTCAGAGAACTTGGTTATGATAGTGCGACTATGTGAATTCAAGTCAATCAAACACAGTCCCTTCTACTACTATCGGAACTAAGACAAATTTTTAATCTAATGAGAAATCGAGTAGCTAGCGAACAAGGCAACCAAACTTTCTTGCTAAACTTTTTGCTGGTACAGTTGCGCAAATAGAAAGTAGTTGCGCTATCTTTTGCCTCCTTCGGAATAACCACAATCTTGTTAAGTGGTGACGGAACCGCACACTCAGTATCCAAGCTCCCGCTGAACCTTGCAAGTAAAGAAATGCTCATTTGCAATATCATCAAAAGTGTTCGTCACGGTGCTCTATTACTATGGTGCAAATTGATTGAACGATTGAAGCACTGGATGGTGCAAGACAATCGGAGCAATCGGATATTGATGTGTGGAGTGATCATCTTGCTGGTAGGTGATTTTCGGCAGTCGTTGCCAACTCTCAAGCGAGGTACCGGAGCAGACGAGTAAACGCATGCCTCAAGGCTACGCCGTTGTGGGCTAAGGTGAAGCAGTTACAGCTGAAAACTATCTTTGGGCTCTTTAATGATCACGAGTGCGGACTTTCCCACAAGCGCTTCTCGAGGTTGGCTCATCGACGAATACTAACGGTCATTTAACCTTTGACAGCCTATTTAGCAAGGTTGTGAGCTCAGAAGATAACCTTATTAATGAGATATTTCCGAGTTTACAAGAAAACCTGGCTAGCGAGGAGTTTTTTGTATATGCGTATGCGTATTATGCGTTTTTTATGTTTGCTTATTCAAAGTATACATTTGGTTGCACGAAAGAGATATCAAGGCGCCCAAACAAGAACTAGTACAAAAAATAATATTAGAGCTAGTTCCAGGTGAAGTGAGGACCTACATCTCAATTGTTATGGCGATGACAACTGATGACGCAACTATATACACTTTTGAGTTCTTAAATTCTCTCGACCTGTCTGTGGTACCCTCCCAAAAGTTCAAACTCAAAGTTAGTGTGCCTGTCATACTGATGCGCCAGACGCTTACAATTTCTTTTAAAAGAGGCGTTCTCTATCCCAATAAATAATAGTCAAGGACAATATCCAAAAGTAGCTGGCATTCACCTGGACACCCCTTGCTTCTCCCATGGACAACAGTCATTAGTTTTGCTCTTAATATACAGTTTAGTTCCCGTAGTGAACCGCGGATGACACCGCATGGCAATGCTAATATAAAATAAGAACAATAAAGCACGACTTTCTCAGTATTATGGTTTGGCCGGTTTTTCTTACTATGGTTTTTGGTTCATTGGTTCAAAACTATGATAAATCAGCATGCATATGTTGATATTTTGCAAAAGGTGATGTGTAAGGACAATCGGATAAGCTTGATGAACTGGTCCCTACAATCGCCAGATCTGCGCCCAATTGAAAATCTTGGGTCGATTTAGATTAGACTAGATTAGGGTCAATTTTAAGAAAGGTATGTTTACTTGTCAGCCGAAAAACAAGTACTGAGCTATAGTCTACAATCCTCTGCGAATGGCAGACACCTCTCGTGATGCAAGGGCTTAATTGCGATGCATTTACGGCATCTCCCAACATTCATAAGCGGTTCTGTATGGCATCTCTCCGAGGGGTTGGCAGAAGCTGCATGTGTGCGGCGACCAAGAGCTACCACCTCCTAATCCAGGGTGTTATGCGACTCCCGTATTCATTGAATGGTTTGCAGCCAGGAGGTTAATTCAGCTGTATTCGACGGGAGACTTCCCAACACCGAGCCGCTTTGGGAAGTAACGGTGACCTTACCGCGTCAAAGGGCTCTGGTCCTCCGGACTTTGTGTTCAACATTAAAGAAATAGACCAATAATGTCACTTAAATGGGCCGATGGTCGTAGGAACCAGATGAACAACCCAAACACAGAAACAACTACTAAAACAGCATCTGGCTGCAACATACCACCTGCAGGTAAGAGCGGCCCAGAGGTTAAACGTAAGTTCAGTTTCTTGGACGCTCTTTCGCCGGAAGAACGCGCTCTCTTTGAGGAGCATGCGCATGACGACGATGATATGCCCTCTTGTACCGTCACTCAACGCTAAACTGTGAGTAATATAAATTCATCCGGCAGAAGGGGATTTGGCTGAACTTCCGGTTCAGCAAGGTGGTCACTCCGACACCAACTCAGCTGTGCAGGTTTCGACTGCCGCTGTGGCCTACAATAAGTGGTTGAAGAAGACCGCCACAAGTCTCCCAACGAGCAGAAAGGGGTGCCACCCTCCACTCAGGAGCTCCTAGACGGGTTGGAGATGCAGATTGGTGAGGATGGTGGGGACGAAGACCTGTCTCTCATCGAGCCAATCTTATGAACTCTAACGCCGGCATAGAAGTTGCCCAGGTGAACCCGCACCACGCGACGGCAGCCTCGGCTATCATTGCGAGGAGAGTCAACTCGGATAACCTGGGATTCTTCTCGATCCAGGAACCATGGGTTTATAGAGGAGAGGTACTTGTGTAGTGGTTAGAACCGATTTAGACTTTTTCTGTATTTCAGAGTTTTTAAAGCAGGATCTTGTGGCGGCGCAGGTGAAGGAAAAATAAGGTTTTGACTTCGTCCTTGCATCAGCCTACTTTCCAGTGGAGATGGCCATCATTGCGCTTGTTCACTAAAGGAAACAAACCTGTTCCTGGTGGTCTAACAAACTTTCGGTACTTAGGCAATTGATGCACAGGCTGTTCAATAAAGGGTAATTGGGAGGAATATAGGCAACACCTAACAACCTACAATAAGAAGATTAGGTGCGCGAAGTCAAACAGTTTTAGGTCATTCTGTGATATCGTCTCCTCGACCCCTGAGGCAGCTAGACTGCACAGAGAGGCAAGACGGACACAGTATTATTAACCTTTACGATCTGCATGCGCCCTTCCCGGAGACGGTTCAGGCTGACCTAATCCCACCATTGGTAGCAAGTAGGAGAGATCGCCTGGATTGATTGACTGCAAGGAATTTGTACACTGCAGAATCAATCAGGTGGGCACTCTCCTCCTTCTAGAACTATAAGTCACCAGTCTTTCCAGCTCTTTTGCAACAAGGTGAACAAGTTCTCTTGGCACAATTTTTAGGGCTGATGAGAGATAGCCTGGCGATGACGAATATCCCAGAACCATGGAGAATTGGGAAGGTAATATTCATCCCCAAGGTAGGTAGAAGAGACTACTCATTTGTCAAATCTTTCCGGCCGATTAGTTTCACATCCCCCATCAATTGGGGGCAAGATGGAGATGTCGAAAGAGGTCAATTAGACTTATACTTACGGTAGAGTAGGCATGTGATGGGACGTTTTCCAAGCATTTTTCAAGCAGAAGCATTTGGTATAAGTCAGTGCGTAGAACTCCATCTCCACCGAAACTATGGCAACCAAGGTATCGCCATCCTTAGCGATAGTAAAGTGGCACTAAAAGCGATCTCAGCATATGAGATTACATCGCTTTTAGTAGAGGAATGGATGGAAAGGTTGAACCCCCCTATCAGTGTACTCCTAATCTGAGTGCCGGGGCATAAAGGGGTAGCCGGAAATGAGCTAGCCGACGAATTAGCCCGCTCTGCGGCAACTTTAAAGATGACGGGGCGAGAACCAAGTATCGCAGTGGGGTCTCGCAATCTTAAAGAGCTGCTCCGCACGGAGGAAAGAGTGGAGAGGGAACCGCACTGGCAGCAGGAATGCGCCATGCTAAGCTCAGGAAGCACTTGTCCAACATGGGCATAATCTCTTGCGCATACTGCAGGTTCTGCGACCCGGAACAGAAAACACAAGCACACGTGATTCTGGATTATCCAATTTGCAGAAGCTGGCTTAAGGCCCTGGGTTCTACATCTACATGGAAAGGGATCACATCATCTCAGTAGCGCCAAACAGGCTTCTGGAATTATTCAGGATGCTGGACCTTGGTGACCATATGTGATGTAGAAAAGTCGCAGTGCAATACCTCATTATTAACTATCTATCTATCTATAGTCTGCTGTTGAGCGGACTTGAAAGGCGATTCCCGTGGAAAGATAACAGAAACTAATTGCCTCCACAGTCACGATTTACCGCAATAACAAAGTGTAAACAACAAAGTTTTAGAATAAAGTTTTGTTTATGTAAAATTGAAATACTATGAAATGAATTCATATTTTTGTTACACAGCTTTATTAGTCTAGTTTATTTAACAAAATTTAAGTGGCTATTTTGCATTTCTTGATGTTTTTGTTTTTTCGCTTAGTTGTAACATTTTGGCAAAAAAAAAAAAAAATGTTACAACTAAGCGAAAAAGCATCAAGATAAGGAAAAAGACACATACGAACGCCAAACCCTTTGAGGGTTTTACTATACCGACCTAGTGCCATCACCCTGACTTGGAATTTCTCACCCCCCAGACAATAATCCCAAAAATGTTCCACACTGTAATAAGCCTGCTTGTTATGCTGAGTAATTTATAAAATGTAACGTCTAAATAGTTAAACAATTCCAAGATTTTATTTGTCAAACATTTATTGCCGGTGAGGTGCTATTATTTTGTAATTAAGAATATATTAATCAAAAAGTGAGTATAAAGTGTGTTAAACAAAGTGAAATAGCGTGCATTATTATGACAATTTTTGAAGTTTTATAACAAAAATTCCGAAAACTGTAAGTCTGAGGTGATTAGATTTTTTAATCTTGAGAACCTTTTCCACCCGTACATACCATGAAATCGCGGCGCCAACGAATTTTTTTAATTTTTGGGATTTTTTCACAAAGTGTACAGCATAAATAAGCTGTGGCAATTGACAGTGCGTGATTTGAACTAAAAACGTCTGTGTTGTTCGATTCTATTAACTAGCGTACTTATAATATTTTTTCGGATGCATAATGTTGTATTTTACTCACCTTTTGCAAGGAGTTGAGAATCTTGCGATACATGATCTTCTCCATCGTTGGCTCTATGGGTTAAGAAACTCTGGCGGCGTGCCTCATTGGACGATGTCAATTTGCTTGCAATGCCATTCTGAAGTTGCGGCTCTTGAAAAATCACATTAGAATGCTTAGAAGGTAAATCCGTTGGAGATGAACCGCCGCTACTATAAGAGACACCGCTGGGTTGACATGAGGTACTTTTTTCGTGATGAGTAATCATCTGATAAGACGAATTATTGAGTGGAAGTAAATTATCCTGTTTCATTCGTCTTTTGGTGAAGTGCATCTTTGACGTATTAACTAAGACTTCATATTTTGGCTGTGTATCACTCTGATTGTTCATTGACACAAGTTTTTGATTAGACGAATTTTGCAATATTGTATCTTGTTATTCAGAAATTTGTAGGGACAGTTCTTTCTATCTCTGTTCATATAACTGTCGACGCAATTAAAACCCTTTTTAGTCGTGGAACACTTTTCTGCATTCACAACCACTAGAAATTTGTCTGCATTCACCGATGTTGGTGAAATATTTGATCTTTCAGTGAAATTTGCCATACTTTCACGAAGCAGTAATGGAGCAATCTTTTGAAATTCATGATTTGTAATTAAGGCAACATTTCCCTTTAGCACTGATTAATAACACTGCCCGTTATTCATATGTATGTATATCATATTTAGCTTTTGTTAACACTATTTAACAACTTTCCTTAATGTTGTTTGTTAATGCCGGCTGTATAAACCTAATCATACATTATGATATTTTTTAAAAATATATAAAGTTTGTCTATTAAAAAAAATTAGAATGAATATTGTCTACAACTCATTTGCTGTTACTAAAGTTTAAAGTAACCTTTTCGCAAAATTCTAATGCAGAATCCAGTATTTTTTATTGTAATATAAATGTAAACTGAAAGCACGAGAAGTTTTCAACACATTTTGTAAGCTTTAGATATTCCGTAAATTTCACATGAATTATCTTGCGTAGTAAGAGTTACAGTCAGCTTCGAAGCACCTCTGTCATAAATCTATTGCTGCAGGTAAAATGTAGATTGGTTACAAAATTATGAAAAAAAAGCTATGGTATTTGGACTGTTGCTATTTTCAAAAAGCGACATCTAACATACTGATAATTTTAACAAATAGAACAGTCCGTTACTTATATATATTTAAATAACGGCATGCAAGTAATAAATAATAGCAATCCAAAATTCATTAATTTTCCAAAATAATATATTTGTGTTGGTATTATAACAATGCTGGAGTCCTTCCCATTTTCTATTCTGTAGTTTTAATATTTATTCTATAGAAAAACGTAATACTTTGGTCGATTAAATCAGTCATAGCCAGTAATATGGTTATCTGTAGACTAGATCTCAGCAAAGGAAAATTCATCAAGCTACCTGGCTGTCTCCGGATCGAAAAACCACCAACAAAAACGTTCAGGTGTGTAGGTTATAGACGGAAGACACGTCTCCAGTGTTCTAAATTTTCGTACGTTTCGAGGTCCTAACTTCGCCTCGAAACACTATCATGTTACTGCCATGATAAGCACAGAGACGGTTCTGTGCATCAAAAAAAAAAAAAAATAACGTCAACAAACACGAAGTTCCGACTTCGAGAAGCTGCAATCACAACAGACAGCTGAACGATTTTTTGCTCGACTTGCACTCCTGCTCTTTGAGAACACTCATCAGCAACTCGGTATAAGGAAACTGTAGACAACTTCGTAGCTGCAAACGAAACAATTGATTTTCGGAAAAGACAAACGGACAGCTGGTACGATTAGGAATGCCATGTCGCAGTCAAGAGAAAACAGACTACCTTCCTCGCAACGTTACAATCGACCACAACACCTGCGGGATCGGATAGATACCGAGAGTTGAAGAGAGAGACGATACGTATTTGCAGACAAAAACCGAGAGGCCGAAATGCGTGATTTCCAGAGCATACTGAAATTATGGAGGGACCTCTTCTCCACCCTGCTGAAAGGCAGTGAAGGTATAACACAATGACAGGGTGAACTCGATTCCCCAATCGATAACGATGAAGTAGACGTTCCATTGCCCGACTAAGAAGAAGTTCGAATAGCAATTACTCGTTTGAAGAACAACAAAACGGCAGGGCCGATGGATTATTGGCCGAGCTATTAAAATACGGCGGCGAAGAATACTTGCCTTACCAAGCAAGGTTTCAGACAAGCAGACTCCAAATCGTGTAACTTCTTCAATCTATTGCTTGAGAAAATATTGCGAGCTGTAGAGTTAAATAGAGAAGGCACAATCTTAAAATAATTAGCATCAACTACCGCGCCGTTAGTTCTGCTTTGTACAGACTGGATTAAGAAACGCGGCGTCTGAGGCTGAAAATCTCCAGTCATTAAACAAAAAGTCGCCGCACTCGCACTTTCTATAGATGGTATGTAATAAAAAATCTATGAAAATTGCATACAGCCTTACTCAAAAAGCTGAATAACTCCAGAAGTATTAATGATAGCGATTTTGACCTCAGATCTTTTTTATAGCAAATAAAATTTTCTAAAAATTCGTCATGTATATTTTTTCTATAAATCCTGTTTTTTACGATACATACAAAAAATGCCAAATTCTGGGAAGAATCGGGTTTAGAGCCCCATACTACCTCGCCGGTGTGAGTTACGACTTTGTTGCACTGAGCACTTTTGTAGAGTAAACAATGTTGAGAAAAAAAATTTTAAGATACAAACTCACGATTGTAGTGTATTTTCTATGGAAAATTTTTACAGCTCTTGGTCCAGTTCTTAATGTTAATATTAAGAGCCAAAATTTTTAGGGTATTTCCAAGGAAATTTCGTGAAGGGAGTGAAAAAAATTAATAGTTCAATAAACAAAAAAACACCCTAATATATATATACTGTGGGCGTCAAAAATAAGTAAACAGTAATTCTATCAATCTTAATGTGTTTATTACAACGCAATCTTTAATACAATAATAATTCAAGGCCTATATTATGAGAGTTTAACTTAGTATTAGTTTGTCAAAAAAGTCTTGCGGTATTTTCGGTAGTTGGCGCTGAAAGCGCGTAGTTCTAATTTTATTCGTCGCATCGGGTCATGCTATACCTTTTTGGGAAGCTCATTTCACGTGCTAACACGTGTTTGATTGATTGTCGTTTCTTTTAAGTCGTTCGTGAGTTATAGCGTCGCAAACATTGAGCAAAATAAAGAGAAATTACGGCATATTTTACAGTACTACTACGATAAAGGCAAAAATGCATCTCAAGCCGCCAATAAAATTTGTGCAGTTTATGGGCCAGATACAGTTTCCATTTCCACCGCACAACGATGGTTTCAACGTTTTCGTTCTGATGTAGAGGTGGTCGAAGATTCGCCACGCTCCGGAAGGCCTGTCGTCGAAAATTGCGATAAAATCGCTGAATTGGTCGAAAGAGACCGGCATAGTAGCAGCCGTAGCATCGGTCAAGAGCTGGGCATGAGTCATCAAAAATCCATTTAAATTTCAACAAAAAAAAATCCAATAAAAATACCGCAAGACTTTTTTGACAACCTAATATTAATAATACAAGGTGGGTTCCAAAGTAAACAGGACTTGGAAAAAAACAGAAAAAAAGGTTTTTTCGGCAAAATCAACTTATTTTATTTAAAATAGTCTCCTTCTGCTTCAATACAGATTTATGCACGGTCCAAAAGCATGTCGAACGAGTGATTTAGCTCGCTGGTCGGTATATCCGCCAGTATGTTCGTGCAAGCCTTTTGAATGGCCTCTACGTCAGCATAACGCTTTCCGTTCATGGGCAAATGCATTTTTTTGAAAAGAAAGAAGTCGCACGATGCCATATCAGGTGAATACGGGGAGTGGTTTATGATTAAAATGTGATTTTTGGTCAAATAATCGGTCGCAAGCGTCGATCGATGAGCCGGCGCATTATTGTGCAACAAACGGCAACTTTCATCTTCGCGATATTCGGGCCGAACACGTCGAATACGGCGCACCAAACGCTTCAAACTCCAACTCCGCATTAACGTTTTGACCGGGTGGAACAAATTCTTTTTGGGTAATGCCCTTGGAATCGTAAAAACAAATCAGCATTTTCTTCATTTCTAACTTCTCCATGCGCGATTTTTTGCGTTTCGGCTCGTCCGGTGCCTTCCATTCAGCACTCTGGCATTTCGTTTCGGGATCATATTGGAAACACCACGTTTCGTCACCAGTCATAATATTGCAAAGGAAGTTTTAGTCCTTTTTAACCTTTTTAATGATGTCCTTCGAATGTTGGATTCTGAGCAATTTTTGATCGTCAGTCAGTCAGTTTGTGCGGAACATGTTTTGGAGATGTTCAATTCTTTTCCATGAATTTCAATGCCGATTTCGGCTGATTTTTGATGACTTCGCGCACAGTTTCGATAGACGGTGATGACGGATTTTGATTGGCCCACATGTTGATCGTCATTTATATCCTCACAAGCACTTTCAAAATGTTGAAACCCTCGTGCACTCCGCTACGGGATAGGCAATCATCGCCACAAGCTTCTTTCATCAATCGAAACGTTTCGGTAAAAGTTTTACTAATTTAAAAAAAAAAAATTTAATCCTAGCTCTTTGTTCGGGGCTCATTGTCGCACCGATACCACAAACATACTGACATTTAAAACGCTATAACTTCATTTCTTATCGATGAAATGTCGTGAAATTCTCACCGGACAATCGATAAAGATAGCAGATTCTAACGCACCAGTCGACATATAGATGGCCCTACCAGGGGACGCTAGATGCAAAAAGTTTGCTACTGTCTGTTTACTTTAGAACGCACCTTGTAAACAAAAACTAAACACAGTCAAAAATAATTCACTTAAACTAAAAATACTCTCGTTTTTCGCGAAAAAAGTAAGAGTTATGTTAAGTTAAAATCGATGTACAGTGGTCGAATAAAGTTTACATACAACTAGTTCTATTAAATTGCGACACGTTTATTTGTTATTAAATTAATAAATTTTGTGTTTTTTTCTATCCATTTCAAAAGATTTATATTTAACAATAAATTTAGCATATTAAAATAATTTTTTTACCCATTTAAAAATATTAATGCTAAAGCATAAAATGGGCATAATTTATATCAAAAAAGTTTACGTACACCAATGACTATTTGTATATATCAAAAGTAATTACAAAAGTTTTAGCGGTTTAGCAAATAAACGTGCCGTGATTTAATACAACTAGGTGTATGTAAACTTTATTTGTCTACTGCATATAAACTAAATAAATATTCATTCTAGTATTTTGTTTACTTTCCTTTGGACTTCTGGACCTCACTTACACTTCTAGGCATGTATTCTGTAATATTTTTAGTAAATTATGGGGAGATTTTGCTCCATTCTTCAATCAAAGCCTTATTTAGGTCGCCCTTGCTTGAAATGTCATTCTGCCTGATTTTGCGGTCAAGGTGCTCTCACAGATGCTCGATAGGATTAATGTCTGGGATCTGTGGAGGGTTATCCAAAGTTTTGATGTTCGATATAACAGCCACTCACTAACAATTTTGGACTTGTGTTTAGGATCGTTGTTCTGTTGAAAGATCCAGTGTCCTGAAAGGCCTAACTTTTCAATGCTTTGGTCAACGTTATTTTTTTAAAATGTTGAAATAATCCAATTTGTTAATCGTGGACTCAATATAAATTAAATTTCTAACACCAGATGCTGCCATACAACCCCAGAGCATAACCGCCGTAAGGCGCTTTGGTCGGCCCGGTCGTGACAAATTTTCAACAGTCTGATGTTTACCATGTCTATCAATAACTTTTTATTGCGCAATAGTGTCTTCTTTCTTTTTCGCATTTATTTATTTTTGACGCTCACACTATGTATAAAGGAAAGTCGTGTTAGTTGCACTATTTATAACTCAATAAAATTTGTGGGATGGTAGCTTAGAACCAGGGAACGGTCATAGGTTACTTTTCATGGCTTTATGTTAAAAGTCAATACAATTCATAAATACCAAAATTATATTTCAAATCATAAGCGTGTGTTAAAACTTCATGTAGGAATCATTTTAAAATTTTATTACTTCAAAAAAAAAATTTAGAAGTAAAAAAATAACAACGCAGATCTAACACGGCAGAACTCTAATTTTCCTATGCATACATAATTAATATATGGGTTATACTTATTATTGCTCCTGAACAAGGCAGTTTTTTAGGACGAACCCATAGATATTTTTAATATCACCACATCGCGGCCACAGGGTTTGTCCGGAAAGTAATAGGACTGATTCGATTTAAAAAAATTTATTGAACCAATCGTTAATATTCTTTAAAAACTTTCAAAATAGGCTCCTTCTGCGTCGATACAGCGCTGCCAGCGCGATTTCCAAGCATTGAAGGCGTCAAGTGGCGTGTGCCACTCGGAAGGTTGCCTCTTTGTCTCGGGATCATACTTCAAGATTCATGACTCGCAACCTTTGATTACGTTTGTCAAAAATTGGGGGTCACTTTCACACATGTTCAAATTTTCTTTGTACATTTCCACTCGCCGCAATTTCTGGTCGCCAGTGTGCACTTTTGGGACCATCTTAGCGCACATCTTGCGCATGTGCAAGATTTGATAAATTTAACATCTGGGCAAATAAACGAATAGTCGATGGTCTGGGTTCAAAAACTTCGCACACACGATTCGCATTGTCGGTGTTTGTCGAAGTCGCAGGTCTCCCAGCACAGTCTTCATCAGCGACCGCTTCCCGGCCCTCCAAAAAGGGTCGAAACACACCACTTCTTGCTAAAGCAACATCTGGGTAAACCTACTTGATCATATCAAACGTTTCTGTCTCAGATTTACCTAGTTTCACATATAATTTAATCACGTACGCCTGCTTTTACGAACCATGTTTATATTGTCACACACCGATGCAAGAATTCGGTTTTATTACGATTAAAGAGCACTCAAACACTCCTCAGAATAGGCACTCTTTTACACAGAGCTTTCGCTTTCACTGCCTTCATTGTCCTCGGTACTCATTTCTCCTCATTTGAACTTCCCAATTATTTTTTCAACGGTTGAATTCTCTGGTGCAGAACCCAAATTCAACAGTATTTTTCCCCCAAAAAGCAATGCTTTATTAACACACGAAATGTTTTTTGATAAATTTTTTGTAAACTAACACAAGTTGTTTCACCCAAAATGCTATATCTCATTAACAAATAGTTCCTCAGTTCCCAAAGTTACGTATCTTTTAAAGGTGTGGACAGACTTGAAATCATACAAATGGTATAGGGGTTTTCAATAGGGCAACAATTGAAATACAATACAGAAGTAGACCGATCGGGGCAGCAAACGACGCCATATATTTTCCCCTCTTTTCGCATTTTTCTTCAGTAAAGTTGCCATTTCATCATGAAGAGATGTACGACCCAACAACGAGTCGTAATTATTAAAAATTACCACCGAAATTCGTAGTCAGTGACCTCAACTTAAAGAGCACTGCGTCCAATTAATGTCGTCATAATCGTCCTGTCAGGTCAACAACTGAGCGTGTAGTGGAAAAATTTTAATCCACAAGCACAGTACAAGAGTGTCAAGAATATTGCTGCCGATAGCGCATCAATTAAGAAAGACCCAAATCAGTCTCTCACACGTCGTTATCATTTCTGTGACTTCGTTGTGGCGAATTTTGCGAAAAGATCTTGGCCTACATCCTTACAAGATCAAACTGACGCAACACCTCAAGCTGATTGATCACCAGAACCGTCCTATGTTCATGAATTGAGCAACAACAAGAAAATGATCCGAATTTTCACCGAAAAATCATCTTCCGCGATGAGGCTCATTTCTGGCTGAATGTCAATAAGCAATAAGCAAAACATGCGAAAAATTACGGCCTGGTGCGTGTTATGGGCCGACGGCGTCATGGGCCGTACTTCTTTCATGATGATACAGACCGGCACGTTTCTGGAAATAGGAATTGTTATCGATCAACGATAACCTAATATTTTTGGCCCGAATAGTTCCATACTGTTTACTTTTTTTTGACGCGAAAAAACAATAGTATTTTTAGTTTAAGCTAATTATTTTTGGCTGTGTTTAGTTTTTATTTATTATTAATACTAAGTTAAACTCTTATAATATAAGTTAACACCGGTAAACACGTATCCGGTCAACACTCCACTCCCACCGATATCGCTGACGCTGCGTCGGCAGGTTTGAGCGAAGTGTCAACCAGGTAGCGCGTGACAACACCAACACCGGAAAAGGTAATAGGAGCAAGAGGTAAATTGCCGAATTGCACTTTTGCAAGTCACACGGCAAAGCAACTAAGAGTCAGGTATTTAGGCGTAGTCGCCGCAATATTTTAATAATCAAATTCAGTTGTAATAACTCTACCGGTGGAAACGGCTGCTCTTGCGTAAGCAAGAGAAAAAAAATAAATAACATAAAAAGCCTAACTAAGTTTTTTATTAATTGGCGCCCAACGTGGGGCCATAGTGCAGTTCTTGTGTTATCCTTATAAAGGACAAATCCTGTGCGTGGCCGTGGTTCGAATCCACCCGACAGTCGCGGAAAAACATTTAACTTAATTAACACTACATAAATAGTGAGAGTTAGAAACAATTTTCTATTTTGAAAAATTTTAACCGCAAATTAAACACTACCTATCGTGGGAGAAAGTGTGGAGCCAATGCTCTAAGAAATAAAGCATCCTAATCATCGTAATCCTGTCTTCCTGCTGCTGGATCACAACCCCAGGAATCATCGTGCTGCTGCCTTATCATACCTTATTTAGTGACATAGCTTATCGAGATATGGAAAAATTCATGTGAGTAGAGTGATTTAGCAGCTAACTTTGTTTAAAAAAAATAAATAATAAAAAAATAAAAAAAAAAACACAAATTTTTTTTTACTATCCTTAAATAATAAATTAAATTCGTAAAGGTGGTAAAGGTTAGAAAGGGAAATCCCTGTATCCACTTAACACTTGACTGACTTAGGGAAAATTAAAAATGGACGCACAAACTCTAGAAGCTCTCCTTAATACTGCCATTCGTGCTGCGAGCGAGCATTCCCGGCGGGAATTTCAGTCTCGGGTTGACGAACTGACAAACAGGTTAGCACGAATCGAAACACCAGTTCGTGTTACCCAATACGAACCGGTGACTATTCAACCAGGATTATCATGTGACGAGTCCTTGGACCTTGTAAAAACCTTGCCGGAGTTCAAAGGCGACGCGACCCGTTATGTGTCTTGGAGACAAGCAGCTCATACTGCTATAGGGTGTTCGAAGCCTATCAGGGGAGCTCAAGGCACTACCAAGCGGTAGGCATAATACGAAATAAAGTAGTAGGAGCCGCAGATAGCGTTTTATCCTCTTTTAATACAGTTTTAAATTTTCACGCTATCATTTCTCGACTAGACTTTGCCTACGCGGACAAAAGACCTATTTATTTAATTGAACAAGAATTGTCGACCCTTAGGCAAGGAAAATCATCAGTGGTGGAGTTTTATGATGCAGTGGAGAGAAAGTTGACTCTGATAGTCAATAAAACAATCATGACCCATGGTGAGAACACCACGCTGATAGGATCACTTAACAAGAAATATCGGGATGATGCCCTTCGCGTGTTCATCTCGGGACTCAACCGCCCTTTGTGCGATGTTCTCTTCTCCTCTAGACCCGCTGATCTTCCGTCAGCACTTGCCCTAGCGCAGGAACTGGAAGCGAATCAAGCCAGATCAACATTTGCAAGCTCCTTTAACAGGCAGGCACCCCATAACTTAGACCCTTATTATTATTCACCCCATTACCGTAGAGTACCTCAAGACCAACGAGGACAAACTCGAACTCAGAAAACCCCAGTACCAATGGACATAGACCCATCATATTCCCGATTCAGACAGAACAGACCCCAGCAACTCCGTGGTAATGACGATAGGTACCGTAATCAAGGAGCCTACCCTAAGTTAAACCGTCCAGATAACGGAAATACGGCCGGCACATTCAGTCGCCAACAGCCCGTGTCAACAGGCTTGAATAAAGAAAAAGCTGAGAAAAGGCAGCATGGTAGTGATCAGCTGCCAATACAAAAAGTTCAGCGTATCAACAATCTCACCCAGGACCAATATGAACCAGAAAGTGAATATTGGAGTGATACCGGCTATGATGACTATTATCATGACGCAGAACTTAAGAGTGCTGAGTATGACCAGGACGAACCGAAGGACGACGTTAATTTTTTAGGACTAAGTCTCTCTTGTCCTATGTCGAAAGGACGCTTGGGGGAAGAGGAATAAGATTTTTAATCGACACCGGTGCTGCCAAGAGCTATGTAAAACACCTTAACGCTCTAAAGGGAATAAAACCTGTGAATAACCCTTTCACTGTTAAATCCATCCACGGCACCGATATAATAAACAAAAAATGTACAATAAATATATTAAATAAGAATGTTGAATTCTTTGTCCTACCCAGTTTAGAAACTTTTGACGGCATCATAGGATTCGACTTACTAAAAGAGGTAAATGGTCGTATTGACCTGAAGAGTGGTACGTTGAGTTATGACGGTGGAAAGGAAAAATTCTTGTACCACTACTGTTCGGACGTTAACAAGTTAGCAGAAAGTAAATCGAAAACAAGCGAGGACAATATTGATATCTCTACACTGCTTAAGCGTCATGCTATGTTTTCGCTGATCCAGATGAAGCACTACCCTATAATACCAACATTGTAGGTACAATAAGGACCGTGGACGATTAACCTGTCTACTCAAAAGTTACCCGTACCCCATTGCTTATGCGGAACTTGTCAATAGGGAGATATCAGATCTGTTGCGTGACGGAATCATTAGACCATCCCGTTCCCCTTACAACAACCCAATTTGGGTTGTAGATAAGAAAGGTTTGGACGAAAGGGGCAACAAGCGATCACGACTCGTAATTGACTTTAGAAAGCTAAACGCTAAGACAATAAACGATAAATACCCAATTCAGGACACCTCTGTAATCTTAGCAAATATGGGAAGTGCTGAATTTTTCTCGACAATAGATCTTAAATCAGGATTTCACCAAATCAAACTTGCGGAAAAGGATAGGGAGAAAACGGCTTTCTCAGTTAATAATGGAAAGTACGAGTTTTGCCGGCTCCCCTTTGGCCTGAAAAATGCCCCTAGCATTTTCCAGAGGGCGATTGATGATGTCCTTAGAGAAGAAATTGGTAAAACGTGCCACGTTTACATAGACGACGTTATAATTTTCTCCCAAACTGCCGAACAACACAGTAAGGACATTGAGCAAATCCTGACAAAACTTTTCAATGCCAATATGCGCGTTTCCCTTGAGAAATCCAAGTTCTTTCAGGCAAGTGTTGAATTTCTAGGCTTTACCGTATCAAAGGAGGGAATCAAAACATGCCCCGACAAAGTCAAAGACATTTTAGAATTTTCTATCCCAAAATCGTTAAGAGCTTTGCGTTCATTCCTAGGATTAGCAGGATATTATCGTCGGTTCATAAAGGACTATGCCTCAATTGCAAGACCTCTAACGAAGTACCTAAGGGGGGAAAACGGTAATATAGGCGAAGAAAATTCAAATTACTCTTGATGAAGAGGCACTTAATGCATTTAATAAGATTAAGAAAATCCTTGCATCAGAAGACGTATTACTTCTTTATCCTGAGTACAAGCAAACATTTGATCTGACTACAGATGCCTCTTCTTATGCTATAGGCGCCGTTCTGTCACAGAATGGAACACCTATCACGATGATTTCCAGGACCCTCTCTTCAACCGAAGAGAACTACGCTACCAACGAGAGAGAACTGTTTGCAATAGTATGGGCTCTACAAAAGCTGCGTAATTATTTGTATGGCGTAAAAAAGTTGAATATTTACACCGACCACCAACCCCTCACATTCGCCTTATCCGACAAAAATCCGAACGCGAAAATGAAAAGATGGCGTGCCTTTGTTGAAGAATTTTCACCGCAGTTTCATTACAAGCCTGGTAAGGAAAACTTCGTCGCAGACGCCCTCTCCCGACAACATATAAATGCATTAGACCACGACATGGACTCGGCAAGCATGGCTACGAATAGCGAAGAGTCGCTGTCTCAAACAATCCCCACTGTAAAGAACCCCATAAATTGTTTTCGGAACCAAATAGTCCTTGAAGAAGGAAATTCCACAACGCTTAACTCGAAAATTATATTTAAATCCCGAATGAGGCACCGAATATCGTTCAATAACGTAGGGGAACTGATGAAAACTATAAAACAATGCGTCAACCCAAATGTTGTGAACGGCTTGCAGTGTGAATTGCCCATCTTGGCAAGGATTCAAGATGAGCTGGTCACGGCATATCCGGCCGCCAAATTCCGTCATACCACCAAACAGGTAATAGATGTCTTCAACAAAGATGACCAGCGCGAGATACTTCAAACTGAACATAACCGAGCTCATCGGTCACTCCGCGAAAACCAGGAACAAGTCCTTGAAAGTTACTATTTCCCCGAAATACGACAAATTTTGAGGGAAATAATTTCTAATTGCAAGATATGCCCCGAGGCCAAATACCAACGGCATCCCCCAAACCCAGAAATAGGATCGACTCCTTTACCTGAATATCCAGGAGAAATCCTTCATGTAGACATTTATTCCACCGATAAGACACATTTCCTAACATCAATAGACAAGTTCTCAAAGTTTGCAATAGTATTTCCAATCAAATCTAGAGCCATAGTTGATGTTAAAGAAGCCATATACGAACTTCTCAACTTTTACAGAAATACTAAGGTGTTGGTCTGTGACAATGAGAGATCTTTGAATTCAGAAACCATTAAATCTATACTCAAAAATCACTTTGGCGTCGAAATCTACAACACCCCACCCGCCCATAGTACGACGAACGGTCAGGTAGAAAGATTCCACAGTGCCCTCACGGAAATCGCCCGCTGTAAGAAGCTTGAGACTGGTATCGCTAACACAACTGAGCTAATTCTGCTAGCCACATCTAAGTACAACCGCACAATTCATTCAGTAACGAACAAAAAACCAATAGACGTAATACATTCAACACCGGACGAATTAATAAGGGAAATAAAAACTAGACTTACACTTATTCAGCAGAAAGATTTACAAAAACATAACAAAAATAGACAAACACGACAGTATAATCCAGGGGATAAAGTTTATGTGAAATCTAATAAAAGAATAGGAAACAAATTTTCAAAACTTTACACCGAAAAAGGAATCCAAAAGGATCTTGTGACATTTGTTATAATTGATGAACGAAAAGTGCACAAAAGTAATTTGAGACACTGACCGCTCTCCCTTCTGTCGCCCTTAGGACCATGCTGCTTTCGTTATGCTTTCGAGCTAACGCGGGAATACTCGACTATACCAACTCTTATTACATTCCAATTACATCCGGAGCTGTAGCTGTTTATGAGCAGCATGACTTTCTACTTCATAGAACTAATTTATCAACATTCGAAGCAATAGCTGAGGAGACAAACGAACTACTGATCCAATTCCCACAATCACATATTAAACGACTATTAGAGAATGACGCTAATGAAATATTGCAACTATTGGACGCAATAAAAATAAACCATCGGTACGCTAGAGGTATAAATATTCTGGGGACTGCCTTGAAATACATAACAGGGACTCCAGACTCCGACGACTTTGAAATGTTCGAGACCAGAATCAATGCCCTATTAGAAACAAACGAACAACAAATAGCAATAAATTCAGCTACACAAAAGAAAATAAACGAATTGACAGTGGCAGTAAACAAATTACTACAAAATGCAAAAAGCACTCAAATAGATACGGGATATCTCTTTTCTCTAGCCTCCGCCAGAAATAGAGCAGTTATAATGGAATTGGAAACCATTTTAACGTCAATCACTCTGGGCAGGTTAAATATCGTCAACCCTATCCTCCTAAATGGTATGGAGATCAATGAGTTGTTAGCTGCTGAACACTCTGCAAATATTAGCATAAGTGATTTATTGTCCATTTCTAAAATTAAGATATTTCAAGATACGAATTGCATTTACTTTGTTATTAAATTCCCAAAAATAGACAGATTCTGTAATAATGTAAAGTTGCTGCCAGTGATCCATGACGGCAAAATTATCTCTCTAGAAACAGATGTTATTGCTGAATGTAATGGTAGATACATTCCACTCTACAACTGCAAGGAAGCTATAGCGGCAAACTTTTGTCAGCCTCTGAAGGAAAGCCCCTGTACGCTACAACTACTTAACCAACACTCCGCAAAATGTAAGTCAAAATCCGCCGATAACGTCCCCGCTATTGAGGAAGTTGATAATGGCATCCTGGTAATCAACGATCAACCAGCGTCTATACAATCTCAGAACTTGACGAAACTAACGAGGGGAACTTTCCTTGTAACATTTGATTCAGAGATTAAGGTAAACACTACGACCTACATCAACTGGGCTAAAACTATTCGATCGCATCCCGAAGCTGCTCGCGCACAATATGTAAATTTCACCGAACACATTAATTTGCTATCGTTACCATACTTACAGAAAGTAAATATGAGGAACATTAAGCACATAGCGAGGCTACATGATCTCGTTAACGCCCGTTCATTACAATCAGGGGGCGCACTTCTCTTGCTCCTATTTGTCATGTCTGTAATTGGAGCAATCTTAGTGAAACGAAGACGAACTAGCATGGTGATATTGAATAAAGTCATCAAAGAAGCCGAGGACGCCTTCATTTCAAGAGGGGGGGTAGTTAACACCGGTAAACACGTATCCGGTCAACACTCCACTCCCACCGATATCGCTGACGCTGCGTCGGCAGGTTTGAGCGAAGTGTCAACCAGGTAGCGCGTGACAACAACAACACCGGAAAAGGTAATAGGAGCAAGAGGTAAATTGCCGAATTGCACTTTTGCAAGTCACACGGCAAAGCAACTAAGAGTCAGGTATTTAGGCGTAGTCGCCGCAATATTTTAATAATCAAATTCAGTTGTAATAACTCTACCGGTGGAAACGGCTGCTCTTGCGTAAGCAAGAGAAAAAAATAAATAACATAAAAAACCTAACTAAGTTTTTTATTAATTTATATGCCTTGATTTCTATAATAAATCTTTTTATTATTGTATAAAAAACTGCGTTATAATAAACACTTTCATATTGATCGAATGGCTATTTACTTATTTTTGACGCTCACAGTACATACACATATACAAGAATACTATATACAACTCCTATACTGACAGACACATAAAGTTTGTTAGAAAAACGAAAACCAATTATATGAAGTGTATGGCAGTTTGGGTAGTAGCGATCAGCTTTTATCTAATTTTGCAATGCCACATATTATTGACATGTTACATACTGAAAAACTAATCATATAGCGTAAAGTCAGCCGGATGTTCGAAAATTTTTGTTTTGTTTCGAATAACACACCATCTCATATTTTTATTGGAATTTGAAAATTTTTATATAAAGTATATGGGGGCTAAGGAAAGTATTGGTCCGATTCAACACATTTTTAACATGCAGACATACCCTTATCAAACAATGATTATCCCTTAATTTCAGTTATATATATCACACATTTTCGATCATAAGTCAACTATAGGTACCGGGGTCTGCCTATCTGTCTGTTTATACGAGGTTTGACAATTAAATAATGAGATTTTATTGCCGAGCTTGTGGTAAACCTGTGACCTTGAAATTCCCTTTCTCTTTTTCCGGCATCCCTCCCCTCTCCATTGATATATGTACCATCGCTCTAGCTTGTTTAGTTCGCCTGCTGCATCAAGTTGAGTAGACGTTTGTTTGTAGTGCTCGTCCCGAAAATGGAAAAACAAAATCAAGAGCAATGAGTCGCGATGAAATTTTGCGCCAGATTGGGCGCTGCTTGATCAAATTATTACAGGCGATGAGAGTTGGTTTTTCCAATACGACCCGGAAACCAAACGACAAAGCTCACAATGGTTGTGACCGCGCGCCCCCCGCTCGAAAAAAGCTCGCATGAACAAGTCGAAGGTGAAAACGTTGATTATTGCCTTTTTTGATAGCCGTGGAATCGTCCACAAAGAATTCGTTCCGCCGGGGAAAACTGTGAATCAAGTCTACTATTTCCAAGTACTCGAAAGATTGCGAAAACGAGTCAACAGGGTGCGCCCAGACATCGCTCGTAAGTGGATCCTTCATCACGACAATGCGCCGTGCCACACCGCCGTCAGCGTGTCCCAGTATTTGGCCTCTGAAAGGATCGCCGTGTTGCAACAGTCGCCTTATTCGCCCGACATGTCACCCTGTGACTTTTTTTGTTTCCTAAAAAAAAAACGGTGGTCAAAGGAACCCATTTAGAGTCGATTGCGGGTATCCAGGCGGACGAGGGTACTCGCGAACATCCCAGTCGAAGCATTCCAGAAATGTTATGAAGCATGGAAAACGCGCTGGAATCGCTGTATAGCTGCCCAAGGGGACTACTTTGAAGGTGATGGCAGAGTTGTAGAATAATTTTCAAATATACGTTTTTTATGGAATCAGTCTCATTACTTAATTGTCATACCTCGTATAAACTCGTAGGTATACCTCGTACGCTAACTAGTTCCTCCATTTTTGAGATATCGATTTAGAATATGGAGCACGGCCTCTTCTCACTAAGGAGCTTCTCATTTTTCGGAACCGAAATCGCATAACTATAGCATATAGCTGCCAAACAAACTGAGCGATCAAACTCAAGTCATTGTATTGCAAACTTTTGAGTTTGAGAAGGAATATTCTTTAAATTTTGTATAGATTATTATCGGAAGCATCGCTAAAAACTTCGAAAATATTTATGAAATCGGTCGACTATGGTATAGCATATAAATGTCATACAAACTATAGCTAGCATATAAATTGAAAGATTAAGAAAGAAAGACCCTTTTATACCCTTGCTATAAAAAATATGCCTGTGTACAGTATTATAGCTTCGGTTTCCGAAGTTAACGTATTTTTTTTTTGGTTTTCTAAGGGATTTGCGATACAAAAAACGCTTGGAAATTGTAAAAAAAAATAAAAAATAAATCGAAATCGATGACATTTTTGCTAAAAATAAACAAAATTTTAAAATTTTGTGTTCGGTTTGTTTCGATTTTATGAATTAGGTGAACATGAGATTCGTATTTAAATATATTTAGAGTGTAGCAAACGACTTGCGCTTCCAGGTAGCTTCCTAGAATTTTATTGTCTATAGAATTCAGAAAAAAAATTCAAGGATATCGTATCGAAAAGGACGAAAAAAAGATATTATAATATTACACCTTAGTCGAGACCAATGGTGCTTGGCTAGAAATACGCATATTTCGCGCCAGTTCTCATCTTGTTTTTTATTATTCTGTTCGCTTTGGTTATAATGATGAGTGATGAAGTGGAATTTGTGTATAATACACGATTACGTTCTAGAAACATCAGTGCAGATTTTTATGATCGCTTAACATCAGCATTAGTAAATGACATTCAAGATGAAAATAATGATGTTGTGCGTGAAGAAGTGGATCCATTCGAAAGCGATGACGATGATAGAGATGTCGATTATGTGCCATTTGAAGATGCATCGGATATTGAAAATGAAATCGATATCGAGCCGAATGAAATATTAGATAGCGACGAAGAGGAAGTAATCGATGGTGTAGAAGAAGAAGAGCGTGAAACTCCAGCTGCTACTGAAACTTCTTACTACGGTAAAGATGGGACAGAATGGAAAAAAAGAGCCTAATGAAGCAATTCGTACTCGTGCACACAATATTCTGCGCTTTAGGCCTGGACCGAAGCAACAAAACTCTGTTCCCATTGAGGTATTCAAACAGTTTTTTACTACCAATATTTCATTCATTATCATCAGTCAAACAAATTGTTATGGAAGAGACCAATTTGCAAAATGGAATGCAGAAAATCTAACTTCAAAACCTAAAGTTTGGGTGGATTTCACTAGCACCGAACTTGATGCATTTATTGGCATTACTATTATTATTATTACAATAATATGCAGTTTACACCGTTTTTGTGGCAAACAGATGCTCTTCCCATCTTTCGAGCGGCAATGACACTCAAACGATTCAAGTTATTGACGCGATATATCCGTTTCGATGATGGCCGCACACGGTCATTCCGACTACAATCTGATAAGGCTGCCGCAATTCGCGATATATGGAATTTTTTAAATGAAAACCTCGCCAGAAACTATGAGCCGCTTGAAAGTGTTACGATTGATGAGCAATTGTTTCCGTATCGTGGCAAGACAAAGTTTACGCAATTCATACCATCAAAACCACCCAAATACGGTGTGAAAATCTGGTGAGCATGTGACTCACAAACAAAATACCCATTGCAAGGTATATTGTACACGAGAAAAAAGGATGGCGGAGAGCGTGAAGTGAACTAAGAAGAAAATGTATTGCTCAAACTTGTGAAACGGTACGAAAACACCGGCAGAACAATAGTAGCTGACAGCTTTTTCACAACACTGACAGGAGCCAAACGACTGGCTACCATTGGACTTGCTTTCGTCGGTACTATTCGCGCCAACAAGAAGTGTTTACCCGAAGAATTGAAAAAAATCCGTCTCGTCTGTTCCTTTTTACTCTTTTCGGGTTTCACGATAATCTCGTTTCGACTTGTAGCTATGTTCCGAAAAAGAACAAGGCAGTCAATTTGATTTCAACCCTACACTACACAAAGGATTGTGAAGGTGAAGCCAAAAAACCGGAAGGAATTGACTGCATGGATCAGATGGTTAGCCATTACTCTACAAAACGGCCAACGAAACGATGAACATTTGCCTTTTTTATAACTTGTTGGATCTGATGGGATTGGCTGCTTTCGTAATTTGCAAGGAAATCGACCATCTAGATAAAAAGGATGCACGACGCACTTTTCTTTACAATTTATCGAGAACATTGGCAAGGCCCAATATTGAAAACCGTATGATCAATCCAAATGTCATCAAACATCTATCTTGTCGTTTGGCTTTTGAAACCCTTTTCGGTCGTTCACTCAACATCCCATCACGATTAGTAGCTTCAACATCAAAAGGTGCTGACACACTCAAAGGAGAGATTGCAGACTTTGTTTGCAAGAAAGCGATAAATTGCGTCGTAAAACTCGATTTTTCTGTTCTAAATGTTCAAATCCAGTTTGTCAAGAGCATTCGAAAATTGATTACATATGTTTTTTTTTTGTATTCCTCAGGACCCGCCAGCACAAAATCAATTGAAAAATCGTTCAAAAATGATTCATATGCTCCTAAATAAATCAAAAAATGAACGAAAAGGAATGCGTTGTATTTAATTTTGAAACTCGCATACGAGTTTCATTTTTCTTTTTCAGGTAGTTCAGAGTATGCCCAAACCAAATCAAGAGGTAAGAAATTTCAAAAATGTATCTATATTGTACATATATGAGCGCAAATACAACACGTATTTCCATACAAATGTATGTAAACACATAGGGGCCTAGCCCAGCACCATTAAAATTGTGGCCTTCAAAATAGTCCCCATTCGACACGTATGCAGTTATGCCACTGTTTCATCTAATCGTCGAAACATTTTTCAAACTCGATTTTTAAGATAGCGTTTAGCTCTTTCAACATTTTTCATCTCTCTTGTAATCTATCTACTGTAAACAAGTAACATTTAAAAATAATAAACTTACTTTAATCTAGTTCTTAATTTTGGCTGTTGAAATTTTTGTTTCTGTAGCTGAGCAGCTTAAGATCACAACGCTTAAAACTCTCTTGCCTTTTATGACTCGTCTAATTCCGCTCGTTCGCGGATTACGCCCCTCGCATCGGTTGGCGGGAGGAGGATAAGTGTTGGGTATTATTAAAACGACGGCCCTTCAAGGTCCTCTTTATTTTAGGAAATATGTAAAAAAAAAAAGTCACACGTAGCTATATTTGGTCAATATAGAGTTTGGAGCATCGTTACAGCATTAATTATAGCAAGGAATTCACGAACAATTCTTTTTATTCATCTCCTGTAACAAATGAAAATCGCCAATAAAAACACGTCTAATAGCCCGTGCAGACGAGAGCGCTAAGTTGCATTACCAGGCTTAATTTAAATTAACTTGCCATTTGACCCATGTTAATGCCAGTAAGTAATGCACAAAAATTTCGTGCATTTAGCTGAATTTACCATATTTGAGTAGGCAACACTGCCGAAAAAAGGTGAGTTTTTGCTATTGTTTAACAGATGTCGCTTGAAATCTGGTGCCTTCTTTGTGTTTACGACATCAGATCTAAACAGCTTTTATACTGCTAATTAAATTATGTGCAAGTATATTAACAAACACAAATTTTAATATTTTTAGATGGCAGAAAATAGAAACGCACAGTTTGCTAACCATTTTCTAATATTCTTAACTTTTTCGCATACTTTTTTCGCATTAAAATCAATTATTGCTTTTTATTTCACGCTATTATCTTTTAATGTTCTTTTTTTTAAATAAATAAACAAATTTCATTATCAGCTGTCTAAAGGCACAAATCTGCCGTCTGTCACCGTAAAATTTCAATGCGCATTAACGTTGCATAATGCGTATTAATTTTGTTCGTGTCAGGGCTATAACCTTAGAGCCTATTACAGGCAAAATAAGCTGTGAATACAGCAAGCAACTAGACTCCCCAAACTCGTTAAATTTTAATTTTAAAACACCCGTTATTATTTCAACCTCTTATATTTGAAGTTTTACTAAGACTCATAAGCTGTAAAAATTTTTTTGATATCGCTGCATAAGATTGTAAATCCAAAAATTAATATGCACATTCGTAATCTTTTATTCTAATTACTAAAGTTAACTTAAAAAATTTGTGTATCATATGCATTTATCAACCGTTGGGCAAGACATTTTTAATTACTAATGCTTTGAACTAAAATATATGCAATTGTATCGTAGATTTAATAGTACTCGTATTAATATTTATTTTATGTGGATACATACCCTTATTTCATATTTTATTTGTGAATAAAGTAAGACTTAGAGTTAATACAACACATGCCATGTATATTTATTACAAGTAAATATGGACGTATCTACGTGTAAAAGCCTTCAAATTGAAATATATACAAACACGTAGGGTATATGTGTTGGGACTGTATTATTACAGTCCACGAAATAAGTATAGCGTACAAGCCAAAAGTCTATTTTATTCATCTGTCATATCATTATTTTTTCATTTATGAATGAAATCAACCTCCAGAATTATTTACACAATATTTAAAAAAAAAATTATTATTTATAAATAAAATAATTCAAAAATTCAATTCACTCGGCAGCGTACAAACGAATATTTTATATTAAATCAAATTTATTCCAAGTAATAAAAACTTATATGGCTACCGTTAGCCAAAATAACTGTGTTTATGTGTCTCGGCATGGATTCAATTAGAAAGCGAAGGGTGGAAATCGGTATTTTCTTCCATTCGGCTTCAATGCATTTCCTTAGATCTCTAACAGTATCAAATTGTCGACCACCGGAATAAACTTGCTGCGAAAGTATTCCCCAGAGATTTTCCATGGCGCTTAAGTCGGGACTAATGGCGGACCAGTCCACTAATGCTATATTTTTGCCAATAAAGAAACGTTTTGTTGCAGCTGCATTGTGTATCGCGGCGTTATCTTGCTGAAAAATTCATGGTTCTTCACAAAATCGTTCCGGAAACTCTATTAAGACGTCGTGTAATAGTTTACTATAACTCATAGCATTAATTTTATGCGTTACAAAACAAATTGGGGTAGCACCATTATATCCATCCCATTAGAGACTTACCCTGGAAATTTCACGAATGCTTTGTTTCTAGTAGTCGTCGAATATCTCTACAATATTTTTCATTGCCGTCGGGGCCATCTAAACTAAATTTTTTTTCATCACTTAAAATCACTTTTTTCCACTCGTTGTCCCACAATAAGTGCCTTTGGGCATGTTGCATCCTTGAAGTTTCGTGTCGAGGTAGCAACTTAGGTTGAGGCGCTCGTTCGATGCACTGGATATTCTCTTTTAAAATCTGCTGAACTCGACGGGTAGACACTTCAAGATTTCGTTGAAGCCTAATTTTTGCTGGGGAAATGTTTTAACTGATTGCCAAACGCTTTATTTGCTGTTTCGACGATTCATCAACCTTTGGAGGACATTTGCTTCTTTTTATTGTAGTATAAATTTCAGGGTTTTTTAAAAAGGAACATTCTGTTATCATTTTTCAGCTATATCCCTTATTGGAGCTCCACATTCCCGCATCGTTTGAGTTTTAGTGCGCTAAACAAGCGATAAATGGGTTCCGCGAGGCATTTCTAAATTAGTTTCTAAATTAAGCTTGTTTGGAGGAACAAATATTTTTTAAATTGTTTATTTAAGACAAACTCACTTTAAAAATCCTTAAAAATACAGAATAAATGTAACGTCTTGCCGATACTGAATACTTTTCCTTATTGTACGCCATAATTATTTAACTCTGAATGTACAAGTACGCAAATTAAACAGAAAGTAGCGGTACTACAAATATGCTGGTGCCCCTAATAAGTACTGATCAACAATGAACAAATAGGTTGCAATTGATTACATGCATTCATTTTCCAAAAAAACCCTTATATACTTCGATTAATTCCCTTTTTCGTTTGTATACTATACTTTTTTCGTGGACTGTATTATCTTCTCGCCTTTAGGCGGAAAAAAGTAAGTCGTTAAACGCAATTTTATTTTGTATATTTTAGTAGTGTGTAGTTTTTTCTTAATAAAAAAGTAAAAATAAATACTATTAAAGTAAATTAGAAAATAATACGTAAACATACCATGGTATGCAGGAGTGTATTATATCGTATTTTTTCTGGTTTCATTGTTATGTTTTGTTTTGGTTAAAACTGATTTGACCTGTTATGTAGAGCGGAGTTACAGATTGGTAGTAAACCACCACGCACTAAGCACAAAATTCTAAAGCAAGGCATACACGCACCAATTATTTTATCAATTTCAACGAATTGTACAACTGATTGCTACGTATATGGGGCAGTTGTATGAGTTGTATCAACTGGTTGGATGAAAATCAAAATTTTTTTGATATTTTGTGAAGTTGGTTGTGTTATTTGGATCGTGTTTGGGTTGGTCGTGCGATTTCAAACGATTTCGCCATTTTATTTCGGCTATCGAAAAGAGCGCGTCATATATAATAAGTAAAGCAACAACTTCCGAACTCATGTTTAAGCAACGAAGTGAATATTTAAAATGAAGTTGGCCTCAAAATTGTGTTAAAAGTTGTACCGTATATGGCGACAAGGGCAATTTCTAGCTCAACTCAATCAACCAACTAATTGGTGTGTGTATGGCTTCCATAAGAGCACAAATAATGAATGGAACACATGGAAGGCGACCAGCGACAGTCATCATCTGTAGAAAATTAAAACACACACGTACTTATGGGTAGTTATTTTGACAATAACACGACTTCACAGCAGCAGGCTTGCAGTTGTAAGTTGTCACTAAATTTAAACTATTTCTAATTTTACTGACGACAATAGGCAGCTGTAGTGTTGCGACTAATATGTGAAATGTAATATTGTTCAAAGCTCTAACAAGTCTAACCTTATTTTATAAACAGGAGCATAAAATAGCCCTGATATATCATTTATAACAACAATTGATAATTTAAAACATATTCCAATAATATTTGGTTCAAATGGGCCACGAAATGTGTAGTAGACAATGTCTAATTTAAAGAAAATAATTACTAAAACACACGTCGTTTCTTGTATCTGCCTTATCGACTTAGTAAGTCAAAATATCCGGATATATTTAATGAGGAGATTTTTGTTGACGTTTGGAGGCAATTATGTATATATATATCTAAACCGATTGTAACTTTTTTACTTTTGCTTTATACACATTATCATTACTGTATGTAAGCTTTTTTGATATGAAGTCAGCGCATTTTATGCTTTTGTATTCGTTTTTTCTTTATTAGGATAAAAAAAAACTGGCTTAATAATAAACAATAAACAATAAACAACTCATAAACCAAATGCGTAGGAAAGGTATGAACGATCACACTTACACAAAAGTTTCGGCTCATAGGCTTTAACCGCAAGCTCTGATAGCGCTGCTGGGTAATTAAATGCTGATTTAAGCGAAGAAGTTAACCCTTTCGATCCGAACGGAACGAATGTATGTATCCTGGTGTATGTTCAAAGTTACCTCGCGTAGAAAAAAAGTGGTTAAAATGGGTTAAGTTAGTCCCATTTCGTAGCTTATACTATTCTTCACGGTTTTGTTTGTATTCGTGGTATTTTAAATAATAAAAAAGTGTTCATTTGCCAAAATAGAGCGAATAATTGGACGCGTATTTCATAATTCATAGTTAATTTTGTGATAATTGTATGTTTATTGTTTCTAAATCGGCTGAAAGGTTAATAAATAGTTATGCTCGTGTTCTTGGAATATTGTGACTAACAATGCCAACATTAATAGATCCTAATGCAATTGCTAATATTTTGGAGTCTTCTGAAAAGGTGAAGACTTTTCAGGCGTTTGTGGTGATGAATATAAGCCTACATCGAAAATGTATTTTTCTTCACCTGAAAAGCCAGAGGGGGCATCCAAACTATACTATATTGAAGACGAGTTAGAATGCTTGAAATCTCGAGTTTTAAGTTCAAAAATGGAAAGTGCATACCAGAGCATTGACGAAAGTATTAGCTGCAACAATACAAGAAACTGATGTCACATTATACTTCGATATGTATCAACCTTCTTGAAACTTTGAGTTATACTGCGATAGGAACTGTTATACTAAACCGTACGAAATCGCCAATAATTAATATTAAGCTCAACAAGAGTCAATGTATTTGCCGTGAAAGCAAAACAAGTTTGATGTTTGCCAAATGATTGAAGAAGGAAAGGATAAGGCAGCTGTTCGTCGCAAAGATACATCTGGCAGAAAAAGAAAAATATTCGCTGGCACCTACCGCAACAAATTCGCAATCGGAAGCGTTGTGCTAGTTGCGCAAAACAAAAGAAGGATTGTTTTGCACCTAATCATAAATAAATATGTACTAATTTTCGAATTTATTTTATTTTATGTATTTCATTTGTGTTTGCCGAAAATGTTCATTGTATTACAAATAAAACTAGCTTTCATATAAAAACTAAATAAAATAATATGTAAGCCTTTGGTGCATTAAGTACTGATCCGGATATATACGTCCCATCCAAAAATTCTGACGGGAAAAATGTATTTGTCCCAACCTCTCCCTCCGCCCCTAAATCAATGAAATACGTTTTTACTATGCCTGTTGTCTGGATTGATTATGCGAAATATGTTTTATTTACTTCAACGGCTATTCGGATCGAAAGGGTTAAGAAACATATTCCTTATCGCAGTCACCCAAATGCACATCTTCATATGCAACAACAAACACAACACAAATATGTACCATCCAACTTGTACATACATTGTCTCGCAAAAGTATTCGGTAATTATATTTTTATATTTAAAAACATATGATATGTAATAATTCTGAGCAACTATAACTAGTAATAAGTAAACAGATATTTTAGTATAAATAGCACTAAGATCTGTATCTGTAAGGATGTTAATAATGAATTAAAGGCATAACTCGGTACAGCTTGCATGTGAATTCAAATTCGTAAGTATAGACTACATTTTTCACTTTTTTAGGTGTTGAATGCGTTAGAAGGAATATTGCGGAAATATTTAAAATTATGTAAGAATTTCTAATGTTCTGAAATAAACGAAACTCCATTTTATTTAGTACTCCTGATTTTGGAGAATAAATTTATGAACTCGAAACATAATGTTCGCACATTCTGTCATGATAGAATTTCAAAGTATATATAAATACTCATACATACACCCAGAGACATTAGTCTGCTGCACAGTGCACATAACGAATACCACGTCAATTAATTTAAATTTTATAGAATCGGGGAGAATGTTTTGCCAAGCTGGATTGCTAATATCTGACACCAGAACAGCAAATTATTCTTTTCAAACAAAAACAAGTAGATTTTTCAGAAATAAGTACACTACTGAAACGTATTTTAAGCATAAGTTTCTAGATGTCATACTTACATTAACAATTTTTAAAAAATACATCATAACAAGCATATTCTAGCTTAAATGTAACACCAAAAATTGGAAGATTTATAACATTCATTTAGTGGAACGTAAACACTGGCAATGTTTGCCGAAAATCTTAACGTTCCTGGGCATACGATTAGATTGCTAACACAGGCCAACACTCAATTTGCTTCTTTGAATTTATTAACTGATTCTAGTTAATTTTCATGATATAGCGTGGTTATACCCTCCACTTAATTTATGATCTGAAAAAAAAATTGCGCAAAGAAAGTTTATCAACTGATTCTAGTTAATTTGGGCTGAATTCAAATCTGTACTCAGTTTGTCTCTATCAGCTCTAGTTTTCATGACTGTCGGGCTGTTTAATTCATTTGAATCGTTACATTTCGAGTTCTTATGCTTAACCCAGGAGGGACTGACGTTACCGTGTGGTAACACAGAACATGAATTTGAAAAAAAACGTCTGTTTGTGGAATTCAAGTTTTCACAGTAGAAACAAAAGCTTTTATTAGAAGCTTAAAGCTCCAAATTTGAAATTCGCAACGATTGATGTTCAGTTGTTAAACGAAATTTGTTGTGAGAGGTCGTTCAGAAGTGCATTTTTATTTACGGAGCAAAAAGTTACAAAATGGCATCTGGGTGAAAGTAAGTTTCATTGCTATGTATTTATTTGTAAATATATTCCATAAATAATCACAAAATCTGAGTTCGCCATTTTGCTGTAGAAAATTCACGCTAAAAGATATTGCAGACTATTTGGATGAGTTAGACGACGATGACACATCATTTGGCCAACAAATAGACGGAATTTATATTGAGCCACCTAATGAAGATGGAGAACTAAGTGGCGAAGACGATGCTAACGAAGATGACGGTGGAATTATTGACAATGTGTGTCGAAATCAATTGAACGAAGGGTGTGAACTTGTGCTTAAAAATGGTGCGCATGTAGATTCTGCTTCAATGGTGGACTCATGTGACGTAGAGGGAAATATTGAAGCAGCTCTAGCGGATCTATTAGGTGATGGATCTCATAATGTAGAACAGCAGTTTTACGAGTATGTGAAATCAACCTGCCCACAGTCCATAAGCGCACAGACCACCAAGGAAAGTACAGAAGGAAAACAAAGACAGCTATCAGATGAAAATATTCCCATAGCGCCTGTATCCAGCAGGTTAAGAAGAGTAGAAGGTACCCCGTCTGAAAAACCTCTTCCGTTAGCAAATAAGGACACTGTGTTTAATTGGTCGAAGGATTGTAGAAATGATCCAATGCCTTTATTTCCGGAAGCAAACTACAATGATTGTCGTGGCTTGCAGCCTCACGAGTTATTTGAATTTTTTTTGATGACGCTTTATTAGAGCATATCGTGCAATGTTCATCATTGTATGCCACAAAGAAATTTGAAAAACCTGTGTTGAATATCAATAGTCGTGGTGAGTTAGTAACTTTATACACTTTTTCCTCTTGACTTTTAATACATATTTACATTTTTACAGAATTGCGTACATTCATTGGTATACTTTTAATAACCGGCTACAACACCGCTGCTAATGTGAAGATGTATTGGAACAGCTCAGAGGACTTACGCAACGAACTTATTGTACAAGCCATGCGTCGAGACCGTTTTAAAGAAATTTGTAGGTGCTTACATTTTGAACCTAACCTGGTTGCGCCTAATGATAATGAAGACAAACTTTGGAAGTTGAGATCTATGACAGACCATTTAAAGGCCAATATGTTGAAGCGCTTCCATCCATGCCAACAACTGTCTTTCGATGAGAGTATGATTGCGTACTACGATCGCCACGGATGCGAGCAGTTTCTAAAAGGCAAACCTATCCGTTTCGGCTACAAAGTTTGGTCTTTATGCACTCCGTTCGGATACCTAGTCAATTTCGACATATACCAAGGAAGAAATCCACGTTCAAACACGGAATACGAACAGTGCTTTGGAAAGTGTGCAGCACCTCTCATAAACATGATAAATGATTTTGACGAAAACACAAGGAGTTTACCATTTTCTTTCTATTTCGACAACCTTTTTACAAGTTTTCCATTACTGACTTATCTGAAGACGATGGGGTACAATGGAACAGGAACGGTAAGAGAAAATCGTATTCCTTCCAGCTGCCCTTTGAAAACAAAAGTGGCAATGAAAAAGTTTAATAGAGGTTCATTCGAAACTGCTACAATAGAAAATATTGGAATAAAGCTGACTAAGTGGGTTGATAACTCTGTTGTGTGTGCCACTTCAACTTGTTACGGTAGCTCGCCAATTTCATCAGCTTCGCGATACTGCAAAAAAGCTGGGAAAAAGATCGCCATTCCACGTCCATGCGTGATAACGGAGTATAATAAATACATGTGCGGTGTTGATAGGCTCGATCAAAACGTAAATATGTACCGAATAGCATACCGGAAAAAGATGTGGTGGTCTTCAATATTTACTTGGCTTATTGACGTTGCAGTATCCAATGCTTGGCTCCCTCAACAGAGTTCGAAGAAACTTTCCCAATTAGAGTTTAGACGAGAAATTGCAGTATTTTATTGCAAACATTACGGCGAACCGCCGGTTCAACCTGGCCCGAAATGACCCCGGCTGCACGATGGCGTATATAGAAACATCCGCTTTGATCACACTGATCATTTTATTGAACCAATCATAAATAGACGTCGCTGCTAAGGTGAAACTTGTAAAAGTGTTGTGAGAACTCGATGCATTAAATGCAATGTAGGTCAAGTGCTTCGCTCAGTACCATATTGACAACGAAAACCAAAAATAAATATGTTTTTTTAACTATTTCAATAAAGTTCATTATTTTATTCCCATTACTTGGCTTAACTAACTTATTTTCTTATAGAACATTACATTTTTAAGGTAAATGTAAACCTGTACCCTGTAGGTCTTAACGTTACCATATGGTCACAGGTCATTGTACCGTTATCTGATAAAGTATGACCACAAAAATTAATTTTTTTAATACATTCTAACAACATTAACAAGCCCTCAAAATTTCATCTTCCTACTAAAAAAAAATAGTTATTGTCCCTGCTGGGTTAAATTTGTTCTTTGACTTTTAAATTTTACCCCCAAATTTATGCCATACTAACGTCACGCAATTGTTATGCTTTTCCGAAACGTATGCACTACACTTGAATTTTGTCGCTTAGAATTAAAGTTCAAATTGAATTTTAACCCTTTAATGCTTATGAGTGCCCTAAGGTTCTCTTCACAAAAGTCGCCGTCACATAGTTACAAGTTTTTTTGATAAAAAAACGTTACATTTGCCGTTGATAATAGCATTTTGAAAATACTTGTATACTCCTTTCTGTCACTTTCCTTCAGCTTTGTACTAGGCAAGTGCAATTGCAATCGTAGCAACTGTGCAGGTGCATCCTCTTCCGTAAGGTACCGAATTAAGTGTTTTTGGATGTCGCGATCGCGGTCATAACTATTTTTCGAATACATACATATACGAATCTTTTATTACTTTGAAGTTTCATTTACAGTGGCAAGCAAAAGTGAGTGCATGTTTGAAAATTCTATGTTTCAATATCTGTAACTTCCTCAATATTAAATCAAATTCAACCAAATTTTCAGCATTAATTATTTATTATGTACTTAAAAAAATGACATTTGTAAAAAAGTTAAACTAAAACAAAAAAATTGACTTACGGTCAAAAACGTAATATATGAGCAATGCACTCAGTTTTGCACATTATGAAATCTTCGAATAAATTGAGCATATACACAAGAAATTTAATATTTTGTCCAAAGACCTTTGTTTTTCTCACACTTGCGATGCGTCTGGGCATACTTTCAACCAGATGTTGTATGGTTTCCCGAGGAATGTTTGTCCATTCGTCCCGAACGCGTTCTGCCATATTTTTTGGGGCCCTTTCGTGTAAACCCAATCGTCTTTTTACCAAGGCCCACAAATTTTCGATTGGGTTTAAATCTGGGCTTTGCGCAGGCCACATTAGCTTCTGGAATTTCTGTTCGTCCAACCATTTTTTCATTATCTTGGCCGTGTGTTTCGGGTCCCCATCCTGCTGAAAAACCATTTCTTCCTCTGGATATTTGCACTCGTCCAAAGAATCCGGCAAATTTGTTCGTAATATTTGAAGATAGTCTTCCTTTTTCATGATGCCTTCAATTTTTACGAGTGGTCCCATATGCCACCACGTGAAACACCCCCATATCATTAAGCTTCCACCACCATGTTTCACGGTTTGCTTGACGTGGTGTTTTTGAATGCGTTCATGTGGTCTGCGCCAATAATATTGTTTGCCGTCGGACTGAAATCTATTAATTTTACTTTTATCAGACCAGATAACCCTTTTCCAGTCATCCTCTGTCCAATCCTGATACTTTCTGCAGAATGCGAAACGCGCTTTTATATTTTTATCAGACAGTGCTGGTTTCTTTTTTTTTATTACGGATATAAAACCAATTCTGTGTAATGCTCTCTGAACAGTAGAGGCACTAACGTTCTTGTCCAGCATTTCAGCTGCTTTTTTGGGAGTTACCCGCCTATCTTTTTTTAAATTTTGTGCCATTGCACGAGCATCCGCATCTGTAAGCAGTTTTGGGCGGCCACCGAAATTGGATTCAACAACAACTAATCATCTTTTTTTACAGCCATTACAGTTTTTTGACTTATTTTTAAGTTTTTTGCAATAGTGCGTGAAGATAAATTGTTTTTTAGCATTACCACTATACTATCTTCAACTGATTCTGAAATTTTGCGCATTTTTAATAAACTTGTTTTCACAAATAAACAAAGCCCACTAAACTGATAAGCAGAACTGTTAAATTTACTTATAAGCACTCAATATGTAAAAAGGTAACGGTTAATTAGACTACTTATGGAGAATTATTGAGTATATGCTCAATTCATTCGAAGATTTCATATTGTGCAAAACTGAGTGCATTGCTCATATATTACGTTTTTGACCGTAAGTCAATTTTTTTGTTTTAGTTTAACTTTTTTACAAATGTCATTTTTTTAAGTACATAATAAATAATTACTGCTGAAAATTTATTTGAATTTGATTTAATATTGAGGAAGTTACAGATATTGAAACATAGAATTTTCAAACACGCACTCACTTTTGCTTGCCACTGTATGTGAATCAAGGTAATTTGTGGATTGCAGTAGAGTTTTGTTGAATAATGCCTTGATGCACTATTGGCTATTAAGGGGGAGCATGCTTTAAAGGCTTAAAAAATCTAATTTTTTGAGATTTTTTTTTTGGGAGGGACAAAAATAATACATTTTAACATAATACCCAAATTTTTTGGATAAGAAAATTCTGCCTTTGGGAAGCAATTACTCGATGCATCTCGCATGTGCATTTGCTGGACGGCGGGTAGGATGCAGGTCGCAATTTCTATCTGAAACAGAAAATTCAAATAGATTCATATTTGTTAATAACTTTTCTTCTAGTTAAACTAAGAAAATTCCAATAAAAGTGATATATAATAAACTTTGTTCCAATTCCATAAGACGTTTAGTTTTTTTTTTTCTATACTGTCGGCCAATTAAAAAAAATCATAAAAATAAAAAACCGAGAAAACGAGCGTCAAAATCTGCCCAAGTGCGCATATACCTGCTAGACGCTCGGCCCCTATTTCCCCTCCAGCTTCGATGATTTTTCAAAATTCCATCTGTAGCTTTGGGGGCATATTCTTAGATAATTTTTAAACGGATTTAAGCAAAAAATAAAAAGATTTTTTTTAAGTTTCTAACGCAGACTTCCCCCTTATGGCCCACAATTTTTGTTACGCTTCTTCACCCTTGTCCCTTGTTTTCTTCTGTTTTGATTGGATTTTTTTTTTGTGGAATTTAATTTAAGCGATGAAGAATTAGAGAGAGGTGGAATCATAAGGCTCGATTCAAGATTTCGCATAAACCGTTGAAAAGACCTCGATAGCCTTTGCCATCGATTGAAATATCTGGACACACATTTTTTGACTCGGTCAAGTGGAACACCCACAGCAAAATCCCATCAACCAAGTACGTCAAAAATTGGCTGCAAAACTGTTCAACCAACCATAAAAAGGCATTGTCTTTCAGGTGCTCTATCCATTTCGTCCGCTTATGCTGGTTTACCAATCGCCGATTCTCCAAATTGTGATCCCTTATTCGGGGATCCCCGGGATCGGCATAGCGTAAGGTGTCGCGCTCATTAGCTAAAACGGCTGCTTCGGCTGGGAAATTGGGGCGGATTTCCGCTAATCTTCCAGCAGGGATGAAGCAAGCGGTAGCTGCTGCGATCAACTTGCGGAAACGACGTTCACCAACGGATACGTCCGTAGGAATATTCTGTGAAGCCGACCTAATTAGCTTTGTTAAGGTTAACGAAGGCACGGTGGTCCACAGAAACAAAATCGGGAGGTTTCTCGACCGAGATAATTATCGTCAGGTGATCTGATGCGAGAGTTAGCATAGGTCGCCAAGTTATGCTATTTGTCAAGTAGCAAAGGTAATATCGGAATTTATCAAGATGAAGAATATTCTGAAAGATTTTACGTTACTCATAACACGATAATGACTTTTGGGTAATTGTTAGCAGAGGGGTTTTTCTGAAAACATAATCCAACTTTGTTCAGAAATATCTTAAACAACAATAAATAAGGCGCATGTGGTTAAAACAAGATTTTGTTTGGTTTAATTGAAAAAAATTCTATCTTTCCCGGAGTTAAACATATACGTTCCAATCCTTCAATCACAATTTTTGGTCATGTTAAATGTATACTTTCGTTCATTCCTTTACACATTTCTGATGTTTCAATTATCAGCAACACCCGCGCAGTGAATTTTATTTATTTATTTTTTTGTAAAAAAACATGAAAAAACTCACAATAAAACAATTGGGTCAATATTTTACGCGATATTATAGCACCACCATAAATTAGAATGGGGACTATTAATCAATGTACTGTATTATCCATACTTTCGCTATTCGGGTCTAAACGATACTAGTAAAAAATCAAAAATTCATAACAGAAACCTTATCATATTTTATAGTTTAAGCCGCCGAACTCCAAACTGCAAGCAAAAGAACTGTGGACTAATCAGGGTTGTTGTTTTGTTGTGGAGCTCTGCTGAAGGCAGCCGGTGTAGAAAAAAAAATCCAAACAAAAGTGTCAAAATTACGCGATTTGATGGTACGGGTGGATAAAGGAACAAATCAATATGAAAATATATGTGCACATATCCCCGCCTGAGACTAATATTTTTGAGACATTTGTATTTAAAGTTCAAAAATTTCTAAAAGTAATACACGCATTTTCACTATGTTTAACTCAAATTGCACACATTTTTCAATTAATAAAATTTTAGTTACACTGTACACATTGAAATATATATACATTTTACATAGTTAAATATACCGTTGTTGGATGGACCAATGTCTTTTTTTTTCTTGAAGCGCGGACGAAAGCCGCCAACGGATAAACAAATTATACGCTAAATAATATAAAAATTCCTCTATTTATTTAATAATATTGGGTTGTCAAAAAAGTATTGCGGTATTTTCGCTAGTTGGTGCTGAAAGCGCGTAGTTCTTGTTTTATTCGTCGCATCGGGTCATGCTATACCTTTTTGGAAAGCTCATTTCACGCGCTAACACGTGTTTGATTGATTGTCGTTTCTTTTAAGTAGTTCGTGAGTTATGGCGTCGCAAACATGGAGCAAAATAAAGAGAAAATACGGCATATTTTACAGTACTACTACGATAAAGGCAAAAATGCATCTCAAGCCGCCAATAAAATTTGTGCAGTTTATGGACCCGATACAGTTTTCATTTCCACCGCACAACGATGGTTTTAACGTTTTCGTTATGGTGTAGAGGTGGTCGAAGATGCGCCACGCTCCGGAAGGCCTGTCGTCGAAAATTGCGATAAAATCGCTGAATTGGTCGAAAGAGACCGGCATAGTAGTCATCAAACCGTTATAAACCATTTGAAGAAGCTTGGAGTCACTAAGAAGCTCGATGTATGGGTGCCACACGAATTGATTCAATAAAAATACCGCAAGACTTTTTTGACAACCCGTTATATAACATATAATGGGTCGGTTTTAGTATACCATCCCACGATTTCAGGGTTAAAAGTGGTATGATTGGATAGAACTGATGCTCTAGATTAAGAATATATTGCCGCCGCAAACTTATAGTTTTCGAGATATTTGCATTTAAAGTCGAAAATTTTGCAAATTTTATCTTGCAATTTCTCGATTTCTAGTAATTATTTATTTCATATTATGCACTTTTTATACACTTATACTTCACTACATTGTTTCTACATATTTATTTTTCTGTAATCTATATAAATAAAAATGAATCGTCAAAATGTATGTACGCTCATAACTTTCATACGACTGAACCAGATTTGATAATTCTTTTTTTTAAATGTTCGTTGAGGTTCAGGGATGGTTTCTGCGGAGAAAAAAATTCGAATAATTGCCGGAAGTCCCCTAAAAACAGCCCTTTTCTTTTTCTCATACAAACGAATGAATGTTTGTTCGTTAGTAACGATAAGAGAACGGCTGAACCAATATTGATGAAATTAAAAAATTAAAAAAATAAAAATATCTTATACTTTTCATGAAAAGTCGGCAAATTGGATAATTCCAAACGAAAATTATTTAGTGAAAACTTTCAATAGCAATGCTTGCAAAATATTTACTTAAATACTTTGAAACGAACAGATGAATGAATTTTTTTTTATTTATTATTACTTTATACGCGCTAATACGCTCTACCCATTGATTTTAATTCAGGTTTTTGCAGTTTTATCAGGAGCAAATTTAAAAATTTGTCTCCAGTTTCATTGAATAAGTGTGTTTAGATGTTTATCGTAGTGTTATTTATAAGAAAACTATTTACATTAGTTACTTACAGTTTTTTTGCAAAAGCAAAATCGTGTATTTTTTGTTGTGGAGGTTAATTGTCGTGTTATTTATTTAAAAGAAAATGCCACCAGTAAAGCGTCACAATATCGGTCGGCGTACGCGTAATGCAAGTCGAGTGCATAATCTTCGGAACAATGAGATCGATGAACACCGTATGCAGCGTTTGGAGGCAAACCGAGTGAGAATTTCAAAAGTGAGATCTACAACAACTATGGAAGAACCTATACCATCGACTTCAGGCCGGAGGTTACAAAGCAGATGATCAACCGGTACAATTAATTATGAACGTTTGGCGTTTAGATATGAACCCAACAGTCGATTATGCCGGCGATGAATCCGTCAATATTGGGACAATGACTTCTATTCGTCAATATTGCAATACATTAAAGTTTCCACTAGAACCGTCAGGATTATGTTGTTCGAATGGAAAGGTCAAATTACCACAACTAATAACACCACCTGAACCACTGAATTCATTACTTTTAGGACACGAACCTCCATCAAAGCATATGTTGCAGAATATTCAAAAGTATAACAGTGTGTTTGAAATGACATCATTTGGTGCAAACATAATTGAGGAACGGGGATTTAATCCAACTTTAAAAGTATTTATTTTCTTCTGTCACACACATCACATTCATACAAACCTACATAACCATAGATGGGCAAAATCTATTGAGGCTAAAGCATACAATTTAAAAGATTTATTTCATTTGCAGTGTACCTACGCATATGTAGATATGTATGTAGACTAATGCTGTTAGTTTGAGTCACATCTTGCAAGTTAAATTTGATCTACTTTCCATTACCCAAACAACCTATAAGTTGGCATATGCATGAAAGTCAGGTGACACTACTGTATTATTGCACCAACGCGCTGGTTTGATTACTGCGATTGAAAGAAGGGTACTCTTAAACTGCACAAAATGTTCACTTATGTTCAATATTACAGATTCAAGGACAAATTCACCAACATGCAGGAGCATTGTTGCCATCAGTTGATGGCGAATACAAATATCTTCAGATTTATTTCCTTGGAAATTCTGAAACTGAAATAAATCAGCGCTGTGTCATTAATCGAGCAACTAGGCGAGAGATAATTGTGCAACTGCAACAACTATTATATGAGCATAACCTATTGATTCAATTATTCAAAACAGCCTTAGAAATTTTGCCGTCAGATTATCATAAAATAGTAATCAGAGCAGACAAGAGACCTGCAGGTGAACATGAAAGACGCTTCAATGCACCTGTGTTAAACGAAGTTGCTATTGTGATGGTTGGAGAGAATATGGACTCTCGAGACATTGTAATTCAAAGGCGTGATGGTGGCAACCTTCAGCGTATTAGCGAAACACATCGTTCGTGTGATGCATTACAATGTTACTGCAATTCGGTGAAGTCAATAAAATATGTTTGCAAGTACGTCACCTAAGGAAACGACATGGCTGTATTTGGTATTGCAGATTCTAATAACGATGAAGTGTCACAATATCAAATGGAAATATATATTAGTAGCAATGAAGCGGTTTGGAGAATATTTTCCTTTTCTATACACGAACGTCATCCCACCGTAGTCTATTTAGCAGTGCACTTGGAAAATGGACAAAGAACTACGAGACCACCAGCGACAACGCTCACAAATTTCTTCGAGACATGCGCAAGTGATCCATTTGCAAAAACATTGTTTTACTCGGAAATGCTAAAATATTTTACATGGAATGCATCATCCATAAAGTTCCAACGTAGAAAACAAGGACAGCCTGTACCGGGGTACGGAAATGTATGTTCAACCGATGCTTTAGGGCGCATTTACACAGTTCACAGTGTTTTTACCTGCGTTTGTTATTAGTTAATGTTCGTGGACCAACTTCACTTAAATTTCTACAAACCGTCAATGGTGAATTGTGCACAACATATCGAGAAGTCTGTCAACGTTTACATTTACTGAAGGATGATATTCATTGGGATCATACACTCGCTGATGCTGTTATTTCTGTCTACTTCTCATCAGATTCGATCACTTTTTGCTATCATAATTTCAGCATGCTTTCAATCGAGTCCACAAAACTTGTGGAACTAATACAAAGACAAAATGGCATTTTACATCAAATACGGCAAATCTCGATCTTGCAATTTGCACGGAAATACTCAATAAGGCATTAATAACTTTAGAGGATTTGTGCGTGATGATATCCGGTAAGATGTTGCACAAATTAGGAATGCCTGCGCATAATCGTCCTATGCACGAGGCACTCAATCGTAAATTTGAACGAGAACGGCAATACAATAGAAATGCTTTAAATCAATCCGTACAAAATAAAATCCCACTTTTAAATCTGCAACAAAAAACAGCTTACGATACAATAATGAAATCAGTAAATGACGGCAATGGCGAATTCTTCTTCCTCGATGCACCAGGTGGAACTGGTAAAACATTTTTAATTTCATTAATTTTAGATACGATTCGGACACAAAGTTAAATAGTACTGGCAGGAGCATCATCTGCGAAAGCTGCAACATTATTAGAAGGTGGACGAACTGCACATTCTGCCCTGAAATTGCCATTAAATTTGCAAACATTAGATCAACCGACATGCAATATAACCAAAACATCTGCAATGGCAAAAGTGCTACAAAATTGTAGATTAATAATTTGGGATGAGTGTACGATGGCGTACAAACGAGCATTAGAGGTACTCGATAGAACGCTAAGAGACTTACGTGGCAATCAAAAACTCTTCGGAGGCGCGATGATTCTACTGGCTGGAGATTTTCGTCAAACGCTTCCAGTAATTCCCACATCAACAGCTGCTGATGAAATAAATGCTTGTTTGAAAACATCATTTTTGTGGAAATCCGTAAAAAATATCAAATTAGCAACGAATATGCGGGTGGTGTTACAACATGACGTATCGGCGGAAATCTTTTCGAAGGCATTGTTAGACATGGGCAATGGGAAAATTCAAGCTGACACTAACACTGGCCTTATTTCGTTTCCCCAAATTTTTGTAATTTTACAACGTCAAAGGAAGAATTAATTTCAAAAGTTTTCCCAAGTATAGGTATAAATTGCAAAAACTATGCTTGGTTGAGCGAACGAGCCATTTTAGCAGCGCAAAATAAGGATGTAGATGATTTTAATATAAAAACTCAGAGTCAAATTTATGGACAAGTGCATTCATTTAAATCCATCGATCCAAATAAAGTTGTCAATTATCCAACTGAATTCCTAAATTCTTTGGATTTGCCTGGATTTCCGCCTCACAATTTACAGATCAAGGTTGGCTCTGTAGTAATTATGCTACGAAATCTCAATCAGCCAAAATTGTGCAACGGAACAAGACTAGCCATTAAAAAAATTATGAACAATTTGATTGAAGCGACTATAATCATAGGAAAGTTTAAAGGCGAAGATGTGCTTATCCCAAGAATACCACTGATGCCAACAGACTTTCCTTTTGAATTTCAGCGTGTCCAGTTTCCAGTGCGCCTTGCATTTGCAATGACGATTAATAAATCCCAAGGTCAATCATTAAAAGTGTGTGGAATAAACCTTGAATTGCCGTGTTTTTCGCATGGGCAGCTGTACGTCGCGTGCTCGAGAGTCGGCAAACCGTCGGCGCTATATATTTTTGCTCCAGGAGAAAAAACTAAAAACATTGTACACTACAAGGCACTGCAATAGAACATAAACCGTTTTATTTTCTCCATTTAATTATCACCCATGCGAAACATCAACTTTATGGTTTTCGAAAACACATACATATTAACATAATAAAATTTACATAATAAAATTACGGCGGTACGAAGTTTGCCGGGTCAGCTAGTTATTTATATATTTGCTTAAAATAAGCAGTTTATATTTTACATAAATTTCATTAGATGCACAATAATAGTGTTCCGTGTTTACAGATAATAAGTGTTGTCATAATTACACATTTATCAAACGAATAAAATTGAATAAAAATATGGTTATACTCCAAATACATAAATCATTATCCCTTTTCTTGCTATATCATGAGTAAATAGCAAAAAAAAAAGAGAGTTACTCAAAAAAACTTGACACACTCCGGTGTTGGATCGGCCAGAGTTATTTTTTTAAGCGCGACCAAAGGCCACCAACGCAAAAAAGAGTTTCACTTAAAAAAACCAGGATTAATTTTTGTTTTTGAAGCGCAATCGCAAACAGGAGCTTTACTCGAAAAAAACCCTGACACATCCCGGTGTTGGATCGGTCAGGGTTATTTTCTGCATTTGATTTTTATTTTTATTGTTTTCAATCGTTTGGGATATGGTAATACTTGTGCCGCTCAATGCACACATAAATTAACTGCACTTTTTGAAAAATCTTAAATTTAAGTGTCAAACCCTTTGGTATAGTCATAACTTTTTATATTTATAATAACTTTCCTGAATAATAAATAACAGTACCGTTAAATGGCAAATATTTTTGGCAATTGAATAATAAGTAATTTATTTCAGAAGCCATTTCGATTAACTCCATACTCTAATATAAATCGTTTCAGTAACGCCGTATCTGTTCCACCCGTACATCGATGCTTATTTGTTTTTAAACAGCCGAAGATGCTCTCAATTGGTAGTTAGTATAGCAGTGATCACGCACGCTGAATGTTAGTGTGTACTCTTAGTCTTTCCAACATAACTCCTAGATTTTTTTGAAAAAATACATATTATACCGTTATAATCAAGATGACTGAGACTATTAGTGTGAGTGAGGAAAGCAGTGTTGGGTACGTTTTATCAACAGAAGTTCTGGGTTAAGAAGACGTTTATCGTTTTCCTCGAATTCATCGGATTACAATAGTACAAACCCAACAGACACATTGATTAGGAGAAAAAGAAGTCGTAATCCTGTTAAATGAATACGAAATTTACAAAAGCACAACAGGATAAGGTTTGGCATACAGGAATAGGAGAGAAAAATTAATACCTGCAAAAGCATTTGTCGTTATAGAATGCAGATGCCGTCAAAATTGCTATAAAAAAAATTATTTCGGAGAAGAGGCTGCCATGAACTCGGACAGTCATTTTTCACAAGCCCCTTTGAGTTCAACTTTACATTAACAAGGTCGTTCGCCATGGACAGGAACAGGTGGTAATCACTTGGCGCTATGTCCAAGCTATATGGTAGATGCGATAAAACCTCCTATCCGAGCTCCCGTAGCTTTTGACAAGTCATCAACGAAGTGTGTGGTCTGGCGTTGTCCTGATGAAACACTACACCCTTCCTGTTGGCCAATTCTGGACGCTTCTGGTCGATCGCCTGCTTTAAGCGGTCCAGTTGTTCGCAGTAAATGAGAGAATTAAGCGTCTGGCTATATGGGAGCAGCTTATAGTGGATGATTCCCTTCCAATCGCACCAAACACACAATCTCGGCTTAGCCACTATTTGGGCCTTAAACCAAGACCGTTTTCGCTTGATATTGCCGTATGTGATCCATTTTTCGCCGCCAGTCAGCATCCGCTTCAGAAATGAGTCGAGTTCGTTCCGTTTCAGCAGCATATCGCAGGCGTTGATTCGGTCCAGAAGGTTTTTTGTATCAAATCATCCGGCACCCAAACATCAAGCTTTTTTGTGTATCTAGCCTTCTGCAGATGGTTTAAAATGGTTTAGTTTGGATTTCACGAGATGCCATATGCCGGTCTAACTCGATGTTAGATTTGATCGGTATTCGTCGTCACAGGTCTTCCGCCGGCTGGCTTATCCATGATGTCGTTTTCATCCTCTCTGAATCGTCGAAACCATTCCTCCGTAGTTCAAAGTGACCATCCCCCAAAACACCAATAACTTCACGGAACGTTTCTCGAGCGGATTTGCCTTTAACGAAGGAAAACTTTAAAATAGCGCGAATTTCGACATTAGATTTCATGTTTACACGGCATTATACTCCATCTTTACACATCTTTAACTGTTGAACGCAATACCCAAACTAATCATTCATAGCGTCGCTTTGTAGGTTATTTCAAGACCTTTCAAAGATGTATAGATGTATTGCCAGATACGAGCCCTGCAGAGCTAATACATAGCCGCGAAATTCAAAAGACAAAAAGGTGGAAGGGAGATATTTCACAACCTAATATGTATATGATATTGATATTATCGGTCTCAATACCCGCGCCGTTAGTTCTGCGTTCTCCAGAGTGGACAAGGAAGCAAAACAAATGGGTCTGGCAGTGAACGAGAGCAAGACGAAATATCTCCTGTCATCAAACAAACAGGCGTCGCACTCGCGACTTGACACTCACGTCATTGTTGACAGTCGTAACTTTGAAGTTGTATATAATTTCGTCTATATTGGAACTAGAGTAAACACCACCAACAAAGTCAGTTTAGAAATCCAACGCAGGATAAATCTTGACATCAGGTGCTATTTCGGACTGAGTAGGCAATTGAGAAGCAAAGTTCTCTCTCGCCTAACAAAATCCCAACTCTCTAAGTCGCTCATAATTCTCGTCCTGCTATATGGTGCAGAGGCTTGGACGATGACAACAACCTATGAGTCGACGTTGCGAGTTTTCGAGAGAAAGGTTCTGCGAAAGATTTATGGTCCTTTGCGCATTGGCCACGGCGAATATCGCATTCGATGGAGCGATAAGCTGTACGAGATATACGACGACATTGACATAGTTCAGCGAATTAAAAGACGGCGGCTACGCTGACAAGACAGCCGGTTCTACGCACCGGAATTGACTCGGATTTCATCCGACCAAGGGCTGTTATCTCGGCGATCTGACCCCGTTTGGATCGGTGAGTAATTATTTGTGTTTGTCGTCATTGGAGCAACGCCTTGCAGCAGGGTTGCTCCGTATCCTCCTGACTCGTGCTGGCATTGAGTCCAACCCGGGCCCGGAGGAATTTTTCTGCTGCGTCTGCGCAAAAAGGCTCCATCCAAATTCCACCACGGTCAGGTGTAACACATGCAATGGATGGAGCCGTCTTAAGACCTGCTCAGGCCTTAAGACTCACAGGGAGTGGACCACGCGTTACGTGGCCCCATGTTGCCTGCGCAATACTGCGACACAAGCCTCCACGGCTGTGCAATCTGCACATAGTTCGCGCGCCGCGCCGCCACTCAACCAGAGTGGCCATCTGAGGACCTCAACGGTCAGGAGCTCAAACAGGCAACATAGCTCCCACTCTGACTTATCCCCCCCCCCAACCTTCATCCCGCTGCAATCCTCGTGCGAGATCCAATCAGCAACTCTTGGTCCCTCGCACAGTCTGTTCCGTGTGTCAGGCCGTCATACGTCGGAACGTCACATCAGTTAAGTGCAATTCCTGCGCTGGCTGGTGTCATTTCCCGACGTGTTCCGGCCTGCGCACCACACGTGAGTGGAGTGATTCCTACGTTGCCCCATGCTGCAGGAGTCTGCCCCCGCAACTCACAACAGTGGCGTCGCCGACCAACACCCCAGTGCGACAACCGCCCCTGCGGGTTCTGCAGCTGGAACAAACACCACCTACACGTCACTCCCTCACCCCCAGGATCACCCACGGACACCCGCGACAAACCAGACTTCTCCAATTCAACTGCAACGGACTCCAGAGTAAGATCGAGGAGATAGTTGCACTTATGAATCGGGAACGTGTATTGATAGCTGCGATCCAAGAAACCAAGTTAAATAGCCGCTCAGATCTTCTGAGTTGTGCAGGTTTCAACGTTATACGTAAAGATCGCGAGCGAGATAGTGGTGGTGGCCTAGCTTTCATATTGCACAACACCGTGCAGTACCGTCTAATCGAAGAAGACATCGACCCAAGGGATACTACCCTAGAATGTCAGGGCATAGCTATCCGGTCAGGCGATGTCGAGCTCGAAATATTCAATATATACATCCCCCCAGTTACATGTTGCCCTACAGGATATCACCCGAATATAGGTGCGCTACTTCGTGGTGAAAACCGTATGGTACTAGGCGACTTTAACGCGCACCACGATCTTTGGCATTCCTGCCTGTCAAATGATCGTAGGGGGATGGAGCTGGCGGAACAGATTGACGGCTCGACATTCTGCACAATGAATGACGAAGCCCCCACCAGAGTTATGGGCACCTGTAATAGCTCGCCAGATATCACCATTGCTAGCGGTGGTCTGATAAACAGCATAACCTGCGACCTATGCTAACTCTCGCTTCAGCCCATCTGCCCATAATTATCTCGATCGAGAAGCCTCCCGATTTCGTTTCCGTGGACAACCGTACCTTCTTTAACTTTAAAAAAGCTAATTGGGTCGGCTTCACGGAATTTACTGAGAGCACCTTCAACGCTCTACCCATTCCTACGAACGTATGCGTTGGCGAACGTCAATTCCGCAAGGTGATCGCAGCAGCTACCGCTCGCTTCATCCCGGCTGGAAGATTAGCGGAAATCCGCCCCAATTTCCCAGCCGAAGCAGCGGTTCTAGCTAATGAGCGCGACACCTTACGCCATGCCGATCCCGGGGATCCCCGAATAAGGGATCTCAATTTGGAGATTCGGCACATGGTAAATCAACATAAGCGGACGAAATGGATAGAGCACCTGAAGTCCTGCAGCCTCTCCACCGGTGTGAGTAAGCTTTGGGCTACTGTCAAAGCTCTGTCTAATCCGAGGAGACATGACGACCGAGTTGAAGTTCAATTCAATGGTCATGCCTCCTCGGACCCGAAGAAGTGCGCGAGCTATTTTAGCCGGCAGTTTACACTGCACCCTTCGGTAGACAAAGCTAAGAGATGTGTTAACCGACGGCTGCGCAAAATGCCAAACAACTGCGCGCCACTTACTTTCACCGATGAGGAGGTTCAGGGTGTCATCAACAAGGCAAAATCGTCTAAATCCATTGGCCCTGACGGAATCAATATGCTAATGTTAAAGCATCTAGGCTCGACGGGAGTAAAATATCTCACCAAGGTCTTCAACCTGTCGCTCACCACTCTTCAAATACCCGATGTGTGGAAAGTCGGAAGAGTGGTCCCACTACTGAAACCTGGGAAACCCGCCAACAAAGGGGAGTCCTATCGTCCGATAACTCTCCTCTCCCCAGTAGTGAAGACACTAGAAGCCTTGCTACTCCCGACCTTCACTCACCACCTGAGCCTAGCCAGCCACCAGCATGGATTCCGTAAAGTGCACAGCACCACCACAGCACTTAGCGTCATAAACGCCCAGATAGTTCGTGGCCTCAACCAGAAACCACCCTGCGAAAGAACGATCCTCGTAGCGTTGGACCTGTCAAAAGCTTTTGACACGGTCAACCACACAACGCTACTGCAGGACATCGAAAAAACCACTCTCCCTCCAGGGCTAAAGAGGTGGACCATGAACTATCTGAACGGTCGTCAGTCATCCGTACTATTTCGAGGCGAAACATCTAAACTGAGAAGAATTAAACAGGGGGTTCCGCAGGGTGGTGTCCTCTCCCCGCTACTGTTTAACTTCTATATCTCGAAACTTCCTCAACCACCAGAGGGGTTTCCATAACCTCGTACGCAGATGACTGCACGATAATGACGTCGGGCAATGGAATCGATGGCATGTGTTCGAAAGTAAACAGCTACCTCTCCGACCTTTCTCGTTTCCTCACTGCACGAAACCTCCAACTTTCACCCACCAAATCCACAGCGACCATATTTACTAACTGGACGAAGGAGTATAGACTTGAACTTAATATTGCGGTCGATGGCGTCAAAATCCCGACTGTCAATAACCCTAAGATTTCAGGCGTAACTCTCGATAGTCTATGCTCCTTCTCTCCCCATACGACCGCGATTATCGCCAAGGTACGGAGCCGCAACAAAATCCTCAAGTCGCTAGCCGGCAGCACATGGGGAAAAGACAAAGAAACGTTGCTGGCAACTTACAAGGCAATCGGCCGGCCGGTCCTCAACTACGCAGCGCCGATATGGTCGCCTGGATGCAGTGGTACGCAGATGAGGAAACTCCAGACCTGCCAAAATACTGCACTCCGGACCACGACAGAATGCCTCTTGATGTCTCCCATTGAACACCTCCACAGTGAGACAAGTATGCTACCTGTAAAGGAGTATAATCAACTCCTCTCCAGGCAGTTCCTGCTGGGTTGTTTCCGTAGGAATCACCCCTGCAGCCACCTGCTTGGCGTGGAACCGTCTCCCAGGAGCATCAAGAGGTCATTCCTCGACTATGTCGACGACATTGAACAGTACGCCGACCAGACTTCGGACGCAACGAACTATCGACAGGCACTGGCCGCCATTCACAGTGGAGCCATCAACACCTTCATCGACTCCCTTCCCGTGAATGGCGTTCTTGGAGTCAAACCACCACCTATTGCAGACGAGGAGCTCCAGTTGCCGCGAGAAACGCGAGTGACCCTAGCGCAATTTCGTTCCGGATACTGTAGCAGGTTAAACTCCTACTTATCCAGAATCGACCCCGACATACCCAATGTATGTCCTGCATGCAACGAGTCTCCGCATGACACTGACCACCTCTTTTCATGCCCTACAAACCCTACCCATCTAACACCCTCCTCCCTTTGGTCCGACCCCGTCGAAACAGCACGTTTCCTGGGCCTACCGTTAGATGACCTCGACGACAACACAAGTAACCCTCACCATCCTAACGGGGACTAGGTAACCGTTAACAACAACAACAACAGCGGCTACGCTGGCTAGGTCATGTTGTCCGGATGGACGAAAACACTTCAGCTCTGAAAGTATTGGACGCAGTACCCGCCGGGGGAAGTAGAGGAAGACCTCCACTCCGTGTGAAGGACTTGGCTTCGCTTGGAATATCCAATTGGGCCACGTAGCGAAAAGAAGAAACGACTGGCGCGTGGTTGATAACTCGGCTATAAGCGCGTAAACGGTGTCTACGCCAATTAAGAGGAAGAATACGTATATACTTATATTTTCTTGATCTCGAGGACTTACTCTATCCGTACATACCCAGTTTAACCCCGAAATCGGTGGATGCTATTCTTAAAATTTAGGTCGATTTGTGACGAATAATGGTTATCACCTCCGACTCTCTTAATTGTGAAATAAAATACTTATCGAACCTAGGATCGAAAATTATTCGGGCTGCGATTTAAAATAGCATACCCAAAATTCATATTTTGAATATAATAATATATATATCGTCACCTAAAGTACAAACCAATGTATCATCAAAAATAAATGGAAATCGCTGACAGACATAATAACAAAATTTATCCAATTTATAACGAAAACTCAAATTTTGTTTCAATATGAGTGCATCATAACCAAAAAGTCATTATATGTTTTTATTTTTAACGCAGAAAGGAGTACTACGCGGAAGTACTTTAATCACCCTGGGTATTCGCTCAGCCAGTGTTATTTCTTTAAAGCACGGTTGAAGGCCGTCAACGCAGAAAGGAGTACTACGCGAAGTACTTCAGTCACGACGGGTATTTGCTCGGCCAGCGTTATTTTTTTTTTTTAAGCGCGGACGAAGGCCGCCAATTTCATAATAAGTTCTAAGTGATAGTGTAACATATGATATTACATTATAATATGCCTATTTTGCTAATAGTATAATAGAAGTAGAATAGTCTTAAAAATGCGAAACCAATATTTTTAAACTTCTCACAATTTAGTTGGTTTTCCACGAATTCTGTACACTCGCACCATGTCAACGATTTTCCAAGAATTTATGAATTCGAACAAATATTGCCGCTTTAATAAAACGGCTGTATTTTTCTTTCATTCGATTTTGTGTGCTCACTGCGAAAACATCATCCCCTTTGACTACGATTTCTCATCCCCGACTTTTTTCAATGAACGTTAAAATTACCTCTTCTGCCCCCATCCCAAAATCCACAAAAAACTCGAAAATTTTTCTATGTTCACATCGGTTAGACATCTAGTCATCCTAAAGATTACCAATAAATATATTTCACGTACACACTAATTATTTTAAAATGAATTTAAATAATCCAAGATTTGGATAACCACATCTGTTGATAAACATGCCTGTAGTTCAACCAGGGTATTTTTAAAGCGCGGCAAAAGCGTAAGCGGTGTCTACGCCAGTAAAGAAGAAGAAGATTGCATGTGTGTATTCAGGATCGTCAATTTCACGTGCCTCATCTTGATCTTCATCAGACAGTACATCATCAATGAGATCCTGAATAGGCATTGGGTGTTTTGGTGGAGGAATAATGTCACCGAAATTTTCTGACTCTACAGTAGGGGCTTCTAAATTTTTCAATTCCATCCCTGTCACATAGCCCGGGTACCCTTTTTTTTATGTCCATAAGCATCTCCATTATCTGAGATCCTAGATCGTCACGATAACTCTTTTCAAGGAAGTTTTGGCGATAATCAAAAAGAGCCATGTATTGATGGAGAAGTTTTGGACTCCGGCGACTTTTAATCCCATTTTTCAACCAACGATTTCTACATTCCAAATCGTTGATTGTGCTTTCGGGATTACCTTGCTCAACATACTTACCAATACTGTGATTGGTGGTTAAGCAAGTGGTATTCTCACCAAAAATTCGTTGTATTCCATGATACTGCTTTCCACCATCAGTGTAGATGCGGGTAGTATCTGGATGAACGAATTTTGTAATGTAAGGCCACAAATCAGCCTTGCTTTTAGCATTCACTCGGAAAAAGCGGTATATTTTGTCTTCCTTACATAGTATTCCCAATACAGTTATTGTCATTTGTTCGGTTAAACGGCCACGATTGTACTTACGTTTCATTAGAAACGTCTCGTCAATCTACACCGCTTTCCCTTTTCCACCGAGACAAAAATCTGCATTAGAACATATAACCTCGGCTACTTCGCTAAGGTGACTATAGTAATCCACTATAGTTCCACAACTTAGGGAAGACTCGTTATTTTGTTTGCGCCAGGTATTAAGATGACCATGGACAGTCATCACATCAACTTTCGTTACGAAGCAACAAATTATCGCCAAGATTTCCTTGGGCGCTAATCTGCAACAATTACCATCAAAAATGTACCCTGCGCAGAATTTATATAAAGGCGACAATCTTTCGCACCTTTCTTTTTCGATGGTTTTGCATTGCACCTCCAGACCCATCCTAACTTGGATTGTTGTGTGTGAAGGAATAAGTTGAACGTCTTAAAAAATTTTAATGGCTGCTCATTCGTTTGGACTAGATGTCCAAACGATGTGAAAATAGAAAAATTCAGAAGCTCTGAACGCAATTATAAATTATTATATAATAATATAACAAACAATTTATAATATTGTGAGATGATTTAATTGTAGTATAAAATTGTAATATGTGTGTAAAAATGTTATATTTCAGACATATATACAGTATGCGACAAAACTATGTATACCCCAGCACGTTTTATATTGTTCTTTGAATATTTTTTTCAAAAGTTCAACAATTAAAAAATTGTACATACGGTAAGTGCACACTGTAAGTTGACAAATAATAACGGTATCATATTTACCGTTAGCTTTTATTTTGCTTGCAGAATGTGCACTTGTTGATGATCAGTTGAACTTTGCAGGCGACAAAATTATGTATACCGTGGCAATATTTGTGCGTAGTGCTTCTTTGCGTAAATAGTTTTTGCAAATATTTAGAAACAAACTCGACAAAGGTAAAATTTCATGATTTTATACTCGATAAAAGTGTTTGGGTAAATAATATAAAGATTTTATTTAGTGAAATGCCGAGATCTGCAGAAATAAGCGTTGACCTGCGAAAATTGATTGTTCATGATCATTTAGATGGAATGGGATACGCAAAAATTGCAAACAAATATTCTAAGAGCAAGGCCACAATCCAAAAAGTGATAAAAAATTACCAAAAAAATGGTGGGCTAGAGAGTGCTCCAAGATCAGGCCGCCCTAGAGTAACTACAGTGCGCGAAGAGACAAAAATAGTGAGAGAAGTGAAAAAAGATCCGACTGTATCAGCCCGATTTATTAAGCAGAGCCTTCAAATAGATGTTTCCGAGCGAACAATTCAACGAATTCGAGAAGACGGGTATTCCAGCCACTACAAGATTAAAAAACCGTTCATCAGCAAGAAAAATTTAAAGGCACGATTGGAGTTTGCAAAAAAGTATTACAAACTGCCACAAAATTTTTGGAAAAAAGTAATTTGGAGTGATGAAAGCAAATTTGAATTTAAAAATACTAAAGGACGGCAAAAAGTTTGGCGAAAGAGCCACGAGAAGCTTCAGAGTAAATGCATTCAAAGCACCATAAAGTTTGGAGGCGGAAATGTATTGGTTTGGGATTGTTTTAGCTACAGTGGTCTCTCAAATCTCGTAATGATCGAAGGTAAAATGACGGGAAAGTCGTATGTTCAAATGTTAAGTACCAATTTGGAGCCAGCTACGCAAAAAATGAGCATACAGGATAACTTCATATACCAGCAGGACAACGACCCCAAGCATGGCCTGCCCAAAGCCCCGACTTAAACCCCATTGAGCACTTATGGCAATATTTGGATGACAAGCTTGACCGATCTTCTTGCAGTTCAAATAGAGGCCAGATTTTTAATAAATTGAAAGACTCCTGGGAAAACATACCCCAATCACTTCTTCACAACTTGGTTGACAGCATGCCTCGACGTTTATTGGCAGTAATTAATGCTAAGGGTGGCAACACTAAATATTGAAGCTCTAGTGTGAAGGTAACCTCAAAATTTATTCGGGTATACATACTTTTGTCGTTGCTAAGAATTTCTCTTTTTCAAATTACCGCGTATTTTGCAGTCACTAGCACTAAAATGCAGAAAATTAATTTAATTTTTTGTATGTAGTATACTCATAAGCAAAAACAAAAACCATGCAAAAAAATAAATTTCACTTTTCAAAAGATATTATAATTTTCTTTTCAACTTTCATGGGGTATACATAGTTTTGTCGGATACTGTATAATATTATTACACGATTTTACTTATGTGTTTATTAAATATAAATCACATATTTTTCCTATATTCATATACACACCTGCTCAAAATAATTGTTACACAATACTTTTTCAAGTAAAGCTCATCAGTAAAAGGTTGTATTTAAATTTTTAAGAAAAACGCAAACGTACTTATATTTTTCAAATATTTACAAGCTAAATTAAATAAACTTCATTTAAAAAAATAGCAAAACAAGAAAATGTAAGTCCAAAAACATTTCATACCTAAAATAAACTTGCTCAAAAAAAGATGTACACTTTTAATAAGATAAATATTTTGGAAAAACAAATTATGATAAAACAGTATTGTTGTATATTTAACATAACTTAGTTAATAGCTGGTATATCCACCATTATTCTGGATTACTTTATTTATTCGTTTGGGCATACTGCTGATTAAAGCCTGACATGCTTTTTTAGATATCTCATTCCAAGTTTTTTGTAAGCACTCCCAAAACTGGTCTTTGTTAGAGAAAGATTGACTCGCCAACTTTTTTTTAGTTCTCCCCATAGGTTGGATTTAAATCCGGGGATTGGCTTGGCTACTTCAAAACGTTAACATTATTGTCCTCAAAATATTTCTTAACCAGTTTGGATGTATGTTTTAGGTCATTATCTTGCTGATATACCCAACGTAATGGTAAGTTTTCTTCAGCATAGGGTATCATGACATTTTCAAGTATTTCCTTGTGCTCCGACGCTGTCATTTTGTTAGTTGTCCGGTATATAGGACCTACTCCATACCAAGAAAAACATACCCACACCATGACGTTTGCTTCACCCTTTTTTTTGCGAATCGAACATGAAACTCCTTTCATTTTGGACGACGCACATTTCTCTCACAATCGTTTCCAAACAAATTCATTTTCGTTTCGTCACTCCATAAGATGTTTCTCCGCTTTTTTGTTCCCTCAGGTCCTGATCAATCTGAATGACTTCTTGCAAAGTTTAACCTCATATCTTAATTTTTTGTCCGCATTAATGGAACTTTCCTGGCTATTCGTCCTGGTAGCTTGACCTTTTGCAAACGTCTGCGAGCACTTACTACATTTCAAATTTCTGCTGCTATCACCTTCGACAACTTGAATGGATCCTTTTTACAATAAGTTACAATGTGACGATCAAGAACTGTACTCCTTTTTTGTGGGTTTCCACGAGTCTCTAGTAGAGACTCGCTCCAAAGAATTTTTAATAAAATTATGAGACCTTTCCATTAATTTCCCAATTTCCCGAAGCGATTTTCCTTGCTTTCTGAGGTTTGAAACCAGACGGGCTTCTACAACAGTGCAATGTGACTTCCGACCCATCTGATCAAAAAATAATTTATCTGCAGCATTTTGAGTTTTAATGAAAGAAAACTTAACACTCCAGATAAAAAGCTGAGTTCACTTATGTGTAACTATTATATTGAGCAAGTTCTTTTTTCTGAGTATTCACACAAAACTGAAATACGCATTAACTCGGGGATTCACATGCTCAATCTCTTAGAAAGGCGGATGCCATATTATCTTAATTAAACTTACAGCATAACTTGTCTCAAGAAGCCCATAACAAGTTTTTTAAACTATTGAGGATACTAAGTTTTATAGTGTAACTATTATTTTGAGCAGGTGTGTATGTATTAGGTTGTCAAAAAAGTCTTGCGGTATTTTCGCTAGTTGGCGCTGAAAGCGCGCAGTTCTGGTTTTATTCGTCGCATCGGGTCATGCTATACCTTTTTAGAAAGCTCATTTCACGCGCTAACACGTGTTTGATTGTTTCTTTTAAGTCGTTCGTGAGTTATAGCGTCGCAAACATGGAACAAAATAAAGAGAAAATACGGCATATTTTACAGTACTTCTACGATAAAGGCAAAAATGCATATCAAGCCGCCAATAAAATTTGTGCAGTTTATGGACCCGATACAGTTTCCATTTCCACCGCACAACGATGGTTTCAACGTTTTCATTATGGTGTAGAGGTGGTCGAAGATGCGCCACGCTCCGGGAGGCCTGTCGTGGAAAATTGCGATAAAATCGTTGAATTGGTCGAAAGAGACCGGCATAGTAGTCATCAAACCGTTATAAACCATTTGAAGAAGCTTGGAGTCACTAAGAAGTTCGATGTATGGGTGCCTCACGAATTGATTCAATAAAAATACCGCAAGACTTTTTTTGACAACCCATTACATATTTTCGTGATGTGGAGAACGTCACCTTTCGAGTGATACCCATTTTATCCCCGAAATCCGGGGATGCTATTCCCCCCAATGACAGAAAATAAATAACACATTAGTTTGGGGAAACTTTAGTATACCATCCCACGATTTCGAGGTTAAAAGTGGTATGGTTGCCGCCGCAAACTTATAGTTCTCGAGATATTTGCATTTAAAGTTGAAAATTTTGCAAGTTTTATCTTGCAATTTCTCGATTTCTAGTAATTATTTGTTTTATATTATGCACTTACACTTGATTACATTGTTTCTACATATTTATTTTTTGTTAATTATTTACATATTTGCTTAAAATAAGCATTTTATATTTTATACACATTTCATTACATGCACATGTAATGTTACATACATGTTGCCATAATTACACATTGATCAAACGAATAAAAATGAATATAAAAACCCAAACGCAGGAAACAAATAAGATCTGAAATAAATTTTCCATTGTAATAAAAAACGTTTAAAGGCTTATACGTATGTTTAATTGCATCTAATAATTTAAGAGAAGGATCAAAATGATTATTTGCAATATTTTTCCTTCAAATATACTCAAAAATTAAATTGGAGCAAATGCAGTTTGAAGAGAATGACATACCCTATTTAACATACAACTTTTAGATTTCCTTTGTGCATTGGCAGCCTTCGGCTGCATTTAAAAAACCCCTGGCCGATCCCACACCAGGGTAAACATTAGTCTATTCGCGTCCCACTTCTTTCTGCATTGGCAGACTTCGGCCGCCCTTAAAAAAAATAACGCTGGTCGAGCGAATACCCAGGGTGACTGAAGTACTTTCGCGTATTACTTCTTTCTGCGTTGGCGGCTTTCGGCCGCGCTCTAAAAAAATAACCGTGGCCGAGCGAATACCCGGTATGACTGAAGTACTATCGCGTAATACTCCTTTCTCCGTTGGCTGCCTTCGGCCGCGCTTTAAAAAAATAACCCTTGTCGAGCGAATACCCGGGGTGACTGAAGTACTTTCGCGTGGTACTCCTTTCTGCGTTGGCGGCCTTCGGCCGCGATCTAAAAAAATAATCCTGGCCGAGCGAATACTCGGGGTGACTGAAGTACTTTCGCGTAGGACTCCTCCCTGCGTTAAAAATAAAAAATCTATTGAGTTTTTTTTATAAAGTGGTTATATTTTTTGCTTATTATGCACTCATATTCAAGCAAAATTTAAGTTTTCGTTATAAAATGGATAAATTTTGGTTATTATATCATTCAGCGATTTCCATTTACTTTTATGATACATTATATATAGTTGCCGCTTACTTATAGTTTTAAAGATATTTGCATTTAAAGGTGGAATATTGACAACTTTTACATTGATAGTTTGTATATTGTGGATAACTTTTTCCCTTTCCGCGCCGGCGCTCCAAAAAAAAATAACCATAGCAATCCTTTTCTTATTGTGCAAATGCGTAGAATTTAACTAAATCAAAATATTTGAAATAAACCTTTATTTACAACAAATATTAAAAAAATTAATATACAGAAACGTTATAGTGAAGTGTTAGTAAGTGAAAAGTGCATAATATAAGTGAAAAAGTTATCCACAATATACAAATTATCAATTAGGGTATTCACAAGGTGTCATATTGTGTCATATCGTCATATTGTCATATTTTTTTATGACTGTCTATTAGCACTGTTGTTGTTTCACATGCAAAATTAAAATATGACTGATACAACACTGCGCGGTATGTTTATTGAGTTCGCTATTCTATCGGCTGTATATGTTTACAAATACAGCACTGCGTGGTATGTTTCTTGAGTTCGTTATTCCATCAGCTGTATCTGTTTACTTTCTTATTACTCGTATTGTGCGTAGAGTGTAGAAATGTGACAAAATATGACATACAACAGTTAAGGGTGCTCACAAGTGTCGTATTTTTTAAGAATATTAAAATATGACATAAGACATACAACAAAGCTTGTGAATTGCCTAAATGTAAAAGTTGTCATTTTTTCAACTTTCAATGCAAATATCTTTAAAACTATAAGTCAGCGCCAACTATATAGATATATTTTCGTGATCTGGAGAACGTCACCTTTCCAATGATACCCATTTTATTTCCGAAATCCGGGGATGCTATTCTATATCCCAGCCATTTTATTTTATTTTATTTTATTAAAGCTTACATAATAACAAATTATTATACAAACTAAAGTACGCAGCGAGCATCCCAGCCATTTATTTTCTTTATTTCTTTTGGTTCTTCTGTAAAATATGAACGTAAGGTAGCACTGATTATTAGTTAGAATGCATCCTTTTTTTTTTATTGTACGAACAAAAATAAATGAGCACCGGGGTGTATCAACATTTTTTCGCATAGAATTCCTTTTTGCGTGGGCGGCCTTTGGCCGCGCTTAAAAAAAATAACCCTGGTCGGTCCAACACCGGGGTGTATCAGATTTTTTTTTTAGCACAGATCTCCTTTTTGCGAGGGCAGATTTTTTTTTAGCACAGAACTCTTTTTGGCGTGGGCGGCCTTCGGCCGCGCTTTAAAAAAATATCCCTGGTCGGTCCAACACCGGCTACGCCATCCACAGTATTTTAGCATTGAACACCTTTTCGTGTTCACTTCATACATTTATTGCATTTATTGCTAAGTGGGTTTAATTTATTCCCTTTTGTTCGTGCTTTCTCGGTAATTTGACAGTTCAAATTAGGCAGTCATTTTGGTTTTTCGCATTATTGAACTCAATGCAGAAAAAGGTGTATTTTATTTAAAGATTTACAAAGAAATTAACAATCAAAAGTAATTAAAAACATTACTAGTGGTTTTTATAATTTGTAAGTGATATTTGTGCGTGAAAATGTATCCATAATTGGTTTGGTACAATGCACAACAGATGAAAATAGACTAGCATATATTTAAAAATTTCCAAAAAATAGCATTTTTTAAAGTGAATTTGTGGAAAAATTTGAGAACCGATTTTTATAAAATCTGTTTTAAAATAAAGTTCGATAATTTAAGCATACATGCCTTTTTAAAATTTTCAATTTGGTTCCCTCGTTTAGGTACAGTGGGCCAAAATTAACCGGCACGATACTGAACTCAACCCAGTTGAACTTTAAATGCAAATATCTAAAAAACCATAAGTCAGCGGCATTTATATGTATATATATTCTTGATCTGGAGGACCTCCTTTATCCGTAAATACCCATTTTAACCCCTTATCCGGTGATGTTATTCTAAAACCCAAAAATGTAACTATAAAATTAATTATAAGTGGGAGAAACACGCATTTTAAATAGTTGAATTTTTTAACTTTAAATGCAAATACCTCAAAAACTATAAGTCAGCGACATTTATATATATATATATATTTTCTTAATTTTGAGGACCTCCTTTTTCCTCATATCCATTTTAACCACGAATCCGGGGGATGCTATTCTAAAATTTACCCATTAATCGAATTAAGATGGTGCCGGCATGTATCCATATACACAATTGCTGGTTTCATCGATATTTCTTAAATACACTTATTTGTTTCTCCACAAGACCTCTTAGCCCAAAGCACACATCCACAAACACTTGCCATCTTATTTTACTTATTATATCTTTACATATGCGAACATTCTATTATTTATATTGTAAACCATTTCATCATACATCACAAATTCTTAAAAAACTCTCTATTATAATATACATAAAATATTACTCCTGATAACTTCTTTTGAACATTTATGACACGAATTACTTCACGAAACAGACTTCCAGCATAACGGCGATATGAAAAATTCATTACCAAGCATCTGCACTCGCAACAGCATTTGTCAACCTACTACCAATATATATTACCAAAGTGTGGGCAATATTTATTTGCCGGTATTTGTTATCCTGATAAATCATTAAGAAATCGTATGGCGTATATACAGTAAAAGTGGCCATACACGACACACATGTGTTCAATCGGTATGTGTGCGCATGCGGTTTACTTGTTTATGGGCTTGTGCGCATACCGATCCAATTTCGCGAAAATGTTTGACTTTTTACAATCGGTGTGCGCACATGTGTATCGTGTATGGCGCTGTGTGCACAAAAAACCTCATTTCTCTCGTGTCGCCGAACAGTGAAGATCGCTGACGAACAATGGCAAGTGTCAAAGAGGAGCGTGCTTTAGAGGCTTCAAAAAATTGATTTTTTTGGGAGGGAAAAAAATAATTTATTCAAGCGAAATTTCTAGGCTTTATAGGTATATATTTGAACATCTTTCACAAATTTTTGGATACGAAATCTTTGATATTCTCGCATGTGCAAAACAAAGTGTAAAATTTAACAAATTTTTTTAAAATAAAAAAAGTGGTTTTTGATCAAAAAAATTTTACTTAATGTTGTTTAAAAATGTGTTCAAACTTGACTTTTCTTAGTTTTTTTTAGCTTAAATGGAGGATAATTTTATTCCAAAGATATTAAACTTTTCACCAATTCTATACGACGTTTATATTTTTCCTATTTTGCCCGTCAATTAAGAATAATCGTAAAAATGAAAAACCGAGAAATCGCGCTTCAAAATTTTCGCTTTTTGCCCAAGTGCTCATAAATCTGCTAGACGCTCAGTCACTTTTTTCCTTCTAGCTTCGATAATATTTCGAATTTCCATCTATAACTTTGTGGACATACTCTTAAACATTTTTTAAAGAGACTTAAGCAAAAAAAAAAATCGATTGCTTAAAGCTTGTAAAAATCATAATTAACAGTAAAAAATAAAAGTTAATTAATAATAAAAATAAAAATATATGTTGACTTTGTTTCATAATATTTACGAAATTTATGTAAAATTGATTTATTTTTAACCTTTTCGTGTTTGAGTTGCTAATACTATGTTCGGACCGACAACGAAAACATGTTTTCGTGGGAAAAACTGGTTTGCGCACGAAAACTTATGTTTTCGTCCATGTAAAATCTGTCAAACGAAAACACAGTTCCACTCATTACAATCGGTTTAATCGATTTTTTTCGAAACACACGCAAAAATTTATTTGCAATGGCTGTAAAATATGTCAGACCAAAACCCATGTTTATTTTCGTGCCGTCATACATACATCACTAGATTCGCAATGGGTGCTCTCTTGGCCTTGCATATTTCGGTATAGGATTTTTGAATTTTGTGTCATCTTGAAAGAGCAAGAGAATCCCCGTATTGATAGTTGTCAGTGAAAACTCATCGAAAACACACATTGTCGGTCCGAACGACTTACATTCCGCAACATACAAATGTGTTTTCAAAATGTGTAAATGTTCAGCAGAGCGGCTTTTCCGAAAACGTGCACCAATTTTCACAGGAAATGTCTTAAAATACTCGTTTTTAGTTCTACTTTGGAATATGTTAGGCGCGTGCTTTTAAAAACAATATTTTGTTTGTTTTAATAGAAAAACATCGTATTTCCCGAAATCAAAATTCACTTTTGCACTTTACACGTCTTTAGATGTTAAAAATATTTTTTCTATCAATTATATAAATGTAATTATTGGTGTTCTTTAATTAATTAATTAAAGAAGTAGTTTTTATTGTTATTTTTATAAAAATATGAAAAACTTTACAATCACTTCACTTCAACGAAAATGGCAAGGTTATGTTCGAAATTACGGCATCACTGTTGTAAATTCGAATGGCCACGATTGATTCATGCACTGATCGTTTTCGAATTATCGATACTCTCAATATACGTGACTGATCGAGAATTGGTAAAAATGAGAAATACATAATAGGAAAATTTATAATTCATTATTATTTTCTTTCTAGCGCTCGAAAAAAATATCCCTGGTCGGTTCAAAACCCCGGTGTTCATAATTCTTCTGTGTCCAAATTCTTCTTCTTTCTGCAGTAATAATGAATTATAAATTTTCCTATTATGTATTTCTCATTTTTACCAATTCTCGATCAGTCTCGTATATTGAGAATATCGATATTTTAATTCATTTTTATACCTCTGTTAAGTATTTCACATTTTTACCAATTTTCTTTCAGAATCGAATTTTGAGAATATCGATATTTTAATTTCTTTTTATTTTTCCAATTAATAATATTTTTCTATTATATATTTCTCATTTCTATCAATTCTTGTTTAATCTCGAATATCGAGAGTATCGATATTTCGAACCCGATCACTGTTTGTATCACTAGTGCTCAATTGAATTTCGAACAGTGATGCCAATTGTAGCGTAAATATTGTGCAAAATCGTAATATTTTTTATTGTTTTTATTGCAAAAAAACATAATATTAGATAACGCGCCATACATATTCGAGAATCGGAATTAAAAACGAATTTTTTAAGACATTTCTCGTGAAAATTGGTGCACGTTTTCGGAAAAGCCGCTCTGCTTAACATTTACCTCAAAATGTTTTCAATGTCGGTCCGAACATAGTATTACAAAATATAAAAAACGACAATCGATTAATACTATGATGATCTCTATTCAGTATATTCAAAATGGCAGAAAAGAGCCCGTTTTAGAGGCAATATTTTGAGACTAACGCTAGAGACTGTTTAGTGAATAGTAACTAGTCACAAATTGAGATTTCTCAAATAGAGACTAGAGACTGATTACAGAATCCCTCTATTTCTATCCAAATATATTGATCTCATAAAAAATGAATTAACAATTTGGCAAACGAAAAGTGATAAATATAAAAATAAAGTTGAGAAAAATAAAAGATGGAATAACTTATTAACGAAATACAAAGAAATATATAAAAGTGCTACATTAGAAATAAATTCCAAGAAATGTTCCGCTTGCCTGTCGCATATGTTCACTGTGTGAAGAACGAACGCAAAATGGATTGCTCACTTTTAGAACAATTCAGGACTTCAGAACTTTGATTCAACATTTATTTGAGTGGTCATTTCTGTGCTCGCTTCTGCCTCGGTATATACAGTAAAAGACCTTTTCGTGGTAGCTTTCTGAGGGGTGAATAGCAGCCATCTTAGATTTTCAGTGGTACCAACGCAGTGCTGTATATATTGAGGTAGTAAATAAGAGGCAAAAACTACAAATATTGTTATTTAATAAAAATCAAAAATGATTTATATACGGTATATTTTTATTAATAGATGCTTTAAACGTCTTAGTGTGTCATATTTCGTCCTTAAATCATTGATTTACTGATAATCAGATATTTTGCAAGTAGTGAGTTGTTATGTACAAAATGTGTCCCTGGTGTTAGATTTCTTGGTGCTGAACTTTCTACGGCTGTGTCTGCTTATAAAAGCTGCTGCTTTCCTAAGCCAATCTTGTTTTTTAACCTTAAATTCGCTTATTTTATTTAAATAAGTTATTTATAAAATTATATTTTTATACCTAATTAAAATTACAACTTTTTTTTTGTTGTAACGGTTAACCAATTTGTTTATGTCAAAAGATAGCTTACCACCCAGGACTGTATCTTTTTGCATGCAAAAATTAAGAACTTCTTGAAGCGTGTTTAACACTTGTTAAAAAACAACTTGCATACACAAGTAATATCACAGTAAAATTTAAGAAACATGCAAAGTAATACACAATATTCCCTTAAATAATACTTGCATTTCATAACATCCATTAAAGTGTAAATTATCAAACGTTAAAATTTATATGTAGCTTAAATGCTAATACTACACCCTGATTACTATGAAAGTAGCAAAAAAAAGTATTACACAACACCCTAAGATTTTCTAGAGTTGGGTATATGTATTGTGGGTAAACAGACAAGACGTATCACATCTGGCAGCACTGTTTGTCAGTTATTTTATTATTTCATTCTCTTTTTATTCTTCTTGGAAATTTACAGTTTCAACTGTATTCTTAGTTTTTTAGTTTGAGGAAGCGTCACTTCTTGTACAGACGCCAACAAGTGAAAAAGTCTTTTGAGTTATCTTAATAAATAATAATCTAAATATTAAATGTGATGTTTTTTTATCGCCACATAATTGGTGACCCCGACGTGATTTGAACAGCACACAATTGGTAACACCTACAGTTTAACAACACTATATCACCTTGCCGCCTAGTTACGCTTACGAGGCCGCGCAACTGCAACTGGCGCAAACGGTCAACGCAATACGCAACTTGTACGCTCACGGCCTCGGCAGCGGACAAGAAATCCAATGGGCATCCAGCAACGATCTTACGTATCTCTCGCCAGCCATCATCGACATGCCAGCCGCCGACGATGGTACCACGACCTACTACATTAGCGTCAGCGATTTGTATCAGCCGAACTTGGCAAATGCAACTGTAATCGCAGGTGCAACAGCAACACCCTAACAACAGCGCAGTAACTGCAACAATGGACACTACAGCTGCAGTTGCCACTATATTAAACTTAACTCTTAATCACTATCTATTCAATAGGACCTGTCGTTGGAGCAGCGCACATAAGAACAGCACCGCTTATCTACCTGCTGCAACAGCAAGCACCATCACCACTGCCGCAATCTTTGTAGCAGCAGCAATCATCATCATCATTTTGCTAGCAACAGTTCCTCCATATCCTGATGTACGAACTTCCCAACTTCTAACCTCATCATCAACCTATACCACAACCTCCGATCACATATCAATTGTCGCAGGCACCACCAGCCGTCATCATGCAACACGCACAATCACAAATGACGCTACAACCACTGCAGCACTTTTCTACGGTACATATGATCGACATCAATTTGAGTCCACAATGTATCACTTCATCTGCAGTAAATTCGGCTTAACGCACTTTGCATCAGTCGCCGCCTCCACGCCACATGCAACACTATCAAGTGCACAACGACACAATCAGCCCCCGCAGGTTGCCAACCGGTAACACAACACCCTACGCATCGCACTACCAACAACGGTAACACATTGCCAACTATTCATTTACGACCGCACATCGAGTACAAAATTCCTCGTCGACAATGGCACGGATTTCGGCAACTCCGCTTTCTCGTAAACTCAAAATAGTAACTCCTGTTCGACCGAATTAAGAATAGTTTTTAATTATTCTTTAAAAATATATTTTCCTTCGATTCCTGGAAGGTTCCTTTTATTTAAATGTTTAATATTAGTCTACACAAAATATTATAACTAATTATGTCTGAATTTCTATTCAAACTGAGGACATGAGTTGTATGCGCGTCACTCTTTTATAGCAGTGCAGTCAACTCTTGTCGTCTTCCGATTGGCTAATTACGGTGGCGTGGCATCTGGGATAATGTCATGCTTGTTGTTGTTGGTCACGTGGTGGCTGTACATTTTTGTAAGATAATGCCCCTCCATGTGCCTGTATGTTGATCACGTTGTATATGCGTGATGTGGTATTGGCTTGTTGTTGTTGGTCAGGTGGTGGCTGTACATTCTTGTAAGATGATGCCTCTCCATGTGTTTGTGTTTTGATCACGTGGTGGCTGTACATTCTTGTAAGATGATGCCTTTCCATGTGTTTGTGTTTTGATCACGTTGCATATGCGTCATGTGGTATTGGCTTGCTGTTGTTGGTCATATATGTATGGCTAGGTGTTAACTCCCTCCTCCTTTGGTGAAAAGATCTCCTGATCTTTTTATACGCTAGTTGTGGCATCCTTTTTTATGAGATGTTCCATACCTTGTCGTTTTAATATTTCTTCGTATTGTTTCTGCTGTCTTTCTTGTAGTTTGAGTGTTTTACATTTCATAATTGCATAATACAATTTAAAACTAACATGTAATAGAATACATAGTGTGATTATTACAATAATAGTTATACAAATATTTCGTATAAGATGCTCTTCATACGGGATTAAAAATTTGTGTAATTATTGTATGTTACTGAATTGATATTTCGTATTTGTGGACATAATTTCTAATATTTTTATATCTTCTTGTCCGTGCGCTAAAATATACATTTTTATTTCTTCATCTAGATTATGATATTTATTATTATTAATTTCAATTGTTTTATCAAATTGAACTAAATATGTTCCTTCATATGTTTTGTTGTTAACATTATTTTTTCCGTTTATTAATATATTTCCCTCGCTAATTTCTTTTATTTCCTCATTATTTTCTTCTATAACATTACATTTTGATTGCAAATTTAGTAATATAGGTATTGTACAATTATCTGGTTTTTCTTCTTTGCATATGTATTTCGACAAAATATTTTTACATTTATTAATTCGTTTCATTCCATTAGCACATTTGGCAATTTTTGAGTCTAATTCTATCTTTCCGTGTTCATATGATATTGGGGTAATTTTGTAAGTTTCACATTTTTCTTTGATTATTGGATATTTATATACAACAATAAAGGTATCTCCAATTCTACATATATGAATATCTGAGTATTCCATTAAATTTATTACGGGTATATGTGATCCTTCTGTTTTAATTATTTTTTCGATATCCTCTAAATTTATTGATGCAGAGTAGAAATTTTTATTCTTTGCAAAGTTTATAGTTAACGTTAAATCTTCTAATTCTTTATGAATTTCTTCTAACATTGTATGTTGATTAATAGTTTTGTAATCGAAGGCTTCCAACAGTTTCTCAAAGTGAGTATTAATCAATCTTTGTTTATCATTGTTTTCCATTATGTCATTTACTTTTTCTTTAATTTCAATAACATCATAATGGTCTGGTACTCCGGTAACAAAGCTAAGTATTGAGCCTAAAAAATTTATACTCCTAGGTTTCCTTCTGATTAACAACTGATTTTTTAATACATCTATTCTGTTTATTATAGCCGTTTCTTTAGCTAAACCTTTGTTTCCTTGAACCGAATCGCATAATGCATCGTAATGTTTTAATATTTCTGTTAAATTTACCATATGAAATAAATAGTCTGATTTGTCGTAAGTGTACGTAGGATGTGTTTCTGTTAATAAATATTTGTTGTCCTTTACGTTAGTTATTTGTATCGCGAGTGCTTCCTTTAACAGGAGCGTCATTATGATTATTCGGTACATTTCTAATATTATCTTTATGTATGACTTTATTTTTTGTTGTGATCACTGTATTTTCTTTATTTTCTTTCAGAATATGTTTTATATACCTTTTGTTATATTTTTCGCGTCGACTTGTTTTTTCGTAAATTGTTTGTCCTGGTGTATATTCCTTTAATATCCATTTCCTGTTGTGATATTCTAGCATTCGCTGTTGACTATCTTCCATGTTTTCCTTCACAGTTTCATCTGTATTCTTGTTAAACAATGAGTCTATTGGTTTCCTTTTGGTCACTGAATGTATTGTTTTGTTATATTCTTTTATTGCAGGAAATATTTGTTCTTCTGTTGTTGTTTTTTTATCTTCAGCTAAAGTTCTCGCAATTTCTAGAATTGTGGAGTGCAAACGTTCAACTTGTGCGTTCGATGTCGAATGATTGTTCGCAGTCTTTGTATGCTTAATATGTAGTTCGTTAAGCATCGCTGTTGTGCCTATACCTACGAATATACTTTCGTTATCTGTCATTAGTTCGGTGCAGTTCGGGAATACTTGGCATAGTACCTCTTCAAATATTTCGTGGAAATGCCGTTTACCAGAAATAAAGAGATGTCCAACTCCTCTCTCACTGGAAGTGAGTGAGCAATTGCTAAACGTCAAAACCTACTGAACTTTGACAGCTAATCGAGTTCAGTAGGTTTTGACGTTTAGCAATTGGAAACGAGCGATGGCCAGATTGAAATCTTACCAAAAAAATATGTAAACGGAGAGATTTGTTGCACTTACAAAAAATGTAAAACAATGAAAATTAAATAAATTTATGAAATCTAAATGTATTTGATGAAACATTTTGTAATGTCAAGCATCATAGTATTATTTTCAATGGAAAATTATTAAAAAACATTGATTGTTTAAGAGCTAAAAAGCTTAAAACCTTTTATTGGGTATTGAAAAGTCAAAAGTCAGTTGTTTTAACATGCCATACAAAGATTTAAATAGATTATCTATGTATTAAATAACCACTAAATAGTAATTTTTATTCTTACTAAATGTTGGGTGTTTTAATTTAAATGTCCAAAAATTAGTATTTTGTCCAATCTGGCCATAATGGAAAATGTTATAAAAAACGCTTATTTTGAAGCGCTCTCACACTGGAATAAGTTGGACATCCCTTTATTCCTGCCGTTTACTGTCGAGCTTGCGAAAGTATGCGTATTTCGTATGTCTGTCTATGCATGATAGGAAGTTGCTGCTGTTAATATAAAATATGTCTGCTTGTATAGTGTTCCGGGTGTATTTGGTGTTGGTGTTTTGCCTAATAGTTGCTTGACTGGATTTCTCTCGTATTTGTTTTGAGTACAGTTGGTGCAATTTCTTGCTACTTTCTCCGTATCTTTTTTTAGTGTTGGCCAATAACATGTTTCTAGTATTTCTTTGTAGTTGTTTAATGTGTTTCTATACGCTCTTTTATGTGTGAATTCTTGTATATTCTCTCTGTCGATTATTTCGGTTATGTCTTTTAGCTTAATTTGCGTGAATACTTTGAAATATGTAGAAAATATATTTGTTATCTTCTCTTTCAACTTATGCCATGTTTCCAAGTCTGTATGAAAAGCTGTTACAATTTTTGGTTTCATTACTTGCTTCAGCGTTTCTATTAAGTATTCTTCGGTATTAAATTTTACTTGAAACCATTCGTGTCGTGGGAATATAGTTGATGCAGTTTTTTCATTCGTTTCTGACGGTATTAATTCAATTTGTGTACGAAAAAAATTTAAGGGTTTTGCAATCATTTTAATGCATCTGAGTGCTGAAAACTCTGCGGAGTGGATTGATGTGTCTGACATCGTATTTACTTGTCTAGATAGTGCGTCTGCGACCACGTTCTCGTGTCCAGGTTTGTATTTTAATTTAGCACCATATTCCTTTATTAGGTTTTTCCATCTTTTGAGTTTAGTGTTTGGATTTTTTTCTGATATCGAAAATATAAGTGACTGGTGATCTGTGTAAATCGTCAGGTCGGCTATTCCGTACAGGTAATTTCTTAGTTTCTGTAGTGCCCAAATTATGGCTAACATTTCCTTTTCATTTGTGGAATAATTTTGTTCTGTGGTTGTCAATGTTCTTGATATAAACGAAATTGGATTTTTACTCTGACTCAGTACTGATCCTATTGCGTGGTTACTGGCGTCTGTGGTAAGATCGAATCCTTTTTCAAAGTCTGGCTGATATAGCTTTTCTTTTATTTCTTCAAGGCCCTTGAGTGCCTGTTCGTCTAATTTAATTTTCACATTTTTGCTTTTATTTTTCGATATACTACCGTTTTCTCCCTTTAAGTAAATCGTTAATGGCTTACATATATGTGCGAAGTTCTTCACGAATTTCCTGTAGTAGGAGGCTAATCCTAAAAATGACCTTAATTCTTTCAGAGTCTCTGGGGTTTTATATCTATCAATTGCATCTATTTTCCCTGGGTCTACTGTTATTCTACCATTATTTATAATATGGCCCAAAAATTCCGTTTTAGTTTGGAAAAAATTTGATTATTCCTCCGGGATTTTCATATTGGCTGCATGTAGCCTATGCACAATATTTGTGATGTCTTTAATATGTTGCTCCTGGGTCCGCAGAGTAAATTAGAACATGGTCAATATATACATATGCACATTTTCCAATAAATGGTCTCAGAATATCGTCCACACATTTCTGGAATGTAGCAGGAGCGTTCTTTGGGCCGAATGGTAGGCGAAGAAACTCATATTTCGCCCCATTGACTGAAAATGCAGTCTTCTCCCTGTCTCCTGGTTTAATCATTATTTGGTGAAATCCAGACTCTAGATCTAATGTTGTAAAGTATCTTGCCTTACCTAAATTCTGCAATGTCATTGTTATATCCGGTGTGGGATATCTATCTGGTATTGTCTGCTTGTTTAATTTTTGAAAGTCTATAACCATTCTTTTCAGGTTCTCTGGTTTCAGTCCTGATCTCTGCTTGTATTGTGGTCGTAAAGGGTAACATTTCATTATTATAGTTATTCTCCATTAACTCCTTAATTTCTTTTTTATAAGTTTTGTCTCCTATCGTATAGTTTATTTGTTCCTTTTTTAATTCTCCAGTTTCTTCAAAAGCTATTGAATACTCAAATAAGTCTAGTTTGGCTTTAATTTTTCGTAAAGCATCTCCTCCTAATATTATGTCGAATTCTTTTAAGCCTTTTGTTTCGTAAAAATCTATGTCAAACCCTACAAGATTGATTTCCCTCCCGTGAGTAACTGTTGACGTTCCATGCAATGTATTGAATTTAATTGATTTTGTTAATTTATTTCTTTCCGCAAAGGGATAACTTCTATTCACGTAACTACTGGTCGCACCTGAATTTATTAAAATATGCACGAATCTTCCATCTGGTGCAATACGTCTAAGCGTTGGAAGACCGTGGTATCTTATAAAAAATGCTTTTGTACCTTACGACTATTATTTTCATAACTTACGCTAGGCGCTTCGTTGTGGAGTGATTCTGCATCATTTTCCTGTGCGTCGTTTATCTGGTTCACGCGTAACGTCTTTCTTTGGTGTGCATTAGAGGTTTCGTCTCTATCCCGTTTAAACTGATTACCAATTCTCTGCATTGCTGTTCTGAATGGGTTTGGTGTCTGCCTTGGTTCCTGTTGTATATGTTGCGGTGAAGGATTATACGGTTGTCTTCTGAATCTTGTAAATGAAGGGTCTATCTCCATAGGTTCTACAGATTGCATTGCTTGTTGAGGTTGCATGTAGTTTGGCTGGAATCTTTGTTGGTTTTGTGGGTTTTGCCACTGCTGTTGATTACGTTGTTGCACCCTGGGTATGTATTCTAGTTGATGGTAGTGTAAATCGTGTTGCATAGTTCTGGCTATGCCGTAGGCTTCCATCAGGTTTGTACAGCTTCTGGAGTATAGCGCATTTTTTGTGGCTGAGCTCCTTAGTCCTGCGATAAAGGTTCTGGCACTGGCACTGATCACATATTCGTTTTTATGTGTCATCTCTATTTTGGACAAAACTACATTAAGTGCCTGATTTAGCTGGTCGTAGTAGATGTGTAGAGGTTTCTCTGCTTGCCTGATTCTCCTCATATCTTCTTCGAGGACATAGAGTGGACGTTGGTCGGCACAAGAATCATCCAAACGATCTATGATCTCCTCAAAATTTAGTTTGGTATTATTGTTGATGAGGATTTTTGCAGCTCGTCCCGTAACCTTTCCTCTAAGAAAGATTAGGGCTTCTGTATAGATATTCTGGCCGCGGAATATCTTCATATTGTTCATTAATGTCACTGCTAGATTTCTCCAGTTCCTGTATTCGTGATAATCTTCGCTAAAATTCGTTAGGGCTGACTTAAAGAGCCCTAAGTCGACTTCCTTGGGGTCTGTGTACGTACAGACTTCGTCCTGTGCCTCGATTACTGGTGTTGTACCAATTTGGGTTTCGGCGAATTTTCTCTGCAAATCAAGTACCATCGCTTGGAGTGCTTGGATCTCTGCTGCTTGTTGTGCCATTTTATTTTGATTTTTTTTTTTGTTTTGTTTTTAAGTTTTTAACCGTTTTGAAATAAACTCGAATTTTATTTCTGAATTCACTGTTATTTTCATAGTCGCGAAGGATTTTTTGTCAAAAAAGTCTTGCAGTATTTTCGCTAGTCGGCGCTGAAAGCGCGTAGTTCTAGTTTTATTCGTCGCATCGGGTCATGCTATACCTTTTTGGAAAGCTCATTTCACGCGCTTACACGTGTTTGATTGATTGTTGTTTCTTTTAAGTCGTTCGTGAGTTATAACGTCGCAAACATGAAGCAAAATAAAGAGAAAATACGGCATATTTTACAGTGCTACTACGATGAAGGCAAAAATGCATCTCAAGCCGCCAATGAAATTTGTGTAGTTTATGGACCCGATACAGTTTCCATTTCCATGGTCGAAAATTGCGATAAAATCGCTGAATTTGTCGAAAGAGACCGGCATAGTAGCAGCCGTAGCATCGGTCAAGAGCTGGGCATGAGTCATCAAACCGTTATAAACCATTTCAATAAATTCAATAAATCATTCAATAAAAATACCGCAAGACTTTTTTGATAACCTAATATTAAATGTGGTGTTTTATTATCGCCATAGTATGCAAACTAAACAAAGGTTTATTACTGTATATACTGAGCCTCTGCTCTGTTTCAAAAAGTTTTCGGGTGAAAGTAACAACAAAGTTAGCAAGTTAAATTGCAGAAGGAATGTATGCTATTCTTCATTAAAATGGTATGATCGCTTCTTCATTGCTACAAAGTTTTGTTTTGTATATTTTATGACAATTTTAGTATGGGAAAAATTAAAATGTTAAATTATAGGGAACCAAAATAAATAGTTACATCAACGTTTTTTTACGCGAAAAATATAATTTCCGCACTACTATTGCGCACGCGCCAGAAGAAATTTTAGTGCGGGGTTGCACCATACCATAGATAGACACTCTTTTCTTACTCTCTCGCTTGTCAGCTGGCAGCGGCCACTGATCTGTTTTCTGAGCTGGCAACAAAACACAATCAGGGTCTCGTCAATGCGTAGTTAGAGAAAAGGGCGGGATGCCAGAAGAATATCCCTAAAACGAACTGCTAAAATTAGTGAATTGTTGAAATTCTATAGAATTAGATGTCGGCAGTTTGTAAAATTATTTGTATGCATGAGTGACATAGGTCTACTGGGGAACCGAGCACCTAAAAATAATATGGATAACATGCTATTTGCATACTTCAGTGTTAGTGTGGAAATGGCAAAATACCCAAAAGTTATAAAATGCCTATCTAATATTTTTCAGCAGTGGTATCTTTAGCAAATGTTATAAAAAAATGCGAGTTTTGACAGCTCTTTCTTGTATCAAAGAGTTTTTTATCAATTTATCTATGACCATACTAATACTATGTTCGGACCGACAACGAAAACATGTTTTCGTGGTGAAAAACTGGTTTTCGCACGAAAACTTGTGTTTTCGTCCATGTAAAATCTGTCAAACGAAAACACAGTTTTCGCTGAAAACTACTTGAAAACTTACATTCCAGTCATTATAATCGGTGCCTGCTCCAGTTTAATCGATTTTTTTGGAAGACATATTTTGCCGGCCCTAAATTGTCACTTGATATTTGTTTACATTCCGTATACAAATACAGCTGCTCACTGTTAAGGGGATTCTCTTGTTCTTGCAAAACCCTTGCACGGTGCATCAATTGCAGAATTTTCTTCTTGGTGCACCGGCAAAACAAACACACGCAAAAATTTATTTGCAATGGCTGTAAAAAATGTCTGACCAAAACCCATGTTTATTTTTGTGCCGTCATATATCACTAGATTCGCAATGGGTGCTCTCTTGGCCTTGCATATTTCGGTATAGGATTTTTGCATTTTGTGTCATCTTGAAAGAGCAAGAGAATCCCCGTATTGATAGTTGTCAGTGAAAACTCATCGAAAACACACATTGTCGGTCCGAACGACTTACATTCCACAACATACGAATGTGTTTTCAAAATGTTGTCAATGTCGGTCCGAACATAGTATATAGCTGCCTTGTTTGTTTGGGTTTGGTATAGTTTGTTACATTTGCTGGAGAGCAACGAATGGCTACGGGCATGGATTTTATCCCTTTATTTTAAAAGTCAAAACAATTCATATAAAAATATATATATTTTTAATCAAAAGCATGTGTTCACCTTTTTAGTAAGAATCATTTGAATTATTTTTTACTTAAAAAAAGGACATCATACATTTTTAGAAACGTACTACATACTATATATGGATTATAATCATAATTTGAGGTGAGTGCATAATATCACAAATGTTCCGGCAACGTTACACAGAACAACGTAATATTTGAGCGGCAACGATCAAGTTTGTGTTTTCTTACGTGTCGTACTATCTGGGCTTTTAGCCGTAATTTTTGTAATTACTTTCGATGAATGTTGAACAAAACTTTATCATACAATTAGGTATGGAGCGATAGACGCGTCCGCTTCTGTCCTCCTAGCAAGAAGTATATTGACAGAAAAATAACAGAATTGAGTATATCTAGTGTTAAATGAGAAATATAATTATAATTTCAATGTTAAGAAATGTACGCCTACAGATTCCTCACTTACTATGAGCAAACGACTCTTATAATTTATAGCTAATCCCTATATATGTGTGAGTTTCTAATGCAGGATCTTGTGGCGGTGCAAGTGAAGGACACGGAAGGTTCTAACTTCGTCCTTGCATCAGCCGACAGCACAAACACAGTATTAGGAAATTCTATGACAGTGTCTCCTCGTCCCCTGAGGCAGCAAGACTGCACAAGGCTTTGTCAAGAGGAAAGACAACTGTAGGGGAGAGCAAAAGTCGTCTTGGCACTACGAGGGGCTACTCACAGGGTGGAATAATATCCTCCCTGCTATAGGCATGATAGTAGATGAGCTCTTTGAGTTGCTCACTAGCAATACGATTTGTTACCAGGGGTACACTGATGATATTGTCATAATGGCGCGAAACAAATTTCAGAACACTCTCTGCGACAATGTTCAAAGGAGCTTAAGTCTAGCAAAGCGGTGGTGTAAGACGGTGGTATCCACCCGGCAAAAACTACCGTGATCCCTTTTACTAAGCGATGATCTCTTTCGAGCTTGGGGCTTCTAACAATAACAGGGAGTTGCAGATGTCGAAAGAGGTCAAATTCCTTGGCCTCACATTAGACTCATCCTCGAGGTGAAGTAGGCAAGTGGATCTAACGCTGTCCAAAGCCACCAAGGATGCAGGTATCATTAGATGGCTGTAACGCAGTTTTCGGTAGGCCTTAAACTATCGAAAGCTGCAAGGGCTCGTCTGTGTCTGTGCTTCAGGGCCAAAGCGCACATGCCCCACTGTAGCGCTTGTGGGCAAAGGGAAGATAATGTCGTCTCAACAGATGAAGGCCCTAGTGGAAAGCACACCACTGGCCCTTCTTCCAAGGGAGGGCGTTCCGAAAGGACTAACTTCAGATAGAATTTTAGAGTTATTCTCAGCAACAAGACAGAGCGGAATGACTCAAGGCTTGAGATACTGCTGAGAGGCAGGACTATCCAGTGGTACACTGACAGCAGTTATTGTGGACCACATACCAAGATACCATACCAATGCGACGTTTTCCAAGCATTTTTCAGTCAAAAGTTTTTGCTAAAAGTCACTATATAGAACTCAATCTCCATCGCAACTATGGGAACCAGAGTATCGCCGTTCTTAGCGACAGTAAAGCGGCCCTAAAAGCGATCTCAGCGTATGAGATTAAATCGCTTTTAGTAGAGGAGGGCATAGAAAGGTTGAACCACCTATCATAGGAAATGTGCCAGCCAACAAACCAGCCCGTCCTTCGGCAGCGTCTAATTTGACGTAACCAGAACCAAGCATTGCAGTGGGGTCCCACATTCTAAGAGGGAACAGCACTGGCCACAGGCAGAAGCAATGCAACATGCTAAGCTCAGGAAGCACATTTCCAACTGTCCGTTCTACGACTTGGAACAGCAAACACATCACACCCGATTATGGATTGTCCATCAATTTTTAGAAGCATGCTTAAGACCCTGGGTTCTATCTGCATAAACAGGGATCACATCACTACAGTAGCGCCCAGCAGGTTCCAGGAATTATTTCGGAGCTGGACCTTGGTGATTATATGTCACATAGGAGAGGACAAAATAGACCCAAGGTCGCAGTGCAATACCTCATTATTAATTATCTATATGTGACATCAAAGCAAATAAGTATGTACATATCTTTTTCTTATTCTTTTTACTAGCGTAGAAACTGCTTACGCGGTTATAACCGAGTTAATAACAGCACACCAATTGGATATTCCACGCGAAGACAGGTCTTTTTTCACTTGGTCTTTCCAACGGAGGGGAGGTCTTCCTCTTCTTCTGCTTCCCCCGGCGGGTACTGTGCCGAATACTTTCAGAGATGGAGTATTTTCGTCCATTCGGACTACATGATCTAGCCAGCGTAGCCGCTGTCTTTTAATTCGCTGAACTATGCAAATATCGTCATACGTCGTCTCATACAGCTCATCGTTCCATCGAACGCTATATTCGCCTCGGCCAACGCGCAAAGGACCATAAATCTTCCGCAGAACTTTTCTCTGAAAAACTCGTAACGTCAACTGATTAGATGTTGTCATCGCCCATGCCTCTGAATCACATAGAAGGACGGGAAGTGAGTGACTTATAGAGTTTCGTTTTTGTTTTGTTTTGGCAAGAGGTATTCTGCGTTGGATTTCGAGGCTGACACTGTTGTTGCTGCTAATGCTGGTTCCAAGTTTGACGAAATTATCTACGATTTTGAAGTTATGACTGTCAACAGTGATACGGGTTTCTCGTCGCGAGTGCGACGACTGCTTGTTTGATGACGGGAGATATTTCGTCTTATCTTCGTTCACCACTGGACCCTTTATTCATTCTGGAGATATCAATATCATTGGCGTACGTCAGCAGCTGTACACTCTTTAGAAGATGGTACTATGTCTGTTTAGTTCTGCCTTGTCTAAAACTTCGTGGTATGGAACGGCTCGGAGAGGTCCTCCCCGATCCTGATGGATGTGGCTCAACGTCAGTTTCCCCAGCCATATTAGTTTTGCGGGGATACTAAATTCAGACATCGCGGCATAAAGGCAGCTCCTTTTCGTGCTGTCGAAAGCAGCTTTAAAATGGATTCAGGGGTGATGTGTGACAATTCTCTTTTCACGGGTCTTTTCGAGGATTTGGCTTTAATATTTCACTCAATACGCTAGATAGGAGCTTATACGCGATGTTGACTTATCCTACCGTAGTTGGCGCAGATTATGGGGTCTCTCTTTTTATGGATTGGGTACTTAAACTCCAATCGTTGGGCATGCTTTCGTCCGACCATATTCTGCAAAGAAGCTGACGCATGCTCCTTATCAGTTCTTCGCCCCGTGTTTGAATAGCTCGGCCGGCAATCCATCGGTCCCCGCCGCTTTGTTATTCTTCAGGCGGGTAATTGCTATTCGAACTTCTGCATGGTCAGGCAATGGAACGTCTGCTCCATCGTCATATATTGGGGAATCAGGTTCGAATTTTCGAGCATTATCCCTGTCAGCCAGCTTGTCAAGCTCTTCGTACTTACGCATTTCGGCTTCTCTCTTTTTATACCCTGAACAGGGTTATTAAGTTTGCAGCGAAGTTTGTAACACCCAGCAGGAGGATCCTATGAAGTGGATAATGTAATGATCAGTATGTTGAGCTGAGTCGATTTAGCCATAACCGTCTGTCTGTATATATACGAACTAGTCCCTCAGTTTTTAAGATATCGTTTTGAAATTTTCCAGTCGTCATTTTCTCTTCAAGAAGCTGGCCATTTGTGGGAATAGCAGATGTCGGACCACTATAACATATAGCTGGCATACAAACTGAATGATCTGAATCAAGTTTTTGTATGGACAACTTTTGTATTTGACAAGATATATTCACGAAATTTGGTATAGATTATTTTCTATGGCAATAATGTAATCTCCGGAGAAATTGCTCAGATCGGTTAACTATAGCATATAGTTGCCATACAAACAGAATGATCGCAATAAAGGGCTTGTATGGAAAACTTTCGCATTTGACGTGGTATCTTCATGAAATTAGACATGGATAACTGCTTAAGATAATAATATAATCTCCGAAAAAAATGTTCAGATTAGACTACAATAGCACATAGCTTCCTTACAAACTGAACACATAGTTACCAAATGAAATGCACCTGTGAAGTGTATATTAGCTTCGGTGCAGCCGAAGATAACGTTCTTCCTATTTTGTTTGCAAATGCGTCTCGCTTGCCTCTTCAACTCTCGGTATCTATCCGAGCCGTCAGAGTGCAGGAGTGGAAGTCGAGTCGAAAGTAGCTCGGCTGTCTCTAATGATTGCAACTTCTCGATGTCGAGCTTCCTTGTGTTTGTTGACTTGCGTTTTTTGCAGCACAGAGGCGGGTGAACTGAAGACGTGTCTTCTGTCTATCAGAACATGATCGATCTGGTTGGTGGTTTTTCGATTCGGAGACAGCCAGGTGGCTTGATGAATTTTCTTATGCTGAAATCTAGTATTACAGATAACCATATTTCGGTCCCGGTGAAGTCAATCTGCTTCAACCCATTTGGGGATGTATTATTGTGGAGGCTGAATTTACCGACTGTTGTGCCAAAGATATCTTTTTTGCCCACCCAGCCCAGCTCTCATAGGTGCGCTCCAAGTATTCGGCGACGGAGTCTCTCTCCCATCACGAATCCCACACCAAACTTGCGCTCCTTTATATGGCCCCTGTATGCAGTAAATGGCAGAAGGACTTACTCGCGTCAGTCCTTGTCTCGTTAATCGCATTTATTGGACGGCGGTGATTTCAGCCTTTATTTTCATGAGGACATCAACGGGAACAGTCTGTGTGTCCACCTTTTTTTGGATGAAGTTTGCCACCTATGCTGCCATATTCGATGCTTTTGATTCTATCCTATCTTTTTGTTGCGGCAGACCTCTCTGATATTTTATAAATTCGTCCAAATTCGTCTCCCTTGATGTCAATAGGCTCCATAATGCTAATACCTCACTGGCATATACATAGTTCGAGAAGCACTTATCACGCGTATTGCACAAAGCCTATGCACTGCGTTGATTGGTATTCATCTATGTACTATGTATATACGCATATAAAAGTCGGAAAGGATACTTTTTATCTCTTTGTGTTAAAATTCAATACAAATTATAAATACAAAAATTATATTTTAAACTTCAAAATTCATGTTTGTAAGAATTATTTGAATATTTCAATTCTTCAAAAACAGAATAACAAAAATAAAAACAATAAAAAACCACATGTATATATATATAAAGGAAAGCCGTGTTGGTTACACCATTTATAACTTAAGAAGGACTGAACCGATTTGGCTGAAAATTGGTGGGGAGGTAGCTTAGAACCAGCATTAAGCATTTGTTTAAAATTAATGTTTGTGAGAATCATTTGAACATTTAAGTAATTCAAAAATAGAAAAAAATAAGTAAAAATTTTCATATCCATACATGCTTAGTATATAGTTATACTGATTTTGCTCCTGAACCAGGCAGTTTTTTCTAGGACGAACCCGTCAGATTGCTCCTGAACCAGGCAGAAGAAACCCTTCAGATTTATTTAATATTACAACAAAAAATGGCATTGGCATTTCCGTCGTCAAGGCATTGCGGATACTTTGCTAGATTATGGGCGAAGGACGCAAATGCATTCATAACAAACCAAATGCGGAAAAAGTGGACTGTTGATAAAATTATAATTTCAGATATACAAAAATCTTTTCAAAGCATTGCACAGAACAGTGCAACATTTAAACGGGAACGATGAAGTACATGCGTACAATTTCAGTCTGATCTTTCTTAAAAAATAATAAAATTGCTAAATATTGAGAATGGTAGAGTAGAACTGCAACCAAATACGCAGTGCAATTAATTAAAACTGGCTCAGTAATCATTCAATGAATAATATACCACTTGCACTCACCCAAAAGACTGATGCTAAAATTCCTCCTTAATTAATAGTTATAATTTAACTAATGGAAATAATATAGATGGTATTAGTAGTACTATATAGTAAAGGGTGATTTTTTAAGAGCTTGATAACTTTTTTTTTAAAAAAAACGCATAAAATTTGCAAAATCTCATCGGTTCTTTATTTGAAACGTTAGATTGGTTCATGACATTTACTTTTTGAAGATAATTTCATTTAAATGTTGACCGCGGCTGCGTCTTAGGTGGTCCATTCGGAAAGTCCAATTTTGGGCAACTTTTTCGAGCATTTCGGCCGGAATAGCCCGAATTTCTTCGGAAATGTTGTCTTCCAAAGCTGGAATAGTTGCTGGCTTATTTCTGTAGACTTTAGACTTGACGTAGCCCCACAAAAAATAGTCTAAAGGCGTTAAATCGCATGATCTTGGTGGCCAACTTACGGGTCCATTTCTTGAGATGAATTGTTGTCCGAAGTTTTCCCTCAAAATGGCCATAGAATCGCGAGCTGTGTGGCATGTAGCGCCATCTTGTTGAAACCACATGTCAACCAAGTTCAGTTCTTCCATTTTTGGCAACAAAAAGTTTGTTAGCATCGAACGATAGCGATCGCCATTCACCGTAACGTTGCGTCCAACAGCATCTTTGAAAAAATACGGTCCAATGATTCCACCAGCGTACAAACCACACCAAACAGTGCATTTTTCGGGATGCATGGGCAGTTCTTGAACGGCTTCTGGTTGCTCTTCACCCCAAATGCGGCAATTTTGCTTATTTACGTAGCCATTCAACCAGAAATGAGCCTCATCGCTCATCGGACGTAAAGCGCGAAACACATTTCGAACCGAACACTGATTTTGGTAATAAAATTCAATGATTTGCAAGCGTTGCTCGTTAGCAAGTCTATTCATGATGAAATGTCAAAGCATACTGAGCATCTTTCTCTTTGACACCATGTCTGAAATCCCACGTGATCTGTCAAATACTAATGCATGAAAATCCTAACCTCAAAAAAATCACCCGTTATGTATCAGCCACAGTAATACGTGGACGGGTCCTCTAGTTCTAGATAAAGTATTATAGATTTTATTTGCTTTATATGTTTTATTCTCCAAGTGCTTCTTGAATTTGAGTCTTGAGTCCACTAGTACACCAAGGTACTTCAACTGTGGCTGTGAAGGTTCGCTCATTCTCCTAAGGTGAGCGATATCTTTTCTTCAACTTCCTAGAACTTGTGAGCAAGACTTCGGCGCAAACTATTTATGCAGTAATTCACTTCATCCGGAGGTCATCCAGACGGCAACCACTGTGACGTCATCCGCATATGCGATTATTTTCACATTATTTGGTTGCGATATTCTTAGCACCTTGCCGTACATCAGGTTCCATAGTAGTCGGCATAAAACAAAGCCTTGAGGTACTTTTCTAGAGATAGCGCAGCTCTGAGTGCCCTAGTCAGTGTCGAATAATAATCTCCTATTTTGAAAGTAACTCATTAAAGTATTTATCAGATAATGAGGAGCGCGTATTTCGTGTAGAGCTTTTATTATATTTGCCCACTCTGTGGAGTTGAACGCAATCTTCAAATCCTGGCTTGTTAGCGCAAGTTAAACGCATGGTTTCGCGTTGAGTTAGGAAGAAACAATTTCGCTTTAGAGCAGTTCGACTCTGCTTTATTGATTGTAAATTCTTACTGAATACATTTCATACTCTTACTGTTATTTATACTAATTGCTAAGAAGATAATTTTCGTTTTTATTCAGAATAAAATAAAATTTTAAATATATCTAAATATGTATAATCGGGACGATGGTGTTTAATTAATCGCCAAATAGATAATTGCCAAGTTGTTGTTGAATCGAGTGGAGATCTGGCGAATTTTATACAGGAACCGGGTTGAGGTGAAGTCTAGCAGACATAGTGCAGTATAGAGCGGAATGTATAAAAAACGAATGTGTTCGCTATCCTGACGTCCATCCTTTTTGTTGTGTGGGTTGGGTTATGTACGACTGTAGTGTCGTCGACTATGGTGTTTTCCCATTTGTTCCCAGATGTGATAAATTGGTGATCATGTGATGTTTACAGTGCTTTATATTAAGGTGCGCCCTTTTGGTGTCTGGTAGAGTTGTAAAGTAAACTTAATTCCTTTAAACAATTTGGGCCCCCTAGGCGAATATTTTGCCTAGTATTACTGCTGGTGGAGTAGCCGAGGCGCAGGATACATTCTGATAGTAGAAGTGTGTGTAGAAAACATCTTTTGGTTTAAAACATGCCACATGTATTTGGGATGTATTTTAATATGCGTGTAGGTGTTTAAGAGAAGCATCTCTATTTTGCGTGTTTATTTGATTTTGCTGTTTTGACGACTCACTACTATAGTAAACAAGTGCATATGTTGTTTGCTTTTATTCATTAACAATTTTTTTATTTTATCGATATGACGATTGTTTATTATTTGCCTTTTTTATATTATCGGCAATTGAAGGAGAGTAACTTCATGCCTGGCTCAGATGTGACCAGAATGGGTACTCTTTAGCCCTGGAGTTAGAACTATGAAATTAGAGGGATCTTGCGAGAGAGTGGTCGTGAATGGAGAATGACTTCGATTCATAGAGTAGAAAGTTTTTCATAATTAATTTCACGCTTTTTATAGCGGATTCTCATAACTCACCTATATGAGGAGCGCCTACATAGATGCGATAAGGGCGACCTTTGCTTATTGTAAGTGCTGGTGCATCAATGTATCGCATTGGGAATATGGTGATCCTTTAATTTCCTTTTAAGAACTTATTTATTTTTAAAAGTTTAAGCCACTGTGGTGCAATATTTTATGAAAAGTGTCGATTTTTCGAATTTTATAAATTTGGCGTTTAGTAGCGCGCCACATAGCTTGAGATTTTTTAAGCAGGATTTTTATTTCATTATTAGCGAAAGTCATCCTGCGGTGTTGAAAAGTTACATATGTATATTTGTGTTTTTATATGAGGTTGTCAGGGGAAATCTGACTTTGTTTTTGCTGCCAATTCGTGGAGTGTTGGAAAACGATGATTTGAGTGGTAGTCGTACGACGTACCGGCCATTAAACCCGTGGTTCTTTTTGTATAAGACCTTTTTTAGGGTGAGATGGGAAATGTAGTGTGCATTGAGTGATGTCTTTTACGACAATATATGCAATTGAATTTCTTCTTCTTCTTCTTTACTGGCGTAGACACCGCTTACGCGATTATAGCCGAGTCAACAACAGCGCGCCAGTCGTTTCTACTCTTCGCTACATGCGCCAAATGGATATTCCAAGCGAAGCCAGTTCCTTCTCCACTTGGTCCTTTCAACAGAGTGGAGGTCTTCCTCTTCCTCTGCTTCCCGCGGCCGGTACTGCGTCGAATACTTTCAGACCTGGAGTGTTTTCATCCATCCGGACAACATGACCTAGCCAGCGTAGCCGCTGTCTTTTAATTCGCTGAACTATGTCAATGTCGTCATATATCTCGTACAGCTTATCGATCCATCGAATGCGATATTCGCCGTGGCCAATGCGCAAAGGACCATACATCTTTCGCAGAACCTTTCTCTCGAAAACTCGCAACGTCGACTCATAGGTTGTTGTCATCGTCCAAGCCTCTGCACCATATAGCAGGACGGGAATTATGAGCGACTTAGAGAGTTGGGCTTTTGTTCGTCGAGAGAGGACTTTACTTTTCAATTGCCTACTCAGTCGGAAGTAGCACCTGTTGGCAAGAGTAATCCTGCGTTGGATTTCCAGGCTGACATTGTTGGTGGTGTTAATGCTGGTTCCTAAATAGACGAAATTATTTACAGCTTCAAAGTTATGACTCTCAACAGTGACGTGAGAGCCAAGTCGCGAGTGCGACGACTGTTTGTTTGATGACAGGAGATATTTCGTCTTGCCCTCGTTCACTGCCAGATGCAATTGAATTTGCTTTAGCAATTTTTATATGTGTACGCATGTGATAAGAAATTTTATTAATTATATTTTCAATAAATTTTAGTATTTTTAACTTCTCGTAAGATATCATCTTATGCCCTCTTGTGCATAGTTCGCATGACGTATGTTTTTTCTGTTCGGATGTGAATGATTGTGTTTTGTAGAAACTAATGTTTAATTTTTTATTGCTTCTAGCTTGTGGTCTGTTTAAGCTTTGGTTTTGGTCGTGTTGACTTTTTGTGTTCTGACTATTTTCTCCTCTACTCTTTCCGCAATTTCATATTGGGTAGTTAAGAAGTCATTCATTTGTGGCCAAGTTAAAGACTTCTTTCGTGATGAGCGCGATTGCTCCCACAAAAGATTTTTCTGATAATTCCGTGGCAATTGTCTGTGGGAATATTTTGTGTCGATAGAATCAACAAACAATTTGAAACATTAGATTTGTTTCTTTATTAATTTTTGGCAAGTTCATTAGTGTCGTTACTTGTTTATCGACCAGGATTCTTTCGTTTTCGTATCTTGCTTTTAGTGTTTCCCCAGCCAAATTGAAATTATGGTCATTAAGAGCGAACTGCTTTACTATTATGCCTGCTTGACCTTTAGTATTGTATCGGAGGTTTTAAATTTTTTGTGCTTTTGATAGCTGTGGATGGTTGATATAAACCGTTGTAAACATGTCCCTGAACGACGGCCATTATTTATAATTTCCGTAAAATGTGTCTGTGTAATATGCGGGCATCTCGAGATGCCTTAAAACGCCCTTTGGTGTATCCATTTGTGTCAGCCCTACTCTCAGATGTGGAGTAGGTGCCATTGCTTTTATTAGCTTTAGTTGATCGGATATCATAGCTTTTGTTTCTTCGTACTGGTCTAAGCAGTTTTCGTACATTGCGAAGATTTAAAATTTTTAGGTAGATCTGAGTCTTCAGATTCTACTAATGTATCATTTGAAGACGGGTCCAAAATTTTTAAGATTTTGGTATTTTATCTCCAATAACGATTCAGAATTATTTTTAATCGGTGAAAATGAAAATCTAGAGCATTATGTTAATAAACTGTAATTTTTCAACCTGTTTTTAACGTGTAGCTGCTGCAGGTGTATTTAGATTTTTATTATTAATCATAGTTTTGGTAGTATGTAGAAATATTTATTAAAATGAAATAAAGTTTTCTCAGTGTGAACCGAATAATTTTTTTAATAAATCAAAGTTTTGTTTTTCGTAAAACTCGGGTTATTTGCTTTATTAATACCGTTTCTTATTTACTTGCAATTTAAATTTAAATTTATTTTTTTTTTGCTACCGCTACGCTAGAGCATAGCACAGCACTACATTTTTGGCTATTGCTACAGCTATAGTTTTTTACCTAACAAAACTCCGAGCAGAGCAGAGCACATACTTTTATAATGTTATGCTATGGTTCTGCTTTGGTATAAATGCATACATGTTTTTTCCGAAGGGGGAATCATTTAAATATACTGCCAGGGTGAGACTGGTAGCATGCACGGTTAATATTGTCCGCTAGAGTACAGCTCTTTCGGGACCACGCCCAGACAGTATTAAATGACTATGCTGGACTTGCGAAATAGTATGCCTACGTACTAAACCCTTAATTCCTGCTGCTGTAGCTTGTATTCGGACCTGCGGGACCGCCGTTGTTTATGCGACTACATGACATCTCGCCGCTCAACAAAACATTCACACGACACAAAATTCATCACACAACACAACATTCATCACACACAACATACAGCATCACACCACGCAACGAACACTACCATACCACATGATACATCGTTTTCACCACCCAGCCGATCAAAAAGGAGTAGTCAGATCGGGGTGCCCCCATTTCGATTTCTACGCTCGTATACGATGAATACGTCTCGCCAGCTCTTCAACGGTTTATCCGTACGTCCAATTTTCGTTGAATTTGTGGTCCAAATGTGGATAATCCTTCCGGTCGCGTGTGTGGGTGTGAAGCAGCAGCAACAGTGAACAATTTAATATAAAGATATGTAGAATTGCGTAAAGATTTGAAGTTTATAATTATATTGAAGTTCTGCCCGCAAAAGATACATAAATTTCTGAGTTATTAGTTTCTACAAAATTCCAATCTTTAATTCAAATAAAAAAGGGATACCTACTTAAAGTTAAAAGTAAGTATATCCCTCAAATACCCAGTGAAACTAAGTGCAGCAAACAAATGGTCCTTCGAGCCTTGCCGAAAGGCACCTTCGGATTCTTATAGAGAAAAAATTTATACATTTAGACATATATTATTTAATTATATGTACTAAAAGCTTAAGTGCGGTACCAAAGGGTAGTGACCCTTATATACACAACACTAAAAATAAAAAAAAGTGCTGTGAAAAGAAAACAAAAATTAATAAAATAATATACAATAGCACATAACTAAAGTGCAGTGCAGTGGTACAAGAACAAGTAAATACGTACATACATAAATACATATTTAGGTGATCAAATCTACGAAACGGGCGCGAAACCAACTAATACAAAACAAATACAAAAAACTAAAAATCATACACGGGAGCGGTAAAAATCCAAATAAGCAAACAACAACAAAACCCCAAAACATGCGGCAGAGCAGACAAGGATTACAAGCAACGTGGAAAGAGAGTAAAAACTCAAGACGGAAAACATCAAAGAAGAAAAAAAAAAACAAAAAAAGCAAACGAGAAGTAACCATAGAAAGAACGAAAACATACATATGTACACATAAGTATTGCTACCCATGAACCCTTGGCGGAGAAAAAAGTGAGTCCATTCCGAGTAAATTCTTAATATAATTATTTTATCCAAAACAGTTTGAGCTGTAATTCGGAATACAGCTAAGTATAAAAACTCAACTCTGTTCTTTACAGGAAAACCAGTTAGACAGTTCGGTATGTACACATGTACATATGTATATAGGCACCGGAATAAATGAAAAAATTACGGTACCTGCCTAATGCTTATTTTGTGTTTCCAAGCACACTATAATTATTCAAAAAAACATTGTTTTTCAAAGTCAAGTATTCTTTCTTGCAAGATTCGGTGATAGTCCTTGAGCTGATAAAGCAACAAGCAGGATCGTCTATAATAAATAAGCAAAGGCGAAAAAAAAATTCAAATATGTACATATGTAAGTTAACAATAGTTAATGCACTGAAGCGCTGATGCTGCCAAAAATTGCAAAGCATGCAGTCTGCATCGTTCACTTCATGCGCGACCAAATTATGTAAACAAGACAAAATGCTTGGTCAACTGTAGTAATTCGATCAGTTCGATACATGAGCGTGGGAAGTGCCTATGCAAGCAATAACGTCGAGCAAACGGCAGCAGCGACGGTAAAAATAGTAAGCTAGCAATAAGCTTACAAATTATAAAATAAATCAGTTTTAGAATGAAACTCAAAGTGTGAATATCATTTTCAAAATAACTCTGGGTAGTCGACAACACCGTCGCTGCCCCAAAGGAGTCATAATAATAAAGTGAAAAGTAACTTGTCAATATCATCTTCAAAATAACTCTGGGTAGTCGATAACACCGTCGCTGCCCCAAAGGAGTCATAATAGTAAAGTGAAAGTGACTTGTCAATATCATCTTCAAAATAACTCTGGCTTGTCGACAACACCTTCGCTACCCCAAAGGAGTTATAACTAGAAGATCAAAAATAACTGGCACCCAACCAGAGTAGACCTACGCAGAAAGGAACACCACCATCACCTGGAGGCAGAGGAATCAAGACACCAACCAGAGGAAACCCACGCGGAAAGGAACACCACCACCACCACCATCACCTGGAGGCAGAGGAATCAAAACACCAACCGATAAATAATGTAAGTGAAACTTTTTTTCTCTCCGCCTTCTGTTTACAATTATATCAGTGAAAATTTGATAATTTAAGTGTGGTTAGTGTGGTTGTAATAAATAGGATTGCATTTTGAACTCCTGTTTTCCATTTTTGTTTTTTTTTTTTTTTTGTGTGCACTTACGTCCGCTACCCGTTCGTGCCATCTTAACTACCTTGCATGAGCAAACTTGAGACTAGTGAACTTTTGGACAGACTAGACAACCAACTTTTGACAAACAAACGTCTCAGGCGCGAACAAGACATGAATGAACAACAACTGCAGGGTATTATCAATGCGGCCGTCAGCGCCGCACTACAAGTACGAAGGAAAGACTTTGAAACAAAGCTAGAGCAGCCTACAAACCAGTTTAAGGCCACGACTGTGGCAGCTGCTGAAATTAAGACTTATGAACCAATAAAAATCATAGACGTGGTAGAATGTCATGAAGTTAAATCACTTCCAGAGTTCAATGGCTCACAGGAGCAATATGTCTCCTGACGTATGATATATTTAAAACCTACGTGGGTAGTTCAAAACACTACCAAGATGTCCTCATAATTCGCAACAGAATTAGGGGATCTGCTGATGCAGTTTTAGCATCATTCAACACGGTCCTTAATTTTGACTCTATCATTAGCCGTTAAGATTTTACATACTCAGACAAGCGACCATTGCATCTGCTCGAACAAGAGCTAGCAACGCTAAGGCAAGGACAATTGACTATTATTCAATTTTATGAGGAGGTTGAGAAAAAACTCACACTTCTCACAAATAAAACCACAATGACGTTTGATACTGACCAGGCACGGTATGTGAATGACAAGCATAGGGCCGATGCGCTGCGCGTATTCGTCTCTGGGTTAGGGAGAAACCTCACGGATGTTCTTTTTGCAGCCCAGCCTAAAGATTTACCCTCGGCTCTTGCAATGGCCCAGGAAATAGAAGGAAATCACGATAGGCACTCATTTGCGGCCCAGTTTGCAAGATCGTTGGAGGAAAAAAACCTCAAACAACCTCAAAACCGATCTTACCAGAAGCAGTCCGACATTCAGTACAGGACTGGAAAAAAACCTTATTTCACCAGGCAGCAAGGAGCTCGCCCTCCAAAGCGCGACCAAGTTGAGAAAATGGAAGTCGATCCATCCTCGAGGTTCGCTCAGAGCACTAACTTTCCAAACCAGAACAACCAGATTACGCATAACTCAAGCTTACCCATAGCACATCCCTCTGGCAATAGTCAACCACAAGGTGTGTTCAAGAGACCTGCGAATTCTCAAAGAACGTCGGACTACAGACGCCAGAGGATTAACCATTTGACAGAAAAAAGAGACGAAGTGTATGAAAAGCAGTACGATCAAGCCGCTTATGATGCAACGGCAGAAATAGAAGCTGAAAATGAAGCTGAGTATGAAGAAGATGCGCTTAATTTTTTAGCGGAAAGTCCCTGCTCCCGTTTATCCAACAAACAGTAGCAGGCAGCAAAATCGTTGAAATTCTTAATTGACACCGGGGCGTCAAAAAGTTATATTAAACCTAATATAAGCCTTTTATCCTCTGTGCCAGTACAGACCCCGTTTGTGGTTAAATCAATTCACGGATTTAACAAAATCGAGAGTAAAAGCTTCATTACGATTTTTGGCATAAATAGCCCTTTTTTCCATTTACCCGGTCTCACAACTTTTGACGGCATAATTGGACTCGACCTATTGACACAGGCGGAAGCAACTATTGACCTCGCGTCAGAATTGATCCACTTTAAGGGAGGGTCTGAAACTCTGAGATTCCACAAATGTGCTCAAGTCAATTTCACAAAAATTGAAGACATAGAAGTTCCAGCTAACGTCCGTGCAGATTTTCTACAGATGATGACAAAGCATTTGAAGGCATTTGCCGACTCGAGCAAGTTACTCCCGTTTAACACCAATGTTATTGCCACCATTCGCACAGAGGACAGTGAACCAGTCTACTCCAAAATGTACCCATTCCCCAAGGGAGCTGCTGACTTTGTGAGCCAAGAAATCAAGGATCTGCTTAAAAATGGCATTATTCGACCATCTAGGTCTCTATATAACATACCCATGTGGGTTGTCGGAAAAAAGGGCACAGACCTCACAGGAACGCCTAGTAAGCGGTTGGTGGTAGATTTCTGAAAATTAAACTCCAAAACCATCGCGGACAAGTACCCAATGCCGAGTATCAGTATGATACTTTCAAACCTGGGAAAGGCCAAGTATTTCACCACCCTAGACTTGAAATCTGGATACCATCAAATTATGTTAGCAGAACACGATAGGGAAAAGACTTCCTTTTCAGTAAATGGAGGGAAGTATGAATTCTGCCGTTTGCCCTTTGGGCTAAAGAATGCTTCTAGCATTTTCCAGAGGGCCATAGATGATGTTCTGCGCGATATGATTGGTAAAACCTGCTATGTTTACCTCGATGACGTTATAGTGTTTTCCGAAAACGAAGAAGACCACGTACGCCATGTTGGACAGATACTAAAGAGCCTTTATAATGCCAATATGAGGGTGTCTAAGGAGAAATCACAGTTTTTTAAAGAAAGTGTAGAGTTTCTGGGATTTGTTGTTACGAAAGAGGGAACAAAAACTAGCCCAGACAAGGTCAGAGCAATCAGAGACTTTAAGCAACCAAGTAACTTGTTCGAGCTGAGATCCTTTATTGGTCTGGCGAGTTATAAAGGACTTCGCAGCAATAGCAAGGCCCTTAACAAGCTTGTTAAAAGGGGAGAGCGGAAGAGTTAGCAAGTTCCGTTCAAAAACCATCCCGGTATCCTCTGATGAAATCCAGACGACTGCGTTTGATAAGCTTAGGAATATTCTTGCTTCCGAAGATGTTATTCTTCATTACGCAGATTTTTTAAAACCATTCGACTTGACTACTGATGCCTCTTCAAGTGGCATAGGTGCAGTACTATCTCAGGGAAATAGACCCATAACAATGATCTCGAGGACGCTGAAGGATGGGGAGATAAACTACGCGACAAACGAAAGGGAACTACAAGAGTGACATACGAATCTTTACAGATCATCAACCTCTAGTTTTCACGGTCTCGGATAGGAACCCAAATTCCAAGATAAAACGTTGGAAAGCGCGAATTGAAGAGAGTGGCGCAAAAGTATTTTACAAACCTGGGAAGGAAAACTACGTTGCAGTCGTATTATCTCGTCAAAGTATGAACGCTTTACAAGAATCTGCACAGTCCGATGCAGCAACAGCACATAATGAAGTATCTTTAACTCATGTGATTGAGACTACCGATAAGCCCCTGAATTGCTTTAGGAATCAGATAGTTATAGAAGAGTCTTCTACCCCCACAAAACGGACATTTATCTTGTTTGGCACAAAGACTCGTCAGATCATCTTTAACGACTGGCTTAAATTGCTAGCGGTAGTGAAAGAAGTCGTAAAGCCGGAAGTAGTAAATTCTTTACACTGCGACCTGCACGTTTTGGCACGCATTCAGGATGACTTGGTCAGAGTTTTCCCTGCTACCAAATTCTGGCACTGCAAGAATATGGTAACAAATGTTGTTAACAAAGACGAGCAAAAGGAGATAGTAACGATGGAGCATAATAGGGCACATAGAGCCGCCCAGGAGAATGTAAAGCAGATTCTACTCGATTACTAGAAATTGTTGTAAACTGCAAAGTGTGATTAAAGGCAAAGAAGCAAGAGATGGGTGTTACGCCTATACCTTCCCGTGTAGGAGAATTGACATCTTTTCAACTGCAGGAAAACACTTTTTAACAGCCCTAGACAAGTTCTCCAAGTTTGCCTTGGTTCAGCCAGTGACGTCACGCACTATCGCAGACGTAAAAGCGGGCATTTTGCAAATCATTAACATTTTTCCTAAAATAGAAACTGTGTACTGTGACAACGAACCTTCATTTAATTCAGATACAATTCGATCATTGCTGAAAAGCCAATACGACATCAACATGGTAAATGCGCCACCGTTGCACAGTACGTCAAACGGGCAAGTGGAAAGATTCTACGGCACCCTCGTGGAAATCGCCAGATGTCTAAAACTGCAAAGGCAGATACAAGACGTAGTTGAACTCTTTCTTCAGGCCGCCGTGGAATATAATAGAACGTTCCATTCAGTGACGGGCATGAAGCCGATTGAGGTCATCCATGCCAACTTAGACATTTTCCCGAATATTGCTGCCAGACTAGAGAAAGCCCAACAAGAACAGCTGGAGCGGAGTAATGCCCACCGCCAAAATAGAATCTTCGAAGTTGGAGAAAAGGTCCTGGTAAAGTCCAACAATAGACTAGGCGACAAGGTCACTCCATTGTACGTCGAGGAAAGGATAGACGCTGATCTAGGAACAACCGTTCTTATTAAAGGGAGGGTGGTCCACAAGGACAACCTCAAGTGAAACTCCTGACATAATACCTTTTTGTTGCATAGTTTTTATTTTTTTGAATTTCAGGCATACTCCCATCTTCGCTCTTTTGACTTGGGCTGCCCTGACGGCTTCCAAATTTACGGGCTACTCGCACGCGGACTACATACCGATCCTGGACGGTACTGCAATAATTTGGAACGAGACGAGGTACATAAGGCACATATCAAATTTAACGGAATATGGACAGTACATACAAGAAACCACAGACTTGACTAACGTCTTTCCACAATCACCCATGAGGAAGATCCTAGAGGTAGACACCAGACATTTACGTACTTTATTATGGACATTAGGAGTACACCATAGACATGCTCGGAGCCTAAACTTTTTGGGGTCACTAGAGATTCAAAATTTAATAATTGCAATCACACTGGCTAAATTTAATGTAATAAACCCTGCTATTATTGATGCAGATGATTTGGAGGCGGTTATGAAGGAGAGTTTCACGGGAGTAACAATTACCCAATTGTTTAGCATAGCTAGAGTTAAGGTTTTAGCAAGCACGGAAATTGTAAGCTTTATTATCGGTTTTCCTAGACCTAAATTATTATGTAAGAAGATTACTATTTTTCCTGTATCGCATTCTGGCCGAATATTGCATTTACCGGACAACATTATAGCTGACTGCGGAGGCAACATTACCGCTGTTATATCCTGTATTGATACACCAATGGTAACGTCTGTAAAGAAGCCGAAACTGAAACTTGCGCACAAGGCCTACACTCTGGCGCTGTAGCGCACTGCGCCACCAAGCCCGGCGACTTATCCTCCATTGTCGTCGTCGATAAACGATGCAATAGTCAAGACTAGCATAGATGATGGCCCTGAAATGTTTATTAATGGCACTTATCTTGTTACATTCGAACGCACCGCCTTTATCAATGGCACCAAATACGTTACTCTCAATGGATACCCGAAGAGACTTCCACAACAGTCTGCCTCCGCACGGATCAACATAACCTCCCATCATGCCCTACTAAGCCTACCATTTCTTCACAAGCTAAGTGAAGTAAACTTGCAGCACATCGCTGAATTACGCATACGAACGATTGCTGCACCACTAGTAGCCGCAGTAATTAGTGCCACAATCGCCGTAATCCTTGCTGGATCAATCATCTTACTAAAGCGTAGGCGGCGAAGAGAAACTTCTAATGCGGTGCGTCAAGTGATGGAAAGGTTGGCTATGGCCGAGGACGACCATGTTTTGAAGGAGGGAGTAGTTAACAATAGTTAACGAGACCACTCATGCTGCCAAAAATTGCAAAGCATGCAGTCTGCATCGTTCACTTCATGCGCGACCAAATTATGTAAACAAGACAAAATGCTTGGTCAACTGTAGTAATTCGATCAGTTCGATACATGAGCGTGGGAAGTGCCTATGCAAGCAATAACGTCGAGCAAACGGCAGCAGCGACGGCAAAAATAGTAAGCTAGCAATAAGCTTACAAATTATAAAATAAATCAGTTTTAGAATGAAACTCAAAGCGTGAATATCATTTTCAAAATAACTCTGGGTAGTCGACAACACCGTCGCTGCCCCAAAGGAGTCATAATAATAAAGTGAAAAGTAACTTGTCAATATCATCTTCAAAATAACTCTGGGTAGTCGACAACACCGTCGCTGCCCCAAAGGAGTTATAACTAGAAGATCAAAAATAACTTGTACACATATAAGTCCACGTACTATTGTATAAAAGATACATATATACATACATGTAGGAGAAAATAATATATAGGACAGGTGGCAGTATTGTCACTGAACGAATAATGTCGTGTCATTGCTTAAGTATCAGTTGTTAAGAAACGTTTGTATAATGCGGTCGCATCCCGCCTGAATTTTAAAGTGCGAATAAACTCAATAATAAATTGAACAAAAACTAAGAATGCGGTGGTTCTCATTTAAAATGAATCCCACATACATATGTGCATATACATACCTACAAAAAAATTTATGGGCTATTAAACTTTGCGAGGAAATTAATATATTCCGCAATTAACATATATACCTCTGCGAATGGAAGGCCCCTTGCCGTGGTGCAGAGGCTTAGGTGCAAATCATACTAGGCAACCCGCAACCGGTGTGGGTGGTGTTGATTGGCACTGCCCAGGCAGGATGTCGGGTGCCGCATACGTGCGGCAACCAAGAGCTACCACCTCCTAATCCAGGGTGTTATGCGACTCCCGTGCCCATTGGATGATTTTCAGCGAGGAGGTTAATTCGGCTGTATTCTAACGGAGCCTTTCCAACACCGGGCCGAATTGGGGAGTAACTGTGGCCTATCTGACCGCTTTAAGGGACCCTTAGTTCCCCTATGGAAAAATAGACCCGACAGCTCACTACGTTGAGCCAATTGTCGTAAGAACATGATGGATAAACTACAACAACAAAAATCAACAACAACAACAAAGCAACAACCCAGGACAACGGCCACGGACAACGGTAAGGAAAAGGCAATCGGCGCAGCTGCAGGCAAGGGGGGTCAAGGAGCTAAGCGGAAGTTTAGCTTCCTTGACGCTCTCTCGCCAGAGGAGCGAGCGCTGTTTGAAGAGCATGCCAGGGAGGATGTCGACGACATGCCCTCATGCAGCGGCGCTCGGCAGGCGAAAGCGACTGTGGCCGCTGATGAAGCTGCGAGCACCACCAAGATCCTCTTCAGTAGGCTTAGCTGGTCAGACTCGGGGAAGTCACATCGGGCAGAGAGCGATGGTGCTCTTAAAAGAAGGAGGAAGTGCAAATGGGGTGGGCAACGCCCTCTTCCAGCAACTGGTAAGCCCGGCGGGTGCGATGACCCTCACAGGAAGGGCATAAGCGGTGCCAGCCTGATGTGGTACCTGCGGTACCTCCGGGATGAGAAGACTCCCGAGGTGGCGGAGACTGTGGCCAAGAGTAGAATCAGAGGAAACAGTATATCCCCTGCAAAGGAGCGTTGCAGGATCGCGTCTGCTAGCGCGCAAGGCAGCGGGGCTAGTAACCATGGCCCGGTCAGTGCAACCTTGACCGCAATGCGAGGTGACGGAAGGGCAGCGTCCTTGACCACCTATGTAGAAACTGCGAAGCGGAAGAGCTGGCAGATCACCCGCATGGCTGTACTACTTCAAAATTACCCGGCGGAGTCGTTGGAGTCGGAGGAGCTTACCGTTGTCCAGAACCTCCTCATGGAAGAGGCATTCAGAGGGAGTGAATACGCGGCGTCCTTCCTTGGGGTATAGGGCTTCAGTATCTCGGCCTGGCGCGTCGACAGCAGTAAGGTTGAGAAAAAAGGTGATATGAAGGGATGGAGACTGTACTTGTACATAGATGACGAGTCGTAAAAGTACGTCCGAGCAGCGAGCTTCCGCCTATACTACAGGTTTAGCACGGTGGTCATGAGCCCACACAAGCCCGTAGCCACCGGGAGCAAGGAAGCAGATAAGGCTGCTACTCAAACCAGCGGCAGTAAAGCAAAACAGGCTGCAACTGTGGCGGCCTCGGAGGTGGAGACGATGCAGGTGGATGAGGTTGCGAATCAACGCAGCGAGAGCAAGGCTGAGCAGGCTACGCTTGCTGGGACCTCGGACGTCCCCGATGAGAGATCCTGCGACCAGGGAGGAGAGCTATCCTCAACGCAGGAACTCCCCGAAGGGCTAGGAGACCCGATGGCTGGCAACGCGAATTACGGCGGGGATGAGGATTTGCCCTTCATCGAACCACTATTATAGTGGCCGTCAATGTGGAAGTCGCCCAGGTGAACCTGCATCACGCGGCGGCAGCTTCGGCTGTCATAACGAGCAGGTTCACATCAGATAAACTGGGCGTCCTGCTGATCCAAATCCTTGGGTCTACAGGGTAGAGGTTAAAGGCTTCAAGACAAAGTTCAACAAGATAATCTGGAATTTTTCTAGCGAGGGACCTAGAACTTGTATAGTGGTCAGGAATAGTATTGAATTCTTCTGCATTTCAGAGTTCCTGACGCAGGATCTGGTGGCGGTGCAATCCAGGGACTCTGAAGGCAAGGACTTCGCAATGGCATGAGCTTATTTTCCACGAGCCTACGAACGGATTGTTCTCACTATGGAGGGTTTCAACGGAGCTCACCTTGTCAGACCACAGAATTGTAAGGCTCGCGCTAAAAGTAGAGATCAGACAACTGTCCCCTAGACGCAACCCTCAGAGAGCAAACCTGGTTACCATCCGGGAGATGCTAATTGAAACTGATAATGGCGTTACAGGCCCAGGAATGGAGAGTAGGTTATCTGCGCTGAAAGGGTCAATCTTTGCCCATTAAAGTGCCTACAGACAGACGCAACTGTCCCGGGTGCTCAGGGAAACTTGCAGATCTCAGGAAAAAAAGTACGGAGGCTATTTAATAAAGCGAAACGTATGGGGGCCTGGGAAGAATATAGCGGCAACCTCACCTTATTTAATAACGAGATTAGGTCAGCGAAGCAGGCAAGCTTCAGGAGGTTCTTTGAGAATGTCACCTCCACGCCAGAAGCGGCTCGGCTGCATAAGGCACTGGTCAAAGGCAAGACTGGCACAGTACTAGCAATCAAAAGAAGTGACGGGACACTTACGACCAGGGCAGAATACATAATTACAGAGCTTCTGCCGGCGCAATTCCCGGAAACAATTCGGGAAGACCAGTGTCTACCCGTGATCGAACACAGGCCGCTCGGATTGGATAATCGCCAAGCAATTATATACTGCGGTCCTTTGCGCATTGGCCACGGCGAATATCGCATTCGATGGAACGATGAGCTGTACGAGATGTACGACGGCATTGACATAGTTCAGCGAATTAAAAGACAGCGGCTACGCTGGCTAGGTCATGTTGTCCGGATGGACGAAAACACTCCAGCTCTGAAAGTATTCGACGCAGTACCCGCCGGGGGAAGCAGAGGAAGAGGAAGACCTCGACTCCATTGGAAGGACCAAGTGGAGAAGGATCTGGCTTCGCTTGGGATATCCAATTGGCGCCACGTAGCGAAAAGAAGAGACGACTGGCGCGCTGTTGTTTACTCGGCTATAATCGCGTAAGTGGTGTCAACGCCAATTAAGCAGAAGATGAAATTGGACGAGAAAAGAGAGATTCAGCACTGCCAGCTCGGCAGGAGAAATCTTAACAGTTGGGCTTGAACAGACATATCCAAACAAATGTATTTAAATGAATTCGTTTTGTGCATATTCATGAATACAGGTGCAATTGAATACATTTTAATTTATTTACTTTTTCAAAGCAATATTTGTAGTTAATGTGAATATAAGGCTTACTTTTTTATTTATTTAATATGTTTGATATATATTTATATTATAGTTATATATATATTTATATTTATGTCTATACTTCACTACATAAGTATATAACAAATTATCACCCTGCAAGACGGAGGTAACAGGTTGCACAAACACATTGAAACATTTTTAGCTGTTTACTAACACTGTTACATATTCTGGAATTTTCAATTCAATGGGAGAATACGTAATATGATAGAGAAAAACTATCGACATTCTAAACATATTGTAATGTTAACTTGTTAGAGTAGGAAAGACGAATATCCAATTTTTCAAGAAGAAGAAAACGAAAAGCGCAGTTTATTTTGGATTTTAAAGATGTAATTTCGTTACTTGATAATTTGCTATTTAATAATTAATTTCTATTATACATATATATAATATAATTAATTTTTTTTATACATAGAAAATGAAAGAGCTTAACTAGGATAAAAAGGTAAGCATTGTGAATTGAGTGTTGTGTGTGTATTTAAAATTTTTAATATTACAGAAATTATTTGGAGCATTTGGAGAATTCAAATATATTGCGAATAACAAACAAATAAGGCAGTAAGTTTCAAATTATTAAAGTTAAATAGTGTATATTTAGTTTAAATATTTGTTATAGATTTTGCATTTGTGTGAAATACGTAATTTGTGCGTTCTATCTACATATATATGTAGATACATACATATGTATTTACTTATTGTTAGACGGGACGAACTGTGTTGAGTTAAGTGGAAAGAGGAAGTGTTTTTTTACGCTCTTGGATTATTCGCGGAATAATCCCAGCTTTCGCAGTGACAGCACACTAGATTTTGTCTTGGCACTTACTGTATATCCGGAGGATCCAAGTGGATAATAAGCCTAGAGAAATAGCTATATACAAAAGCCGAGAAACCGGAGAAAAAACTTATGGTTGAGAAAGCACCCCAGCTATCTCATATTTTTAAAGAGATGAATACCCCAAAGCGGCTGCGTGAAGCATTGGGAGACCTATCTCCCACGAAAAAACCGAAAAAAGCTACTGAGAAGGTGTAACAAATGACCAGTGAGCCCACGAAAGTAATACAAGAAAATATTACGGGTCAACATAGCGCATGTAAAAAATGGGTGGACGTTGTGAAAAAGAAGAAACCGTTTCAGAAGAAAATTAGAACGAAACCGGACGCCATCATAATAACCAAAAAGGAAGGTGCGTGTTATGCTGATATTCTTCGGAAGATAAAAAGCGATAGCGGTCTTGAAGAGTTGGGATCAATCGAGACCTAAATACGGAAAACGATGAAAGGAGACCTACTCATCGAGTTGAAAAATCAGGCAGACAAGAGAGCCGATTCATTTCAATTCGTCTTAGAGGGAGCGGTGGGTGAAATGGCGCTGATACAGCCAAAAACCCATAACTTTACAATCGTGTGTAAGGACTTAGACGAAATTACAACACCGGAAGAAATCTGCGAGGCACTAAAAAACGAGTGTGGGATCCAAATCCTGGAAAAATCAAGCGTCAGAAGTATGAGAAAAACCCGAAGTGGCACACAAATAGCTCTTATTTGTCTGCGCGCTCAGGACGCTAAAGTTGCACTAAAATTAGGCAAAGTGAAAATAGGGTGGTCTATCTGTCGTCTCCGAGAATACTCACCCATTACCCGACGTTCTAGATGTTTCGAACAGGGTCATTTAGCACACAAATGTGTCAGTCAGACTGACCGGTCTGCCCTCTGTACACGCTGCGGAGCTGCAGGGCACGTAGCAAAGGTGTGCAAAAATGCCCCGAGCTGCATGAAAGGGAGAGCGCTCCGTCTTAAGTATGACATGTCCGAAGCACGTACAAATGATGAAAACAATGAAAAAATGAGGTTATTACAGCTAAACCTTAATCACTGCTCTGCAGCACAAGATCTGCTAAAACAAACAGTTCAAGAAGAGAACATAGATGTCGCCTTACTAAGCGAGCCATATAGACAGCGTTCCGAAAGCTTCTGGAGTAAAGATAGAAGCGGCAAGGCAGCAATATGGGGCTGCAAAGGACAAGCTTTTTCCTCCCGCTGCAAAGAAGCCCATAACGGCTTTGCATGCGCAAAGATACAAGGTATATATTTTGTAAGGTGCTATGCTCGTCCAAGCGCAAAATTAGAGAATTTGAAGATTTTCTCCTGGAGCTGTCGCTAGAGACCAGAAACAAATCACCAATAATAATAGCGGGTGATTTTAACGCATGGTCTACTGCTTGGGGTAGCAGAACTACAAATCACCGGGGTCGTCTCATTCTAGAATTTTTGAGTCAAACAAACCTCACGATTCTTAACAATGACACAAAAAATACGTTTCAAAAGGGTAATAAAGGTTCTATAATAGACCTAATGTTTGTTAACGACACGCTTAACAGACATATTAAGTGGAAGGTATCAGATATTTACACAAATAGCGATAAAATGGCTATAATCGCTGAAGTTTCGTTCTCCCAAGAAAAGGAAATGTTTCGGGAGAATACCTCTCGAAAACGCAAATGGCGTGAAAAGGAATTTGATACTGACGTCTTTGAGAGCGTCTGGAGTGCGGGAAAGGCACCAGGCACCAGGCGAAGACGCCACGCACTTAGTATCCGCTGTGCAAAAGGAACTAGTTGCAGCAGGCGACGCAGCTATGCGCAGGACGAGATACAATAACAATGGAAAGCCGGTATACTGGTGGAGCGACGAAATTGCCAAGCTGAGAAAGCTCTGTCACTCAGCTAGAGGTCGCGCACAGCGAAACCAGGGACGGGAAAACGAAATCCGCCTCAGGGAAGCAATGCCAAAAAAAGCTCCTGAAGTCAGCCATTATCCGTAATAAAAGGTCCTGTTTCGAAAAGCTATGTGAAGGAGCGAGCCTAGACCCCTGGGGATCGGCACACAGAATTTTAATGTCGAAATTCAAAATTAAGTCGCAGCAACCTAAGAACGCATCGTTTATGAAAAATGTTGTCGAAGCGTTATTCGCGACACATGCTTCCATTTCTTATATTGAGCGAAACGAAGCTACGGAGCCACCACTATTAGTCACAGAAGACGAACTATTGGCTATTGCGAAAAAAATTAAAAACTCTGAAGCGCCTGGAATATATGGTATACCAAATAGAGCCCTTAAAGAAGCCATAACTCTTAGACCCAGTTTATTTGTTAACATGTACAATGCGCGTATATTAGAAGAGGTGTTCCCCAATCCGTGGAAGATCAGCGCCTGGTTCTACTCCCAAAGCCAAAAAAGCCGCCAGAAGAACCTTCATCATATCGATTTCTTTGCATTGTAAGAAATCGCTTGGAACTAGCAATCCAAAACGCCGGCGGATTATCAGAGAGACAATACGGCTTCGTAAAAAAGAGACCCACTATTGACGCACTACGAGAAGTCGTCGATATTGCGAAATGTGCAGTAAGTGGCAAAAGATGGAAAGGTGGCACAAAAAAGTACTGCGCGCTAATTACCCTGGATGTCAAGAATGCGTTAAACTCGGCGAAATGGGCAGACATAATCAAAGCTCTGGATAAAATACGAGCCCCGGAATACCTCATAAACATAATAACATGTTAATGGGTTGTCAAAAAAGTTTTGCGGTATTTTTATTGAATCAATTCGTGTGGCACCCATACATCAAGGTTCTTAGTGACTCCAAGCTTCTTCAAATGGTTTATAACGGTTTGATGACTACTATGCCGGTCTCTTTCAACCAATTCAGCGATTTTATGGCAATTTTCGACGACAGGCCTTCCGGAGCGTGAATAGGACTACGCGCTTTCAGCGCCAACTAGCGAAAATACCGCAAGACTTTTTTGACAACCTATTATTTTAAAAACAGAAAGCTGATTTATAATACGGATGAAGGCACCAAGAGCTACTCTATCACGAGTGGAGTACTCCAAGGCTCAGTGTTAGGCCCACTATTATGGAACCTTATGTATGACGGGGTGCTAAGAAGACAGCAGCCAACAGACGTGAAACTAGTAGCTTATGCGGACGATTTCATGGTGGTAACAGTCGCCAAACAATTAGCCGACCTGAGAAATAAATGTAATGAGAGCTTAAGTAGTCTACGCCAATGGTTCTGTTCTATGAGTCTGAAACTGGCGGAGGAAAAAACAGAAGTTTTACTGATAAGCAGTAGGAAGATAGAAGATCGAATAGAGTTCACCATTGGGGAATACAAGATTACTTCGCAACCGCAATTGAAGTATCTGGGAGTGATATTAGATTCCAAATTAAAATTTAAAGAACACTTGAAGTATTCTTACGCCAAGACAAACAAAATTTATAATGCCCTGTCGAGAGTGATGACCAATAGAGGCTGTGTGCGTTCCGCCGGCCGGTTCTTAAAAGCGAAGGCAATGAGTTCCGTAATACTGTATGCGGCACCAGTGTGGATACAGGCAATGGATACAAAATTGTATACTAAACAGATTATTGCAGTGCATAGACTTTCTGCAATTCGGGTAATAAGTGCTTTCCGGACTATATCAACCGATGCTGCTGAAGTATTAGCCAGCATGCCGACCATTGACATCCAGGGAGATGAAATCGAGCTTTTATATCAATTATCAACGCCTAAAACAGTATCGGCTAGGACAGAGGAGAGAAAAAAGAGTACTAAAATGTGGCAGGAGCGGTGGAATTCCTCATCGAAAGGGCGCTGGACCTATCGACTTATACCGAACATCCACTCGTGGATGGGGATTTAGATTTCCATCTGACCCAAATACTTAGTGGACATGGATGCTTTAGAAGCTAACTTTTCAGATTCCACAATGACATTAATCCGAACTGTCCGACGTATACAGAGTATATTAAAGACTCTGAACATGTATTATTTTATTGCCCTCAATTTTCGAATACAAGGGAAAATCTAAAAACCACACTCGGTGGTAGTTTTACGATAGATAATTTAACGACACTCATGTGTCAGTCGACCGATAAATGGAAAGCTGTCAGCGAAGCGTCAGCGTTCATAATGACCAAACTGAGATCTTTTCAACAGACGAGGCGTCCGACAGTCCGAAGTAATACCTAGCCGGTGGTTTCGTGGGAGAGTCCTAAGTTGGGAGTAGGTTAGGTTTAGCGAATTAAAGTTCCGCACTTCGGCTTTCGATGCTTCCCCCTACTATAAAAAAAACATACATGAGTAAATGTAAAAAATTTAAAATCAAAATTGAAACGAATCTCGCGGTTACAATTATAATTGTGTCGACTTTAGAATATCATCCCAGAATTTCGGGAATAAAATGGGTATGGTCGGATAGAGCAAGTTTTTCAGATCAATATTGCAATCCATTAGTTGATGTTAAATAAATATAATTGAACAATAAGTTAGATATTAAAAAAAAAAATCGCAGGAATTAGTGAAATCTTAGTGGACATAAAAATGCGAAATATAAGTGTAAAATTAATTTTAATTTGAAAAATACGTTATTCAAATAGTAATACGAGTATAACTATATAAATATATTTTTGAACTGGAGAACCTCCTCTTTAAATCAAAATGTTCATTTATTCGTCCAAGATATCTGTGTGTTTCATAATGAATAAAAGTGAACATAGTTCGAATATACATATACGCATTTCTGCTCCAAAGCAGGATTTTAAAAATTAAAATTAAATAACAGTGGTCTCGTACAGTTCTACTTAAAAACATTATTTATTTTATTTTTTTAACTATTTATACAGTCTTGTCCTAAGTGCTGAAATACACAACTTCTTTACTTGAATGTTGATCTCAAGAAGATATTTCGCAAGTAAAAAAGGTTAAATTGTCAGCCCTAAACAGAAATACTATTATTCGGTAAATCAGTAAATATTTCCCTTATGTTTTCTCATTTTGGAAAAAAAATTAAGATGCAGATATTCTCTTTTAAAAAGACACTTCTCAAATATATTTTCCTCCTGGGATATACAATTTGTAAGTATTTACAAATCAAAAATCTTTATCTAATAAACTAATATTTGTTCTTATAAACTACTAAACTAAATATTATTAACATAAAGTACTAATATTTCATTTTATAAATTAATATTTTCCGTACCGATAGATAATAAAATTCTTTTAGTTTTACTTATTCATCAACTTGTTTATGATTTTTCATAGAATGAATTTCGATGACCTCGTGGAAGGAATGGATTCGGAAGTGAAATGCTCACAACCGTTGAGCCCCCATAGAGGTTGTACTGAACATAAATATTTAGAATTTTCTAATAATATTTTTTTACAGATAAAGTGTTTAAAAAATATTTTATAATCTCTTTTGCGCTCCTCCAGTAGAACCACAAAAATTGTGATACCATCACCATCGTCTGGCGGCCATGCAGGTATAATATATTAATATATAAGTATATTGGTATTTGCTTTAAAAAAATACATTTATGTCTTTCAGATATAATCCAAGAGCTGGATGCTCTTGCGACCTGTCTCACTGCCTTTGAAAAGTCCCCAACAGACAAAGTAAATAACGCAGTATTACATTATCAAATTAAAACAGAAGCAAATTTTTATAGTTAAATTTTCTAGATGCCAGAAAAGGCCGAGGTACAGGCACAGAGTAAATTATTGCATGAATGTCGTGTCATAGCGGCAAAGATGCACCATTCAATTAGCCGCATCACCGGTGACTTGGAGGACGAGCATTAAGTGGAGCTCGCTTTGAAACTGCCCATGTCATCGGAAGAGCACGTGCGCTTCGTGGAAGACAGCTTTCACAAAAGGAAAGCACGGATGCTATGGTAAATATTTTGTTTTTAAATAATATGCGATTGTAATATAATTTACTGTATTTTTTTTTTTCAAATGCGGCTAATATTGAAGTCAAAGGGCGTAAAAGGCAGTGTGGACGGCGTACTGCGTGGTATGTTTTCAGACGATGCAATGTACCATTACAATTTAGAGGGGCGCGAGGAGAAGGAATTAGTTTTAAGTTGTACATATTTGCTTTAATTTGTATAAATTAGTTTTAAGTTGCACATATTAGTTTTAAGTTAAAGTTTCTAATTTTACTTTTACAAATATGAATTTTTAGAATTATAACTTTTTTACTGAAATTAACTTATTCTTATGTTTAAGTAAATATGATTTTGTTATTAAATAAAGCGAAATAAAAAAAAAAATTGAATTTTATTTAAAATAATTGATTTTCCTAGAAGTAACAAATGGGTAACAGATATGCTTGTTACTGCTTGTTCCTGCTAACATGTTTAAATGTTAAAGGTAACAAACTGATAACAAAAATAATAACACTAATGATATTCGGGTAACAAATACGTTTTATTATCCATAACACATAGGAAAGCTATGCGCTAACAAAAGAATTTGTTACCCGTAACATACTGTAAAGATATTTGCTAACATATGTATGTATTCTGTTAGAACAAGGCAGCATGCGATATTTGCCATTTGTTAGAGCAAGATAACCATTGAACATCAAATAGCTATGTGTTACTTTTTTCCCACTCTCTGAACAAAAGCAACAAATATTTTAAATATTTAAAATTGAACAAAAACAAGTCGCTTACACGTTTGTTAACAGCTATCCGTCTTGCAGGGCCTGATGAAAGGAGTGTCCAAAAGGGTGCTGGTGTTTGTACCAGTATTGGGGACTGCGTTTTTTCTTGGGCGGTTGTAGTATCGAGTTTTTAAGCCCACGGATCGGTTCGGTGCAGGGCCACATCTGTTGACTCAGGATCGTTACGGGGATATCGCTCCGTCCGGCGGCCAATAGAGTAACCTGTTCCAGTCAATTGGCTGGGGATGTGGGCTGTACCACTGCGATAGCGCTTTAATCGACCGCTTGGGTAGTCGGTGCTACTGATCCGATCGGCACTGGAGGCGCATCCTCCGGCGCGTGCAGATGCACACACGCATACCTTGGGCGCTCTAGCTATGCTCTAAGCTACCGGGGGGGTCGGCAGGTCGCGGATAGCCGAACGGCCTGTAGTGGCAGGTTAGATGCGAAATAAGTCAAAACGAATATGTGTCCCCTCATCATGTTTGGACATGATGAAAGAAAAACAAAATCCAGGCGCGACGGACTCATAATGGTCAGCTTCCTGGTCAGCGTCTGTTCACCATGTTAGGTGCGGCTGATATTACAACTTGACCGGTACACAGCGTGGCGCACTGGGAGTCCGTGGTTATCTTGACAGCGATGTCTTCCGCTGGTAGGATGGAAAAGGTGATGTGAGCTTGCTCTGCTGAGGTGTTAGCCGCGTGGTGTATCAGTAAAAAGCCACTTCGGTCCCTAATCAGGGAGTGTGCATTGGGCACAGGAGTAGTAGCCTGCGTTGCCCCGGGCGAGCGGTGGTCCGTCCGTGTTTTCCGGGACTGGCAAAGCGAAGGACAGGCCTCAGGGAACTGGGGTAGGAGCATAGTTTCCGAGGGCACACCTGTTTCTGTCTATTTCGGCCCGCCCCCTACACACGATGCGCTGTAAAAAACAAACGGAACTAAAGATGACAAACACAAAAGCAGCAGTGTACAAGACTGCTTCACGAGCAGCGGAACTCAAAGCCCTGGCAGTAAGATACCAGAATCGGAACAATCCAGGAGAACGCCGAGTAGTTTTTTCGTCGAAGCTGATCCCTTTAGGCGCGCACAAAGATTGATGCGATCACCGAAACAGGGGCTCATCGAGGAAAGGCCTAAAAGTGAAAAGATCGTCGCCACCAGCGCTGCAAGACAGCACGCTTCGGGCGGGACTAACGCAACCAGAAGAGGTCATTATGGCTGAATTAGGAGATATGATCAAGAGGCTAACGGAAGCAATGAAACTGCCTCAACGATCGATCAACAATTAGATCCGGGGTCTGCTAACTTCTGTCACAAAGCTCCATGAACGCACCCAAATAGAGTATAACAAAGTTAAAGCAACCATGCGAAATGTTCCTTTGAGACACACAGGAGTAGACTCAACTCCAAAAAGGCCCCGCGAGGATGGGCAGCAGACGCGAAAGACCCCGCCAAAAAAGAAAGCCAACTAAGAGGAAGTCCAAAAGAAGACCACTGCGTGGAAGAGAAATGAAGGAAACATTCCTACAAAAGAACGGAAGGCAGAGGAACAGGGAAGTGAATGGACGCAGGTGAAACCAAAAACAAAAAACATAATTAAGAAGACGGCTTCTGCTCCAGTTCCGACGCCCGAAGCAATTATCATTGCGCGCACTGGAAACATGTCATAAGCGATATGCTTAGAGCCGTCAAAAAGGAAGATGCTCTGAAAGAGCTTGGAGAAAACGTTTCGCGGATGCGGAAGACGGCAAAAAGCGAAATACATAAAGAAGGCCTAGATGAACACGTGAGCATATGAAAAGGAAATATGCAAGGTTCTGGGCGACCAGGCGCAAATAAGTATCCTAACCCACAAAGTATCAGTGGAGATCCGAGACTTGGACGAAATAACCACCAAAGAAGACATAGCAGTGGCAATACATTCACAAATCAAAGAGCTAAGTTCCTTTGACGAAAATGCGATCAAAACCATGAGACAGACGTACGCGGGCACGCAGACGGCAGTCATCAGCCTTCCCGTAGCGGACTTAAAACGGCTTCTTGACGCCCATAAGATCAAGATTGGATGGGTGTTCTGCAGAACAAGGGAAAAGCCGAAAAAGGGCATTTCGCAAAGAAGTGTGATAAAAGCCCATCGTGTGCAGCATGCAAAAGCAGTGGGAAAAAGGAGGCAGGTCACCGGAGAGGAAGTTGGAAGTGTCCTCAATATGAAGCAGCAAATAAACCTAAAACATTGTGAATCTGCTCAAGAGCTGCTGAAGCAAACAATCTTCGAGGAAAATGTAGAAGTGGCGATAAGGTGTGAGCAATATAAAAACATAAACGCTGGCACGTGGATCTCTGACAAGGAATACAAAGCTGCCATATAGGCCTGTGGGGCGAAGCCTTCCAAGATAAGCCGCTCCTTGGAAGATCTTACCATGCACGAGCGAAAATAGGTGGCATTTGTTTCTGCAGCTGCTATATTCCCCCGAGAGTGTTGCAAGGAGACTACGATATAATTCTCGATGAACTAGTCCGGGACGCCCTCACTACCACGCCAAACGTGATAACAGGCGATTTCAACGCATGGGCAGTTAAATGGGGTAGTAGCTACACAAACACACGGGGTAATGCTCCACTCAAAGCGTTTTCTGTGTTAGACGCCGAGCTGCTCAATACCGGCGGTAGAAATACTTTGGAAAGTAATGGACGTGGATTGATAATAGATATCACATTCGCCAGCAGCGCACTAGGTCGATCTACAAATTGGAAGTTGAGCGACTTTTACACACACAGCGATCACCTGGCCATCTTGATGGAAGTCCTCAAACAAATACAAACTCGATCCAGCGTAAAAAAAATTGCAGAAAAATGGATGGAAGATGGAAACGTTCGATGACGAAATTTTCAAACTTATGTTGGAGGGGAACCTAGATGGTGCGAGCGACGTTGACCGACAGGCTGAAAAACTGGTGAAGCACATAAGTAAAGCCTGTGATGCTGCTATGTGTAGGAAAAGGCACAACATAACCCAAAGGCCCGTATACTGGTGGAACGGGGAGATCAGCACATTGAGAAGTGAATGCCATAAAGCGAGACGCCTCTGCCAAAGAAGCCAAGGTACGCCACATCACGCAAGATTGCAAGAAAGTTTCAAAAGAAAACGTAAAGAACTGAAAAAGGCTATCAAAAAAAGTAAGTCCTCGAGTTTTAAAGAACTATGTAAGAAGGTGGACGAGAATCCGTGGGGTGACGTGTATAAAATAGTGATGGCGAAAATCAGAGGGGGTAAAAGTCAAGCACCAACCTGTCCGACCCTCCTAGAAAAGGTGGTGAAAACGCTTTTCCCATCGCAAGAACCACAAACTAGTAGAACGATACCAATGGTGATGGAATCTCCAAATGTAGACGAGAAAGAGGTAATGGAAGTGGCGGAGAAATTTGGCAACTCAAAGGCTCCAGGACTTGATGGCATCCCGAACAAGGCACTGAAAATTGCCGTCAGGCATAGCAAGAGGGCATTCGCCAAACTCTACACACGATGTCTGAATGAAGGAGTGTTCCCGAAAGTGTGGAAGAAACAGCGGCTGGTTCTTCCTCAAAAGCCAAATAAACCGGCGGGAGAGCCGAGTGCGTATCGCCCACTCTGCATGATCGACACGATAGCCAAAATACTGGAAAGACTAATTTGCACACGCCACCTAGAAGAAGGGTCTCCAGGGTTATCTGAAAACCAATTTGGATTCAGAAGACATCGGTCCACTTTAGGCGAAGTTTGAAAAGTGACAGACATTGCGGCCAAAGCCATAGAGGGCACCAGATGGATATATGGAGATAAAAAATACTGCGCAGTTGTTACGCTGGACGGGAAAAACGCTTTCAACTCGGCGTACTGGCCACATATACTGAGAGCATTAGAGGCAAGAAACACCCCGGGGTATCTTCTGAGGACAATTAGCAGCTATTTTTCTGACAGACTACTGCTACACGTCACCGATGCAGGGCCAAAAACCTAAGCGGTGACAGGTAGAGTACCACAAATCTCCGTACTAGGTCCACTACTTTGGAAAGTGCTGTACGAAATTGTGCTACCATTACCGCTGCCAAAAGAAGCACAGATAATTGGCTATACGGACGACATTGCCGTAACGATCGAAGCTAAAGAACTCTTGCAGATACAGAACATATGCAATGAGACAGTAGCGAAAATTAAAGACTGGCTTACGAGTACGAAGCTGCAGCTTGCAGGTGAAAAAACAGAGGCAGTGCTCATCACGAGCAGGAAAAAGCTAAAAACGGTCACTCTGAACATTGATGGATATAACGTTGTAACGCAAAATTCACTGAGGTACCTTGGTGTTATGATCGATACGAGGCTCAATATCAATGCGCGTATTGAAAAGGCTTGTGGTAAGGCGGCTAAAGTGACTGCGGTCCTGTCGAGTATCATGCAAACATTGGTGGCCCAAGTCAAAATAGGAGAGCTCTGCAGGCTAAAGTTAGCCAATCAATGCTTATGTACGCAGCTCCGATATGGAGGATAGCCCTTCGTCAAAAAACCTGTGTCAATATGGCTAAGTTTGTGTCCAAGTTATGTGCCCTTAGAGTTGCCTGTGCATTTAGAACAATGTCGCACGTGGCGAGTGCTATCATATCTGGTCTTATGCCAACAGATATAATGGCCTCTGAGTTAAGTAGAGTCTACTGTAAAACGAAAGCCATACATAGGCGCCTAACGGCCGACGAGCGCAAAAAGGAGAGGAAGATAAGTCTCGAGGAGTGGAAAATTCAATGGGATGCGGCAGACAAAGGAAGATGGACATATAGACTTATTAAGAATGTACCGGCCTGGATTGACAGACAACACGGGGAGACAGATTTCTACTTAACGCAGTTGTTATCGGGCCATGGCTGTTTCAGGGAATACCTGCACAAATTTGGCCATGATGACGAAACACACTGTTCTTTCTGTGGGAATGCCACAGAAAACGCAGAGCACATCTTTTTCTCCTGCACGAGGTATGCAGTGGAGAGAGAGACCATAGAAAAGCTAACAGATGAAAGGATGACGCCCGAGCTTGATCCTGCAAAGTAGTACTTAACGGCGGTCCCGCAGGTCCGAATACAAGCTACAGCAGCCGTAGCTAAGGGCTTAGTACGCAGGCATACGAACAATATGAATCGTGCATGCTACCAGCCTCACACTGGCAGTATTTTTAGAAGATTCCCCCTCCGATAACAAAAAAAAGTAATAATAATATAAGAGAACGTATATCATAGAGAAGGTTCACGGCGCGGAGAATGTAAAAATATTTTTGGCTAACTCGGTCGAGATGAGGGATTTTCACCACTGCCTGCTCGGTAGGAGAAATTTTAACAGTTGCGCTTGAACAGAGCTGAGCATTCAACGAAAATTTGGTCAGAATTATATGTTGCTGTAACAGACGTATGTTAGCTCTTTTGTTGATATTTTTATACGTTTACATGCAGACATGTGTATTCATATGAATTCTTTTTATGCATATTTATGAATACAGGTGCAATTGAAAACTCTTGAATTAAATTACTTTTTCAAAGCAATATTCGTACTTAATGTGAAAAAAGCCCATTTTTTAATTATTGTGGGTGACATACAAAAACTGCAAACATTGGTTTACAAAAACAACAATCGTTTGAAATAGCATCATACATACTTATATGCGTACACATGTAAATATATGCATATGACATTCATACACAAATAATGCTTATATATATATTTGTTTTTTAAGTAGGGGCAAGCATCAAACGCCGAAGTGCGAAACTTTAATCCGTTACACCTAACCTACTTCCAAATCCAGACTCTCCCACGGAATCACCGGATGAGGTATTATTCGTGGGAGTGATAAGACATTTAAGTCTCCTCTGTTGCACGGAGTGTCGGACGCATATTCTGCTCTATACGTTTAAGTTTTGTCACGACCGAGGCTGCCGCTTCACTGACACCTTTTCAATTCTCCGTGGACTGGCACATATGTAAATGTCATCAAATTTTCCACCGTCAAACTACCAACGAGCGTAGTTTTATGTTTTTCCCTTGTATTTGAAAAGCGAGGGCAATAAAAGAATGCATGCTCAGAGTCTTCAAAGCACTCTGAACACGTCGGACAATTCATACTATGTCGTGCTGGAATCTCTACAGGTAGCTTCAAAAAACACCCACTGGCGCAGACCGTTTATGCACTCATTGCATTTGCTCCGGAGGTCGCCACTGCTATTACGATTACTTTGAATTTCTTTCAAGAAACAATTGTTGATTTCATGTTTCTTCGCAAAACCAGGTTTGCCATATTCGCATTTTATTGAAAAAATGTATTAAAAATTAGTACTAGATTTCTTTAGAGCTGCATACCAGAACAAGTAAATTTATCGCAGGAAAGTTACTTGACCGTTTCTTAAGCGTTTTTTTATATGAAGTTTTTACATTTCTTAAGGACTGGATACTAAGCTTAAATTAGTTAAAGTCATTATTATGAAATATATTTCATTTTGAAATGTTGTATAAAACTTATAAATCATCAACAACATTCCTTCAATCGTAAGGAAAATATTTATGTTACTACACACATACATACATACATATTACGCACGAAGTTTAATTTCTTTGTTTATTCTCTCTGGCTCTTATTATGTGGATCATTCACAATGCGTAACCAGCTGTCAAAACTACTTGAAGAAATAATGTAATTTTTTTTTTTCGAGCAATTACTTGAGAGCTGGATACGAAGCTTATTTAAAGAATGTTGTTGATAATTGGTAAGTTTTATACAACATCTCAAAATGAAATATACTTCATAATAATGATTTAAACTAATATATGACGAATTTTACGATTACTTTTAATTTCCTTCAAGAAACAATTGTTGATTTGATGTTTCTTCGCAAAACCAGGTTTGCCATATTCGCATTTTATTGAAAAAAAGTATTAAAAATTAGTATTAGATTACTTTAGAGCTGCATACAAGCACAAGTAAATTTATCGCAGGAAAGTTTCTTGTCCGTTTCTTAAGCGCTTTTTTAATGTGAAGTTGTTACATTTCTTGAGAGCTGGATACTAAGCTTTACGCACAAAGTTTATTTTCTTTGTTTATTCTCTCTTGCTTTTCTAATGTGGATCATTCACAATGCGTAACTTGCTGTCAGATTAACTTGAAGAAATAATGTATTTTTTTTCTTGAGAAATTACTTGAGAGCTGGATAATAACCTTAATGCGGACAAATACAATAAGCTGATATACAATTTGGATTGAAATTTCAAATTTGTAAACGGAATATTAATACACTATACAAATATATTTATTTTAGTTATTTGAAGTCTATAAAACAAATAACTGAAAGTAAGTGTTCATATTTGTCTTAATTTTAACTTAATACTCATCCAAAAATCTGTAATTTTGGTTTGTTTACATTTTCATCTGTCAAAATGAGGTTTCTCGCTTTGCGTACTACTTTTTTTTTTGGGAATAACCTTGCTATTGGGAATGAAAAAAAGGGATGAACTGGCAATGCCTCTAGTTCAACATGCAACCCATGATAGCTAATGACAAGCCTATATAATTATGTTGGCTAAGTCTTCCATACAAAATAAACTAATGGCTTAAGGTTCGTATCCAGCTCTCAAGTAATTGCTCAAGAAAAAAATTACATTATTTCTTCAAGTAGTTTTGACAGATGGTTACGCATTGTTAATGACCCACATAATAAAAGCAAGAGAGAATAAACAAAGAAAATAAACTTTGTGCGTAATATGTATGTATGTACATATGTGTAGTAACATAAATATTTTCCTTGCGATTTAAGGAATGTTGTTGATGATTGATAAGTTTGATACAACATTTCAAAATGAAATATACTTCCTAATAATGACTTTAACTACTTTGAATTTCCTCCAAGAAACAATTGTTGATTTGATGTTTCTTCACAAAACCAGGTTTGCCATGGGTGTATGTATGGTATGTAAATATATACACTCATTGTTTCATACAAAATCTCCGTTGTCACGGACAACCAATGACTGAACTTCACGTTTTGTCAAAAAGTCAATGTGTCGAAGGACTGCCGCGAAGACAAAGCGTCACAACATTGTGTTGTTGGTTGAAAATCCGAGCTGTGTCGAAAAAAATAAACGAACGGCCGCCGATTTTCACCGCTTCCCTTGCCGCTCTAATAGCAGAAACAGTGGAGAACGTAGAATCGTGGCCCGTATCAGCTGATACGACCTATCTTATGAGCGCGCAATGTAATAATATGTTCAGACCGACACTAAATCACACGATTTCGGCTGTTGAATGGATTATCCCACTAATCATAACAATTTATCAATTGGAAATCTGTTACATTATCACAGCTGATTAAGACACTAAAAGGGAAAAAAATGTAAACAAACAAATTTTTTTTTTAAAGCAATGAATCTAGTTTCACCTGAAAATCGACTTAACAAATAAAAAAATGCATCCATTATTTCTATTATATGGAAAATATTTGAAAAAAGACGTCTTTTATTTCATAATGCTAAATGACAATCTTTTCTTTTGATAATTATTAAGCGATGTGACTTCATGTATGACAATAATAGCTGTCTTTTAATGTTTCTAACGGCAGTGAGAACACTTTTGGGTTATGACATGATTAACATTTCTCACAACGCAGGGCTACCAATATCGATATACTATAGTAATTATCAACTTTTATAATTGAATCTGTTCAATATGTTTCAAGATGTTTGAAATTTTCCTAAAATAACTCAAAATCAGACTCGAATGCTATTATTTATAAATATATGAACTATTTTTAATAGTTTGTTTTCAGTTTTGATATGAAAAAAATTGGAATTGAAAACATAGATGTGCTCAAAACTATATATGCGCATTGTTCAAATGAAAACAAACAAAGATGGCTGATTTCTGCGTTTTTACCATAGGCTCAACTGTTCACACATTTTGCTCGATAAGGAAGCAAAAGGAAGGAAGGGAGCAGCGTTTTTGACTGGTTCTGCTATAACAGTTTCGCCACAAACTTGCATAAATATATATGTATGTTCTGTATGAGCTTGCATATACAATCGACGCAGATTTTTGCGAGCCGCATTAAAATATATTTTTTAGTTTCCTTAACAAATAAAGTCAACTCTAGTTATGTACCACGATTAAAAGATACAGATTTTTGTGGTTTGTAAAAAAAAAATATTAATATGGTACATAAGCGACTGCCGATACTTTAACGGGTCGTACTTAACCCTAATGTGAGGACCCGGGTACCTGGGTGTTCACACCACACTTTTCTGCTAGTAATTCGGTGAAATAATTAAAATAGAAATATTAATATGGTACACAAGCGACTGCGGATACTTAAACGAGTCGTACTTACCATTTATGTGAGGATCCGGGTACCCGGGTGTTCACGAGCACACTTTTCTGCTAGTAATTCGGTGAAATAATTTTTTTCGAACTGAGCTTCCAGATCCTTGCGACTTAACTTCCAGCAAAACTATTTCAGTATTCAAAATTGAACAAAAAAAAATTTATGAAGTTGAAAAATATGTTTGAAATTAGGTAACTCGCGTGGAGCACCTGGGTACCCACTATATGAAAAACAATGCAATCATCTGTAAATGAGATTCAATACTGATAAAGGTTTCAACTAGATAACTTGGGATAATAAATAAATAATTACATGAGTGTTAGGCGCACGCCGGCGTCTCCTTTCCCAAAACAGGAAGGATTGAGCAAAACCAAATTAAAATGACATCAAAGGCATGAATATGTTCCTCCTGGACAAACCGTCAACGCCAAGTTTTACGCGGAAGTCCTCAAGAGACTCAAACACCGTCCAATAAATGCGATGTACGAGACAAGGATTGAGGCGAGTAGGTCCTTGGTGTGGTATTTACTTCAGTGGCCATATAAAGGAGCGCAAGTTTGGTGTGAGATTTGGGTTAAGAGAGAGACACCGTCTCTAAGTACTATCATTTATTTCGGTGGAGGAACGTCTATCTACAATCCACATCAAAGCGAAGTTCTTCAATACATCGCTGATTTGCGCCCATGCCCCGACGGAAGAGAAGCATGATGTGACCAAACATGCCTGCTATGAGCGAGTTAATTTTTACATTGAGTAAAAATGAGTCAAAAGAATATATTTTGAGCTGCACCGAAATGTGTACTCTTTATTTATACTCTTAAGACTAACTTATTACATCGTTCTTACTTCTATTTATACTAAATAGTATGCTTACTTATTACTAGGTGATAGTTTGTTCAGATACTGATTATATTATTTGTTTAGGTTCGTTTACATATATATTGCTTGCTTAGATACAATTGCTTTGTTTTAAGAGAAGGTTGTTGTGGTATTCAAATTCAACGTTGTTTTGATACTTGTTTGTTTAGGATTATTTGTGTAGTAATAGTGCATTTCTATTGTTCCAACTCAACGTTGTTTCTGCATTCTGTTTACTGAAACAAAAGGTTGTTTTGATGTTTGTTACGATTATAAGGAATACGTTCCTTAACTAGCGCTTGGAGCGCACTTTTGAGAGCTGCCTTCACCACGATGCCAAAATCGTGTTTGGCGACTTCAACGCCAGGGTGGGCAAGGAAAATATCTGTAGCGTAACAGTCGGTAAATTTAGCCTCCACGAGGAAACATTCCCAAATGGGTTGAAACTGGTCGACTTCGCCGGGGCCCGAAATATGGTTTTCTGTGGTACTATATTCCAGCATTGAAAAATTAACCAAGCTATCGGGCTGTCTTTGGATGGAAAATCAATGAACCAGATCGATCATGTTGTGATAGACGGATGACACATCTCATCGACTCGAACCACTATCTTGTTGAAATCACCCATCACTGTGCATCAAAAACCGCACGTCGACAAACACAAGAAAGGTTCGACGTCAAAAAGGTACCAACACAAGAAACAGATAAACGATTTTCTACTCGACTTGCACTACTGCTCTCTGAGAGCTCTCGTCAACACCTCGGTATAAAGGAACTGTGGGATGGTATTTCAAGCTCCTTACGTACAGCTGCAACTAAAACCATTGGTTTTCAAAAAATGCAAAAAACAGCTGTTACGATGAGGAGTGCCGTGACGCGATGGAGAGAAAACGGACTGCCTACCTTGCAATGGTACAACCGACCACAACACGTGCGGGATGGGATAGATACCGAGAGTTGAAGAGGAAAGTGAGACGAATTTGCAGACAGAAAAAGAGAGAGGCCGAAATGCGTGAGTACGAAGAGTTTGACAAGCTGGCCGACAGAAGTAATGCTCGAAAATTCTACGAAAAAATGCGGCGATTACAGACTCTTGTGCAACACCGAGAGGTGATCTAGTGACTGGTGCCTAGAGCATATTATGTTGTGGAGGGAACACTTCTCCAGCCTGCTGAATGGTAGTGTGAAACCGATTCCCCAATCATTGACGATGGAGCAGGCGTTCCATTGCCCGACCATGAAGAAGTTCAAGTAGCAACTACCCGTCTAAAGAACATCAAAACGGCGGGGCCGATGGAAGAAGAACTGATGGGGAGCATGCATTAACTTCTTTGTAGAATATGGTCAGACGAAAGCATGCCCAACGACTGAAATTTAAGTGTGCTATGCCCAATGCACAAAAAGGGCCCCTAAAATCTACGTCAACCATGGTGGGATAAGCCCATCGCCATTGCAACTAAGGTTCTATCAAGAGTATTGTGTGAAAGATTAAAGCCCACACACAACGCAGAGCAGCTCCGAGCCGTTGATACCAAAAGAGGTTTCAGACAAGGCGACTTCCTTTCACGCACAGCATGCAACATTAACAACTGCGCAGTTGGTTCTGCTTTCTCCAGAATGGATAAGGCAACGAAGCAAATGGGTCTGGTGGTGAACCAGAGCAAGACGAAATATCTCCTGTTATCAAACAAACAGTCGTCGCACTCGCGACTGGGCACCCATGTCACTGTTGACAGTCATAACTTTGAAGTCGTAGAAAATTTCGTATAGCTTGGAATCAGCATCAACACCAACAACAACAACAACGTCAGCTTCGAAATCCAACGCAGAATATCTTTTGCCAACTGGTGCTGCTTCAGACTAAGTAGTCAATTGAGATGCAGAGTTCTCTGTCGACGAACAAAAACAAAACTCTAAAGTCACTCAATATTCCCAACCTGCGATATGGTGCAGCGGCATTGACATAGTTCAGCTATGTTATCTCGTCCGAATGGGCGAAAACACTTCAGCTTTGAAAGTTCTCGGCGCAGTACCCGGAGGGGGAAGCAGGGGAAAAGGAAGACATCCACTCCGTTGGAAAGACCAGGTGAAGAAGGATCTGGCTTCGCTTGGAATCTTCAATTGGCGCCACCTTACGAAAAATAGAAACGACTGGCGTGCTGTTGGTAACTCGGCTAAAACCGCGTAAGCGGTTTCTACGCCAGTAAAATACTTCTTGTATTGGTTCAATAAATTTGTTTAAATCGACTCAGTCCTATTACTTTCCGGACAAGCCATTTATAATTAATATTAATTTTGCCAAAAACGTTCTTTTGTACTTATAAGCACTTAACTAAATTTGTTAACAAATTTATAAACAAAAGGAAATTCTTTATATACTGGATTAACTAAAATTTAAAAAGAATGAATATTATATATTTATATTAACGATATTCAGGAGAATCTCGAATCAACGGATGGAGGACTTACATGTTACAATGTAATTATAAAATAAGTGTTTTGTCTTAACTATGTAATGTTGGTATTGTCACTGGCGAAGCGAATGCATTGGCGAGTCGAATGTTTTAGGCGAAAATTCGCCATATTCATATTGTGACTGGCGAATGAACACATTCGCTCAACTTTTTTGTTGCCATACTAAAATAATTAAGAAATGCCACACGAGTTCATCCGAAATTGACATTTTTGACGCATTAAAACTGAATGTTGTGTGTTTTGAAATTTTACGGTGATTTTAAAAAGCTGAATAAAAATAATTAACAACGTGGATTTATACTTTGAAGATAATTATGTTGAAAGGACAATAATCAAGTTACTTAGGCAGCGACGGTTTATCAGGGATCACTCCAATCCCATGGAACTTTCTTCAGTATTGTAAGTATATATTGCTTTAAAAGTGCATAAAGAAATATCACGTCACATAAGTTTTTATAAACAGATTTAACGAAAACTTTCGGTTAAGCAAGGATGCATTTATGTATGTACTGGACAGCGTAAAGGAAAAATGTCCGACTAACCTAAAATTGTGCTGCGTCCTCAGATTTTTGGCTCATGGGAGCTATCAGCAAACAGTGGGAAATGATTTTTAACTTGGTATTGCGCAGCCCACTGTTTCGTTAATTTTTAAGGAAACGCTCCCAATATTGGAATACACTCTTTGCAGTGTCTGGATCAAAACGGACATAACTAAATAGCAAAAACGAATAACAAGAAGGAAATTTTTCACCAGATCAGGAATTCCAAATGTGGTTGGTTGCGTTGATGGAACCCATGTTGCAATTATTGCTACATGTGAAAACAAGCACTTATATCTAAATCGAAAAGGATTTTACAGCATAAATGCGATGATTGTAAGTAGCAACTAAAGAAATGAATTATTACTTAATATCATTTCGTCTTAAAAAACAATAAAAATTTTTATCAGGCGTGCGATCAGAATATGGTTGTACGGTGTGTTGATGCAAGATATGGAGGATCTAGCCACGACTCATTTGTGTGGAACAATAGCTCATTAAAAACATATCTGGAGCAAACATACCAAAGAGGAGATCTTAATTCGGTTTACTTAGGTAACTACAATTTATATGTGTATGTACATACATAAATACTAAAATTAAATATATTTTAGGTGATTCTGGTTACACGAGTATCTATGGACGTCTTTCCGAAACACTTTACCAGGAACAGCGGAATCAAATTAAAAAAAAAAAAAACATACAAAGACAAGGAACGTAGTTGAAAAGACAATTGGAGTGCTGAAATGCCGTTTTCGTTGTATACTAGGTGAACGTAAACTACTGTTGACGCCGCCCCCGCCACATTTCTTTTGTCACGTCTGTGTCGGCAGAGATATCTCTTCTTCGAAGCTTTTTCGAAGTTTTAATTCGCGCGCAACTAAGGACTAACTAAAAAAGTTGCGTGCTCTCTTCTTTTGCGACAGCCCTGCGATACAGACGTGGCAAGTGTGCTTCCAATTTGTCATATTAAAATTATATATATTATATGAAACCTTTTGTTTTATTTAATATTTCTGTCAAATAAATTTGCGCCGAACGTTTCCCCATGGCCAACCACATCTACGGAATGAGTTAGCACCGTGCTCCACCACCCGAATTATCATTAGTCCTTCGAGCCGGATAACAGGTAAAAAGTTGATTTTTATTTAAAGTGAAAGTGCATAATTTGCCCAATTTAGCAACACGAAAGTTACAGCCAAACATATTTTGGATTTGTACTTTGCAAGCTATAAGGCAATAGTTTGGTTAATTTGTGTATAAGTTATGCACAAAACCCATTGTGCTGTGTGAAGTGGAGACCAAAACTTATTTTTGCACTCTACCCACAAAATCAGAGCACAAGACTGCAGGTAGTATTGTACTTCAATTAAGTACAACAATAAATACACCTGGCAAATGCACTGACTATTTCACTTTGCATATAAAAAAAAACAACACTGTTATTCGAAAAAATTATAAATTTCTTGGACGCACAAACATCGTCTGGAGCATCAACAATCTCTCTCGGTTTTTTTGTTTTTTCTTGTGATTAATTTGAGTCTAGTCGCTCAACTCTGCCTTTCCATATATTGCTCGAATAGCAATAAAGGCAAGCAGCAATAACGCAGCTGCAGTTTTGCGAGTGCAAACAAAAAAACAATATATTAATAAAAAATTACAAATGACACGAAAAATTAGAAAGACAAGTGAGCGACGGCAAGAAAGCCAAACAGCTTAGGCAAAGTAGCACAGGCCAAGCAGCAAAGGGAGAGCAGCAAAAGCAGAGCAGCGCAGCGCCATCCCAGAAGGACAGCAACAAACAGAATAGTGTAGTGTTAAATTCGAAAATAACCCCGTGAACAAAGTGAAAGTGATTAGTTGATAAATCAAATAAGTGCTTGTGAATTTTTATTTGTATTTTTATTTGCATTTAAATAAAGCAATTAAGCACACATCAACTTTGTTTGTGTACATATTCGAAGACTAGGCTTGCAAGTGCATTGGGCCGATTACCCAGCAAGCACATTCAAATTAAATTTGGGAAAATTACTTTGAGAAAACACTTCACTAAATTTGGAAGTGCAAGTGCAAGTGCATTGGGCCGATTACCCAGCAAGCACATTCTAATTAAATTCGAAAAATACTTTGAAAAAATAGTTTACTAAATTTATTAATTTTTTTGTGTCTTCGAAATTTCACGCTTCACTAAGAAACAACGCACTACTAATTTGTAGTTTGTCCGTGATTGGTTCTGTAGCTTTTGAACTTTTGCAACATATTTGCAAATATTTTTTAAATTTTAATTTCAAGTTTCGATCCGATTTTGTGCAACATTTTTGCAGTTCCAGTTCAATTTTCGAACACAATATAAGGCATCGGAGCATTTATCACAGCTGCAGACGCTCTACTGGAGTTTGAGGAGTCTTTTACTCCAACAGCCAACAATCAAAGTGCCTACTCTCTTGAAGTACAACAAGCTGAACTGAAATCTCTGTGGGCAGAGGTAAAGTCAGAATACAAGTTGTGTTTGCCAAAAGTGGATCCTTCGGACACAAGCTCAATTGACGATATTAAGCTTAAATATACAAGCTGTTACCACGATTATGTGTGTTGCGCGGCCTTGATGGGCGAACACATGCACAACCTCACGGCGTTCAACCAAAGCCCTACTTCAAATTCAACGGTGATTCAACCTGAACGGTCACAACCAACGGTAGAACCCGTGAGGTATTCCATCAACTTACCGCCATGTGATACCGAAATATTTCATGGCGATGTTTTACAAGGCCCTCTTTTAGGGATTTATTTGCCGCTATTTATGGGAATAACCCAAGGCCAAGTTATTCCATTTGAATCAAAAAACCCGAGCTATCGTTTCGAAAGCGCCACTGACGAATGACGGATTCGCATTGGCTTGGAATAATTTGTTGAGTAGATATGAGAACAAGCGAGTGCTTGTCAACACACAATTAAATTTATTATTCAAGCTTCCGCACATTTCTACAGAATCTGAGACCCAACTCAGAAATTTACAGCGGGAGATAAATAGCTGCATTTCAGCTTTACAAATACATGACATCAATATAGATAGCTGGGATGCCATATTTACGTATGTGTGTTCTATCCGACTGCCGGACTATACACTGTAGCTTTGGGAACAATCTCTGGATTCGGATTCAGAGATCCCAAAATGGGTTGAGTTAGACATGTTTCTAACCAAACGGGTTAAAACGCTTGAGAGAGTATCAAACCTCAAAGGCGAGTTGAGTACTCAACCTAATATTAAGTCGGCTGATGGTGAAGGTCGGATACCAACCTTGCAGTTAAGGATTGGATCCAAACCCATCGATTCCCATAACGCCAAGACAAACAATATTAAATGTAAACTGTGCTCATCTCAATCGCACATTTTGAAAACTTGTCAAAGATTTATTGAGATGGAGCCTAATGCACGGTTAAATGCTGTCAGAAATCTCTACGTCTGCCTAAATTGTTTAGCTGACTCATATGAATTGAAAAATTATAAAAGTGTGTTTAATTGTAATAAATGTAAACAGAGACATCACTCTATGATTCACCGGGATCAGAGTGAGGGAATAGCTCAGGTATCTGACAGCACAGACACTACTGAGATTTCTACTAAACCTCATGTGGCCTCTATTAAGGTCAATGTTTCAAATGTGCCTACCAGTCGAAGCATACTCTTAGGTACAGCCATGGTGACCATGTGTCACAACGAGAGCACCTTCACTGTCAGAGCCCTGATTGATTCGGGATCTGAAGCCACCTTCGTAAGCAATTGTCTGCAAAAACGCTTACATCTGGCAAGCAAAAAGGTCAGAGCGCGAGTTTCAGGATTGAATAATACCGTATCAGGACGAGTTCAATCGGTATGCTCGATCACAATTGGCTCGCCCCGTAACAAAAGTTTCAGACTAGAAGCGGAAGCGTTGATACTGCCAAAATTGACTGGACTGCTTCCATACAGATCAGTTAACCCTTCAATTGTCTAAAGGTTACCCAATATTCCCTTAGCGGATAATAATTTCTATACGAGTCAAAAGGTTGACCTGTTGATTGGAGCACAGCGGCCTCCACTCGCATCTGTTGCCCCGCCAACAACATGCCACAGCCACAATACAACGAGAATCCGCAAAAGCAAAAAGGCGAAAGAATCGTGATTCCGATAAGCTCTTCTTGCTCTCACTCTACGAGGGGATCAAACGTGTGCCCGAAGAGATACGACTCGATGTCAAGGGCGAACTTATACAGGTACTCATCAATCACAAACACCTGCACAATCCACAGCGTCGTCAACGAGCAAACAAAGTACGACCACCACAAGCGACAAGATACAATTGTCACAGCATGGACAAATAACGCACAGTTCTATCAGCTGCTAAAGAATTATGACGAGGGTGCCGATAAGGTGCATCAGCAGAATGAGCAGCGCAAACTGACGAAGATGTCAATCGCCATGACGGATTCGGACCCCTCTAAACCATGTCAACCGACGTCATCAGTCAAGCATCCGAAAGAAGGCTCTGACCAACGATGCCTCTCCCGCATACAACACGTCCAAGATCGAGCCAGACTCGAGTCGTCTCGCCGACTTCGGCGTGCTGGTAACTTCCTTTTGGATTGGCGGCTTAGCAACGATCGACTGAGACTCGATTCGTCTCAGCGACATTGCCCGGACCGAGCGGAACGCCATTCGTTCCGCCGGCCACCCCATCCGAAGCGAAGGCGTGGACGAGATGTTCGTCGTCAAGCAGATGCACGCCGTATCATTAAGGACAGGCACACAACACTACCTTGGAAGCAAAAAATTGCGCTGTCACCAACCGCTTTTATAGGAGTTCGAACTGCAACCAGGTTCATAACAGTGCGTGCCATGATTAGCCCGACAACAACGAGTTCCACAAGTCAGCGCCAGTCGAGATAATTTTGGGAGCGGATGCCTACTCCCGGCTCATGTTGCCAGGGTTACAACCAGCGGCAGTGGGACAACTCATCGCCCAAAATACGACACTGGGATATATAATATACGGTGTCGTATAGTATCGGCACAATAAAGTGGCTTGGCTGCCAACGCCTCTCACATTTACCGCCTACACAGGATCGAGTTAGACTCGAGTGGCCTCGCCGACCTCGGAAGGTGGCGACTTCGATGCAAATTGGCGGCATGACAATAACCGACTGAGACTCGATTCATCTCAGCGGCATTTCCCGGACCGAACCAGACTCGATTCGTCTCGTCGGCCACCCCATCTGCAAAGAAGACGTGGAGGAGGAAGTGCAGAAGCCAGTTAGTTAAGTTAGTTTTAAGTAATTTATTGTAAACTGCATTTGCAGTAATACTGCAAGGCGGGGAGAATGTTGACGCCGCCCCCGCCCAATTCCTTTTGCCACGTCTGTATCGGCAGAGAAATCTCTTCTTCGAAGCTTTTTCGAAGTTTTAATTCGCGCGCAACTAAGCACTAACTAAAAAAGTTGCGCGCTCTCTTCTTTTGCGACAGCCCTGCGATACAGACGTGGTAAGTGTGTTTCCAATTTGTTATATTAAAATTATATACGTATATATTAAATGAAACCTTTCGTTTTATTTAATATTTCTGTGGAATAAATTTGCGCCGACCGTTTCCCCACGGCCAACCACATCTACGGAACGAGCTAGCACCGTGCTCCACCATCCGAATTGTCAACTGCGATATCCTCCTAGTAAAGCAACTGTGATTGTAAATGTGTGTTAGGCTTTACACAATATTTGCAAACAATATAATGTAAATGATCCTGAACAAGAAACTTTTGTTGATGTAGTAGTACCACTGGAACCAGTTGAAGGAAACTTCTGTGGAACAGCAGCAGAAGACAAATTGCGAATGCATTGTTATAGTGTAGTTGCATCCCTAAAATATATGTAAAATATATGTATATGTAACATACAATAAAAAAACTGAAATTAATTTTGAATTGCAGGAAATACGTTTTTTTTATTTTGAGTATTTAAGTTTTTTTAATTCCAATTCTTTTAGTTTCATTTAAATTTTTTCTTTACGTCGCCTACTTTTTTCATTATTTTCTTCCTTCTTTCTTTCTTCTTTGATTTTATATAGCGCCAATTTTGCTTTTTTTTTAATTCGTAAATTTTTCTGTTATGTCTTGAAATTTCATTGCACACCGAATTAATATTTTTCGTTGTACCGACAAGGCTTTCTTGCGTTTCCGCTTGCTTCTCCAAAGCCTTCATACGCAAATTTTCGCGCTCCTCCACTCTGTTTTGTATGTGCCTGCCTATACATAATGCTAACGTTTCCAATTTCTCTCGCCTGTTCAGGGTGAACCTCGACATCTTCCAGATGTGTGCTGATTTCTACCTCTAAATATGTTGGTACAGGTGCAGTACTACCAAATGCGGCTCCGCTTGGATTCACTGCCTGCTGCAAACTGAGCAACTCGTCTACGGCCTGCTCTAAAGGTGTTAAGCTGCGTTGGGTGTAAGGTCCTCCACCTGTGGCTGCAATCTCTTTCCGATTTTTTGCAATTTCTTTTTTAAATTTCAATTTGTAGTCCAACCAAACCTAAAAAGTACACAAATTAATACGGATACATATGTACATATATGCAATCAAAATTGTTTATTCTTACCTTATTCCATTCGCTGCCACTACGTATTGGAGGGCCGATATTGTTTAACTAAGCCCCAATACCTTCCCACAACTCCATCCTATTTTTTTTGTGGAGCCAAACGGCGCCATTCCTCTGGCTAACTCAGAATTTCTTTCCAGTGACTTCACCATTATCTCAAATTACTTCTGAGTAGTTCGTTTTATTCTAAAAATAATTAAATTTGTAATGAATTAAAAACAATAAATACATTTTCAAAATTTTACTAACGTTTTCTCTATTTTTAATTACACTCTCGAATCGAATAAACTTTTGCCTAATTTTGACAGTTGAGGCGAAACGAATTTTATAAATTCGCAAGTGGCAATACCAAATATTAGTTTTCGCTAGTTCTTTTGCCACTTCGTGGCGAATTTACTATCCGCTCGCTACTCGCAATTCGAAATAGCGAAATTCGCCTAGAATTTCATTCGCTTCGCTGGTGACAATACCAGCCCAAATGTACTATAATTATATGCGACGCTGTTAGCGCACCATAAATATATTGAACATTCTATACGCACTTTAATAACATTTGTTTAAAGTGGCCATACGGCGCTGTGTACACACAAAATCTAATTTCTCTCGTGTCGCCGAATAGGAAAGATCGCGGACGAATCATTTTCCGCTTGCTTGTCGCAGATTTTCACTGTTTGAAGAACGAACGCAAAATGGATTTGTACGTCGTGTATGGCAACACGATTTCATACAGATCGAACGCACACGTGTGTCGTCTATGGCTACCTTTAGGGATGTTTCGTACCCCACCCAATTCCATTTTAAACGTAGTTTATTTGAATGCACCCCATGATGCACCCACTTATTACAATATCACCCAATTAGACTTATGTACACATACTTATATGTATATGTACATAAGTATGCAATATCATGCAGAAAATCGAATAAATTTACAAGTAACTTACTGAACGGTCATGCTCTTTATTTTATTGAATAAAAGTGGACAAAAGTAAATTCATTACTTTTAAAATAAATTAAAATTGGGTAAAATTTACAGCCCTATTCTCATGCCCTCACAAAAGTCACCAACCTCACCACAGTGATGTTTCTCACTATAATGAGGGTTACCTTATTCTGGCGAAAATTCAAAAGCTCAAATGTTCACTATTGTCACAAATATCTGTGACGTGTGAAAGCAGCCATCAGAATACATCTGTGTTTGTTTTGTTTTCTTCACAACATTTTACTGAAGCATGGTGTGGCTGCAGACCTTGGCTTCGAAGAAGTTTTAGAAGAATCACAAGACACCGAAATTGTTTTCGAAAACCCCAATTTTAGGGAGGGTGCTAGAGTAAGAGAACGTTACATCATGTCTTTATAATATACATACATATGTTTGTATATATTTCCAGTGGCGTTATGTACTATAAATATATACATACATATATATATATAAATATATACATATATGTAAGTTACTTACTGTCTCTGTACATTTTACTTCCTCTATGAATGAATAAAAAGACATCTACATATGTTTAAATAATTCATTTTATTTTATTTAATTTTTTTACATTTTTGTTTAATTTTTTACATTTTTATTTCATTTTTTTTATTTTTTTACATTTTTATTATTACTTATCTAATTTTTCAGACAATATAAGAATATATGAAATTATTGTATATATGTGTATATATATTTAAAATTTGCAAAATTACTTACATATGCTGATTATCCATTGTTGTGTACTCTTTTGTTTGCTTATTTTTCTTAAAACAGCTGTTTGGCAGCTAAAAGCTTTTTACCTCACGTAGTGACTTTTTTAAGCTTTTTTCTTATGAGGTTTGAGCAAGAATAGCCTCACAAAATATGCCCCACAAGAGAACTCTCAAATTTTTCCTCTCAACTCAGTTGAGAGGTTTTTTCAGAATAGGGCTGTTAGAATAGCATCTCCGGATTCCGGGGATAAAATGGGTATCACTGGAAATGTGACGATCTCCAGATCACGAAAATATATATATATATATATAATTGCCGCTGACTTATAGTTTTAAAGATATTTGCATTTAAATTTGAAAAGTTGACAACTTTTGCATTGATAATTTGTATATTATGAATAACTTTTTCACTTATATAAAAAATATTTTTTTATTCGATAAGAATATTTTTGAAACAATTTTGCTGAAACATAAAAATTAATTTTACATATTTCCCACATATGTATGTATGTACGTACTTATATGCGTCACAACCTGGTAATTTGCAAGTGACTCGTGTGTCCACGCATTTTGACCAGTGATCCATATGGTCCAACCGCAATTCATTTTCAGTGATGGGACCACTTTTCTGGTGCTTTCTCTAGAAATAATGTATAAGGATTATACTTAGTTATATTTGGCAAATAAATAATTTATTTATCTTTAGTGCAACATCTTTTGATAATTCTGAAGGCCTTCCAGGTGGTGTTGCTTTCTCCATTTTACATAGTGTTTCAACTACTTTCAGACGAAAATCTGCCAAACTGTCTGTAACTGTATTTACTTTTTATGTTTCCACTCGTTTATATAGTAGCCATGCATTTACCACAGCCGTGTCAACCAAATGATAAAAAAAGTCGCATATACCACTTCCTTATATACCTTAGAGGGTATTTTGATTTTGCATCGGCCTATAATGGAACGTTATTATTATTATTATTATTATAATTATTATACATGACTAACTTATATTAAAATTATAGGCTAGTAGTAAGTTAGGAGCAATGGTAGCAAAGACCTTCAGCTCGCATAATATATTAGATTTTATGTAAGGAAAGAAATAAATTAAATTTTATAGTACAGCCGGGTGGATTTGAGATATGCTACGATTTTCTTTACATTACCTGTGTTTGGAGTGGACAAGAAAGTTCAAGGATTATTGCCTTCAAAGAATTTGGTTCTATTGGATTGGAAAAGTGTACAATCTACTAGGATATGGGATATATTAATGTTTGTGGTTTGGTTACAAAAGTGGCAGTATAATTGTGGAGTATTTGTGATGTGGTAACTGTGCGTAATGTTTGTGTATCCTAAAGGAGACGTTCGAATTTTATTAAGTCTAGCCGGTTAATGGTATCGACAATATGTTGGGTAAATGTTTGTAAATTTATATGATTGCTGTTGATAGATTGGTACCATGTAGATGTTTCAAGAAATGTGTTGTTGCGGATCTGTCTGTAGTGTAGTGTAATATGCCTCTTTATGTCTCTCAAGTTCCAGTTTTGTGTAGAAGTTAGGGGACGGGAGGGAGCTGATTTGGCAACGTGGTCGGCCAGTTCATTTCCTTGGATGGCTGAATGTCCTGGAATCAATATTAGGAGAAATTTAGGGTAGTATTCCGTTAGGATATTTCTGATTTTGTGGGAGTAATATTCACTATTTATAGGATTAGAGATGGAGTCTATTGAGGAGAGCGAGTCCGTGCATACAGCATATTTTCCTTCCTTGTGTATATGGTAGTCTAGAGCTTTAAAAATTGCAAAATCTCCGCTGTAAAGACTGAAGAGTAATCGGGTAGGAGGGAGCTGAATATAGTCGATGTACTTGTTGTAACACTGTAACTGGTTGAGTAACTGGCTTTAGACCCATCCGTAAAAATTAGTGTATAGTCCTGTATTTTGCTCAAAAGTTCTGAGAACCGTTTTTGGTACGTTCTGATGGAGGTAGAGGACGTGGGAAAATCCCATTGTGGAAATTTGTGTGTTGTTGAAGAGTCGCAAAAGTAAGGAAGCTGTAAGAGAGAGCATTTGGCTATTGTTTTGGAAATGACGGATTCGACCTTTTGTTTTGTATTAAGATTGGTGACAGTGGATATAAGCTCATATATTGGTGTGTCGCAAGTGAGAAAGGATTTGGAAAGTTTTGCGGTGATGTAATCCCTAGTTGTTTCGATTGAGTTTATGTTGGCTTCGTAGATTAGATTACTGATGCGAGTGGTTCGAAAGGCGCCAAACGCTATGCGAACCGTTGCATTAAGAACAGAGTGTAGTTTATTGAGGGTACTTTTGGCAGTGTATCCGTAGAGGAATATGCCGTACTCAATTTTTTAAAATTATTAATGCTTTTATAACGGATATGAGGGAGCTAATGTTGCAATTAAACTTGTTGCTGGAGAGACATTTGACTATGTTGAGATTATGGCCAAGGGCGAGTAAAAGTGATTCAACATGAGGTTGCCATCGGTATTTGGAGTTGAAGGTTACTCCTAGAATTTTGAGATTGTCTACATCGTTGAGGCGAATATTTCCAAATTGTATGGTACACTTGCAATTACGTTTTCTACACATGTGTAAATGTTGGCATTTATGCGGAGATAGCTCAGCTCCAGAGTACTTGCACCAATCCAATATTTCATCGACTAGTGAATTTATATTTATCGCTTGGTTTTTTATGTTGCTAAGTTTCATGATGATATGGAAGTCATCTGCGTATGCGCAAAAATTTAGTTCCCTGCGTATTGATAATATGTTAGCAAGTTTATTGTAGGCGATTAAAAATAGTAATACGGAGAGAGGGGATTCTTGTGGGATTCCGTTGTAAAGATTTAATGTGCAGGAGTGTTTGAAATTGACTTTAACTTTGATTTGCCTATCTATATAAATAAAAATGAATCGCCAAAATGTATGTACGCTCATAACTTTCATACGACTGAACCAAATTTGATAATTCTTTTTTTAAAATATTCGTTGAGGTTCAGAGATGGTTTCTGCGGAGAAAAAATTTCGAATAATTGCCGGAAAACCCCTAAAAACAGCCCTTTTCTTTTTCTCATACAAACGAATGAATGTTTGTTCGTTAGTAACGCTAAGAGAATGGCTGAACCAATATTAATGAAATTTTAAGAGGTTGTTCCTTGTGGATCAAGGAAGGTTTAGAAATAAAAATATCTTATACTTTTCATGAAAAGTCAGCAAATTGGATAATTCCAAAAAGTAACTTTTTTTCATAAACATTTTTTTTTCAATTTTTGTTTGTTTTGTTTTTCAATATTTTGATTTGTAAATTATTTGAATAGTTCAATTTCGGTCGCTTGCTTTTTTATTCCGGCTATTCAAAAGAAAAATTATTGAAAATTATTCAGTGAAAACTTTACGTGTGTTTCACACAAAGAGGTCAATTGCAGATTGAAATTTGTTACGAAGCCACCAAGAGGTCGCCCTAATATCGGTCAGTGTTCTTTTTGCCATCAAAGTATGGCAGCCCAAGGCAAGGCAAGAAGTTCTACCAAGATGCGGCGACATACGTGCGGAATTATGGATCGCGGTTAATCAGCAAGCGATATGTCACAGCACGTCTTTTCAAACAACTGTTACGATGTTTGATTGACTTTATCTTGAAGCAACGTATATGTGGTGCTGTTGGATGTTTTCCGCACGTACACATTCTTCTTTGGATGATGATTACACCAGATCAGATTGATGAAATCATTTCTCCGGAAATTCCTGATGTAGAGAAAGATCCAGTATTATATGAAGTGGTGGAAACCAATATGGTGCATGGACCTTGCGGTTTGTATGTCTGACAATAAGTGCACGAAACACTATCCATGTGTTTTTCTTTCGGAAACACAAACTGGAAATGATGGATATCAACTCTATCGGCGTCGCTCACCAGACGACAATGGCAGAACATTAGATAAGTGAATATCGAAGTTGACAACACATTGATCGTACTATATTCACCATTATTGTTTAATTCATATTCAAAACTCATATCAGTGTTTAGTATTGCAGTTTGGTGAAATCGATAAAAATACGTTTGAAAGTACGTCACCAAAGGAAGCAACATAGCGGTTATTGGTCTTAAACGATACGGTCGATACGTGAACTGCAAAAAAGCGCTTTGTAGGATATTTACTTTTGCAATTCCTGAACGTTTTCCGACTGTTGTGCGTCTCGCAGTTAATTTGGAGAATGGCCAAAGAGTGTATTTCAGCGCAGAGAATACAGTATAGCCAGTGGAAACATCGCCAGCAACAAAATTAACATTGACGAGTTTTTTCTCAACTTTCGTCAGTCATCTGTTTGTGAGAACAATGCTCTATTCGGAAATACCTTGATATTATGCATGGAATGCATCGTCGAAGAAATAGTTACGCAGAAAGCAAGGTCAACCAGTAGATTGAAATCCAGGTGTCTTATCAACTAATGCATTAGGATGAATTTACACAATCCACCCGAAAAACGACGATTGCTTCTACTTTCGGTTGCTGTTGGTTAATGTACGCGGTTCAACTTTATTTGAGTCATTGCGTACTGTGAATGGTTCGATGTGTGCAAGTTTTGGAGAAGCAAGCCAGCAATTACAATTCCTGGAACACGTTAATCACTGGAATGAAAATGAAGTTCGTAACTTTTCGCGATAATCATTTCGACATATCAGCTTTCAAATCCGCGTCTATTATGCGATACGAACAAAAATAGAATTGCCGAAGACAGTTTACATCGTCTTCGCTAAAAATTGGAAATGGTACAATTTCGGTTGATACTTCCGGTGGTTCGATATCAATTCCATCTTCCCTTTATCAATTCACGAAAGATGAACTCATCACAAATATTCGGACATTGGCCAAATTATCGTAACTACGATGCCTTAAGTGAACGCGCAATGTTAGCTGCCACAAATACCGATGTTGTTGACTTAAACTGGAAGTTTCGAAGTCAAAGTGCGGGAGACTTGCGCTCATACATATCGATCGATCGTCTTGACAATGAAGACGACGCCGTGAATTATCCAGTGGTATTTCTAAATTCTTTGGACAGGCTTGGTATGCCACCGTATCATTTGCGTCTCAAAGTAGGATCCGTCCTTAATATGATCCGCAAGGGGGAGAATGCTTGATTCTACGAGTTCCTATGAGTTCTAACGATTTCCCATTTCAGTTCAAACGTATTCCGTTTCCAGTGAAAATTGCATATGAGATGACAATCAACAGGACCTAAAGATAGTCGCATAGTGTGAGGCATCAATATGGAAATGCTATGGTTTTCAACCGGAAAACCATCTTTTCTGTAAACCTTAACAGAAACCCAAAAATGTTGTTTATAAAGCTGCGTTACATTGAAAACAAAAAAAAAAAAAAAAAAAAACACCAAAAATTAAATGATGAATTTAACTTTCTTTTCATTTCAAAATACATAATTTCACGCAGGACAACGGCTGCGGGGTCAGCTAGTTTCTCATAAAATTTATAATGTAGCTTATTATTTTCTTACCAATCTTCCATTCTAGAAGCTGATCTATTACGGAGTGCATTCCTACTCTATCGAAGGCTTTTGCAACGTCAAGCGATATTATCGAGATATGCTTTTTTTTTGTTTCCTTGCCTGGGGTGGTGGGCTTAATAGCGGATGTGAATGTGGATATATAAGTTCTTTTGGTGATTTTTATTTCCCTTTTTAGTTTGGCTGCAGCTTTTTTGTAGTTCAAGATGTTTTCGTTCGTAATAGACCGCTTCAGCTTAATCCAAAGCTTGTTCTTTTGAGTCTTTAAGTTCTGTAGATTTTTATTCCACCAAGGGACAGATTTCTCTAAATGTCGAACTGATGATTGGGGAATGGATAGGTGTGCGCTTCTTAATATTATTCTTTGCATATTTGCGGCTTCTTTGTTGATGTTTTCACTTACTTCTATTCCTCTAGTAAGTTGGTCTAGTGGAGGTGAACAAAAGGTGAGGTCGATATGGGATAAGGAGTTGTGTGTGTTGAAGTGAGTGGCAGTGCCGTCATTGAGTAGGGTGTAATGAGAGTTATCTAAAAACTTTGAAATCAAGTTCCCTCTGGCATTATTACGGGAAGATTTCCATTTTCTGTGCCAACTGTTGAAGTCTCCAGTAACTAAACGAGGTAAACGGATGGGTTCAAAAGCTTCCAGCAACAGTGATGACGTCAGTTTGATGGCATGGGATATGTAGGTAGAGTTATTGATAAATTTTATTGTAGAGTGAATTATGGCAGATATTGTTTCGAATAGTGTATTGGTATTCAGGGGTTCATATTGTATTTGTTTTTGTATTAGAAGTGCAACTCCTCCGTAAGCTGTTGTTGCTTGATTTTTGTTAAGCATAATATAGTTGACGGGAGTTGGAATGTTATGTGTCGTATGGAGGTGAGTTTCTTGAAAAGTGATTAAGGGTGGTCGGTATCGCTTAATTAATATGAGAAGTTTTGTAGTGATTAACGTAGCCGTTGATGTTCCATTGCATTATTTTAAGAGTCATTGGAAGAGTAGCTTGATTTGTGAGGTGAGAGGATGGTAGGTGCTGTTGGAGATGTGTGGGTATGTGCTGGCTACTAGTAAATTGAGATAGGTTTGATTGTTACTGTATGCTAATAGAAGAGAAAGGTTGAAGAGTGTTTTCCATTTAAAAGAGTTTGATGCTATGCGTAATATGACTACTCTTTGGGTATACGTATTTGTGATCAATTTAGGTAAGAGGGTTAATATAAATGATGATATTGAGTAATAAATTGTTTTCTTAGAAAGAACACAATAATAGCTTAGCGTAGTACATATATATCTATAGGACTACCTCATGTTGTAGTTCCATTGTTGTAGATTCAGGTTTGTTTGTTTTTGTGATTTGGAATTGCGAGTTTCAGAGTGCTGTAATTTCAGTTTAGCTTTCATTTTGTTTGAAATATCTCTGGGAAAAATTTTAATTTTTGTTTCGGTTAAACGCTGTGTGGTGGGTTTAGGCAAAGGCTTCGATGTTGAAGGAGTGACATTGTCGTCTGAAGGTAAGCTTTCATAACTTACTAGTTCTCTTTGTTGTCGTTGCTGATTTATTGGTTTGGTGACGGTGCTACTTTGAGCGGGCGATTCTTGTGTTTGTGCGTATAGAGCAGAGTTGTTACGGGTGACGGCTGAGTAAGATGGTCCGCTATGTTGGTTTTGCTCTTTGTATGTGGATATTGCTTTCCTTCTGTCAACCTTTTCCAATGTTATGATCGCTTGAATCTCTTTCTCACGTACGAATATAGGGCATTTTTTGTCGTATGAGTTGTGGTTGTAGGTTTGGATGCCGTTTTCTTTGCAGTTGACGCAGCTCTTTATGCTTACACATTCTTCGTTGTCTTCGCTGGTATGAAATTCGTTAGCACAGTTAGGGCGTATTTTGGCATTTTTACATATTTTTTCTTTGAGTCCATATCGTTAACATTTTTTACACCTTAGTGGAAGTGGAAAGTAAGGTCGGATTTAATTTTTTCGTACCCTATTGACATTTCAGTTGGCAGAGATATTGAAGAGAAAATGAGTATAATTAGACCAGTCCCCTTCAGTGAGTCGTTGTTTTCCTTTTTAAGTATTTTCTTCACTTCTGTTACGTTTTGGTTTCTCAATTCATCGAGGATTTATTCTTCTTTTATACCGCGCAAATCGTTGGAGTAGATGATACCTTTAGTTGGGTTAAGTGAAGTGTGCTAAGAGATTTCAATGTGTATAGTGGGCGAGAGTGACACTAATTTCACTAATTTTTCGGCTTGATTGTAGTTTTTAGTTTTAATTAATATGTTACCATTTCTGAGTTTTTTGCAAGTTTCCACCTCACTACCGGCGGTATAATCGATTACATTTTTAATTAAGAAAGGCGACACATTTGCGAGTGTATCGTTACTTAATTTTCTGCACATAACCAAATACTTAGGGCCACATGTTTTTTGTTGAATTGTTTTTGTGTGGTCAAAACTAATTAATGGTTGGGCATTATTTTTCCCGGCCGGCGGTAAAATTGGTTGATCGGGCATTGTTGTTGTTGGGGGGTAAACCCCGGCTAAATATCTGGAGGCACTCGGAGGCCTGTCTTTTTTATGTCATGAACTGTATATGTGGCACTATAAGTTTATTGTCTGAGAAAATAGTATTTTATTGTGTGCACAGTGCACAGTAGTAATTAAGGCACTTCGGTTTTGCAAAACAAAAACAAAAGACGAACACTTGTAAGCGAAAAAGATATCTGTCCAGCGCGAGAGGTAGTCAGAGACTGGATAATGGAACGTATTTCGAAGTTTAAAATCAGTATTAAGGCCGTCATACTGTTTTTCAGGGTAACAGAACTGAGTCGATTTAAAGAAATTTAAAAATAAGCCAGTCGTTATAATTCTTAAAAAAATCTCAAAAATCTTCTGCGTGGATGCAGCGCTGCCAGCGCGATTTCCAAGCATTGAATGCGTCACCGAAGGCATTCTCCGGAATAGCCTTGAGAGTCAAGGTATATGCCGCTTGGATCCCCTCTGTCGTTTCAAAATGTTTGCTTATCGGTCTTTTCAGGCAAGGAAACAAAAAAAGGCCCTCCGACAAGACCTGGTGCTACCGAAAGACACCACTTCTTGCTAAAGAAACATCTGGGTAAGCTTGCTTGATAATATCAAACGTCTTTGCCTCAGATTTACCAAGTTTCACACAGAAATTAATCACGTACCTCTGCCCAAACGAATGCTGCATTTTCGGCTTGCACCACTCACAGAAACACGTCGCGAGAAAACGTTTGTCTTGACTTTCCAGGTAATTGGATTTAATCAGCCGCTCCTTTGTTAGCTATGAACGCCCTCTACCCGAATCCAGTCGGTGCGAGCTCGCTCCGATGTACAGTCGCGGCGGAAGAAAGTAAGTACTATAACTTTCCGGTCAAACTCTGTAGTCTCTAAATAATTCTTTCATATTTTTCTTTCAAGGACTGTGCAACTCATGCGTCTATTATAACATTAACTTTTTGAAAATTACGTACGAGTTTGCTATTCATGGCTATATTTATAACTCAAGAACGGCTGAACCGATTTGGTTGAAAATTGGTGTTGAGGTAGCTTGGAACCGCGGGACGAGCATAGAATCGAATTAGTGAAGTGTTTGTGGCTATAAAAGTTAAAAATATAAGTGTAAAATGAATTATAAATCGGAGAAACACGCGTTTAAATAGTGAATTTTTGAGCTTTAAGTGCAAATATCTCAAAAACCATAAGTCAGCTGCAACTATATATGTATATATTTTCTTGATCTGGAGGACCTCCACTATTTGTACATACCCATGCCACCTAATCGGGGGATGCTATTCTAAATCCCAGCCTAGAATGCTATACAACGAAAGGTTAAATAAAGAACGAATAAAGTTTAAATAAAAATACAATTTATTTAATTCCGACTTTACTATCAATTACGGCGTACCTGCGGTTATCGACCAACTAAATAACTTAACTCGCGCATGTTATTACTGATAAGTGATAATATGATTTGAATCCCAGAAAGCGTTCATAAATATGTATGATTAGGGTTACCGCATTTCCTAATTTGTCAGGAAATTCCGTTTCGTGAAAAATACACTGATTCCCTGGTTTCCTCCTGAATCGGAGATTTTTATTTTTATTTTTTCAATCAATCATATCATTCATGGTTGCGTTCCAAAACTCGAGCAGGTGCAACGGGACTAATTTTGACTGAGACAGTTATGGTAACCCTACGTATGATCATGATACATTTGCTAATGAGTTTCAAATGTACACCTATTACAGTTGTAACCAACCTTACAAGCACCTACATACGCACACATATAAATTAATAAATAATTGTGTTAATATCTGGCAACTTTTCTCGTGTACAGCTCTGCTTTCGTGATCTTAGAAACTTCGAAATTTGTTCAATTTATAAAATATTTAAAATTTTGTGGAAATTATCCGAATTGAGTAATCCGTTAAGATAAGTATAACTGTTATATTGTTCTATTAAAGTAATTGTAATTTACTTTAAGTGTGTGTTGGCTAAATCTAATTTATTCCGCGGAGTCATTTTCAATTTGTTGTTGTGCCTCATTTTAAAAAGTGAAATTGTTAGTGTTAATTTATATTGTCTATTTAAATTTCATTCTTGTTTTATTCGTTTCCATCTTTGTCCACAGCTGTTCGCGAGTTTCTTACTTTTCATGTGTTACAGTGCATCTCAAACTGCTCGCCAAATTGGTTGTTATCTTTGATAACCAACTATTTATATTGCATTCATTTGTTGTAAATATTTTTGTCATTGTTCTTTTTACTTTTTTTTATTTAACATTTTTTATATTTTCATTTAACATGGTTTTTTGTTTATTATGACTTGTAACTTTCCGTACTGCTCTGTGAAAGGCAAGTCGGAACGCTTTGTTTCTTGCTGGCTTTGTGATGAGCTTGCCCATCTTAAATGTGCTGGACTGATAGGATATTGGATTCTATTCAGTAAGGGCTTGCGCTGGTCTTCCTTAAAATGCAGGCCAACAGAAATAGAATTGTTTAAAGCTTTTAAGCAGGCGCGCAATGGTTTCAAGGAGATTGGTCGAGAGCTTGAAACCCTTACTGAAAAATTTAGGCATTATGAAACGCTGTTTCAAGCATTTCAATGCCTAAATGTGCGGGAAGAGAATCCAAAACCTTTATCTAAACGTAAACGTCCGTCTGATGAAGATACCACTGTATCTTCCTTAAAGAGAATGCCTCTACCTACTATTGACCTCATTAATCTTGCATCCCCTTGTCCTCAAGGAGAGAAGGTTACGTCTGCTCAAGACACAGAAAAATCTGTTTCTGAGCACGGTAAGCGGAAACCGTGCAAGATCCGCCTCCAATTACCTCCAAGTCAGCTAATAAAAACTTCGTAGTAATACCACGGAAAAAGGTAATTTTTATCTCGAGACTTGCTGCGGATACCACAGTCGACGATATAAAAAGTTACATCTCGTCGAAATTAAAAACGGTAGATACAGACATCCGTAAATACAACAGGGATATTTCGTCGTTTAAGATCGACGTATCCGCTGACAATTTTCAATTGATCCATCTGGGGTCTTTGTGCGCGAATTCGAGCACAAACGTGCTAAGCCCCCTGTAGTTATCTCTAAAATGCCAAGAAATCCCGTGATTACAAAAAACTAGTCAACAATAATTCGCTAATTGTTTGTTATCAATATGTTAGAGGTCTTAATACAAAACTTGCTGATTTATATTTAAATAGCGCTCATTGCAACTTTAAAATCATTGCTTTTACAGAAACTTGGCCAAAGCCTCACATTTTTGATAATGAAATATTCAACAGCGAATTCGAAATCTTTAGACATGACCGGCTGAACAGAAAAGGAGGTAGGGTCTTGTTTGCTGTTCATTCCTCAATTCTATCTGAAGAAGTCGATGTTCCGCATGCAGGCTTCATAGAATTTAAGTACATTCGTATTTGCGCAAATAGTGGCCATATCTTCTTAACTTTACCTTATATACCGCCTCACTCGGACATATCTGTATACTATATGCAGCATGCTTCATCAATAAATAATGTTTTCTCGATGGCTAATAATACTGATTCCATGCAGTGGCGGATTTAGAAATTTGCCGCCAGTAGGCTATTCAATTTTTGCCGCCCCTATTGACCTCATGCACTAGTTTAGTTCACAATCATTATTAATTACATTTATTGTGTTAATGAAATTGCAACATTATGATTTGTCCTCTATCGTCCTCATTACATCGTTTTTTTCGTTATTAGGATGATTTTGAACTAGGGAATAGTTGTGTCAGTTTCTAGATTATTTTTACAACCCACGATTTAGTGAAGAGTGTTTAGTGTTGAGCTACAACACTATATAAAAGCACAGCTTATATAAAATAATGTGTAGTCGGTAAACGTTTAATTGTTAAATATTTTTTATTCCACTTACAATATAAAAACAACACGAACAATATCTATTAAATAATCTGTTAATAGTGACAATGAGATCAATTAAGTTTTACATTAACTTTTTGCGAGATTTTAAATTCGCAAAATTATTAATTATATCGTCGTATGAGATCTTGTTCATTAGTTCTGACTCTATGCACAAAAGAGATAAGGCGTTAAGCTTTTCTTGACTTAAAGTAGATCGTAGATAGTTTTTTACTCGCTTTAAGCAAGAAAAGCTTCTCTCACCTGAACAATTTGTCACAGGTGTACATAGAGCCATACGAAGTGCTATATCCAAGTTTGGATAAATGTTCTCCAAATTCTGTTTTCGTAGAAACAAAGATAGACTTTTCAATGATCCAGAATCTGGTTTTATCAAAATTCTTTCAGAAGAAATGTGACATTGAAAGTGTACGCATTCCTGAACTAAATCAGTTTCTAAATCATTGGGATATATTTTTTCCAAGGAAAGAGCTTTTTCCGTCAGGGTCGTGGGTGTCAACTCACTCATTTTGGTTAGAAATGAAAACTTCTCGTTAAAATCGTTGTAGGCGTTTTGCCGTTTTTCTAACTCGGTCACCAGTCTATCTACGAGGACGAGAAACGTGTTAACTCTGAAACTTTCACTCGCAGTCATTGTAATAACTTCTTCTGATGTTTCATCAAATCTTTTTTTTCTTTTCGGTTGCCTTTTGTGTACTGTTTCGATACGTTTATCTCCATCGCCTTTTCTTCGAAATACTTGAAATTATCTCGTTCAGCTACGAAAAACTTACGAAGTGATTCGTAAAGATCGGCAACGGTGATCAAATCTACGGCGGAAGCCTGAATTTGAACATTCACTTTGTTTATTCTTTCCAAAAAAACATTCCACACAACAACCATTACCGCCGTTTCCAGTTTCTCCAAATTCAAGAGTATTCCCGCCGCTTCTTGTCGCGTTACAGGCTTTTCGGTACAATCGTCTTTGATTGATTCCAAAGTCTTAAGAACTTCGTGCCAAGAATCTCTCAAGCTTTTACACGCGTCCTCCCTCGCTGACCAACGTGTCAGATTCACTCTTTTCAGGGTTTTGCCTTTCCCGATTTCACTCATTAATTTAAGCCAGCGTTGTGTCGAGCTTACAAAAAAAACATAAATTTCCTGTAGCGTCATAAAAAAGCGACATGCTTCTATACACGATTCAGCAGCAGCAGTTGCCACTAAATTCAAAGAATGGGCAGAGCAAGGCACGTAAAATGCGAAAGGTGCTTGATTTCGAATTTTTGCCTGCAAGCCATTGTACATGCCAGACATGTTCGCGGCATTATCATATGACTGCCCACGACAGTCTTCAATATTTATGCCCAGTGTTTCGAGCTCCGAAATAATGACAGAAAACATTTCTTCAGCTTTATGTCCCACCGACGGCAAAAACTTAACAAATCTTTCACACGGTTCGCCTGATTCTAAAACGTATCTAATAACAAGAGTAAGTTGATCTACGTGTGCTATATCTGGTGTTGAATCTATGATTAGAGAAAAATATTTCGCCCTTCGTATCTCGTCTCCAATCTGTTTTGAGACTTTATGACCCATCAAGAGGATAAACTCATCGCAAACGGTGTTTGATAAATAACTGGTACTGCCTGATCCTTGATTCCCAAATCGTTCAATATGACTGGCTAAAAAAGGATCGAATTCCGCTAACAGTTCCAAAATCATACAGTAATTACCGTTATGTGGATCACCGAACTTTTCATTTTTGCCTCTGAAAGCAAGGCCTCTTGAACACAGTCGCTTCACTACCGCAACAATAATAATAAATGGGTCAAATCTCTTTGTGTAGGTATACAATTTTATTTAATTTCTGTAAGACAAAACAAAATGTTTGGGCCAAATTTGCCGCCCCCTAAAATCTGCCGCTCTAGGCTCCAGCCTACTCAGCCTGCTGATAAATCCACCACTGATTCCATGATTGTTTTGGGAGATTTCAATTTACCGTGCGTATCATGGAACTCTATTGTTGATTATACAATTCCCATCAGTACTCGCTTATGTTTTAACGAATTCTTAGATGAAATGTCGGATTTGGGTCTTAACCAAATTAACTTAATTTCACACTAGTTTGGTAAGATCTTAGATCTAGTTTATGTTGATATCACTTCAATGTTCTCCGTTGTCCGATGTGATCCTTTGGTTCGGCCAGAGGACCCATATCATCCTGCTTTGGAAATTAAAATCGAAATCAAAGCTAACTTTGCTAATAATAATACAGAAGACTTTTATTTTCGGTTCAACTTTACGAAAGCTAATTTTAAGAAGATTAATAACGAACTTTCTAAAGTAACTTGGCCAGACTACAGAGGCAATATTGAATTTAGTGCTCCCCACTTTAATGAAACTATTTTAAACTTATTCGAAAAATATGTTCCGAAGTGTGTTGTTACTCAAAAAATAAGTTCTAATTTATGGTTTTCGAAAGAATTATGTAAATTAAAGAATAGAAAATCTCGTGCTCCTATACTTTTTAAAAAAACTGGTTTAGTTGCTGACTACTCAAAATATTCTAAATTGCGTCGACAATTTGCTGAACTTAGCAAAATATGTTATATAAATAAAGTAAAAAATAATATTATACGTAATCCAAAATTATTCTATGGTTTCGTCAACTCCAAACGCAGAATTTCTAATTTTCCATCCACTATGAAATGTAAGTCTAGTATGTCTAGTGACAATCACACCATTTCTAATATGTTCGCTGAATTCTTTAAGTCCAATTACTCTCCAAAATCTCCAAAAAATGCTCCGTATCAGCACAAGTTATGTCCGATTTCTGTCATTAATGCACCTACCATTTCCGAAGCAGACATCTTATATCACTTAAATATGTTAGAACAATCATACAATTATAGCCCAGATATAATTCCCTCATGCTTTCTTAAGAAATGTGCCAAGTATATATACCAACCCCTAACAAAACTATTTAATACCTTTGCATAAGAGTGGATTTAGGTCGTCTATTGAAAACTATAGGGGAATAGCAAAGTTATCAGCAATACCTAAACATTTTGAAGCAATTACTTGTATAACAGACGACATAACCTTCCGGATCTCTTCGCTAATTTCTTGTTCTCAGCACGGTTTTCGTAAAGGGAAATCTACTATACAATAACTAATTAGCTTCAATGTGTATCACATGTATCAACGGGCTTTAGGGAGAATAAGAATACTGATGTTATATACACAGATTTTAGTAAGGCTTTTGATAAAGTAAACCATTCAATTCTTTTGAACAAACTTGATCTTCTTGGTTTTCAACCAATATTTCTAAAATGGGTTGCTTCTTATCTTAGTAATAGAATTCAACAAGTCATATTTAACGATTATTTTTCTGACATAATCAATGTTCCTTCAGGCGTTCCACAAGGTAGCCATCTTGGTTCAATTCTGTTCTTGTTATTTATTGATCACATATCATCTGTTGTTAAGTTTTCAAAAGTTTTATTATATGCTGACGAAGTACAGCTGTTTAAAACGTATACTTCAAACAGCGAAAGATGTCAGTTGCAAACAGACTTAAACAACCGATTTTTTGGTGTGATAGAAATTACATACCATTGAACCTTAAAATATATAAAACGATGTGCTTTTCACGTAGGTCTGTAGACCCTACTACATACGCAATACAAAACTTTAGGTTGGAACAAGTATGCAGTTTTGTTGATCTGGGAGTAACTATGGACCCCAAACTCAATTTTAATCTTCACGCATCTTCCATGGTTTTTAAAGCTAAAGGCGCTCTTAGTTTTGTTAAACGTTGGTCTAAAGAATTTAGAGATCCGCTTACCACAAAAATTCTTTTTACATCTCTGGTGAGGCTTCTGTGGTTTGGAACCCTAGTTACCAAGTCCATTCAGATAAGTTAGAGTCCGTTCAAAAACAATTTTTACTTTTTGCCTTAAATCATTTGCATTGGGATTCCAGGGGGAAGATTTAAACCCCCTTACACTAACCGCTTAAAACTTTTAAATCTCCCGACACTCGCTAGTCGTAAAACTCATGAATGGGTCAGTCTGTAGCCCATCTCTCTTATCTGATATTAATTTTAACGTTCCCGCTCGCTCTACCCGGCAGTGTAGACCCTGACTTTTAAAATTTTCTAGAACAAATTTTGAGTTAAACGAACCATTCCGCCGTATATGTCATGATTTCAATTCTCATTCCAGCACATTTGATCTAACTTACTCACTCTTTACTATTAAAAAAATTATTTTATCTACTTTTAACAAGTAACATTTAAAAATTATAAACTTTAATTTAATTCTTAATTTTGGCTGTTGAAATTTTTGTTTCTGTAGCTGAGCAGATTTAGATCGCAACGCTTAAAACTCTCTTGCCTTTTATGACTCGGCTAATTCCGCTCGCTCGCGGATTGCGCCCCTCGCGTCGGTTGGGCGGGAGGAGGGTAAGCATTGGGTATTATATTAGGTTGTCAATTGTCAATTATTGAATGATTTATTGAATTTATTGAAATGGTTTATAACGGTTTGATGACTCATGCCCAGCTCTAGACCGATGCTACGGCTGCTGCTATCCCGCTCTCTTTCGACCAATTCAGCGATTTTATCGCAATTTTCGACGACAGGCCTTCCGGAGCGTGGCGCATCTTCGACCACCTCTACACCAGAGCGAAAACGTTGAAACCATCGTTGTGCGGTGAAAATGGAAACTGTATCGGGTCCATAAACTGCACAAATTTTATTGGCGGCTTGAGATGTATTTTTGCCTTTATCGTAGTAGTACTGTAAATATGCCGTATTTTCTCTTTATTTTGCTCCATGTTTGCGACGCTATAACTCACGAACGACTAAAAAGAAACAACAATCAATCAAACACGTGTTAGCGCGTGAAATGATCTTTCCAAAAAGGTATAGCATGACCCGATGCGACGAATAAAACTAGAACAACGCGCTTTCAGCGCCAACTAGCGAAAATATCGCAAGACTTTTTTGACAACCTATTATGATATTACTATTGTAGTATATAAAGCTGTTTATGCTTTGTTTTCCCTACATCACATTTAATGTCAAATGTTGGCAAACTAATAAAAACTATATGATACGTGTCATTTACGTTTGCCGGCGTGTTTGCGTCTTCTTTAATAATATTAACTTGCCGGCGAGTTATCTTGGTATTCCTGCTAGAATTTTTATTGCAATTGCCATATTTATCACCTAATCTCAGAAAATTTCTCACGACTTTCTCTGACCTTTTGATTTCATTCGTTAGGTAGAGTTATTGATAAATTTTATTGTAGAGTGAATTATGGCAGATATTGTTTCGAATAGTGTATTGGTATTCAGGGGTTCATATTGTATTTGTTTATGTATTAGAAGTGCAACTCCTCCGTAAGCTGTTGTTGCTTGATTTTTGTTAAGCATAATATAGTTGACGGGAGTTGGAATGTTATGTGTCGTATGGAGGTGAGTTTCTTGAAAAGTGATTAAGGGTGGTCGGTATCGCTTAATTAATATGAGAAGTTTTGTAGTGATTAACGTAGCCGTTGATGTTCCATTGCATTATTTTAAGAGTCATTGGAAGAGTAGCTTGATTTGTGAGGTGAGAGGATGGTAGGTGCTGGCTACTAGTAAATTGAGATAGGTTTGATTGTTACTGTATGCTAATAGAAGAGAAAGGTTGAAGAGTGTTTTCCATTTAAAAGAGTTTGATGCTATGTGTAATATGACTACTCTTTGGGTATACGTATTTGTGATCAATTTAGGTAAGAGGGTTAATATAAATGATGATATTGAGTAATAAATTGTTTTCTTAGAAAGAACACAATAATAGCTTAGCGTAGTACATATATATCTATAGGACTACCTCATGTTGTAGTTCCATTGTTGTAGATTCAGGTTTGTTTGTTTTTGTGATTTGGAATTGCGAGTTTCAGAGTGCTGTAATTTCAGTTTAGCTTTCATTTTGTTTGAAATATCTCTGGGAAAAATTTTAATTTTTGTTTCGGTTAAACGCTGTGTGGTGGGTTTGGGCAAAGGCTTCGATGTTGAAGGAGTGACGTTGTCGTCTGAAGGTAAGCTTTCATAACTTACTAGTTCTCTTTGTTGTCGTTGCTGATTTATTGGTTTGGTGACGGTGCTACTTTGAGCGGGCGATTCTTGTGTTTGTGCGTATAGAGCAGAGTTGTTACGGGTGACGGCTGAGTAAGATGGTCCGCTATGTTGGTTTTGCTCTTTCAGAGAACTTAAAAGTATAGAGAAGGTGCAAATCGAAATCTGTATGATGGTTCGATTGCGCGGCTAACAGAGCTGATAGAATCATAGTAGGGAATTCACCATATTCGCTGCTATTTAGCAGAATTGAGCCGGTTCTCTGGCAGAAATATATGTAAAATGACTAAATACAGGCGAGAATATATAAAGAGAACTGATTTGAGAAAAAATATACAAAGTCACACAAAGAATGTGAAAAAGCATTCTCTGAGTGACATATGTATGCATGCTTATATTGTATTGAATGAACCATTGTCAAATATGCGTGATTATTTGTATCAAATGAACCATTTTTTTCCGAAAAATGGTAAAAATTTTAATTTTTTTTACAAAATCGGGAAAAATTAGGAAAAATTATTTTAATTTTATTTTTATATATTAGTTTTTATTTTTTAATTTTTAAATAAATTAATATTTATTTCGACTATTAGAAAATGAAGATGTGCAAAATGATCTTCATTTCTTCAAAGAAAATTGATGACCTTCATGAAATATGCATATTCGCATTATTTCGTTATCATTTCCATATTTGTGCCAATAGAATTTCTATTGCATATACATACATACTTATATTATTTCTTAGGCGCATTTGTATGTTTACGAAAGCAAATGCGAGCCACATGCATATGTACATACATTCATAATAACAAGTGTCGCACGCGTCTTTTCGCATCTCCGTTGTCACGGTCAACCAATGGCTGCGCCGAAAAAAAAAACTAATGGCCGCCAATTGTCACCGCTTCCCTTGCCCCTGTAGCAGCTTCGCATCCAACGTGCGTAAATATGTATGTATGTATGTATACGCATGGGCATGAATACATATCGACGCAGATTTTTGTCACGGAAAAATATTTTAGACAAATATTATAAATCGACAACTCCTATGTTGCCGCTTTTCTCACTTCTTTCTTAGAGCAAACACCAGAAGATGTTCAATTTATGATTTTTAGCTTTTGCCATAAAATAAAAGGCAAAAATTAAAAATAATTTCTACCGAGATTCGAACCTACGTGTCCATCGTAGCTTTTCAAACGCTTACCACCAACACCACCACTGACAATTACATAGCGTTGTCCTAATTATGATTTGGTTATCCATGAAACAAATATACAATGGATCGCCGATTGTTACCTCTTTCCTTGCTGCTGGAACTGCTTCGCCTTCAAACTAGCGTAAATATGTATGCATATGTAGGAGCTTGCATACATATCGACGCAGATTTTTGCGAGCCACGGAAAAATACTTATTTTAGAATTGACAAATGTTGTAAATCGACAAGAGCTATATTGCCACATTTCTCGCTTCTTTCTGTGAAGAAGCATCAGAAAGTTGTTCAGTTTATGATTTTTAGCTTTTGCCATCGTCGCGAAAAGACGCTTGTAGGCAAAGGCATGCTCGGGGAGATGTTACGGCGTCTGTTTTTATGAATGAAGCGAGGTCGCTTGTGGCATATGCGCCTGCGTTTATGAATGAAATCGTTTTTGTTGTAAAATTTACTACATTTGGGCTTCGCCAATTCGGCTGCCATATTGACTTTTGATGCTTCTGCTATTTAGGCAATTGTTGTTGTTTCGTTGGTGACATATTCACATGTGTACGCATAAGTTTGTATGCTTGTGCATTATTTGTTCGGCAATGTATACAAATGTATGTACATATAAGTACATATGAATGTATGAACATGCAGATCAATGCGCGCACATGTAATATATTGATAAGTAATAAAATCATGATATGAATTTCTGAACGTGCACATGCGTATACATACATATAATCATATGAGTAGATAATAAGATTAATATGATAGAAGATATATGTATGTATTTATATATTGTTGTGCAATGCAATTTTTATTAATAAGAAACATAATACAAAATATTTATTAGTAATAAAAATAGTAAAATCAAATAAAATTATTAAATATTCAAGTCCAAATTGACTATAAATATTACTATGCATGCATTCATACAAAATTATAATCATATCATAATTATGTTTACATGTCAATATTCAATTGCCGACGGCAAAACGCAAAAGCGTACATACATTGCGATTCCCAAGTTCAAAAATTAAAGCATGAAAATGTCACAATGCTGTTGTTGTGAGATCATAAGGAGCATGCATGCATATGTTTATGTCTCTTCATATTCTTGGGTATGTGAGACAGAGAACATAATATGCTTTGTACACATTTTTCGGTGTCAAAAATGAAACAAAATATAAACAAGCAAAACGAAATTCTTCATTGCGAGTTTCTTCATATTCTCTGCTTGGCCATATATGCAATGTCATCATATGCCGTAAATACATGTATTTATTTCTCTTCATTTTCTCTGTTGAGTATGTGGAGAACTGTTAAAAATGTTAACATTTCACAGCGCGAATCTGTGCTTGTGAGGTGAATTCCCTACTATAAATCTAACGAATGTTCGCTGTCGAACCTGCACCTTCTCTATACTTTTAAGTTCTCTGGCTCTTTGTATGTGGATATTGCTTTCCTTCTGTCAACCTTTTCCAATGTTATGATCGCTTGAATCTCTTTCTCACGTACGAATATAGGGCATTTTTTGTCGTATGAGTTGTGGTTGTAGGTTTGGATGCCGTTTTCTTTGCAGTTGACGCAGCTCTTTATGCTTACACATTCTTCGTTGTCTTCGCTGGTATGAAATTCGTTAGCACAGTTAGGGCGTATTTTGGCATTTTTGCATATTTTTTCTTTGAGTCCATATCGTTAACATTTTTTACACCTTAGTGGAAGTGGAAAGTAAGGTCGGATTTAATTTTTTCGTACCCTATTGACATTTCAGTTGGCAGAGATATTGAAGAGAAAGTGAGTATAATTAGACCAGTCCCCTTCAGTGAGTCGTTGTTTTCCTTTTTAAGTATTTTCTTCACTTCTGTTACGTTTTGGTTTCTCAATTCATCGAGGATTTATTCTTCTTTTATACCGCGCAAATCGTTGGAGTAGATGATACCTTTAGTTGGGTTAAGGGAAGTGTGCTAAGAGATTTCAATGTGTATAGTGGGCGAGAGTGACACTAATTTCACTAATTTTTCGGCTTGATTGTAGTTTTTAGTTTTAATTAATATGTTACCATTTCTGAGTTTTTTGCAAGTTTCCACCTCACTACCGGCGGTATAATCGATTACATTTTTAATTAAGAAAGGCGACACATTTGCGAGTGTATCGTTACTTAATTTTCTGCACATAACCAAATACTTAGGGCCACATGTTTTTTGTTGAATTGTTTTTGTGTGGTCAAAACTAATGGTTGGGCATTATTTTTCCCGGCCGGCGGTAAAATTGGTTGATCGGGCATTGTTGTTGTTGGGGGGTAAACCCCGGCTAAATATCTGGAGGCACTCGGAGGCCTGTCTTTTTTATGTCATGAACTGTATATGTGGCACTATAAGTTTATTGTCTGAGAAAATAGTATTTTATTGTGTGCACAGTGCACAGTAGTAATTAAGGCACTTCGGTTTTGCAAAACAAAAACAAAAGACGAACACTTGTAAGCGAAAAAGATATCTGTCCAGCGCGAGAGGTAGTCAGAGACTGGATAATGGAACGTATTTCGAAGTTTAAAATCAGTATTAAGGCCGTCATACTGTTTTTCAGGGTAACAGAACTGAGTCGATTTAAAGAAATTTAAAAATAAGCCAGTCGTTATAATTCTTAAAAAAATCTCAAAAATCTTCTGCGTGGATGCAGCGCTGCCAGCGCGATTTCCAAGCATTGAATGCGTCACCGAAGGCATTCTCCGGAATAGCCTTGAGAGTCAAGGTATATGCCGCTTGGATCCCCTCTGTCGTTTCAAAATGTTTGCTTATCGGTCTTTTCAGGCAAGGAAACAAAAAAAGGCCCTCCGACAAGGCCTGGTGCTACCGAAAGACACCACTTCTTGCTAAAGAAACATCTGGGTAAGCTTGCTTGATAATATCAAACGTCTTTGCCTCAGATTTACCAAGTTTCACACAGAAATTAATCACGTACCTCTGCCCAAACGAATGCTGCATTTTCGGCTTGCACCACTCACAGAAACACGTCGCGAGAAAACGTTTGTCTTGACTCTCCAGGTAATTGGATTTAATCAGCCGCTCCTTTGTTAGCTATGAACGCCCTCTACCCGAATCCAGTCGGTGCGAGCTCGCTCCGATGTACAGTCGCGGCGGAAGAAAGTAAGTACTATAACTTTCCGGTCAAACTCTGTAGTCTCTAAATAATTCTTTCATATTTTTCTTTCAAGGACTGTGCAACTCATGCGTCTATTATAACATTAACTTTTTGAAAATTACGTACGAGTTTGCTATTCATGGCTATATTTATAACTCAAGAACGGCTGAACCGATTTGGTTGAAAATTGGTGTTGAGGTAGCTTGGAACCGCGGGACGAGCATAGAATCGAATTAGTGAAGTGTTTGTGGCTATAAAAGTTAAAAATATAAGTGTAAAATGAATTATAAATCGGAGAAACACGCGTTTAAATAGTGAATTTTTGAGCTTTAAGTGCAAATATCTCAAAAACCATAAGTCAGCTGCAACTATATATGTATATATTTTCTTGATCTGGAGGACCTCCACTATTTGTACATACCCATGCCACCTAATCGGGGGATGCTATTCTAAATCCCAGCCTAGAATGCTATACAACGAAAGGTTAAATAAAGAACGAATAAAGTTTAAATAAAAATACAATTTATTTAATTCCGACTTTACTATCAATTACGGCGTACCTGCGGTTATCGACCAACTAAATAACTTAACTCGCGCATGTTATTACTGATAAGTGATAATATGATTTGAATCCCAGAAAGCGTTCATAAATATGTATGATTAGGGTTACCGCATTTCCTAATTTGTCAGGAAATTCCGTTTCGTGAAAAATACACTGATTCCCTGGTTTCCTCCTGAATCGGAGATTTTTATTTTTATTTTTTCAATCAATCATATCATTCATGGTTGCGTTCCAAAACTCGAGCAGGTGCAACGGGACTAATTTTGACTGAGACAGTTATGGTAACCCTACGTATGATCATGATACATTTGCTAATGAGTTTCAAATGTACACCTATTACAGTTGTAACCAACCTTACAAGCACCTACATACGCACACATATAAATTAATAAATAATTGTGTTAATATCTGGCAACTTTTCTCGTGTACAGCTCTGCTTTCGTGATCTTAGAAACTTCGAAATTTGTTCAATTTATAAAATATTTAAAATTTTGTGGAAATTATCCGAATTGAGTAATCCGTTAAGATAAGTATAACTGTTATATTGTTCTATTAAAGTAATTGTAATTTACTTTAAGTGTGTGTTGGCTAAATCTAATTTATTCCGCGGAGTCATTTTCAATTTGTTGTTGTGCTACATTTTAAAAAGTGAAATTGTTAGTGTTAATTTATATTGTCTATTTAAATTTCTTTCTTGTTTTATTCGTTTCCATCTTTGTCCACAGCTGTTCGCGAGTTTCTTACTTTTCATGTGTTACAGTGCATCTCAAACTGCTCGCCAAATTATCTTTGATAACCAACTATTTATATTGCGTTCATTTGTTGTAAATATTTTTGTCATTGCTCTTTTTACTTTTTTTTATTTAACATTTTTTATATTTTCATTTAACATGGTTTTTTGTTTATTATGACTTGTAACTTTCCGTACTGCTCTGTGCAAGGCAAGTCGGAACGCTTTGTTTCTTGCTGGCTTTGTGAGGGGCTTGCCCATCTTAAATGTGCTGGACTGATAGGATATTGGATTCTATTCAGTAAGGGCTTGCGCTGGTCTTCCTTAAAATGCAGGCCAACAGAAATAGAATTGTTTAAAGCTTTTAAGCAGGCGCGCAATGGTTTCAAGGAGATTGGTCGAGAGCTTGAAACCCTTACTGAAAAATTTAGGCATTATGAAACGCTGTTTCAAGCATTTCAATGCCTAAATGTGCGGGAAGAGAATCCAAAACCTTTATCTAAACGTAAACGTCCGTCTGATGAAGATACCACTGTATCTTCCTTAAAGAGAATGCCTCTACCTACTATTGACCTCATTAATCTTGCATCCCCTTGTCCTCAAGGAGAGAAGGTTCCGTCTGCTCAAGACACAGAAAAATCTGTTTCTGAACACGGTAAGCGGAAACCGTGCAAGATCCGCCTCCAAATACCTCCAAGTCAGCTAATAAAAACTTCGTAGTAATACCACGGAAAAAGGTAATTTTTATCTCGAGACTTGCTGCGGATACCACAGTCGACGATATAAAAAGTTACATCTCGTCGAAATTAAAAACGGTAGATACAGACATCCGTAAATACAACAGGGATATTTCGTCGTTTAAGATCGACGTATCCGCTGACAATTTTCAATTGATCCATCTGGGGTCTTTGTGCGCGAATTCGAGCACAAACGTGATAAGCCCCCTGTAGTTATCTCTAAAATGCCAAGAAATCCCGTGATTACAAAAAACTAATCAACAATAATTCGCTAATTGTTTATTATCAAAATGTTAGAGGTCTTAATACAAAACTTGCTGATTTATATTTAAATAGCGCTCATTGCAACTTTAAAATCATTGCTTTTACAGAAACTTGGCCAAAGCCTCACATTTTTGATAATGAAATATTCAACAGCGAATTCGAAATTTTTAGACATGACCGGCTGAACAGAAGAGGAGGTAGGGTCTTGTTTGCTGTTCATTCCTCAATTCTATCTGAAGAAGTCGATGTTCCGCATGCAGACTTCATAGAATTTAAGTACATTCGTATTTGCGCAAATAGTGGCCATATCTTCTTAACTTTACCTTATATATCGCCTCACTCGGACATATCTGTATACTATATGCAGCATGCTTCATCAATAAATAATGTTTTCTCGATGGCTAATAATATTGATTCCATGATTGTTTTGGGAGATTTCAATTTACCGTGCGTATCATGGAACTCTATTGTTGATTATACAATTCCCATCAGTACTCGCTTATGTTTTAACGAATTCTTAGATGAAATGTCGGATTTGGGTCTTAACCAAATTAATTTAATTTCACACTAGTTTGGTAAGATCTTAGATCTAGTTTATGTTGATATCACTTCAATGTTCTCCGTTGTCCGATGTGATCCTTTGGTTCGGCCAGAGGACCCATATCATCCTGATTTGGAAATTAACATCGAAATCATAGCTAACTTTGCTAATAATAATACAGAAGACTTTTATTTTCGGTTCAACTTTACGAAAGCTAATTTTAAGAAGATTAATAACGAACTTTCTAAAGTAACTTGGCCAGACTACAGAGGCAATATTGAATTTAGTGCTCCCCACTTTAATGAAACTATTTTAAACTTATTACTCAAAAAATAAGTTCTAATTTATGGTTTTCGAAAGAATTATGTAAATTAAAGAATAGAAAATCTCGTGCTCCTATACTTTTTAAAAAAACTGGTTTAGTTGCTGACTACTCAAAATATTCTAAATTGTGTCGACAATTTGCTGAACTTAGCAAAATATGTTATATAAATAAAGTAAAAAATAATATTATACGTAATCCAAAATTATTCTATGGTTTCGTCAACTCCAAACGCAGAATTTCTAATTTTCCATCCACTATGAAATGTAAGTCTAGTATGTCTAGTGACAATCACACCATTTCTAATATGTTCGCTGAATTCTTTAAGTCCAATTACTCTCCAAAATCTCCAAAAAATGCTCCGTATCAGCACAAATTATGTCCGATTTCTGTCATTAATGCACCTACCATTTCCGAAGCAGACATCTTATATCACTTAAATATGTTAGCACAATCATACAATTATAGCCCAGATATAATTCCCTCATGCTTTCTTAAGAAATGTGCCAAGTATATATACCAACCCCTAACAAAACTATTTAATTCCTTTGCATAAGAGTGGATTTAGGTCGTCTATTGAAAACTATAGGGGAATAGCAAAGTTATCAGCAATACCTAAACATTTTGAAGCAATTACTTGTATAACAGACGACATAACCTTCCGGATCTCTTCGCTAATTTCTTGTTCTCAGCACGGTTTTCGTAAAGGGAAATCTACTATACAATAACTAATTTGCTTGAATGTGTATCACATGTATCAACGGGCTTTAGGGAGAATAAGAATACTGATGTTATATACACAGATTTTAGTAAGGCTTTTGATAAAGTAAACCATTTAATTCTTTTGAACAAACTTGATCTTCTTGGTTTTCAACCAATATTTCTAAAATGGGTTGCTTCTTATCTTAGTAATAGAATTCAACAAGTCATATTTAACGATCATTTTTCTGACATAATCAATGTTCCTTCAGGCGTTCCACAAGGTAGCCATCTTGGTCCAATTCTGTTCTTGTTATTTATTGATCACATATCATCTGTTGTTAAGGTTTCAAAATTATTATATGCTGACGAAGTACAGCTTTTTAAAACGTATACTTCAAACAGCGAAAGATGTCAGTTGCAAACAGACTTAAACAACCGATTTTTTGGTGTGATAGAAATTACATACCATTGAACCTTAAAAAATATAAAACGATGTGCTTTTCCTACTTCATACGCAATACAAAACTTTAGGTTGGAACAAGTATGCAGTTTTGTTGATCTGGGAGTAACTATGGACCCCAAACTCAATTTTAATTTAGTTTTGTTAAACGTTGGTCTAAAGAATTTAGAGATCCGCTTACCACAAAAATTCTTTTTACATCTCTGGTGAGGCTTCTGTGGTTTGGAACCCTAGTTACCAAGTCCATTCAGATAAGTTAGAGTCCGTTCAAAAACAATTTTTACTTTTTGCCTTAAATCATTTGCATTGGGATTCCAGGGGGAAGATTTAAACCCCCTTACACTAACCGCTTAAAACTTTTAAATCTCCCGACACTCGCTAGTCGTAGGGAGATGCTTGGTATAATATTTCCTGTAAAACTCATGAATGGGTCAGTCTGTAGCCCATCTCTCTTATCTGATATTAATTTTAACGTTCCCGCTCGCTCTACCCGGCAGTGTAGACCCTGACTTTTAAAATTTTCTAGAACAAATTTTGAGTTAAACGAACCATTCCGCCGTATATGTCATGATTTCAATTCTCATTCCAGCACATTTGATCTAACTTACTCACTCTTTACTATTAAAAAAATTATTTTATCTACTTTTAACAAGTAACATTTAAAAATTATAAACTTTAATTTAATTCTTAATTTTGGCTGTTGAAATTTTTGTTTCTGTAGCTGAGCAGATTTAGATCGCAACGCTTAAAACTCTCTTGCCTTTTATGACTCGGCTAATTCCGCTCGCTCGCGGATTGCGCCCCTCGCGTCGGTTGGGCGGGAGGAGGGTAAGCATTGGGTATTATATTAGGTTGTCAAAAAAGTCTTGCGGTATTTTTATTGAATGATTTATTGAATTTATTGAAATGGTTTATAACGGTTTGATGACTCATGCCCAGCTCTAGACCGATGCTACGGCTGCTGCTATCCCGCTCTCTTTCGACCAATTCAGCGATTTTATCGCAATTTTCGACGACAGGCCTTCCGGAGCGTGGCGCATCTTCGACCACCTCTACACCAGAGCGAAAACGTTGAAACCATCGTTGTGCGGTGAAAATGGAAACTGTATCGGGTCCATAAACTGCACAAATTTTATTGGCGGCTTGAGATGTATTTTTGCCTTTATCGTAGTAGTACTGTAAATATGCCGTATTTTCTCTTTGTTTTGCTCCATGTTTGCGACGCTATAACTCACGAACGACTAAAAAGAAACAACAATCAATCAAACACGTGTTAGCGCGTGAAATGATCTTTCCAAAAAGGTATAGCATGACCCGATGCGACGAATAAAACTAGAACTACGCGCTTTCAGCGCCAACTAGCGAAAATATCGCAAGACTTTTTTGACAACCTATTATGATATTACTATTGTAGTATATAAAGCTGTTTATGCTTTGTTTTCCCTACATCACATTTAATGTCAAATGTTGGCAAACTAATAAAAACTATATGATACGTGTCATTTACGTTTGCCGGCGTGTTTGCGTCTTCTTTAATAATATTAACTTGCCGGCGAGTTATCTTGGTATTCCTGCTAGAATTTTTATTGCAATTGCCATATTTATCACCTAATCTCAGAAAATTTCTCACGACTTTCTCTGACCTTTTGATTTCATTCGTTAGGTAGAGTTATTGATAAATTTTATTGTAGAGTGAATTATGGCAGATATTGTTTCGAATAGTGTATTGGTATTCAGGGGTTCATATTGTATTTGTTTATGTATTAGAAGTGCAACTCCTCCGTAAGCTGTTGTTGCTTGATTTTTGTTAAGCATAATATAGTTGACGGGAGTTGGAATGTTATGTGTCGTATGGAGGTGAGTTTCTTGAAAAGTGATTAAGGGTGGTCGGTATCGCTTAATTAATATGAGAAGTTTTGTAGTGATTAACGTAGCCGTTGATGTTCCATTGCATTATTTTAAGAGTCATTGGAAGAGTAGCTTGATTTGTGAGGTGAGAGGATGGTAGGTGCTGGCTACTAGTAAATTGAGATAGGTTTGATTGTTACTGTATGCTAATAGAAGAGAAAGGTTGAAGAGTGTTTTCCATTTAAAAGAGTTTGATGCTATGTGTAATATGACTACTCTTTGGGTATACGTATTTGTGATCAATTTAGGTAAGAGGGTTAATATAAATGATGATATTGAGTAATAAATTGTTTTCTTAGAAAGAACACAATAATAGCTTAGCGTAGTACATATATATCTATAGGACTTCCTCATGTTGTAGTTCCATTGTTGCAGATTCAGGTTTGTTTGTTTTTGTGATTTGGAATTGCGAGTTTCAGAGTGCTGTAATTTCAGTTTAGCTTTCATTTTGTTTGAAATATCTCTGGGAAAAATTTTAATTTTTGTTTCGGTTAAACGCTGTGTGGTGGGTTTAGGCAAAGGCTTCGATGTTGAAGGAGTGACGTTGTCGTCTGAAGGTAAGCTTTCATAACTTACTAGTTCTCTTTGTTGTCGTTGCTGATTTATTGGTTTGGTGACGGTGCTACTTTGAGCGGGCGATTCTTGTGTTTGTGCGTATAGAGCAGAGTTGTTACGGGTGACGGCTGAGTAAGATGGTCCGCTATGTTGGTTTTGCTCTTTGTATGTGAATATTGCTTTCCTTCTGTCAACCTTTTCCAATGTTATGATCGCTTGAATCTCTTTCTCACGTACGAATATAGGGCATTTTTTGTCGTATGAGTTGTGGTTGTAGGTTTGGATGCCGTTTTCTTTGCAGTTGACGCAGCTCTTTATGCTTACACATTCTTCGTTGCCTTCGCTGGTATGAAATTCGTTAGCACAGTTAGGGCGTATTTTGGCATTTTTGCATATTTTTTCTTTGAGTCCATATCGTTAACATTTTTTACACCTTAGTGGAAGTGGAAAGTAAGGTCGGATTTAATTTTTTCGTACCCTATTGACATTTCAGTTGGCAGAGATATTGAAGAGAAAGTGAGTATAATTAGACCAGTCCCCTTCAGTGAGTCGTTGTTTTCCTTTTTAAGTATTTTCTTCACTTCTGTTACGTTTTGGTTTCTCAATTCATCGAGGATTTATTCTTCTTTTATACCGCGCAAATCGTTGGAGTAGATGACACCTTTAGTTGGGTTAAGTGAAGTGTGCTAAGAGATTTCAATGTGTATAGTGGGCGAGAGTGACACTAATTTCACTAATTTTTCGGCTTGATTGTAGTTTTTAGTTTTAATTAATATGTTACCATTTCTGAGTTTTTTGCAAGTTTCCACCTCACTACCGGCGGTATAATCGATTACATTTTTAATTAAGAAAGGCGACACATTTGCGAGTGTATCGTTACTTAATTTTCTGCACATAACCAAATACTTAGGGCCACATGTTTTTTGTTGAATTGTTTTTGTGTGGTCAAAACTAATGGTTGGGCATTATTTTTCCCGGCCGGCGGTAAAATTGGTTGATCGGGCATTGTTGTTGTTGGGGGGTAAACCCCGGCTAAATATCTGGAGGCACTCGGAGGCCTGTCTTTTTTATGTCATGAACTGTATATGTGGCACTATAAGTTTATTGTCTGAGAAAATAGTATTTTATTGTGTGCACAGTGCACATTAGTAATTAAGGCACTTCGGTTTTGCAAAACAAAAACAAAAGACGAACACTTGTAAGCGAAAAAGATATCTGTCCAGCGCGAGAGGTAGTCAGAGACTGGATAATGGAACGTATTTCGAAGTTTAAAATCAGTATTAAGGCCGTCATACTGTTTTTCAGGGTAACAGAACTGAGTCGATTTAAAGAAATTTAAAAATAAGCCAGTCGTTATAATTCTTAGAAAAATCTCAAAAATCTTCTGCGTGGATGCAGCGCTGCCAGCGCGATTTCCAAGCATTGAATGGGTCACCGAAGGCATTCTCCGGAATAGCCTTGAGAGTCAAGGTATATGCCGCTTGGATCACCTCTGTCGTTTCAAAATGTTTGCTTATCGGTCTTTTCAGGCAAGGAAACAAAAAAAGGCCCTCCGACAAGGCCTGGTGCTACCGAAAGACACCACTTCTTGCTAAAGAAACATCTGGGTAAGCTTGCTTGATAATATCAAACGTCTTTGCCTCAGATTTACCAAGTTTCACACAGAAATTAATCACGTACCTCTGCCCAAACGAATGCTGCATTTTCGGCTTGCACCACTCACAGAAACACGTCGCGAGAAAACGTTTGTCTTGACTCTCCAGGTAATTGGATTTAATCAGCCGCTCCTTTGTTAGCTATGAACGCCCTCTACCCGAATCCAGTCGGTGCGAGCTCGCTCCGATGTACAGTCGCGGCGGAAGAAAGTAAGTACTATAACTTTCCGGTCAAACTCTGTAGTCTCTAAATAATTCTTTCATATTTTTCTTTCAAGGACTGTGCAACTCATGCGTCTATTATAACATTAACTTTTTGAAAATTACGTACGAGTTTGCTATTCATGGCTATATTTATAACTCAAGAACGGCTGAACCGATTTGGTTGAAAATTGGTGTTGAGGTAGCTTGGAACCGCGGGACGAGCATAGAATCGAATTAGTGAAGTGTTTGTGGCTATAAAAGTTAAAAATATAAGTGTAAAATGAATTATAAATCGGAGAAACACGCGTTTAAATAGTGAATTTTTGAGCTTTAAGTGCAAATATCTCAAAAACCATAAGTCAGCTGCAACTATATATGTATATATTTTCTTGATCTGGAGGACCTCCACTATTTGTACATACCCATGCCACCTAATCGGGGGATGCTATTCTAAATCCCAGCCTAGAATGCTATACAACGAAAGGTTAAATAAAGAACGAATAAAGTTTAAATAAAAATACAATTTATTTAATTCCGACTTTACTATCAATTACGGCGTACCTGCGGTTATCGACCAACTAAATAACTTAACTCGCGCATGTTATTACTGATAAGTGATAATATGATTTGAATCCCAGAAAGCGTTCATAAATATGTATGATTAGGGTTACCGCATTTCCTAATTTGTCAGGAAATTCCGTTTCGTGAAAAATACACTGATTCCCTGGTTTCCTCCTGAATCGGAGATTTTTATTTTTATTTTTTCAATCAATCATATCATTCATGGTTGCGTTCCAAAACTCGAGCAGGTGCAACGGGACTAATTTTGACTGAGACAGTTATGGTAACCCTACGTATGATCATGATACATTTGTTAATGAGTTTCAAATGTACACCTATTACAGTTGTAACCAACCTTACAAGCACCTACATACACACACATATAAATTAATAAATAATTGTGTTAATATCTGGCAACTTTTCTCGTGTACAGCTCTGCTTTCGTGATCTTAGAAACTTCGAAATTTGTTCAATTTATAAAATATTTAAAATTTTGTGGAAATTATCCGAATTGAGTAATCCGTTAAGATAAGTATAACTGTTATATTGTTCTATTAAAGTAATTGTAATTTACTTTAAGTGTGTGTTGGCTAAATCTAATTTATTCCGCGGAGTCATTTTCAATTTGTTGTTGTGCTACATTTTAAAAAGTGAAATTGTTAGTGTTAATTTATATTGTCTATTTAAATTTCTTTCTTGTTTTATTCGTTTCCATCTTTGTCCACAGCTGTTCGCGAGTTTCTTACTTTTCATGTGTTACAGTGCATCTCAAACTGCTCGCCAAATTATCTTTGATAACCAACTATTTATATTGCATTCATTTGTTGTAAATATTTTTGTCATTGCTCTTTTTACTTTTTTTTATTTAACATTTTTTATATTTTCATTTAACATGGTTTTTTGTTTATTATGACTTGTAACTTTCCGTACTGCTCTGTGAAAGGCAAGTCGGAACGCTTTGTTTCTTGCTGGCTTTGTGGGGGGCTTGCCCATCTTAAATGTGCTGGACTGATAGGATATTGGATTCTATTCAGTAAGGGCTTGCGCTGGTCTTCCTTAAAATGCAGGCCAACAGAAATAGAATTGTTTAAAGCTTTTAAGCAGGCGCGCAATGGTTTCAAGGAGATTGGTCGAGAGCTTGAAACCCTTACTGAAAAATTTAGGCATTATGAAACGCTGTTTCAAGCATTTCAATGCCTAAATGTGCGGGAAGAGAATCCAAAACCTTTATCTAAACGTAAACGTCCGTCTGATGAAGATACCACTGTATCTTCCTTAAAGAGAATGCCTCTACCTACTATTGACCTCATTAATCTTGCATCCCCTTGTCCTCAAGGAGAGAAGGTTCCGTCTGCTCAAGACACAGAAAAATCTGTTTCTGAACACGGTAAGCGGAAACCGTGCAAGATCCGCCTCCAAATACCTCCAAGTCAGCTAATAAAAACTTCGTAGTAATACCACGGAAAAAGGTAATTTTTATCTCGAGACTTGCTGCGGATACCACAGTCGACGATATAAAAAGTTACATCTCGTCGAAATTAAAAACGGTAGATACAGACATCCGTAAATACAACAGGGATATTTCGTCGTTTAAGATCGACGTATCCGCTGACAATTTTCAATTGATCCATCTGGGGTCTTTGTGCGCGAATTCGAGCACAAACGTGATAAGCCCCCTGTAGTTATCTCTAAAATGCCAAGAAATCCCGTGATTACAAAAAACTAATCAACAATAATTCGCTAATTGTTTATTATCAAAATGTTAGAGGTCTTAATACAAAACTTGCTGATTTATATTTAAATAGCGCTCATTGCAACTTTAAAATCATTGCTTTTACAGAAACTTGGCCAAAGCCTCACATTTTTGATAGTGAATTATTCAACTCTGCTTTGGAAATTAACATCGAAATCATAGCTAACTTTGCTAATAATAATACAGAAGACTTTTATTTTCGGTTCAACTTTACGAAAGCTAATTTTAAGAAGATTAATAACGAACTTTCTAAAGTAACTTGGCCAGACTACAGAGGCAATATTGAATTTAGTGCTCCCCACTTTAATGAAACTATTTTAAACTTATTCGAAAAATATGTTCCGAAGTGTGTTGTTACTCAAAAAATAAGTTCTAATTTATGGTTTTCGAAAGAATTATGTAAATTAAAGAATAGAAAATCTCGTGCTCCTATACTTTTTAAAAAAACTGGTTTAGTTGCTGACTACTGAAAATATTCTAAATTGTGTCGACAATTTGCTGAACTTAGCAAAATATGTTATATAAATAAAGTAAAAAATAATATTATACGTAATCCAAAATTATTCTATGGTTTCGTCAACTCCAAACGCAGAATTTCTAATTTTCCATCCACTATGAAATGTAAGTCTAGTATGTCTAGTGACAATCACACCATTTCTAATATGTTCGCTACTCAAAATATTCTAAATTGTGTCGACAATTTGCTGAACTTAGCAAAATATGTTATATAAATAAAGTAAAAAATAATATTATACGTAATCCAAAATTATTCTATGGTTTCGTCAACTCCAAACGCAGAATTTCTAATTTTCCATCCACTATGAAATGTAAGTCTAGTATGTCTAGTGACAATCACACCATTTCTAATATGTTCGCTGAATTCTTTAAGTCCAATTACTCTCCAAAATCTCCAAAAAATGCTCCGTATCAGCACAAATTATGTCCGATTTCTGTCATTAATGCACCTACCATTTCCGAAGCAGACACCTTATATCACTTAAATATGTTAGAACAATCATACAATTATAGCCCAGATATAATTCCCTCATGCTTTCTTAAGAAATGTGCCAAGTATATATACCAACCCCTAACAAAACTATTTAATTCCTTTGCATAAGAGTGGATTTAGGTCGTCTATTGAAAACTATAGGGGAATAGCAAAGTTATCAGCAATACCTAAACATTTTGAAGCAATTACTTGTATAACAGACGACATAACCTTCCGGATCTCTTCGCTAATTTCTTGTTCTCAGCACGGTTTTCGTAAAGGGAAATCTACTATACAATAACTAATTTGCTTGAATGTGTATCACATGTATCAACGGGCTTTAGGGAGAATAAGAATACTGATGTTATATACACAGATTTTAGTAAGGCTTTTGATAAAGTAAACCATTTAATTCTTTTGAACAAACTTGATCTTCTTGGTTTTCAACCAATATTTCTAAAATGGGTTGCTTCTTATCTTAGTAATAGAATTCAACAAGTCATATTTAACGATCATTTTTCTGACATAATCAATGTTCCTTCAGGCGTTCCACAAGGTAGCCATCTTGGTCCAATTCTGTTCTTGTTATTTATTGATCACATATCATCTGTTGTTAAGTTTTCAAAAGTTTTATTATATGCTGACGAAGTACAGCTTTTTAAAACGTATACTTCAAACAGCGAAAGATGTCAGTTGCAAACAGACTTAAACAACCGATTTTTTGGTGTGATAGAAATTACATACCATTGAACCTTAAAAAATATAAAACGATGTGCTTTTCCTACTTCATACGCAATACAAAACTTTAGGTTGGAACAAGTATGCAGTTTTGTTGATCTGGGAGTAACTATGGACCCCAAACTCAATTTTAATCTTCACGCATCTTCCATGGTTTTTAAAGCTAAAGGCGCTCTTAGTTTTGTTAAACGTTGGTCTAAAGAATTTAGAGATCCGCTTACCACAAAAATTCTTTTTACATCTCTGGTGAGGCTTCTGTGGTTTGGAACCCTAGTTACCAAGTCCATTCAGATAAGCTAGAGTCCGTTCAAAAACAATTTTTACTTTTTGCCTTAAATCATTTGCATTGGGATTCCAGGGGGAAGATTTAAACCCCCTTACACTAACCGCTTAAAACTTTTAAATCTCCCGACACTCGCTAGTCGTAAAACTCATGAATGGGTCAGTCTGTAGCCCATCTCTCTTATCTGATATTAATTTTAACGTTCCCGCTCGCTCTACCCGGCAGTGTAGACCCTGACTTTTAAAATTTTCTAGAACAAAATTTTGAGTTAAACGAACCATTCCGCCGTATATGTCATGATTTCAATTCTCATTCCAGCACATTTGATCTAACTTACTCACTCTTTACTATTAAAAAAATTATTTTATCTACTTTTAACAAGTAACATTTAAAAATTATAAACTTTAATTTAATTCTTAATTTTGGCTGTTGAAATTTTTGTTTCTGTAGCTGAGCAGATTTAGATCGCAACGCTTAAAACTCTCTTGCCTTTTATGACTCGGCTAATTCCGCTCGCTCGCGGATTGCGCCCCTCGCGTCGGTTGGGCGGGAGGAGGGTAAGCATTGGGTATTATATTAGGTTGTCAATTGTCAATTATTGAATGATTTATTGAATTTATTGAAATGGTTTATAACGGTTTGATGACTCATGCCCAGCTCTAGACCGATGCTACGGCTGCTGCTATCCCGCTCTCTTTCGACCAATTCAGCGATTTTATCGCAATTTTCGACGACAGGCCTTCCGGAGCGTGGCGCATCTTCGACCACCTCTACACCAGAGCGAAAACGTTGAAACCATCGTTGTGCGGTGAAAATGGAAACTGTATCGGGTCCATAAACTGCACAAATTTTATTGGCGGCTTGAGATGTATTTTTGCCTTTATCGTAGTAGTACTGTAAATATGCCGTATTTTCTCTTTATTTTGCTCCATGTTTGCGACGCTATAACTCACGAACGACTAAAAAGAAACAACAATCAATCAAACACGTGTTAGCGCGTGAAATGATCTTTCCAAAAAGGTATAGCATGACCCGATGCGACGAATAAAACTAGAACTACGCGCTTTCAGCGCCAACTAGCGAAAATATCGCAAGACTTTTTTGACAACCTATTATGATATTACTATTGTAGTATATAAAGCTGTTTATGCTTTGTTTTCCCTACATCACATTTAATGTCAAATGTTGGCAAACTAATAAAAACTATATGATACGTGTCATTTACGTTTGCCGGCGTGTTTGCGTCTTCTTTAATAATATTAACTTGCCGGCGAGTTATCTTGGTATTCCTGCTAGAATTTTTATTGCAATTGCCATATTTATCACCTAATCTCAGAAAATTTCTCACGACTTTCTCTGACCTTTTGATTTCATTCGTTAGTTGACTGTCGACGCGGATAGACGTGCGTGCGCATCGTTGCGATTTTTTCCAAGTGTTCTTTTTCGGTGAGTTTTTCGATTCTCTTTTGTGCGGTCGTTTGTTTACGCTGTTTAGCTGGCACCGTTAGTGCCTGGCGCGTGCGCGGTGAAATTGTTTGTGCGATCGTGGGAAGTGAGGGTTAGTGACCGCGAGTGTTGTGTGCAAGTACACATTTTTGTGCAATTTTTGTGAATTTTTGTGTACTGACTCGGCGTGATATAACGGGTGAGTAGTCTTTCTTAATACTACCATATATACGGGCAACGTGGTCATCCACGTTGTTGTTATTGGCGGAAGCTTCGCACGGTTCCAGTGTAGCTCCGTGTTGTTGGCATTCTTGCTGACTGGACTGCCTGCCAGTAGTTCTGTGCTGAGCATCTGGCGTTTAGTCGGCTCAGTGTCAGGGGAGTCTGAACAGGATTGCCCAAAGGGTGCAAGTGTCTGTCTAGCGTTGGGGATTGCGACTATTGTGTCGACCAACGGTCGTAAGAGCGTACCGTTTAGCCCACGGTGCGATTCGGTTCAGCGCCACATCGGCTGACTCCGGGCCGTTACGGGGACATTGTCCGTCCGGCGGCCAATTGAGTGGTCTTTATCCGACCACTGGTCGGGGTTGTGGGCTGCACCACTGCGATCACGCGATAATCGACTGCTTGGGTGGTCGCTATTACTGAGCGGGCCTGCGCGCGAGTCGCATTTTTCAGCGCGTTCAGACGTAAACACCTGGAGAGCAGCTGCTCCAGAATCGTTCTGTCCGTGAGCTTGCTGCGCTAGTGTTACGCCAGCGGATCAGTTCAGCTGATTAGGTGAGTCGGGAAGCGAGAAGAGGAAGTCGAAGACCTTCGCTGGAAGCGGAGAATCCGCCGCTTCTATAGTCGTGGATGATTCCACGTCGGGAGGCGAGGGGAAAGTGGCGAAAGAGACGGGAGTAAGGTCGCCACCGCGGAGCAAGCCGCGTTCGGGGTCACCGTGTCATGAGGGCGGAAGTGAGGGAGGGAGCGGGAGTTGTGGCGGGAGTGCCAACGTGGCCTCCGCTGAGAAGGCGGTTACGCGTGCTGGGTCGCCGTGTAACGTAGGGGGAAAAAAGGGAGGAAGCGGGAGTGCCATCGTGGCCTCCACTGAGAAAGCGGTAGCGCGCACGGAGTCGCCGTGTCAGGAGGGGGAATTCGAGGGAGGGAGCGGAAGTCGTGGTGGAAGGGTCAGCGTGGCCACCACTGGGAAAACGGTTGCCCAACCGTCAAAGACGGTTGGCAAAGAAACGGGTGCCGGGCGTGCTAAAGAGGCGGGAAATAAGTGGGATTAATCGCGGGGAGCAGTTGTTGCTGGAGGGGGGCAGTCAGCTATGTTGCGGCTGCCAAAAGAATAACTGAGGAGCTCAACGAGCTGGTTTTTGAGGCTAAGGGCTTTGATAGGGGGACTGCGAAGGGGCTGGTGGAGCTTGCCTCAAAATATGAGGCGCTCTTGATGACGGTTATAACTGAGAATGCCCATCTTCGCGGTCAGGTAGATGCCCTTAGGGGAAGTTGCGGGGACACTCCCCGACGCCGAGCAGATTAATGCCGGCTTCGTCGGCACCGATGCTTGCGCCTCCAGCACCTGTGCTGGAAGCTATTACACCGGTGACGCCGAAGCCCGTGGAGACTTGGTCGGTCGTCGTTAGGAGTAAGGGGCCTGCAACTTCCTCCAAAGAGGTAATTCAGAAGGTGGTAAAAGAGGTGGGTCCCTCACTTGGCGTGAGGGTCCACGAAGTAAGACCTATTAAGGGTGGTGGGGCGGTTATTCATGGAGGAACTACTCCGGCTGAACCTCCAGGACTTCAGCCTGGCATCTCAGAGGACAGAAGTGAGGATGGTCAGTAGTCCCTGGAAGGCGGACGCTGATGGTAGCACCAATGTCCTTGAGAGTACGGACAAATTGATGTCCGCCCTATTGGAGGCAGGTCGGTGCTGCATAAAGTGGTTTTATTTCAGGGTGCGACCGGATAGCCCCGTCGCTGGCTGCTTCCGCTGTATTGGGTTTGATCATAGGTTGGCTGAGTGTAGGGCTAGAGCAGATGTCTGTCGGAGGTGCGGTAGAGAAGGCCACAAAGCTACCGGTTGCGTCAATGCACCCCATTGTCGCAACTGTGAGTTTAAGGGTAGACCAGATGGGCATCTAATGATGTCAGCTGTCTGCCCTATATATTGTGGCATTGTTGAACGCGCTCTCACCAGACATTGATGGGTGGGATCATCCAGCTTAACTGTCAGGGCGGGCTCCTATGCCGCGATGTATGAGTTGGGGGGTTGTATGGTCGAGGGTGGGTGCGGTATTGCTCTACTCCAGGAGCCCTACGCCACCAATGGTGTGGTTCGGGGTCTTCCTGGGAGTTTTAAGGTCTTCACCGACCTTAGAGCTAACGCCGCAATAGTTGTGAATAATCCATGCTACGATTGCGTAGTTGTGGATTCTTCACAACTGGGTACATGTGTAGCGATAGAAGGGGAGTTCGGTGGGATATTTGTCGCTAGTTTATATTGATAATATAGCGAGCGCCTAGAGCCCTACCTGGGCTACATGGATAAGCTACTACTACTTGCGAGTAGTAGCCCATTTATCCTAGGGCTGGATGCGAATGCCTCGTCCTCGATGTGGTTTAGTAAGGTATCCCGACATTCGTCTGGATACCAAAGCCACAGTCGAGGCGAGGCATTAAGCGAATGAGTGGTGGCTAATAGCCTCCATATTTTGAATGAGCCGAGCGAATGGTATACGTTCGATGGACCTGGGGGCGTGAGCGACATTGACGTGACGCTTATGAATGAGGCAGCAAGTAGGGCTTTCAGCGTTAGATGGGAGGTTAAGGGAGGGTGGGGATTGAGTGACCACAATTTAATTCAAATTATGGTTACCCCTCGATCACCTCCCTTGCCTTATGAGAGTCCATTGCGGCGATGGCGTACCACTGGTACTGACTGGAACCAATATGGACTCTTGGTTAGGGAAGCGGTATCCGGTATACCGCTTAGTGAGTTTGAGGAGTTGGGAGTTGACGAGAAAATTGCTCGTCAATATGGGTAGTTTGGGGGACAAATGATAGGGTATTTAGGAGGTTTGGAAGTCATAAGATTAGTAAAATTAAATGGTGGACGCATAAGTAAACCTTGAAGAGGAGGACTGTCAGGCGTTTGAGGCGAAAGTATCAACGCGCCCGACGGTCCAATTCTGATAAGCTGTCCCAGCTTAAGTATGAATTAAGTTGTGCGGATAGGGAGTATAAGGAGATGTTGAATAAAATTAAAGAGGAAGACTGGAGGAGTTTTGTGAGAGAGGATAGGAACGACCCTTGGGGTCAGGTCTACAGGATCTGCCGGGGTCGCAGGAGGGAGGATGTCACCTCTCTTCGCGTCGGTGACACTTTGTTATCGTCGTGGACGGAGTGTGCGGGGGTTCTGTTAGTTACTTCTTTCCTAGGTCGGAGGTGCATATACCTGAAGCACAAGAGGTGCCTGTTCCTCCATTAGATGATGGGGAGTTGGGGTACGCCTTTGGCCTGGTTAGGTCTAAACGGTCCCCAGGTTTTGATAGTTTGAACGGAAAGATGTGTAAAAGCCTATGGAAGTTCGTTCCGGAATACCTGGCGGCCATTTATAATAAGTGCGTCTGGGAGGGATACTTTCCATGCGAGTGGAAAAGTGCTAGGGTTGTTCCTTTCCTGAAGTCCCCTGATAAGGTCAGGAGTGATCCTCGATCTTATCGGGGCATCAGTCTCCTTCCAGCACTTGGGAAAGTGCCGTTGTGCTGTGTGTATATTACTTAGCAACTATTCTATACAAAAACAAAAATACCAAAACTGTCGCGTGTACAGTTATTTTCTTTATGATTTAAGAGTGCGGCTATCCAACATTCGCACACTGTATTTTCCCCCAACTTCATTTGCCAATTACCTGGATCAATAATGTCATTTGTATCTTTGTCTAAGTCACATAATCGTATATATGTACCTATATAGACTTGCGTATTAATAAGTAATTATGTAATATGCAATTTGCGAGGACAATAACTTTCGCATGCTCGTAGTTTTAAGGGAAAAGCGTCGTAAGCAACGATGACAAATGGCATTTCATCACGTTCATGTAGAAGTGGTTTGGACAGCGGAAAATTTAACGTGTTTTCTGCAAGAACCGTCGAAAGAGCACATCTGAATATGTTAAAATAATAATACTATATATTTTATTTACTAGCATTTAATTTAATTATTTTGTAATAGTAATAGTTTTACCTTGTTTTTTTATTCGGGGTGTTTTTTTTACGTGGCGGGTCCCAAAGCCAGCGCTCAACCCTATGCAGGGGATGTTTCGCCTTCTCACTTTAGCTCGCCTTCAAACGGATGTTCTTAGGCTACCCAGAGGATACTTGGTCAAAGACCGGAAGTCGTGAGCTGCTTGAGGCATATGTAAAAGAATCGTTTCTGGCCACTCCCAAGTGAATGGCGATCAGAGAACTTTCCTTACTTGCGTGAACTTCTACACATGACTCCATGACTGCAAACAAACAGACGTCGCACCCGCGACTTGGCACAACAACTCGGTATAAGGGAACTGTGGGACGACATTTCAAACTCCTTACGTACAGCTGCAACCGAAACCATTGGTTTTCGGAAAGTGCAAAAGAACAGCTGGTACGACGAGGAGTGCCGTGTCGCAGCGGAGAAAAAACAGGCTGCCTACCTCGCACGATCGACCACAACACGTGCGGGATGGGATAGATAGCGAGAGTTGAAGAGGGAAGCAAGACGCATTTGTAGACAGAAAAAGAAAGAGGCCGAAATGCGTGAGTACGAAGAGCTTGATAAGCTGGCCGACAGGGGTAATGCTCGAAAATTCTACGAAAAGATGCGGCGGCTTACAGAAGGTTTCAAGACCGGAGCATACACTTGTAGAACCCCCCAAGGTGATCTATCCGCCGATGCCCAGAGCATACTTAAATTATGGAGGGAACACTTCTCCAGCCTGCTGAATGGCAGTGAACGCACAACACCAGGAGAAAACGAACCCGATACCCAATCGATGACGATGGAGCAGACGTTCCATTGCCCGACCACGAAGAAGTTCGAATAGCAATTGCCCGCCTGAAGAACAACAAAGTGGCAGGGGCCGATGGATTGCCAGCCGAGCTATTCAAACACGGCGGCGAAGAACTGATAAGGAGCATGCATCAGCTTCTTTGCAAAATATGGTCAGACGAAAGCATACCCAACGATTGGAATTTAAGTGTACTATGCCCAATCCTTAAAAAAGGAGACCCCACAATCTGCGCCAACTACCGTGGGATTAGCCTTCTCAACATCGCATGTAAGGTTCTATCGAGCGTATTGTGTGAAAGATTAAAGCCCAGCGTCAACAAACTGATCGAACCTTATCAGTGAACCACCGACCAGATATTCACGATGCACCAAATCTTGGAAAAGACCCGTGAAAGGAGAATCGACACACACCACCTCTTTGTCGATTTCAAAGTTGCTTTCGACAGCACGAAAAGGAACTGCCTTTATGCCGCGATGTCTGAATTTGGTATCCCCGCAAAACTAATACGGCTGTGTAAACTGACGTTGGGCAGCACCAAAGCTCCGTCAGGATCGGGATACCAAACGAGATTTCAGACAAGGCGACTCCCTATCGTGCGACTTCTTCAATCTGCTGCTGGAGAAAATAGTTCGAACTGCAGAACTTAATCGAGTAGGTACAATATTTTACAAGAGTGTACAGCTGCTGGCGTATGCCGATGATATTGATATCATCGGCCTCAACACCCGCGCCGTTAGTTCTGCTTTCTCCAGACTGAATAAGGAAGCAACGCAAAGGGGTCTGGCAATGAACGAGGGCAAGACGAAATATCTCCTGTCATCAAACAAACAGTTGTCGCACTCGCGACTTGGCTCCCACGTCACTGTTGACAGTCATAACTGTGAAGTTGTAGATAATTTCGTCTATTTAGGAACCAGTATTAACAGCACAAACAATGTCAGCCTGGAAATCCAACGCAGGATTACTCTTGCCAACAGGTGCTACTTCGGAGTGAGTAGGCAACTGAAAAGTAAAGTCCTCTTTCGACGAACAATTCGCTCATAATTCCCGTCCTGCTATATGGTGCAGAGGCTTGGACGATGACAACAACCGATGAGTCGGCCTTGAGAGTTTTCGAGAGAAAGGTTCTGCGAAAGATTTACGGTCCTTTGCGCATTGGTCACGGCGAATATCGCATTCGATGTGTTTAAATGAGTTAAGCATCCACCCCCTCCACTCGGTAAAACTGGCGCATCCTAATGCTACATCGCAATTCACCACAGCTGATGACACTTCAGCACAACCCAACACATATGTACGCCAACCCACTCAACAAAAAGGATGGGCAACGGGAAAGTAGCCTTCACTTCGTTACATACAATTCGCACGTCAACAATCGTCACATACACTTCATTACTCACAATTCGACAGCAGAATTCGTCTCACACTATTCGCAAAGTACCTTTCGCTTCGAAGTATATAGATCCTGCGCATAACGGTCAAGGCGACACTGACGTGATACGACGACGAGTTTGCGCGATAAATATTTTGGGTCCTAATTTTCCTTTTTAACATCTCCCTCCGTTATATATTATATAAGAGTAATATGTACGCAATACATAGAAAGTTAAGTAAATTGTTTTATTATAACTAAACGAGATTCGGACTTCTTCTTTTAAACAATAATATTGTGCATGTGTGGTTAGAAATATTATCAAATTAAACATGATCCTTCGGGCTATAGTGAGAGGCACTATGGACTAATGAAACAATTAAAAAAAAAAAATGTAAACCAAAATCACAGGAATTTGCGGTAAACAAACCACAAAACAAAACACAAAAGTGCAGTGCCAAACAAACGAAAAACTAGGTATTGTATCCATATATACATATATGTTGATAACAACCTACATGCATATGACTATACATACAACAGTGAGGTGACACAAAAAAAATGTGATAGATAACATTGACGGGAAATTACAAACACAGAAAGAAATTACACGGAAAAAGCAAAATAAACAAAACAATTTCAACAAACAAAAACGAGCGCAACTTAAGCACAAAACATAAATCGGGCGCGAAAAACAACAGCACGAGGAGGAAGCCAGCTGGAGCAGAGGAATTGGAACAAACGAACAGGCATATTAAACATTGGAATATACCTTACAAATCTAAGTGAGCGTATTAATTTCACTTCAAATTTAGCATTTTCACATATATGTATATGTTCTAAGTTACGGTTTTCCTATTTAAAACCTAACAAAAAATCAACCTAATCTGCTTTAATTCTTTTTCCTCTTCTTTATATTATAGCCGATTCAACAACAGCGCGCCACTCGTTTCTTCTCTTCGCTACGTGGCGCCAATTGGATATTCCAAGCGAAGCCAGGTCCTTCTCCACTTGGTCTTTCCAACGGAGTGGAGGTCTTCCTCTACCCCTGCTTCTCGCGGCGGGTACTGCGTCGAATACTTTCAGAGCTGGAGTGTTTTCATCCATCCGGACAACATGACCTAGCCAGCGTAGCCGCTGCTTTTTATTCGCTGAACTATGTCAATGTCGTCGTATATCTCGTACAGCTCATCGTTCCATCGAATGCGATATTCGTCGTGGCCAATGCGCAAAGGACCATAAATCTTTCACAGAACTTTTCTCTCGAAAACTCGTAAGGTCGACTCATCGGTTGTTGTCATCGTCCAAGCCTCTGCACTATATAGCAGGACGGGAATTATGAGCGACTTATAGAGTTTGGTTTTTGTTCGTCGAGAGAGGACTTTACTTTTCAATTGCCTACTAATTTTCTCCAGCAGCAGATTGAAAAAGTCACACGATAGGGAGTCGCCTTGTCTGAAACCTCGTTTGGTATCGAACGGCTCGGAGAGGACGGAGCTTTTCGTGTTGCTCAACGTCAGCTTACACAGCCGTATTAGTTTTGCGGGGATACCAAATTCAGACATCGCGGCATAAAGGCAGCTCCTTTTCGTGCTGTCGAAAGCAGCTTTGAAATCGACGAAGAGGTGGTGTGTGTCGATTCTCCTTTCACGGGTATTTTCCAAGATTTGGCGAATCGTGAATATCTGGTCGGTTGTTGATTTACCAAGTCTAAAGCCACACTGATAAGGTCCAATCAGTTTGTTGACGGTGGGCTTTAATCTTTCACACAATACGCTTGATAGAACCTTATACGCGATGTTGAGGAGGCTTATCCCACGGTAGTTGGCGCAGATTGTGTGGTCTCCTTTTTTAAGGATTGGGCATAGCACACTTAAATTCCAATCGTTGGGTATGCTTTCGTCCGACCATATTTTGCAAAGAAGCTGATGCATGCTCCTTATCAGTTCTTCGCCGCCGTGTTTGAATAGCTCGGCCGGCAATCCGTCGGCCCCTGCCGCTTTGTTATTCTTCAGGCGGGCAATTGCTATTCGAACCTATTCATGGTCGGGCAATGGAACGTCTGCTCCATCGTCATCGATTGGGGAATCGGGTTCGCCTTCTCCTGGCGTTGTACGTTCACTGCCATTCAGCAGGCTGGAGAAGTGTTCCCTCCATAATTTAAGCATGCTTTGGGCATCGGTGACTAGATCACCTTTGGGGGTTCTACAAGAGTATGCTCCGGTCTTGAAACCTTCTGTAAGTCGCCGCATCTTTTCGTAGAATTTTCGAGCATTACCCCTGTCGGCCAGCTTATCAAGCTCTTCGTACTCACGCATTTCGGCCTCTTTCTTTTTCTGTCTGCAAATGCGTCTCGCTTCCCTCTTCAACTCTCGGTATCTATCCCATCCCGCACGTGTTGTCGTCGATCGTAACGTTGCGAGGTAGGCAGCCTGTTTTCTCTCCGCTGTTCTTTTGCACTTTCCGAAAACCAATGGTTTCGGTTGCAGCTGTACGTAAGGAGTTTGAAATGCCGTCCCACAGTTCCCTTATACCGAGTTGTTGACGAGTGCTCTCAGAGAGCAGGAGTGCAAGCCGAGTAGAAAATCGTTCGGCTGTCAGTTGTGATTGCAGCTTCTCGACGTCGAACCTTCCTTGGCGAGCGTTTTTTGCTGCACAGAGGCGGGTGCGAATTTTGGCTGCAATAATATAGTGGTCCAAGTCGATGCTAGGACCTCGGAGCGCACGCACATCTATAACACTGGAGACGTGTCTTCCGTCTCTAACAACATTATCGATCTGGTTGATGGTTTTTCGATCCGGAGACTGCCAGGTAGCTTGATGAATCTTCTTATGCTGGAATCTAGTACTACAGATAACCATATTTCGGGCCCCGGCGAAGTCGATCAGCCTCAACCCATTTGGGGATGTTTCCTCGTGGAGGCTGAATTTACCGACCGTAGTGCCAAAGGTACCTTCTTTGCCCACCCTGGCGTTAAAGTCGCCAAGCACGATTTTGACATCGTGGCGGGGGCATCTCTCATAAGTGCGCTCCAAGCGCTCATAAAAGGCATCTTTGGTCACATCGTCCTTCTCTTCCGTCGGGGCGTGGGCGCAAATCAGCGATATGTTGAAGAACCTCGCTTTGATGCGGATTGTGGCTAGACGTTCATTCATAGGAGTGAATGATAGTACTCGGCGACGGAGTCTCTCTCCCACCACGAATCCAACACCAAACTTGCGCTCCTTTATATGGACACTGTAGTAAATGTCACAAGGACCTACTTGTCTCTGTTCTTGGACGGCAGTGATGTCAGCCTTTATTTTCACAAGGACATCAATCAGCTGGGCAGCGGCACCTTCCCAATTAAGGGACCGGACATTCCAGGTGCATGCCCTCAAATCATAGTCCTTAATTCGTTTGCCATGGTCGTCATCAAAAGGGGGGTCACTTATCCGAGGCATGTTGTTTCCTTTCATTGGGGGTGTTTTTTTTACGTGGTGGGTCCCAAACCCAGCGCACAACCCTAAGTAGGGAATATTTCGCCTTCTCACTTTAGCTCGCCTTCAAACGGATGTTCTTAGGCTACCCAGAGGATACTTGGTCAAAGACCGGAAGTCGTGAGCTGCTTGAGTCATATCTAAAAGAATCGTTTCTGGCCACTCCCAAGTGAATGGCGATCAGAGAACTTTCCTCACTTGCGTGAACTTCTACACATGACTCCATCCTCCTCTGCTTAAATTCACGGCAATATTATACGTCTTAATAATCCAAGAAAACATATATTCAAATACCTACTAACAAAAATTGTCTGGCAATACCGCTTTTGTTTAACAAGAACAATAAGCAGGGTTGCATAAATCAAAAACGAAAAGAGAAACAAAAAACAAACACACATACATACATGTATGCAAAATTCCGTACGTTTCTAAACATAATAGCAAAAGAAGAGCCTGCGCATATGTACATACATATATTTGTACATATAGAATAGCATAGAATCTGCATGTAATTTTATTTATTTATTTATTTAGTAAAGTCTATGAACATTAATTCTTACAGACTAATGAAAACTAGGATGCATATTAGAATCCTAAAATAATAAAATTACAATGGCCCCTAATATGAGTTGCATTCGATCTTCGCTATTTGCTGGCTATCGAAAATCGAATGTCAAATTCGTATTATGAGCAATGCAACATTGTCGAAATTTTCGTTGAGCATCGAAATGGCTGTCGAACAGAATTTACCTATCGACAGCGTGGCGTAGTGAATGGAAATTTGTGAAAATGTAGGTTTTTTGCATTTATTTATTGCTTTATGGTAACAAATAATTAATTTATACTATTTTTGTTAATTTTATGCAGGTCGAAAGTCGTGAGCACTAAACAGCGATTGGAAAAACTGGTAGCTTTAATGGAAGAAAATCCACAATTTGCAAGAGGGATTTGCACCAAAGTTCAGGCGGCAACAAAATGGGAGGGATTTGCTTTGGAGCTAAACTGTTTGGGTCCACCAACTAGACCAGCGGCAAAGTGGATGAAGGTTCATAAAGTTGTTCTGTGTTTTTTGTGGAAATACATTTTTATTTGGACATTGTAGGTATGGGCTGATATGAAGTCAAAGACAAAGAAAAGACTGTCGCAAAACAAAGCGGAGTACAGAGCAACAGGCGGAGGTACAAACCGGCTGCAGGGATTTTCTAATACTGAAGAGAGTATTATTGGCTTACTCGAGTTTGATGCCTGCATAAACCCGCCGGGAGCCGAATTTGGTCTGGATATAAGTGGCAATGTTGAACCACAACTTTCAGCTCCACCAAATCCCACCCCACATCCTCAGGCTGAAAACTCTGAAGAAAGTGAAGTGGAGTTTCATTCTGAGGCTCACGAGCCTCCAGCATGCAAAAAGCGGCCAATTAAAAAATGCAACAAGGCAGAGAGGCTGAGGTTACTAGACTCCCAGAAAAATACCCAGAAACAGTTCTGCGAAGAAATGGTCTCCACTTTAGGGGTTATACGAAAATGTGCTGAAGAAAAAGTGGAATACCAAAAGAAACAGTATGAACTGGATAAAAACGCAAGAGAGGTAATGCTATAGCTGGAAAGGGAAAAATTGCGGGTTTACAAAGAAGAAGCCTTAAAAAGCCAGCAAGATCGCGGATCAAAACTGCAGTTAAAACTTGCAATTTTAGAGCTAAAAAAAAAATCTTTAAATAATTCTTAACTTTTATATTTAGATCTAAGTTTAAGTGCCTTAAAGAGACTGAATTAATATTTTTGGTTTTTATATTGCTATTTCAAGACTGTATATAATTCTAAGTAGAATGGGTAAATGAATTATGTGATATTTTTCGGTTTCTATTAGTATTTTAAGACTGTATATACTTCTAAGTAGAATAGGTAAAATAATTATGTAATATTTTTCGGTTTTTATAAGTATCTTAAGACTGTATGTACTTCTAAGTACAAAAGGTAAATGAATTATGTGATATTTCTTGTCAAAGAGTAATTTTTATTACGTAGATAAACATGAACAATGAATTCCATAATAAATATTTTGAATAAATAAACTTCTAATTTATTTTTTTTTTAATTATATCTAAAACGTTCTTAATATACGATTTCTAATTGCTGCTGCTTCCGAGTCGTTATCAGATTCAACTTCAATGACTCCACCATGACTGTCGTTTGCCTCATTAGGAAATTCTTCAGGAGAAATTTCGACTTTATAAAATATGCAAATGTTGTGTAAAGCTGCACAAACGTTAATAATTTGTGTTGCCTTTTTTGGAGAATAGTGGAGAGCTCTTGCTGGTAACAAACATCTGAATCTATTTTTCAACACTCCAATAGTGCGCTCTACTATATTTCTTGCTCCCGAATGTTGTGTATTGTATCTGCTTTCTGGAGATCCTTCTTCAGAATTTCTAAAAGGTGTCATCAAATAAGTTTTTAGAGCGTATCCAGCGTCTCCTATTCAGAAAAAAAATTATTCTAAAAAATATAACGGTTTGCTTTTTTAGCCAAACATATATGTACCAAGTAGCCAAGTATTGCGAAGACCATTTTCGACTTGCTGTTCTAAATATGTTTTCAATGCTGACATGTTGAAAATCATTGAATCATGCGTTGCCCCCGGATTCTTTGCATTTATATACCGTATGTTCATTGTATGATCACAAACCTGTAATTAATATAAGAGCCAAAAATGCTCAACTACAAACTTACGATAAAATTGTATGCATACTTACAATCATAGCATTAATGCTAAAGAATCATTTCCTGGAAATCTGGTATTACTATAAAAATGTGATTTTGCTTGTTGCATTTCAGCCTCGGTATAATTGAATTTTATCCATCTTTGGCAAATGAAATTCTCCAGGGCATCGAGTACCTCGGATAGTACCTCGGATAGTACCACGGACACCGTGGGCTGTGCAAGTCCAAGCATGTTTTCATTTCCTATACTAAGTTGATACGATCCCTGAGCACAAAATCGTAAAGCTGTTGCCAATTTTAGTATATTGGGAATAGATTTCGCTCGTGTGCATCGCTGCAGCATCTCCTCTGTAGCGGACAGCAAATCAACAAACGCCTCTTTCGACAAACGGAAGTTTTTTATAAATCTACAAATAAAATTTCCTAAATGTTGAACATATAGAAACCTCTAACAAATAGCATTGTACTTACGTAGCCGAATCCAATTCCAAAGGGTTGGAAGCGTCCCTTAGCTTCTTTCTATTTCTAGCCAATTCCAGTAAGCTTTCATCCTCCTCTGAAGAATCGCCAAACCACAACTCAGTCGTAGTCATATTTTATTTTAACTTTCATTTATATTTTCTTTATTTATAAAATATTTGTTAGTTTTACTTTCACACTTCGTAAACAAAGCGCTTTTAGTTTTTACACCATCTGACAGATGTATACTATCGTGAACATTCAAAATGATTGCAATTCACAATAACGCCAATCTTCATCGAATGAGCGTCGTAATACCAAATGCAAATTCGTTCGACCAGCATTTTCGATCGTTGTCGAAGATCGAATGCAACTCATAATAGGAGCCAATAACATGAGTAGATAACTTAAACTAAAAAACAGAATTGAGGGTATTAATGAAGGATACCCTAGAGTGAGAAAAATCTAGAAGAACTTTCTCGAAAATCGAGTTAAACTCACGCATAGCCCGCTTGAGGGGAGCGTATTCAGCAAAATTAGTACTTTCCTTTTTGTAATAAAATGGGGAAATGGATCTGAGACAACGCTGGGGAGTATTGAAGTTAAGTTTCCCTAATAAATGGGGACAGTTAATATCTCCGCTAATTATATTGAAGACAAATGAAAGGGAGAGAATGGACCTACGATTTTCCAGTAATTTAAGATGTAAAAGCAATAAACTCGATGTATACGATGGTATTGGGTCAACAAATTTTAAGGAGCGGAGAGCATATTTAAGAAAGATCTTTTGACGATATGCAATCTGGTCTCCAAATAAACACTGCATACTCCAAAATGGACCGAACAAAACATGTGTACAGTAATTTTAACGTGTAGGGGTCGGAAAAATTTGTAGAATTTCGACGGATAAAGCCGAGTGCAGAAAATGATTTTGAAGTGATTTAGTTGATGTGATTACTGAAAGAAAATCTGCTGTCAAAGATTACCACAAGATCTTTGATTTCAGTAACGCATTTTAGGACGCAATTAGAAATATTGTAGCTGGAAGATAGGAGGTTGCGTCCCCTACTAAAAGAGATCTGTGAGCATTTATCTAGGTTCAGAAAAAGCTTCGATTTCAGGCACCAATTATGAAAAGTATCAATATCACATTGAAGTTTGAGTACATCTTGTGTGTTTTTGATTATTGCAAAAAATTTTAAGTCATCTGCATATAACAGATAGTTAGCGAAAGAGAAGCAACAGGAAATGTCATTGATAAACAGCACAAAGAGAAGTGGACCCAAGACGCTTCCTTGTGAGACTCCCGAAGACGCAATGAATGAATCAGATGACACTCCATCGACACTGACAACGCATCGTCTATTGTGTAAATATCATTTAATCCACTGCAAGAAGACCGAGTGAAACCCTAAAGATGATAATTTTTTAATTAGAATATTGTGTGATACTTCATCAAAGGCTTTAGTGAAATCTGTGTAGACACAATCTACCTAAAATCCAGCGGAGAATGCAGACATACAATAATCGCTAAAAACTGCTAAGTTTGACACAGTGTAGCGCCCAGAGACAAACCCATGCTGATTGACATTAATTATTGATTTTACTGCAAAAAATAATTTATTTTTAACAGAACACTCAAAAACTTTCGAAATAGTAGACAGTTTAGAAATAGGCCTGTAATTGGAGACAACGTCCTTTCTACCACCTTTAAGAATAGGGGTAATGCATGTCAATTTCCAGTCAGAAATAAAATTCCCGGTGGAGAGAGACTTATTGAAGATAAGTATGAGAGGATCCGAATCCAATTTGGAAGAAGACTTAATATCACAAATAGCAATATCGTTCTGTGAAAGACACAGTGAGCCAAAATTTATGGATGGGAAGTCGTTTGCTGAAAAAGTGGAACTAGTACCAGGATCATCTTGAACATAGTTCGATTTGAAAAATTCAGCGAACAAGTTGGAGATTTCGACCGGAGTGCATGCCGACTTATCTTCCCAGCGCAAAGCAGAGGGAATGGCCGAACACGCTCTTTTAGATTTTACAAAGTTCCAAACGAACTTAGGGTTGGACTTGATTGTAGACTCCGTATTTTTAATAAACCTTTTATAGAGAGACTTATCCAATTCATTAAACAGTTTTGTGTAGTGCTGATATTGAACAAAGAAAACATGAGATTTAATTGAAGATAATTTTCTATAGTATTTATTTCTGAGATTTTTTAGACGTTTAAGATCCTTAGTGTACCAAGGCAACTTATATGGTTGTATATGTTTGAGCGGGATATTATAATGGCAGAATTCCTGAATTGATTTCTTAAAAATGGAGAAACTATTAGCTGTATCTAGTCCCGAAAGTAAATCATCCCATTTAATTTCAAAGAGCTGATTGTTGAGTCGTTCAAAATCACAAAATGAAAAGTTAAAACCAAGCCCATCAATAGGTTTTACAGAAGCGAAAAAATAAGTATCCCCCTCAAACGCTAGTGGGGAATGATGGATGGTTGCTGGAGTAATTGAAGAGAATCCATCAAGAAGCCTAAATTTTAAATTATCACTGAGAAAGACTAAGTCAAGAAATTGATCAAGACTATTTGAATATGAGTTGATTTGAATCAGATTGAGACTAAGCAAGCTATCAATGAGAAATAACTCATGAGTAGATGTAAAATTTGAAGGAATAAGACCAGGACTATAGGAACAACCAGACCAGACGATATTGCTTAAATTAAAGTCACCCAGAACACAAATATTATTCTCTTCCACTTTATCTAATACCAGCGAGGAAATATTATTTGCGTGCAACTTATACAACTCTAGAGGACTATTAGGAGGGATGTATGAGACTGCAATGAACAGAGCGTCATTGATACAAATACATAGTTGGTCCAGAATGGAATCATTATTATCAAGCATAATAAGACGAGGAGGATATTTGCGATGAACTGCTAGGAGAACACCACCCCCTCTTAAACAGACAGTTTTTTCATGATCTCTGTCCTTACGGAAGACGTAATAGAGATTTGAATCAAAATATTCACTATCAAAGTAACTGGAATTCAGCCAAGTCTCAACAATAACAATAATATCGAAATCCGAATGTGAAGAAAAATTGCGAATAATATTTGATTTACACCTAATACCCGATAGATTTTGGTAGTACACCTTAAGACAAGAGCCAGTTGAGGAAGGTGCAAAAAACGCATGAATAGAATCGTGACTAACAGGCACATCAACTAATCTGCAGCACTGTTTTCCCCTCCCTTTGGAAAAGACTTAAAGGGACGTAACTTAATGCCAGAAGGCCACACTGAAGAGGAGAAAACGGCATTAAAAAAGATGGGGACACACCTAACTTAAAGTTTATCCTCTTAAGATTATTAATATCGGTATCTTTCTTAATTAATTTATAACATTGAAGATACTCTCTGTCAACATTAGCATGTTAAACAACAAAATATATAATATATTCCTCAGCAACTGAGTTCTTAAATGCAGATAAGTGAATCTATTTCTTGGGTATGGCGACATCAAGATCACAATTGGCATTAACACCAACAACAGTTGAAGTAGCTGGGGATTGTTTGTTCCTAGTACTCACTTTTACCTTCAAATTTCTTTTAGCAGCAACTGAAGTAGAAGAGTTCAGGTTAACAGAACCATCAACGGCGACAGATTGAGCAGCATTGACAGCGACAGGGAGGCGAGCTGGTTTAGCAGCAACTGTTGGATTGTTATTGGCTTTCAAGTGAGTGTTGATATTCCTAGCAACAGCGTCAGCATATGTATTGGCGTTTTTATTATCAGCAGCAATAAAGAGAGTGAAGCGAGCAGAAGATGGAGCGGCAGAGATTGCTTTCGAAGTAGCGGGAGCGAGATAATCCATACTAACACTATCAGTGGGAGCCGAAACAGCAACGTTAGGTGATGGAGCATTTGTACCCACAATAGTCGTAGAAGTCAGGATAGAGTTAGCAGTAGTTGAAGCTGCAGAGAGTGCCTTCGGTGTAGCGGGAGCGAGATAATTCCCACACCCGTTATCAGCAGAGACAGCAGCGTTGGACGGAGCAGCGATTGTAGAGTCACTTCTACCAACAGTAGTCGCAGCAGTGAGAGAGAGGTTAGCAGCAGAGATAACATTCGAAACTGGTGCAGTAATCTTGCCATTATCAGACAATTTCTTATGCGCAATACCGATCTCAGATTTAAGCTCATTTAACTTAGCGATTAACGAATTACGATCATCGCATAATTGTTGTATTAACGCGAGCGCCTTCGCTTGTTCACTTCTCAGTGAACTTACTTCCAATACCAGAGAATTAAGCACTGAATTTACTTTATTAGGATTGTTATGCTCCAACAAAGGTTCAGTAATTTCGTTGTTCGATTCTTCAGCATTTTGCTGTTGCGAACTTAAAATTTGAGTGCACTGAGCATTGCACACTGATGGCGACGCAGGCGGCGAACGAATGGAATTTCTCCGAACTACCGCGCACACTTTACAATAAAAAGCATTTTTAGATTTCAGCAAAAAATCCACATCTGCCTGTGATAAATTCACACACGACAAATGAAAGAACTGATTGCATTTATGGCAACTAATCTTGGGCTGAGCACAGTCAACTCTATGCCCGCAAACACACGGCATTAATAAAGATAAACTAATAGAACGCGGAGCAGAAAAAAATACGTCAGTACACAGTGACGACTGACCTAATTAAATTAATTAAATTTATGAACACTATATACACATAAATATATTATTGGTGCATTTACAATTGTCCGTACATTTCTATACATAACCACATACATAAGTAGATATGTATATTCAAAGCACACATTGGTTCGCAATACCTCTTGTTCTTTGTGAAACAAAAACAAGCAGGATTGCACAAAAAAAAAAACAGAAATTAAACAGACATACTATATATGTATTAGCACAAACATTTCGTGCATACTTGTGAACAAATAACGAATTGATCTCTTTAACGAGCGCTCAATTGCTTAAGAACAAAAACATAAGCATGAAAGCATTAGCAAAAACAATTCGTGCATGTAAAAAACCGTATATATATTTAAAAAAGTATTCAGTTCACACTGAGAAACCTTTAATTCATTTTAAAAAATATCTAGTACATACAACCAAAATAATGAACAATAACAAAAATCAAAGTACACTTGGAGCTACACGCTCAAAACAGGTTGCTAGATTTATTTCAGAGAGTGGCAGTTTAACAAGGTACCAAGTAAAAGGCCAAAATCTTAAAAAAATTTGGACTCGCCTCCAAACGGCTCATGACGCCATACTAGAATCTGACGATTCAGAGTTGCCACATAGTTTTAAATCATCGGCTTACGATATTTACGAAAACTGCTTAGACCAGAACGAAGAAACAAAAGCTATGATCACTCCCCACAGTAGAGTAGAGCTGCCACAAATAGACAGTCAAAAGGCAAGTTCAGGCATTCAACTCGAGGTGGCCGCACGTGACACAGAAACCTTTTACCGAGGTTATGAAGAAAGGCCGTCCTTCCGGGACATGTTTACAGCCGTTTACAACAACCATCCGCAACTATCTAAAGCACAAAAATTGCATCACCTCCGATACAAGACAAAAGGCCAAGCAGGTGTCATAGTAAAACAGTTCGCCCTTAATGACGATAATTTCAATTTGGCTTGGGAAGCTCTAAAAGCTAGATACGAAAACGAAAGAATACTGGTCGATAAGCAAGTAACGACACTATTAAACTTGCCTAAAATCAAGAAAGAAACAAGTGAAGAAATCGTAATAATACAATCCACTGTTTCTAATTGTTTGTCGACTCTGTTGGCACAAAACATTCCCACAGACAGCTGGGACCCAATTTTGGTAAACATTTGCACCGCCGCATTATCAAAACAGTCGTTACTTCTATGGGAGCAATCGCTCTTATCACGAAAGTGCCCAACGTGGCAACAAATGAAAGATTTTCTCACCACCCAATATGAGATTGCGGAAAGGTTAGAAGAAAAAATACTCAAAAGTAAGTGTTTATGCGACTTTATGGCATCTCGCCCTGCCACACAACATGACATTCATCACACAACTCACACTCATCGCACAACACAACATTCAGCACACAACCTACATCATCATACACGCAACCCCGCGCAACAAACCAACCACACTACACACACACCATACGTTATCGTTTTCACCACCACGTTTCGCCAACTCTCACATTTTTCATCACAGTTGTGGTTCAAATTTGGAAACCCGTTTTGGTCGCGCGTGTTGGTGTGAAGTGGCAGTGAATTAAATCTGTGTAAAGATTTGAATATCGATTTTTATATTTATATCAGTATAAAGTTGAATTGTGCCCGCAAAAAGAATAATACAATACTGATAATATAATACTGAGTTATTAGTTCCAAAGAAAGGTCTTTAATTAAAATAAAAAAAGGGATACATAACTAAAGGCAAAGTAAGTATACCCCGCAAAATATATAGAAATTAATTCCAGCGAACAAATGGTCCTTCGAGTCGCTCAGAAAGGCACCTATGTATGTAAGATAAAAAACCACAAGTGAAAAAAAAAATGTTTATATAAAAATTAAATACAGAACGATACAATACATAAAGAAAAAACAAAAAAGTGAAGGAATTATTATAACTATATATTAAACGGGCGCGTTATAACACAAAATAAAGGTCAATAACCTCAACTCTGCTTAATACATAAACGGGCGCGATATAATACAAATTAACTAATAAAATAAAACTAAAGTGAAGTGAAAATAGAACATAGAAACAACACATTCTTGTACCTAGAGAGCAGTGCAGTGTTGAAATATCAAATACATATATACATACAGTGACAGAAAACACCAAACAACGGCAGAGAAAACAAAGAGACCTAGAGTGCTGTGCAGTGCCGAAATATCAAGTACATATATACATACAGTTACAACAACACCAAACATACGGCAGAGCAAACAAGGAGTACAAGCAACGTGGGAACAGACTACAAACTAAACACCGAAAACATCAAAGGGAAAATAAAAACCAAAAAGAGAAACGACCTAGAGACAACACATACATACATAAGTATTGCCCAAAAACCCTTGGCGGATAAAAAGTGAGTCCTTTCCAATTTAATTTTTAATAAAAGTATTTATGCGCATATGTATGTTTAAAATACAGTTTGAGCTGTAATACTACATACAGTTAATAAGAAAAAACCCAACTGTTCTATAAAAAAAACCAGTTAGACAGTTCGGTATATACATGTGTATGTATATAGGTACCGAAATAAATGAAAAAATTACGGTACCTGCCTATTGCTTATTTTGTGTTTCCAAGCACAATGTAATTTTCCAGAAAAAAAAAAAAATCCAAGTCAAGTATTATTACTTGCATGTTTTGGTGATACCCCTTGGGCGAACAAAGCAACAAGCAGGATCGCCTATAATAAATAAGCAAAGGCGAGCAAAAAAAAAAGAAAATGCAAATACATACATATGTACACATATAAGAAAAAGTACTAGGCGGGTATTGTCACTTGCGAAGCGAATTTATTTGGCGAAGCGAACGCTTTAGCGAACATACCCCAATTTTGCATTGTGAATGGCGAATGAACGTATTCGCTAAAATACGTCGTTGCCATTCATGAAAAAAGTAGTGCGTTCATCCGAATTTGACATTTGTGACATTTATACTTAAAAATTTTTTTATTATATCAACTGAAATTTGAAAATATGTTTAATAACGCGGATCTGTATTTTGAAGATAATTACGATGTGGAAACGCGAACTAATCTTCTTCGACAGCGCCGTTTTATTAGAGATAATTCTAATCCTACAGAGCTACCTAACACAGTGTATGTATCCAGTTCAATTATAATGAATAATAAGAAGTTTTTGTTCAATGTACACGTATTTGTAGATTCGTTGCGAATTTCCGCTTGAACAAGGACGCATTTATGTATGTGCTGGATAAAATCAAAGACAAATTTCATTGTCGGATGTCGTCTTCCATAACGCCCATGTTAAAATTGTGTGCCGCACTCAGATTTTTTGCACATGGCAGTTACCAACAAGCTATAGGGAATGAATTTCAGTTGGGACTTGCTCAACCAACAGTTTCCCTTATTTTAAAAGAGATCATACCCATTTTGGAAAATGAAATTTGTCGTACCCATATAAGCGTAGATATTAGTGAAGAAGAAAAGCAGCAGGCAAGGAGCAAATTTTATTCAAGATCGGGAATACCAAATGTAATAGGCTGCATCGATGGAACCCATATTGCGATTTATGCTCCTACCACAAACAAACACCTCTATCTAAACAGAAAAGGATTTTTTAGCATAAATGCAATGATTGTGAGTTTTTATGAATTTAATACAGTAAAATTGGTATAAAAATTTTGTTATATTTTTATTACAGGCTTGTGATCATGATATGAATATCCGTTTTGTGGATGCTAGATATGCTGGTTCTACACACGATTCGTTCGTATGGAACAATAGTTCTCTAAAGGCATGTTTAGAGGCAGCGCATCAAAATGGAGATCAAAACTCTATTTATTTAGGTATTCGCAATATTTGACTACTGCGCAAGTTTAATCTTGACATATGAATATTGAAAACAATACTACATTTGCAGGTGACTCCGGATACCCACTAAGCCCTTATTTATTAACACCTTTCCGTCATGCAGAATCTGGAACTAGGGAGTCAATTTTTAATAAGAAGCACGCGAAAGCGAGAAATGTTGCTGAACGTACGATTGGAGTTTTGAAATGCCGTTTCAGATGTCTTCTGAGTGATAGAAAAATGCGCTACGATCCTGCTAAAGTAACATCCGTTATTAATATATGCTGCGCCTTGCACAACATTTGTAAAAAATTTAGAATCGGTGATCCGGAGGAGGCTGAAACCTTCTTTGATGCCGTTGTACCATTGGAACCAATTAATGAAAATGGCAATGGTTCACCAGGAGAGCGCCGCAGAAGACAAATTGCTGATGCTCTGATGTAAATGAAACTATACCGACTTCAGTGAATAATATATTGTATTCTTTTATTTTATTCAATACTTTGAAATTCAATATTACATAGATAATAAATATATAAAAATTACAAAAACTACATGCTTTTAAATTAAATTAAAAAAATCACAGATTCAATTCTGTCACTTACAATAATAAAGTAAAAATAAATTCATCACATGTTTTCTTAAAAAAATCACAGATTCAATTCCGTCACTTACAATAATAAAGTAAAAATAAATTCATCACATGGTTAAAATATGAAATAAAAAAAAATTCATCACATTCTTATGAAATAAACTATAAACTAAATTCAATCTATTTACAAGCACCCTATTTTTTTTTGCATTTTTAATTTTAAAATTTGTAGTTTTATTTCCATCTTTTCTTTATGTCTTTTTTTTTCTCTAAATATTCTTCCTTCTTCCTTTCTTCTTTCATTTTCATTAATTTAATTTCTTCCTGTTTAAGTTCATAAGTTTTTCTTGCATACCTTGCAATTTCATCAACTTTTTTTTCCATTTTTGCAATTTTGTTGGAAAGGATGTCTTGCACTTCGGCTTGCTTTTCCAACGCTTTCATCCGAATGACTTCACGTTCCTCTACTGTCATTCTAGGACGGCTGCTTGAGGATTGCGATGCCAAATCCATGGCTCGTTGTGTTTCCACGGTCGTGTGCTCTTCTGGCTGAATTTCATTATTATTTACCGCAGTTTCCACTTCATTAGAGCCATATGCTAAGCCTGTAGGATTTACAGCCGCCTGAAGGTGAAGAAGCTCATCCACACTTTGCTCTAATGGAGATAAACTTTGCTGAGCATAAGGTCCTCCTCCTGTGGCAACAGTTTCGCGTCGGTTTGTCGCTATTTTTTTTTTAGTTTCAGTTTATAATCTAACCAAACCTAAATGCTACACATAAGTAACTTCAACCAAACAAATTAATTAAATTTTTACCTTATTCCACTCGCGTCCGTTTCGCAATGGTGGACCAATGGCATTGAGTTCGGCAGCGAACAGATCCCATTGCTCTGCCCTGCTTTTCTTCGTCGATCCAAAATTCCCCATTCCTCTGGCGACGTCCGGATTATTTTCCATTAACGCAACCAATTTTTGAAATTGTTGCGTTGTTGTACGTTTTGTTCTAGAAGTATCGTTTTGTTAAATATAATTAAATAATTACATTTGCTCAAATAACGATCAAAATTTACTTACGTCCTATCCATTTCAAATAGCGAATAAAAAATACATTCGTCAAATTTTGACACTAATGGCGAAGCGAATGACGTTTTTTCGCCAGTGGCAATACCAGAAATTTATTTTCGCCACTCGTTCGCCATTTTCTGGCGAATTCGTTAGAGATTCGCAACTTACAATTCGCCACGGCGAAACTCGCCAAAATTTTCATTCGCTTCGCAAGTGACAATACCCGCCCTAAATTGTATAAAATATACATAAATACATACATATGTGCATATACATACATACATACAAAAATTTGTGGGCCATCAAACTTTGCGCGCTAAAATTTATATTCCGCAATTTATATACATATACATAGGCATATGGTACATGCATAAGTCAACTGTTTTAAGGAAATTTTTTTGAAAAAACTGTTGTTAAATTACCTGCCTTCAAACTTACTTCGTGTCTCTAAACACACTACAAAAAAAAAACTAAAAATTTTCAAAGTCAAGTATTATTACTTGCAAGTTCTGGTGATACCACTTGTGCTAACAAAGCAACAAGCAGGATCGCTTTAACCTATAAGCAAAGGCAGAAGAAAAAAAAAACAACAACAACATAACAGTTGATATTTGTGTATGTACATATATGTACATATGTATATCGCGATCCAACTATTTCTCGTTTATCTCTCTCACGTTGTCTCTCTGTCTTAATACAACGTACCAATAAAAAGGTTACAAATACAAACATATCTACAAACAAGTAATAATATATAAAATATATTTATTACTCCGGTCAGCGAACTTTAAAAGAAGAAAAAAAAAGCGGAACAAAACGTAATCGAAATACATGTACATGGAGGATATCCATGTCAACATTGAAACATTGAAAAATTAAAATTAACTAACATACATACATATTTATGTATGCGCATTTTTATCGAGTACTTATCGCAATTTCTTTTTGGCGTGCTTTTTGAGCAAACGTATGCAGATGCAATTAACAAAACATTTGCATACATACTCACATATTTAATATTGACATATTTACGAATATATAAAAAATTGTTTACTTATTTTCCGCGCATTTCCTTATATTGCATATGCATACGTACTACACACATATGTACATATGTGACAATTGTGCGAACAAAAGGAAAACACAAACATTAAGCATAACTATATGCATATAAATAAACATACATTTTTGCGTTATTGTTATTTTCCTTCTCTTTACGTTCTTATCTGTAAAGATACACGTACTAAGGAATAGTAAACAAATTAATCTCGAGTATTTCGCAGATACATACGTTTAAATAATACACGGTAAACAAAAAAAAAAAAAAACAAAAATCATATTAATACATATATAAAACAAAGGACTAATCGATTTATGCGGGAATAAGTGTTCGCAAAGTCCTATAATCTATTTCATTTATAATAAAATTTTTATATTTACAAAAAATTTTTACAATACCAATTTTATAATTATATCTCAAACGAAATATTCACAAACATTTTTTACAAAATTGTTTAATAACGCCATTTATACAATTCTATTTCTAACGAAATATTTGCAAACATTTTTTTTTATATATACTTTTTCATAATACCAATTTTACAATTGTAGTATTTCAAAAGAAACATTTTTAAGCTCAAAGCTTCCAATTCAATTTAATTAATGCAATCTGACAAATCAAGAGAGGTTAAGCCAAAAACACCTCTATCATTAGAAATTCCGAAAATGGCTGATGAAGATAAACCACAAGGGACACCTGCTGAAGCTACACGCTCAAAGCAGAGTATAAAACAAAAAAGATCAAAAGATCAGACAATATCTAGATTCATCACTGAAAGTGACAGTTTTATAAGATATTGTACAAGATCCCTATTACTGACATCACAGAATCAGTTTTGAATATAAAACTAGAAAGTGTGAACAATCACTGGGCTCGCCTTCTGGCAGCGTACGATACAGTACTAGGTACTGACGACGCAGAACTCCCAGAAAACGCAAAAGCTTCGGCGACAGCCAAGTGCGATAACTGCCGCGATCAGTATGAGTTAACAAAGGGAATGATAACTGAACAAATAAGTTTAGTAATGCCAAGTAGAGCCACTACTCCCCCTCCCAGAGTAGTTACAACACCAAAAGAAGACCTAGATAAAGGCATGTATCTCAAAGTACCAGCTTGTGATACTGAAGTTTTTAATGGATGTTATGATCAATGGCCGTCCTTCCGGGACATGTTCACTGCCGTTTATATAAACCATGCTAAACTCTCACAAGCACAAAAGTTATACCATCTAAGGTACAAAACAAAAGGGGAAGCAGGCAGTATCGTCCAGCGAAGCACTAGTCGAAAGATACGAAAATGAAAGTGTTATGATAGAAAACCCAATAAAAACTTTATTGCATTTGCAAAAATTCAACAAGAAACTAGCCAGGAGTTTCAAAACTTATACTCGACAGTGACCAATTGTTTATCAGTGTTAAAAACACAAAATATCTCCACAGAATCGTGGGACCCTATGATAGTAACCATTTGCGCAGAAACACTGCCTGATGCTGCTTTGCTACGATGGGAACAATCTCTAGTGGAAAGAAAAATAATGCCCACCTGGCAACAGATGAAAACATTCCTCACTGCTTAATACCAGATAGCTGAGCGAATAGACAAAAAAATTATAAATCGAAAAAGTCATCAAAATGACTCAAGTAAAAACTTGTTTAAACCTCAAGCCAGCAATAATATGCAATACAATAGACACGTTAATAGAAGTCACACTTTCGTGTCAAACCAAACAAATAAATGGCAACCATTATGTGAAATTTGTAAGGGAGGTCATAACATAAGATCTTGCGAGAAATTTAAAAAACTTTCCGTTTCTGACAGGAACAATCTTGTCAGCCAACATAAACTTTGCATCAACTGTCTGTCGAATGCTCATACGACAAAAGACTGTGAAAGCAAATTTAATTGTGTGTACTGTCAACGAAGACATCACTCGCTGCTTCATATTACGAACTTTCAAAATATGAAGCAAAATCAATTTCAAAAAACTACGGGGTTAGTCGCTACTACTACATCAAATAGTCCCGAAACCTCAAATCCCGAAAAAAGGGAAGAACAACCATGTTGCTCCAAAGCAGCAAAAATTCAAGCTCTTCATTCAGAGAATGAAAGCAAAATTCTTTTACCCACTGCGGTCATCGCTATTGAATATAGAGGAGAATTATTCAAATTAAGAGCATTAATAGATCAAGGTTCTCAAAGATCCTTTATATCATCTAAAGCTCAAAATCGGTTAAAATTGCCTGTCAAAAATTCAAATTTCCAAATTTCAGGAATGGGCGGACGAATTATACAAAATTCAAACAAAATTTACCCAATCACTATAGTCTCCCCAAACGCGGATATAAGAATAGATGCACAAGCCATCGTTCTACCGCAACTCACAAATTTACTTCCAAGCTGTGAAGTAAATTGGCTAAATGAGATAAGCCGCCCCCCCCCTAATGCCCTTACACCAACACACCACACACACAGAACCCACATTCCACCACCCACACGCGAGAGGACATCCACACACGAAAACACATATTAACTGTCAAAAGGGTCAACTAAAAGGTTTTTTTTTCTTCAGTCTCGTTACGATCTGCAAACGTAGCCTACGCCATAGATAACGCTTACGCATCGCCGCCGTGACCTCGCGCCTTATCGATATTTGCACATCACATCCAACAATAGTTAAAATTGCATTAGTTCCGGCAATATTGTGCAAAGAGCCTTTACACTCATTTACAAAATTTGTAAACCATTCACTTATGTACATATCATTAAAACCGTGGAGTTATTTTAATAAGTTAACCGAGTGTTTTTTATTTAAAGAAATTAAAGTGGTAAGCAAGTGGTAAGCAAAAGAGCAAGGTGAATTGAACACTGCTGCATTAAACATTGGTCCTTCGAGCCGCTAAGAAAGGCACTATTGGAAAGAAAAAAAAAAACCAAAAATATTCAAGCGGCAAAATAAATAAAAGGTGCGGTGACATATACATACATACATATACAAATATTAAAAAAAAAAAAAAATTCAAAAAAAAAAGTTCCGAGAGGTGACATATACATACATATATAATAAAACAAAAAAAAAACGGTTTGAAGAACGGACACGAAACGGTTCCGTTGTGTGATACCCATATCTAAATCCAAAAAAAAAAAGGTGCAAAATACATATAAATATACACATACATACAAGACAGTGCTTAAAACCACAAAAAAAAAAAAAATACCAAAAACCGGGCGCGAAATATTATTTATAAAAAAACAAAAGAATCACACGGGCGCGAACTTAACATACATACATTAAAAAAAAAAAATAAATAAATAAATAAATAAAAAAATTTAATGTAAATTAAAAATTAATATCCTTGTGAAAAACCAAAATAAACGTGAAATTAAAGCACCAATAACAATAAAAAGAAAAGCCAACCAACAAAGGAAAACCAACCAACGGGGGAAAGCCAACCAACGAAGGGAAACTTAAACCTGCGGAACAAGCAACCAAAAAGGAAGGAAACGGACAGGAAGCAGATTGAACGCAGTGGCATATACTAGCCCCCCCGCCCTCTTTTTAACCGCATATAAAGCCCTCAAAGTCCCTTGAAGCGGCACAAAGTGAGTGTATCAACTCCATTGATTATTTTAAATTATTTGAACTTATTTGCATATATGTATGTTGAAAGTTACAGTTGATCTTGAACTGTATACGATCCTGTAACTTTTAATAGAACGGTTGCTACCAAACTGTCCGAACTTACGGTTTATTTGCGGGAAACCGAAAACAGTTTGGTACATTACATATGTACATCCAAATATATGTATGAACAGTATATGGTATAATATATACATATATATATATATATATATGTGTCATTGTATATATACTGGCATATACATATCTGATAAAAGGCCTACTATGCTTACATTTGTGTATCTAAACACACAACATTAAAAATCAAAAAAAAAAAAAAAAAATTTTCAAGTATTCACTTGACAACATTTTCCGGCAATACCCCTTATACGCAACAGTATAAGCAGGATTGCGCAAAAAGTAAGCTAAGGCAATTGCGAAATTTAAAAAGAAAAAAGAAAAATAACAAAACCAAACATACATATATGCCAAAAGTCACCTCTTTTATATGTACATACCTTGCATATCGAAACAAAGTGAGGAAAAACAAAATTAATGCGACATACACCCACATGTATGTAGAATAAGCATAACGAAAATTAAATTTTACATATTAACAAAAGTGTATACCTGCACTTCACCGATTTTCTATTCCCGCGGTATCCGTACGGCAAATATTATATACATACATACATACGGCATACAATTAGCCTATGCCGGTATATACAACGTACATAGGGTACAAAATTAATTTAAAAATTTACAAATTTTACAAAATTCCGAAAAAATTAAGCGGTAAATTCGAAATTTTACTTTATTAAAAATTTTATAATTCGTCATTTAAAAAAAAATAAAAATTAATCACGGTCAAAATAAAACAAAAAATTTTAAGAGTTGGTAGAAAGGAAAAGCAAATACATAAGTATTGCCAGTTTCAAGTGTTCACACACACAAACTTATATTCAAAGACCAAATCGGCCCCTGTCCAGCAATACCCCTTGTTCTTGTTAAAGCACAAGCAAGCAGGATTGCAAACAAAACAAAAAAAAAAATATATAAATTTTTTGCATCTTACGTATGCACATAAACACGCACATATTGTGCAAACTTATATACAAAGGTCATCAACCTTTTTCTCCTTCTTGCATTGTCGCTCGTATACGCAAGTATTTGCTAACGAGTACGAAACATTAAATAAAATAAAAGACAAAAACAATAACAAACTAGTAGCTTAATACATAAGCACCGGGAATAAGTAAAACGAAATACGCGTTCGTTAGTTGATACATTGCGTATACAACAACAAAAAAAAACTTTTTATCTTAAAGATTTCACGCGTACTTATTATTATCATAAGTACACTGAGAGAATTTTTCTTTTCTCATATATATATTTCAATTTTATCATATTATCTAAATGGACGGAGATTCTAAGGAATCCAAGTCAACACAGCATTTAAAAGTACAAGAAATGACTTCAGAAGAAAAGAGCCCATGTACACCTGCTGATGCTACACGCTCGAAGCAAGGTGCTACAAAGCAAAAAAAGATGAAAGATATTTCCTATACTAAGTTTATTGCTGAGAGTGACAGTCTAATTCGATACTGCACTCGATTTTCATCTTCACCGATTCAAGATAACTCTGAATCAGTATTAGAAATCAAAAAGGAAAATCTAAGCAATTTATGGACACGTCTCCAAGCTGCGTATGACGCAATTGTAGAATCTGACGAATCAGATCTACCTGAAAATTTCAAATCTTCAGCATACTCCAAATATGAACACTGCTTAGACCAGTACGAGGAGACGAGAGCTATGATTTCCGATCAATTGAGATTAATTAAAGCAATTGCACCTACTCCACAACCGAGAGTAGAGCTGCCACAAGTGCAAAGCCAAGAGCCGAGTTCAGGCATCCACCTCAAGGTGCCCGCCTGTGACACTGAAATTTTTCATGGTGGTTATGAACAATGGCCGTCCTTCCGGGACATGTTCACAGCCGTTTACATAAACCACCCAAAATTATCTAATGCACAAAAATTGTATCACCTCCGATACAAAACAAAAGGTCAAGCAGGGGTATTAGTCAAACAGTTCGCTCTTAATGACGAAAATTTCAATTATGCTTGGGAAGCCCTAAAAGCTCGTTACGAGAACGAAAGGATATTAGTAGACAAACAAGTCACAATATTGATGAATTTACCAAAAATTCAAAAAGAAACAAGTGAAGAATTTATAAAACTTCAATCCACTGTTTCTAATTGCTTGTCGGTTCTAGCGACACAGAATATTCCCACAGACAATTGGGACCCCATTCTGGTAAATATATGCACATCCGCATTACCAGAAAAATCGTTACTTTTGTGGGAGCAATCGCTCTCATCACGAAGAAAGTGCCCAACGTGGCAACAAATGAACGATTTCTTAACTACCCAATACGAAATTGCAGAAAGGGTAGATAAAAAAATGGTCAGAACTAAAAACGTTCAACATGACCTAAATCGAAGCTTCAGTAGGCCCCAAGCGAGTAACAACAACAACTTAAATCGTAGTTTTTTCAAAACACAAGCGTTCACCTCCGAACAAAATAAACATACGTCATGCGAACTGTGTAAAGGAGGGCACAGGCTGAAAACTTGCGAGAAATTTAAAAAACTATACATTAACGAAAGAAACAATTTCGTAAGAACAAAAAAACTTTGTACCAATTGTTTGTCTCATGCGCATGAGCTCAAAGATTGCGAAAGCAAATTTAATTGCGTTTATTGCCATAAACGACATAACTCAATGCTTCACATTACAAATTTTTCCAGCTTAGCTCAAAATAACGCTAATGTTAAAAGAGCTGCGGGATTAGTTGCAACAGCAAATCCCGACTTACAAAATTCAGAAAATTGCCAAGAAGCACCATGCTGCTCAAAGGCTTTAAAAACTCAGACGCTACACAGCGAAAACCAAAGCAGTGCATTATTACCCACAGCAGTGGTCTCCATCGAGCACCGAGGAGAACTGTTTAAACTTAGGGCCTTAATAGACCAAGGATCTCAACGATCTTTTATAGCGTCAAGGACACAAAGTAGGCTACAACTGCCAACAAAGCTAGCTAATTTTGAAATTACGGGAATGAGCGGAAGAGTAGTACAAAACTCAAACAAAATCTGCCCCATTACCCTTATTTCCCCCCAAGCGGATAAGCGCATTCAAGCAGAAGCTATTGTCTTACCGCAACTAACGAACATGCTTCCAAGCTATCAGATAAATAGCAAGCATTGGCAAAAGGTTTCACACCTTAAGTTAGCAGACCCCAACCGCAACACTCCCGCTCAAATAGATATTCTATTAGGCAGCGATCTCATACCTCAAATTATTCTCGAAGGTGTTGAGAAAATTACAAAAACACTTCTGGCGCAAAATACCATTTTCGGATGGGTCCTAAGCGGACTAGTTGCGGAACCAGTCACAACAATGACAACTCAAGTTGAGGAAATCTCAAACGAGTACCTCAATACTCAACTAAAGAAATTTTGGGAGTTAGAAGAACTTCCCCCCATATCAATGATAACCCCAGAAGATCGATATTGTGAGGATTTTTACAAATCCACAACTACTCGATTAGATAATGGCCGGTACGTCGTACGACTACCACTAAAGCCAGAATTTCCCCACACACTCGCCTTAGGTCATTCTCGTACCTCTGCTATCTAACAGTTTTTAAGTATGGAAAAAACCTACTTAAAAAAGGCGAGCTAAAACCAGAATACGATAGGGTTTTAGAAGAATACCTCCATTTAAACCACATGGAGGAAGTCAGCCCTGGCGAAAAAATTATAAAAAGTAAATACAATTCTTTTTACCTGCCACATCATGCAGTAATAAAGCCAGACAAAAAAACCACAAAGGTAAGAGTTGTCTTTAATGCATCAAAATCATCAAGCTCGGGGAATTCCCTAAATGACATTTTATTTACGGGGCCCACGCTTCAGCCAGATTTAATGCTCCTCATACTAAATTGGCGTATATACAAATACGTTTTCAATGGGGATGTTGAGAAAATGTATCGACAAATAGTCGTACATGATGATGATCAAGATTTTCAGCGAATTATTTTCCGAAAATCTCCCCATAGTCCACTACGCGACTTTAAATTAAAAACAGTTACCTTTGGTGTAAACTGTGCCCCATACCTCGCCATTCGTACACTCCACGAACTGGCAGAAGACACAAAGTCAGAATTTCCTCTGGCAACACAAGTGTTGAAAACACAAACGTATGTAGACGACATTCTGACCGGAAGCCACAATCTTCCACAGGCATACGAGCCACTAGCACAAGTGACACAAGCGCTCAATACAGCAGGGTTTCCGTTGAAAAAGATAACGACGAACCACCCTAATATTTTAAAGGACATACCTAAAGAAAATCTATTAGACACTAATTTCCTTAAATTCGAAAGGGAAAGCACAACAAAAACTTTGGGGATACAATGGAATGCGATATCTGACCAGTTTTCATACACTAATGAGTCAATATCCGCACTATCAGCTATAACGAAGAGGCAAATTTTATCCTCGGTGGCAAAACTTTTCGACCCCGCAGGATGGCTTTCGCCAATTATGATACAAGCAAAGATTCTTATACAAGAATTGTGGCTAGACGGAACTGACTGGGATGAACAAGTGAAACCACTTCGTTTAGAAAAGTGGTCCCAGTTCGCGGGTAATCTGAATGATATCTCACAGATACAAATCCCACGATGGATAAATTATGCCCCAGAGCACAAAGTCGAACTACATGGCTTCTGTGATGCCTCTGAAAAGGCATATTGTGCCACCATCTATGTGCGCACACAATCTGACACAGCGACCACCAGTCACCTACTGGTAGCCAAAGCTAAGGTGGCTCCGCTAAAAACAATAAGTCTGCCACGACTGGAACTATGTGCTGCGCTACTACTAGCCAAACTAGTATCCATGGTGCAAACGCATCTAAATATGACCAAATATAAATTGTATCTCTGGTCTGATTCCGAAATTGTATTAGCCTGGTTAGAAAAACCTCCACATGCATGGAAGACGTATATTTCCAATCGAACGTCTCAAATCCTTGACCTAGTGGGATCAGCCACTTGGCGACACGTGGCCAGTGCTGACAATCCTGCTGACATAGGTACAAGGGGTGCAAGCCTCTGCACCTTGCAACCACCACTATTTGGTGGAATGGCCCTCGATGGTTAATAGAATCCCCCGATTCTTGGCCACGATCGCCCATACGCAATATAATTGCCCCCGAAAGTCGAAAAATCGACTCCTTTCACACGACATTGGATGATACTGACATCCTTGAGCGATTATCATCCTACCCTCGAGCCCTCAGGGTAATCGCTTACATGCTCAACTTCATCGAGCGACTCAAACTTAGAATTAAAGGAATACGCACAGTATATCCCCAAGGCGATACATTGACGCACCTAGACCTAGAAAAGGCAAAGGTCGCTCTTATCACTTATACTCAGTCGCGCCACTTCAGCTGCGAGATGTCACTACTAAGAGAATCGAAGCCGATTGACAAAAAGAGCTCACTCAAGCCTGACATATAACGAACGCCATCCTCTAATAATACCAGAGAAGTCTCGACTTGCAACATTGCTACTCAAGTATGTACATATACTAATGTTGCACGCGGAACATCGCCTAATGCAATATATAATCCGCCAAGAGTTCTATATTCCCCGACTTAAGCCTTAAATAAAAAAGTGCATTTTCATGTCCAAGTTCTGCACTATGCATAAACAGAAGATGAGGACGCAGATTATGGCAGCACTTCCACCGGAACGCTGCAACTTCGCTCTGCCTTTCACTATCACAGTTGTTGATTTTGCTGGGCCTTTTCAGATAAAGGCGTCCATGCTAAGGTCTCCTACCCTAATGAAAGGCTACGTGGCTGTCTTTGTCTGTTTTACGACAAAAGCAGTGCACCTCGAGCTATGCACTAATCTGACAAAAGAGGCTTTTCTCGCGGCATTTGCTCGCTTCGTCGGACGACGCGGTTTTCCGTCCAAACTTATGAGCGACAATGGAAAAACCTTTATCGGAGCTCAAACAGCCACCGAAAAACAGTTTGTGGACTTTATTAAACAAGTCTCCCCTGAGATTGTACAAAAGTACGCCCCCCAAGGCATTAATTGGCAATTCATCCCCCCAAGAGCTCCTCATATGGGTGGTTTATGGGAATCAGCTGTAAAAAGCTTCAAATCCCACTTAAAAAAGGTAGCTGGAAACTACAAATTTAATTACGAAGAATTTACAACTCTATTAATTCGCATTGAAGCCGTTCTCAATTCACGGCCACTAACAACACTCTGGCAAGATCCCTCAGATCTCACAGCCCTAACACCAGGGCACTTTCTCAAAGGAGCACCCATTCTGGCCACACCTGAGCCAGGCGTGGAGTCGCTATCCTTATTAAATCGATGGGAGAGAATTAAAATTCTCCATCATAATTTCAGTCGCAGATGGAAAGAAGACTATTTAAAGGACCTCCACAAGAGGTATCGATGGAAAACATCAGAAAATGCGCCAAAGCTTGGAGATTGTGTACTTATTAACGACGATTGTCTCCCACCTCCCGAGTGGCGACTTGGCCGTATAGAAAAGCTCCATTATGGCTCAGACAGTCACATCCGCGTCGTTGATCTCCGTACTCAAAGCGGAATACTCACCAGACCGCTGGTCAAATTATGCTTTCTACCAACCGCGGATAATAACGAAAATCCGATACTAAACAATCCGAACATAATGCCGTAACGCAAAAGAAAATAAATCAATAAAATCGCAACCCGTAACCAACCGTTAACAATAATAATAAAAATAAAAATAACAAAAGAATGGTCGGTCAATACGACGACCCAGTCATGCCACATAACGTGGCCCAATCACATTCTATTTATATACTACCATGTATATTCAAATACAATTTCTTACAGAGAGCAAGATGGACGTGGACATGCCGACAATCCCAACACCAACTGTTCGGTCGGCAACCAACGGGGCACGTACTGGGCCTACTCCTCCGCCCCGCTCAACCAATGCTACGGTATCGACTGCCGCTTCGGGTAATGGCTCACGAGCAGCCCCATCAGCGCCATCTGCTCAAGTCGAGCCGCGTCGCATCCGATGCCCGCTATGTCGCCGGAAACATCGACTGCAACACTGTGGGCTCTTTAAGGAGCTAACACCGGCACAACGGCAGCGTGTTGCCCAGGCACATGAGCACTGCCTCAACTGCCTGTCGCACACGCATGAGACGCAGGAGTGTGCTTCTTCCGACTTATGCCACACGTGTGGCAGACCACATCACACGCTGCTGCACAGGACCCCACGACGCGATGTAGGTCGGCCAGCTGCCTCAAGCACGGGTAGATCCAGGCAAGCAAGCCGGACGGTACGACGTCGAACCACTGCAGCCCGGCCTGAGCCCCATCAATGGCGTCCGCACTATGTTGCACCAACCAGGCGTCGTATGAAAGCGCCACAGCATTGCCCCGCTACTGGACTCAGCAACGTGGTGGCAACACTCCAGCAATTGCAGAGATTGCTAGGCTGAATATTCGCCTAGGGGGGCCGGGATGGCTAAATGAGATAAGCCGCCCCCCCCTAATGCCCTTACACCAACACACCAAACACACAGAACCCACATTCCACCACCCACACGCGAGAGGACATCCACACACGAAAACACATATTAACTGTCAAAAGGGTCAACTAAAAGGTTTTTTTTTTCTTCAGTCTCGTTACGATCTGCAAACGTAGCTTACGCCATAGATAACGCTTACGCATCGCCGCTGTGACCTCGCGCCTTATCTATATTCGCACATCACATCCAACAATAGCTAAAATTGCATTAGTTCCGGCAATATTGTGCAAAGAGCCTTTACACTCATTTACAAAATTTGTAAACCATTCACTTATGTACATATCATTAAAACCGTGGAGTTATTTTAATAAGTTAACCGAGTGTTTTTTATTTAAAGAAATTAAAGTGGTAAGCAAGTGGTAAGCAAAAGAGCAAGGTGAATTGAACACTGCTGCATTAAACATAAATAAAAAGCAATGGGAAAAATGCTCATATCTCAAATTAGCAGACCCCAATTGCCATACCCCATCACAAATCGATTTGTTATTAGGTAGTGACTTACTACCTCAAATAATTCTTGAAGGTATTGAAAAAATATCCAATAAATTGTTAGCCCAAAATACAATCTTTGGGTGGATATTAAGTGGCCAAGTCACAGAAGAAATTAATTCGTTTACAACTGAAGTTGAAAACATTTCAAATGAATATTTAAATAGTGAACTCAAAAAATTCTGGGAAGTAGAAGAATTACCTCAGACTACTCAACTTTCAGAAGAAGACCAGGCATGCGAAGCCTATTACAAGTCCACAACAACAAGAAACGAAAGTGGTTGTTATGTTGTGCGACTTCCTTTCAAACCCACCTTCCCAGATTCTATAGCTCTAGGTCACTCTAGAATATCAGCAGTCCAGCAATTTCTAAGCTTGGAAAAAAGTCTGATAAAGAAAAGTGAGCTCAAATCAGCATATGATAATGTGATGGACGAGTATCTAGACCTCAATCATATGGAAGAAACTGTACCATATGAAAAAGTATCTAAAGGTAGATATTTATCTTTTTATCTGCCACATCACGGGGTAATACGACCTGATAAACTCACAACAAAAGTACGAGTGGTTTTCAATGCCTCAAAGTGTACTAGCTCAGGCAAATCACTAAACGACGTACTATATACTGGCCCAACATTACAACCTGATCTCATGCTGTTAGTATTAAATTGGCGCATGTTTAAATATGTTTTTAATGGGGATGTAGAGAAAATGTACAGACAAATCCTAGTAATAAAGATGACCAAGATTTCCAGCGTATAGTCTTCCGCAAATCGAGTAATAGTCCAATCAGCGACTATAAACTTAAAACCGTCACCTTTGGCATCAATTGCGCACCCTGTTTGGCGATCAGGACACTACATGAAGTGGCAAAAACAAATGCAACAAATTTGCCTTTAGCATCTTCTGTGTTGCAAACACAAACATACGTGGACGACATACTATCAGGTAGCCACAGTATCGCATTAGCATGCGAATCACTATCGCAAGTGATCGAAGCATTAAAATCAGCAGGTTTCCCCCTAAAGAAAATTACTTCAAATCACCCTGATATAATAAAAGACATTAAAAAAGAAGACTTATTAGATACAGACTTCCTTAAATTTGAAAAGGCTAGTACAACTAAAACTCTAGGAATTCAATGGAATGCGATAACAGATCAATTTTCATATGCAATTGAGTCAATATCTGCAATGTCCGCCATTACAAAACGCCAAATACTTTCCTCGGTGGCAAAACTTTTCGACCCCGCAGGATGGCTTTCGCCAATAATGATTCAAGCAAAAATCCTCATTCAAGAATTGTAGCAAGATGGCACTGAATGGGATGAACAGGTAAAACCTTTACGTTTAGCTAAATGGGTTCAATTTGCTAACAATTTACATACTATCTCTGAAATTCGAATCCCTCGATGGGTAAATTTCACCCCTAACATTAATGCAGAATTGCACGGTTTCTATGATGCCTCTGAAAAGGCTTATTGTGCAACAGTTTACGTACGCACACAGTACGATAACAAAATATCTGCATACCTCTTGGTAGCCAAAGCCAAAGTTGCACCTTTGAAGACACTCAGTCTGCCACGGCTTGAACTGAATGGTGCTCTTCTGTTAGCAAAATTAATTTCAATACTTCAAACCCATCTGAAATTAACCGATCATAAAACGTATCTTTGGTCAGACTCAGAAATAGTTTTGGCATGGTTAGAAAAACCACCCTATCACCACCACCACCACCACCTATGTATCTAACCGAATATCTCAAATCTTGGACTTAGTTGGCCCAGCAAAATGGCAACATGTTGCAAGTGCAGATAACCCAGCGGATCTTGGGACAAGAGATTGCAAGCCATTGCACCTCACCAGCACTACACTCTGGTGGAATGGTCCAACATGGCTAACAGAATCACAAGAATTCAGGCCAAAGTCTCCCGCTCGTAATATAATCCAGCCTTAGTTATAACGAACGACATCCCATTATTATACCTGAGAAATCCCGGTTTACTCATTTATTCCTAAAATACCTTCACCAGCTTACACTACATGGTGAGCATCGCTTGATGCAGCAAATGGTCCGACAAGAATTTTATATACCGCTACTAAAGCCACAACTTAAAAAGACGGTTTTTATGTGTAAGCAATGTACCTTGTACAAACATAAAATGCGTACGCAGATCATGGCAGCTTTACCACCTGAACGCTGTAATTATGCTCTACCTTTTACTATTACTGGGGTTGATTTTGCTGGACCTTTCCAGATAAAGGCCTCGATGTTAAGATCTTCTTCCTTTAGAAAAGGGTATGTGGCTGTTTTTGTATGGTTTACGACAAAGGCAGTACACCTAGAGCTTTGTTCAGATCTGACAACTGCGGCTTTCCTCGCAGCATTTGCACGCTTTGTCGGACGTCGCGGATTTCTCTCAAAGATTATGAGCGACAATGGTAAAAACTTTATCGAAGCTCAAAGAGCCACCGAGAAAGAGTTCATAAACTTTATGAAAGAAGTATCCCCTGAAATAGTTAAAAAATATGCACCCCAACGGATCGATTGGCAGTTTATACCTCCATGTTCTCCACACATGGGCGGACTTTGGGAATCAGCAGTCAAAAGCTTTAAGTCCCATTTAAAGAAAACGGCTGGTAATCATAAATTTAATTATAAGGAGTTTACTACACTACTCATTCGTATCGAAGCCGTATTAAATTCAAGACCTATATCACCACTCTCGCAAGATTCCTCCGATTTCACAGCTCTTACACCTGGACACTTCCTCAGAGGAGCTCCTCTTCTCGCCATACCTGAGACAGAAGGGGACTCACTCACTTTAATAAATCGATGGGAAATAATCAAGATTCTCCATCATGAATTCAGCCACAGATGGAAGGAGGACTATCTTAAAGATCTCCATAGGAGATATCGATGGAAAACGATCCAGAAGGAACCTAGTACAGGCGAATGCGTCATCATACAAGACGAATGCCTTCCCTCAACCGAATGGCGACTAGGTCGCATTGAAAAGGTACATCGGGGACGAGATGGTCATATAAGAGTAGTAGATGTGCGAACACAAACTGGCCTCCTAACTCGACCATTAGTGAAATTGTGTTTTCTTCCAAATACCGAAGTACCGTTCACCGAAAACAAGCGAACGCAAACGCATACATAAAATCAAACAATAATTAATTAAAAATACACTGTTTTACAATCCGTACGAACAAATCAAAAGCATAATAAACGCGGTTAATAATAAACAATAAAATCCATATATAAATAATATATAATACATAAGTATATACATCTATATATATATAGTATACACATATACATACATAATGAGTAGCATACTTCATACTACTAGCAAAACCAAGTTAATATACATATTCCTATTCCACTAGAAATGGACGTAGAAGAAACCCGCAATAACCCCCAGTCGGTGAGGTCCGCAAGTAATGCAAATGCAGCATCCGCTGCACCCATCGCCGCACCAAGGAGGCAACAAGGCACAAGCCCGCCCAGCCAATCATCCGGTCAACCAGCGAGGGAAGCGGTCGAGGAGCAGTTCGAGGAGTATGTACCGCCGCGATGCAGCCTATGCCATCGACCCCATGTCCTGAAGAGGTGTACAATTTTCAAGACGATGACGCCCGCTCAGCGCCAACAGATCGCTAGAGCCCACGGCCACTGCATGATATGCTTGGCAGACACGAACGCTACGTTGGAGTGCATGTCCGACGGGACGTGTCAGTACTGCCACCGACCGCATCATACACTATTTCACCGCTTTCCTCGACGCTCGGTTCAGTCAACGCCCGTCAGTCACCGGCATGGTCAACAGCGGCACCATCAGCATGGGAGTAACGTTCAACGCCGACGAGCCCATCGCTCTACGCAGTCCCGAGGTGCACGTTCGCAGACACCACCGCACCATCATCGTCGTAACCAGCGGAGGGCGACGGGTTTCAGAGCTGTAGTGAGCGCCCTACAGAAGCTGCAGCGACTTCTAGGCAATTAATTCGCCTAGGGGGGCCGGGATGTTTATGCGACAACATGACATTCATCACACAACTCACACTCATCACACAACACAACATTCAGCACACAACCTACATCATCATACACGCAACCCCACGCAACAAACCAATCACACTACACACACACCATACGTTATCGTTTTCACCACCTAACCGATCAAAAAGGATTGATTAGATCGGGGTGGACCACAGTTCGCTTTCTACGCCCGCATCCGATACACCTGTACGTTTCGCCAACTCTCACATTTTTCATCACAGTTGTGGTTCAAATTTGGAAACCCGTTTCGGTCGCGCGTGTTGGTGTGAAGTGGCAGTGAACAACTTCCTTAAAGTGAATTAAATCTGTGTAAAGATTTGAATATCGATTTTTATATTTATATCAGTATAAAGTTGAATTGTGCCCGCAAAAAGAATAATACAATACTGATAATATAATACTGAGTTATTAGTTCCAAAAAAAGGTCTTTAATTAAAATAAAAAAAGGGATACATAACTAAAGGCAAAGTAAGTATACCCCGCAAAATATATAGAAAATAACTCCAGCGAACAGTAAGAACACTAAACACGATCAAAATGGAAGCTTAAATAGACCCCAAGCTAGAAGCAACAAAAATTTAAATAAAAGCTTTTACAAAACACAAACATTCACATCAGAACAAAGAAAACAAACATCATGCGAACTATGCTCAAGAGAGCACAAGCTAAAAACTTGCGAGAAGTTTAAAAAATTAAACATTAACGAAAGGAACAACTTTGTCAGGTCAAAAAGACTCTGCACAAACTGCTTGTCCCACTCACACAATCTTAATAATTGCAAAAGCAAATTTAACTGCTTATATTGTCACAAAATACACAATTCAATGCTTCATTACAGCAGATATCCCATCTCGCCCCAAAGCGTTTGTACACAAAGAACTACGGGTTCAATTGCAAAAGCAAATCCTGAAATCCGAAATTCGAAAAAATGCTGCTCAAAGGTACAAAAACCTCAAACGCTGCACAGCGAAACACAAAGTGGACTAGTGGCAGAACTAGTTACCACCATACCAACTCAAGTTGAGAAAAAATCAAATCAATACCCTAATTCACAATTAAGGAAATTTCAAGAGATAGGAAAACTTCCACGAATATTAAATAAAACTCTAGAAGATCAATATTGTAAGTGCTACTCGAAAGCCGCAACTACTCGATCAAATAATGGCCGGTACAATTTTCTATTACTCCACAAATTGGTATAAAAAACAAGGTCAGAGTTACCTCTGACAGTCGATATATTAAAAGCACATAAAACTTTCGGCCCTGCAGGATCCAAGTGCTCCTCATATAGGTGGGTTATGGGAATTAGCTACACAAAGCATCAAATTAATTATGAAGAACAATCTGCTCCACGAATCAAATCCGTTCTCCATACACGGCCATTCACTCGCAAGATCCCTCTATTGTCACAGTCCTAACTCCAGGGCTAAGGAGTACCCATTCAAGCCATATCTGGCATATCCATATCCTTCATAAGCCGAGAATAAATAAAATCCCAACATTGCCGGTAATACAGAAAAAGCATATAATAAACTACCGGTATGCCAAACCGATAAATAATGAATTGTAAATAACAGCTAATAAATTTAGTAAAACAAACAACGTTTTTGGTATAATAATAATAAGTCGTCAAATCACGCAAAATCACTTATTAACACAAGCACCAACATTTACAGAAAATACAATTGGCTATTAAAACAAAAATTGCTTCTTACAGCTAATATTCTGCGGCCTCGGTTACTCCACCAACAGTAAGCCGAACTACATGCATCAGATTATATACTATATATAAAACTACGCAAAATATTCGCCTAGGGGGCCCAGGATGTTTAAATGAGTTAATCATACACCCTCTACTCGGTAAAACTGGCGCATCCTAATGCTACATCGCAATTCACCACAGCTGATGACACTTCAGTACAACTCAACACAAATGTACGCCAACCCACTCAACAAAAAGGATGGGCAACGGGAAAGCAGCTCTCACTTCGTTACATACAATTCGCACGTCAACAATCGTCACATACACTTCATTACTCACAATTCGACAGCAGAATTCGTCTCACACTATTCGCAAAGTACCTTTCGCTTCGAAGTATATAGATCCTGCGCGTAACGGTCAAGGTGACACTGACGTGATACGACGACGAGTTTGCGCGATAAATATTTTGGGTCCTAATTTTCCTTTTTAACATCGCCCTCCGTTATATATTATATAAGAGTAATATGTACGAAATACATAGAATGTTATATAAATTGTTTTATTATAACTAAACGAGATTCGGACTTCTTCTTTTAAACAATCATATTGTGCGTTTATGGTTAGTATTATTATCAAATTAAACACGGTGGAACAATGAGCTGTACGAGATGTACGACGACATTGATATAGTTCAGCGAATTAAAAGACAGCGGCTATGCTGGCTAGGTCATGTTACCCGGATGGACGAAAACACTCCAGCTCTGAAAGTATTCGACGCAGTTCTCGTCGGGGGAAGCAGAAGAAGAAGAAGAACTCCACTCCGTTGGAAGGACCAGGTGGAAAAGGACCTGGCTTCGCTTGGGATTTCCAATTGGCGCCACGTAGCGAAAAGAAGAAACGATTGGCGCGCTGTTGTTGACTTGACTATAATCGCGTAAGCGGTGTCAACGCCTATTAAGAAGAAGAAGAAGGTTTTAATGATTCCCATGTATTTCCAACTCATACCGTTGCGCAGTTCATTAAGAACTTCAGGAATTCTTACTTTCGGAACAATCATCAGATCTCGGGAGCTTTCTATTGTGCCCAATATACCTGTGTATTTTTTGTAGTTATTTTTTTCTAGTTGGACAATTGATCGCGATGTTCTATAGAGAAATCGTAACTTTCGAGTCTCTCAATCCATTTTGCCAACTGTACTTCTAGGTTCCTATTTGAATGCTGCATGATCTGTCCTGATGTGAAAACGCTAGCCATGAAGGTACTTATGAAATGTTTCACCAACGCCAATAATTCTGTCCGAGTTACACAATAATTTCTCTATGGCTTGCTTATTGCTTGACTATAATACGCCACCGCTTTTTAAATGATTTATGAAAGAATGCCTCCTACTGCATACCCACTGGCATCTGTATCCAAAATAAACTCTGATCCTGGGGCCGGTAATTCCAACAATGGCACAATACTTAACTGATTCTTCAGTTTGGAAAGACACTTCCTGTTCTTTATTTCGATCAAAGGATCTGTTCTTTTTCGTAGGAGCATGTAGACTGCAAGATAGTGGGAGATTCCAGTGTCGGAATTAGGTTCGGCTTTTAATCCATTGGCATATCCTTTAGTATTCCCAAATGGAGATTTTGGTTGGCACGTTAATATATCGTAGAATGTGCAAAATAAAGTTAACATGTTACAATTTGTATGTTTAAAATTTGCTATCACTTTTTTTATAATGACTTGTAATCCGAATTAAACGGATATTATAAGTTATAAATGTAAATCAAAAATAAAAGAACTGATGCCTCACATTTGAGGCTCTTATATATAATATATAATCAAATTTCAAAAAAGAGGTTTATTAGTTATCAAATATTGATAACTTTATGTGAAAATGATAAAATTGTTGGGCCGGCTGATATTTATAAAATTGTTTGTGCAGAGATACCGGATAAAAATTTACTGTCAAAATTACATGAATGTGATCAAACACAAGATCTACCGTCCATGTGGTGTTTTGAATCCAAACTCTGTATATATGTAAGATGGAAAATTTTCAAAAGAATTTCAAAAGGATTTTGTACAATCAAAGAAAGAACCAGTTCATGGTTATCCGTTGAATAGACGGCGAGAAAATAAAGTCTCCGCTGGTGTTAGAAAAGTCTTTAGATAATCGTTATGCCATTCCGAAGAATTCGTAGTTGCTTGAAAAATATATTTCTCACAATAATGTCGAGAAGTGCACTTCCTTTAAATATGTAATATACAGATCCATAAGTACGTATATAAGGGTTTCGATAGTACAACTATTTCAATTCAAATTGAAAATACCAACGACAATGTAGAGCAAATACCAGATGAAATTTGATATTTTTAGAATAGTAGATATGTGTTTATGTGGCGGAAATTTGAATTTCCAATGCATTTTCAGTCTCATACAATAATTCATCTTGACATTCATTTGCCACAAAAATAAAATATTATATGTCACGGAAACCAAGAACATTAAGCAGAAAATCCTAAGCTTACTACGAGTAGACTATTAGCTTACTTCCAGTTGAATCGAAATAATTCAGCTACTAATTTTCGATGTTCGTACATAAGGTCTGTATCCAGTTCTTAAGTAATTGGTCAAGAAAAAAAGTACATTATTTCAATGTAAGTTACATTGTGTTTATGTTGCATGGTATGGCCCTGCCTGCCACGGCTATCCACTTTTCTCAGAAATTTCAGTACAATTATAAATTCATGCACTAACACTAAATTCAAGTTAATCATGCTAAGATTAATGCATCTCGTATTTCCCAAAGAGAACAAAAGTTTATCTTGTTCTTATTGAATGAGTGTGAATGAGAAACATAATTGTCATTAGTGCCAAAAGAAAATCCCAAAATGGTAAAAACAGATTGAAAGACGCATATCATTCGCGCTTGTTAACGACATATCCTCACCCCAGGTCACATGCACACATTTACATACATTTTATCTGCTAATATATACATACATATATAAAACAAAGATTAACCACGCAAATAACATCAAAACGATAGATCTTGTTTTGACATGATTGACATGACATCGTAACATGACAATTTTGCGACTATGAATAAAGCGCTACAGAGCTCGTATTTGGCAATACTATACATCTTTGAAAGGTCTTGACATAACCTACAAAACGAAGCTACGCATGATTAGTTTGGATATTGCGTTCAACAGTTATAGACGTGTAAACATGGAGTTCACTGACGCCGAAATTCGCGCTGTTTTAAAGTTTTCTTTCGTTAAAGGTAAATCCGCTAGAGAAACTTTCCATGAGATTAATGCTGTTTTGAGGGATGGTACTCTATAACTTCGAACTGAGGAGGAATGGTTTCGACGATTCAGCGCGGGTGAAAACGACACCATGGATAAGCCAGCCGGAGGAAGACCTGTGACGACGAATACCAATCAAATCATGGAAAACATCGAGTTAGACCAGCATGTGGCATCTCATGACATCGCTCAGAAGGTGAGAGTTAATCAACAAACCATATTAAAGTATTTGCAGAAGGCTGGGTACACAAAAAAGATTGATGTTTGGGTGCCGCATGATTTGACGCAAAAAAAACCTTCTGGACCGAATCAACGCCTGCGATATATTGCTTTTGAAGCGGATGGTGACTGGCGACGAAAAATGGACCAGACCACACACTTCATTGATGACTCGTCAGAAGCTACGGGAGCTCGGATGGGAGGTTTTATCGCATACACCATATAGCCCGGGCATAGCGCCAAGTGATTACCACCTGTTTATGTCCATGGCGAACGTTGATGTAAAGTTGAATTCAAAAGAGGCTTGTAAAAAATGGCTGTCCGAGTTCTTCGCAAATAAGGAGGGGGGCTTCTACGAGGGAGGTATTATGAAGTTTTTGTCTAAATGGAAACAGATTATTGAACGACTGTAACACTTTTTATAAAGCATTGAATAAAGAGCAAAAAAACGGAAGGGAGATATTTGACAACCTAATATAACCTAACTTAAACTAAACAAATAATTTAATATGCATCTGTATCTAAACAAACTATAAACTAGATAATAAAGAGAACACATTTCGGTATAGCTCAAAAATATATTCTTTTGACTCATTTTTACTTCATGCAAAAATTAACTCGATCGTTAAACAAAAAGATAAGTTATAAAGATTAATTTTATTTAGTTCTTAAACAGTTTTTTATATATTATTAATTCATTTGTTTTTATAGAATTAGAAATTAGAACAGTATTAGGAATAGCAGCAGTTTAAACGTTGTTATCAGGAGCAGCAAATATAAATTGTTGGATAAAATAAATATTATTAGATAATAAGAGTTTGTATTATGTTTTGAATCACCCCGCGCAGTGCCATACAATACGTGAAAATAAAATTTTGCTTTGTGTTTTAAATCGCTCTGCGCAGTGTAATACAATATTTTTTTTATTGTCGGAGGGGGAATCTTCAAAAGGTACCGCCATACACGATTCATCCTACTCATGTGTGGGATTTGCGAAGTAGGACGCCTACGTACTAAATCCCAACTCCGTCAGCTCTAATTAGTTATTTTCCTTCCGGGACCGCCGGCAGGTATTTCTTCGCAAGTAGAAGCTTTAGCCAGTTAGTAGCTGATTTATACATTTTCCGACTCCATGTTAATCATCCGTCTCTCGCTCTTTTTATGCCATGATTTTCCTCTAAGCTAGTCTGGAAAGTGGCTGCTTCCCTGATTGCGCTTAACCGCACAACTGCTTACACCGTTTTCGCAAATGTTGTGTGCTGTAATGCTGCTCCCCATATCGGTGCGGTCTACATTAGTACTGACCGGCTTACTTTTGCCAGAAGAGAGCGTCTACTCTGATTAGGTCCACCTATGTTGGCCTCGTTAGTGCAGCCATCACCTTTGCTGCCTTTTCACAGACTTTCTCAATGTGGGCCCGATAATTTATCCTCTCGTCAATAATCACACCCAAGTATTTCAACGAATGTTGCGTTGTGATATTGTATCTATCAATGTTGAGCATAGCCGCCTAAAATATTAGCTTTTTTCTACTCGTTACTAGTACCGTTCGGTTTTTTGGCCTGCTAAGTGGAGCTTTGTTTTTGTAAACCATTCTTTTATTTTTATCGCCACTTGGTTGCATAGGTGCTCTATCTGGTTTATTTCTTTTGCCACTACCGTTACTGCTATATCGTTAGCGTACCCGATTATCTATATTTATTTAGGCAGTGGGAGATGTAGCACACCGTCATAAAAAATATTCCACAGTAGCGGCCCTAGGATTGAGACTTGTGGTACACGGCCAGTCACAATATAGTTTATAGATCGTTCTTCTGTGTCATATAGAAGTAATATATCCGTCTAGATATGATTCTGAGAATGCTTGTGACCTCCGTTAGTTTTTTTATGGCCCCTATTGTTGAACTGTGTCTTCGAAAAACATATCATATTTAGTTTTTCGGCTAAGCCCGGTGGTTTTCTTTCTAGGTGTTACTCAAGTCGCACACAGATTATATCCTCCAATATTTTCCCCATTGTGTCCAGCATGCATAAGGTCGGTAGAAGCCTGGCTAGTCGCTGTTTTTTCCAAATTTTAGGGAAAACTCCACCTCGTAAGTAATGCGTATAAAGTTCCACATTCAGCAAGACTCCGCAGCTCGCCCCCTCGTGGATTTGCTCCTTAGAAAGCTCATACTACCCTATCCATCTCGGCAGCAGAGAAGTCGTAGCCACTCATTGTGAGTCCGTCGCGCCTGGATTTTTGTATTACCAGGGGTTTCATCAGCTTGCCTTTTATATCGCATCCTCCACTCCTGCTGCTTCTCGTTGGGGATTGCTTATTCGTCATAAAGGTTGGTTTCCAGCTCTCAAGTAATTGCTCAAGAAAAAAAAATACATTATTTCTTCAAGCTAATCTGACAGCAAGTTGCGCATTGTGAATGATCCACATTAGAAGAGCAAGAGAGAATAAACAAAGAAAATAAACTATGTGCGTAATATGTATGTATGTATGTATGTTGTAATATAAGTATTTTCTTTGCGATTTGAAAAATGTTGATGATTGGTAAGTTTTATACAACATTTCAAAATGAAATATACTTCATAATAATGATTTTAACTAATTAAGGATCAATTTAACGATTACTTTGAATTTCCTTCAAGAAACAATTGTTGAATTGATGTTTCTTCGCAAAACCAGGTTTGCTATATTCGCAATTTATTGAAAAAAGTATTAAAAATTAGTACTAGATTACTTTAGAGCTGCATACTAGCACAAGTAAATTTATCGCAGGAAAGTTTCTTGTCCGTTTCTTAAGCGCTTTTTTATATGAAGTTTTTACATTTCTTGAGAGCTGGATACTAAGCTTAACATGATAACATGAGCTTGTCGGCAAAAGTATAAAGCTATTTTTTGCTGTATGTTTTTTGATTAATTTAATTAATTTTTTCTTTCAGATTGTGTTTAATAGTGGAATTCCAACGCGATTTTGTCCTTGTATATTATATTTTAATTATTCATATATTTTATTATTATTGTATTGTATAATTATATTATTATAAAAATCGACAAAAGGACGTTTTGAAACTTTTTTAGTAAATAGAAATCTAAATTTGAGACCACAATTGCTAAGTTTCACAATTGAAATGAATGTAGTATGTTAGTATTATAGCTATGATATACCCCAAGCAGCGTAGTAGTTTCTCACAGATTAGAATGTAATATAACAGATAGTTGTAGGAAAACATTAAGTAATTTAGGTATTGAAGAGGAATAGAACATAGTAGTGATAGGAAAAGTGACAGAATTTAAAAGACTTCAGCGTTAGGTTTTTTGTTTGTGATGATCCAGCTCGCACATTTGTAGCTGATGCAAAGTCTCATGCCGGGAAGAATAGCTGCCATAAATGTCTTCAGGAGGGGATTTATAAAGAAAGAAGAGTTTGTTTCCGTCAAACTGTAGGAGAATTTAGGACCGATAGTTCATGTAAGAATAGACTAGATATAAGCCATCACATAGACGAATTTAAGCAGGGGGGAATTTTGCTGGAATAGATAAATAATGACATGGTTGCTCAATTTCTGTTAGAACGCATGCATTAAGTTAATTTAGGGGTTACTAAAAAACTACTACAGTTGCTTGTTAAGAACGTTACAGACATGAATGAGAAAATATTATATGTTAACAACTATGTTCCCTCTGACGAAATAAGTATCAGGAAGTCGACATATTACCGTCAATTTTTATTACATTCGGGCTTATTTGTTTGAAAAGGTTGCATACCGGACGATTTATGTATGTTAGGAGGATTCTGCTGCTTTTGCACGTATTGCACGAATTAGTCTGGTAACCCTAGAGCGAAGTGGAGAAAATTTTAAATAGTTACATTAAATAAATTAAATAACTTTTTTCTACACGGAAGTGCTTTTTACGGAAATTGCCTGGAAGATGTAATGCGGTGAGATGATCGGGTGAATGGCTGTTGCACCTGCTAAAAGTTTCTCCGTATATGTGAGACAACCTATTACCATTTTTTCTTAGTGGACATTGACCAGCAAAAAGGAATCTGGAAAAGTTACAACCATAATAAAAGCTTTATTGTTATTCAATACAAGAACCAAATTGCATTATTTATACTTAGCTTTTATCTGTATTACATTAGCCTAAAAATATACACCTAAATCGGACAAAACGACAGGTTGCTATTGCCCAGGAGATAAATCACTAGAAAATAAAAATGGCTGAACCTCTTCAGGAGGTGACGCCGAGAAACAGTCTCAGCTCCTTTAGAGTAAATAAAATAAGAGAATTAGAGAAATTAACTCACTTATAAATGAACGGCTTATAACTTTGGAAGCGATATGTAATCAGTTACATAAAGATAACATAGCGTTAAAAAAGGAAAATGAAAAACTAAAAACTAGTAATACAGGGTGGCGCAAAAGTCAGAAGAGGCTATAAATTTTGCAATTGACCTCAAATGTCAGTTGTGTTTTGACACTGCGTGCCACAACCAATATGCTGAAGGATGCATTTCCCGGGCGCCTAATCTCCCGTTTTGGCGATTTGCACCGGCCAGCAAAATCGCCTGATTTGACCGCTCTAGACTTCCTTTTGTGGGCCTTTTTGAAGTCCCAGGTTTATGTCAACAAGTCTTAGACTCTTGCAGCTCTTAAAGACAATATCCTTCAAGAATGTGAGGACCTATCGCCGGAAGTTCTGGCCACAGTGATGGAAAATACCATAAAAATGGCACAAATGACAATTAGCTGTGGTGGCGGCCATTTACATGATATCATATTCTCGACTTGATGTAAAAAAATTTAAAAGACCAAATAAAAATAATCCACAAGCAGAATCAAAGTTTTTCATTTTCCAAAAAACATCGGAAGAAAATTTTGGCGCCACCTGTTATACTTCTTCATCAATTAAGAGCCCTTCGAAAAAATAAGAATAAAGAGCAGACGGCAACCTCCTATTGTAATAAACGATGTAAAGGATTTTAGTAACTTACATTCTAATTTTACAACTCTAATAAGTAACACTTTTTTAGTAAAGCCTTTGAGTAACGGCTGGTAATGATAAAAAATTTGCACCACTTGTGTGATACACAATCCATTTTAAATGATCTAGAATTTCAAAGCGTTAATGTAATTAATAAGCTTAAATGGAAAAGTAAGGAACTGCTAGTTATGTTTTTAGTAGTATTTGATGCTACCAAAGTACCGTTGATGGAGTCATGGGTATAAGTTCACCCAAGTGAGGAAAGTTCTCTGATCGCCATTCAATTGGGAGTGGCCGAAATGATGGACGAAACATCGATTCCACAGGTTTGTGCGCAGGGTTTGGGACTCACCACGTAAAAAGGCCCCCAATGAAAAGATAGCAACTGCCTCGGATGAGAGACCCCCTTTTGATGGCGATCACGGCAAATGAATTAAGTATTACGATTTGAGGACATGCACGTGGAATGTCCGGTCCCTTAATTGGGAAGATGCCGTTGGCCAGCTGGTTCATGTGCTCGTCTAGCTACAATCCGTATTAAAGCGAAGTTATTCAACATATCGCTGATTTGCGACGCGCCCCGACGGAAAAGAAGGATGATGTGACCAAATATGCTTTCTATAAGCGCTTGGAGCGCACCTATGAGATTTGCCCCGCCATGATGTCGAAATCGTGTTTGGCGACTTTAACGCCAGAGTGTTCAAGGAAGGTATCTTTGGCACAACAGTCGTTAATTCAGCTTCCACGAAGAAACATCCCCTAATGGGTTGAGGCTGATCGACTTCCCTGGGGTTTGAAATATGGTTAAGTGTAGTACTAGATTCCAGCATTGAAACGATCACAAAGCTATCTGGCTGCTTTCGGGTCAAAAAGCCACCAACCAGATCGATCATGTTATGAAAGACGGAAGACACGTCTCCAGCGCTTTAGATTTGCATACGCTCGGAGGTCCAAGTATCGACTTGGACCACTATCTTGTTGAAGCCACCCGCCTCTGTACGGCAAAAAACGTCCGTCGACAAACACAAGGAAGATTCGACGTCCAGAGATGCAATCACAACAGACAGCCGAATGATTTTCTACTCGACTTGTACACCTGCCGTTTGAAAGCACTCGTCAAACACCCGATATAAGGGAACTGTGGGACGGCATTTAAGCTCCTTGCGTACAGTTGCAACTGAAACCATTGGGTTTTCGGAAATGTGAAGGAACAGCTGATGCCATGAGGAGTGTCGTGCCGCAGCGGAGAGAAAACAGACTGCCTATCTCCCAACGACACAATCGACCACAGCACATGTGGGGTGGGATAGACACCGAGAGTTAAAGGGGAAAGCTAGACACATTTGCATACAAAAAAGAGAGGCCGAAATGCGTTTAGTATGAAGAGCTTGACAAGCTGGCCGACATGGGTAATGCTCAAAAATTCTACGAAAAGATGCGGAGACTTACAGAAGGTTTCAAAACCGGAGCATTCTCTTGTAGAAAAAAAAGGTGATCTAGTGACTGATGCCCAAAGCACAATAAAATTATGGACTGCCAGCCGAACTATTCAAACACGGCGGCGAAGAATTAATAAGGAGCACGCATCAGCTTTGTAGAATATAGTCGGACGAAAGTATGCCAACGAATAGAATTTAAGTGTGATCTGCCAATCCACAAAAAGGGAGACCCCACAATCTGCGCCAACTAACGTGGGATAAGTCTATTCAACATCGCGTGTAAAGTTCTATCGAGAGTATTGTGTGAAAAATTAAAGCCTTCCGTAAACAAACTGATTGAACCTTATCAGTTCCTGCTAAATGTTGTAACTGAGCCGATTATCATCCTGCAAGCTACTGTGGTTGTGTCGTTGCAAAAGAACTACAAAAACTTAGAGATAAAAATATTTGTAATTCAGTTGAGGAGAATGCCAATGCTCCAACGAACAAACCAATTGTGATCACAAGTGAAGTAAAATCCCTTCCTTCCGTTTCTTAAGTTACTTTTGCGCAAATAGCTAAGCAAGGTCATACAAATACAATAAAAAACAAATTGTCCATTATCCCAAATTTTGGATAAACCAACTGAGGAAGAGAAACTATTTAAGTTGTTTAATCAGTGGCTCAACGCCCTTGAATACCATTCATTGATGAACAGTAACTCTTTCAGAGAAATGCTATGGAACGCAAATCTTTCCAAAAGTAAAAATGAATTAAAAGTTATTTTTCACGGCAGCACTATTGATATATGTCTATTGTCCGAAACGCATTTTACGAGCCATTGATTTCTAAAATTCAGCACGAAGAGGGAGCGCGATATTAATCAAAAGCAATATTGAAAACTGCAAGAAAGATCCGATTTAGACGGAAGAAATTTTCAATAGTGAGAAAGAATTGCACACTCACGCATTTTATTTGGAATTGTGTGAGCTTGAATTTCTTCCGTCTAAATTGGATCTTCCTTGCAGTGTTCAATATTGCTTTCGATCTTGTATTGTATCTTATTGCTCTGTAAAGACCACCTACGAACTTATTAAAAAAAATATGATGGAAGGAACATCGTCGGTGGCGATTTTAACGCAAAGCACACTCATTGAGGATCTCGTTTAACTACAACCAAAGGTCGAGAAGGTTGGGTGCAATTTTGTTTCTACAGGTAGACCCTTTTATTGGCCTACGGCCTACAGATAGACAAAATCTTTTTGACTTCTTTATAATCAATAAACTACCGAAAATCAATTTAAGTAAACTTTAACCATTCACCAGTGTTAATAACTCTTTATGAAAGCCCAATAATTTCGGCCGCCAAGACAACGTTATGTAATAAAAATACTAATTGATATAAGTTTAAACGTATACTGAATCAAGCCGACCCAAATCACTAGCACATATGATAGGTATTGACTTGGACTGTGAAGTTGAATATTTCACAAAAATAATTTAAAACGCTGCGTGGAAGAGTACACCAAAAACTCTCGTTAATCTATGTAAGTGGTAACAAATACCCTAAACGTATCTTGGAAAATATCCATAAAAAGCGCAAGCTTCGAAGGAGATTGCAGCAAACTAGGTCCTCTGCTCTCAAACTGTGCTAAATAAGTGTACAGCGAAACAAAGGGCACAAAGTAAACAGTTTAAAAAATTTTCCTTCAAAACTTATCTGGCTAAACTTACAGCTGATAAATCCACTGACTATTCACTTTGGAAAGCTGCAATAAATATAAATAAACAAATTAAACATGTCGCACCATTAAAACTAAACGAAACTACTTGGGCCAAAACGAATAAACAGAAAGCTGCCGTATTTGCTCATCATTTGAGGAACACATTTACTCCTAACGATGGATATGAGATAAACTGTGAAAATAAGTAGTAGACTGGATCCACACATCAGCGGTTCTCCTGTTACTAGTAAAGAGATTAAAAATCTTATCGGGAACACAAGACTCACTTGCAAACATTCTGTCGCTTTGGAAGGTATCTGAAGTCATAGTGATACCTAAGCCGGCTAAACCAGTACACGATGTTACATCATATAGGCCAGGGGTGGGCATATTAGCCCTCAGTGGATTTTGCCCGTTCGGGCACAAGTGCACATTTTGAGGGCTAGGTGAGGGGATCATCGCGGGCAAACATGAAGAGGGAAGTGAGAGCAACGTGTTTTACCACTCCATATTTACAAATGAGAGCAACGTATTTTACCACACCATGTTTACAAATGAGAGCGCGCGAGTTAAGGACAACGACCTTTTGTTTCAGTAAACAGAATGCAGAAACAACCTTGAGTTGGAACAATTGAAATGCACTATCACTACAACAAACAATCCTTAACAAATAAGTATCAAAACAACATTGCGTTTGAATACCACAACAACCTTATCTTAAAACAAAACAAGCGTATCTAAGCAAACAATATATGTATATGTAAACAAACCTAAACCAATAATATAATCTGTATCTAAACCAGTGGTCGGCATTTCATAGCAAAATTTTGCAAACCAACTTCACACATACGCTTACGCTCTATCGTTCAGTCGTTGTCGAGCCATCAACGAATTAACATCACGCAAGACTATAGCGCAAAACCAAATATGCCCTGCGAGAAATATTTTATGATTCGAAATGCCTTGGGTGCCATGCAATGCCTTTTATGTCCAAAGTCTTTAAAAGATAATAGGGAATATATCCTCAAAAGACAATTTGTTAATTTTCATTATACTATTAATTAATAATAAAAATTGCTTAATTTTAATTCCAATTTCTCACTGGGCTAATTTTTTTTCGTGCTCACTAACACAGTGACAGATCCTCTCATGCCGACCACTGATCTAAACAAACCATCAACTAGTAATAAGTAAACATACTAGTTAGTATAAATAGAAGTAAGAACGATGTAATAAATTAGCAGAGATAAAGAGATGTTTAACTCCTCTCTCACTTCCAGCAATTGCTAAACCTCAAAACCTACTGAACTTTGACAGCTAATCGAGCTCAGTAGGTTTTGACGTTTATCAATTGGGAACTGACGATGGCCAGATTGAAATCTTAGCAAAAAAATATGTAAACGAGGGATTTGTTGCATCGTTCAAGACCACTTATAAAAAATGTAAAACAATGAAAATTAAATAAATTTGTAAAATTTAAGGGTTTTTGATGAAACGTTTTGTAATTTGAAGCATTATAGTATTATTTTCAATGGAAAATTATTAAAAACATTTAATGATTGAGAGCTAACAAGCTTAAATCCTTTTATTGGGTATTGAAAGGTCAAGAGTCAGTTGTTCTAATATATTTTAAAAAGATTTAAATAGTTTCTCCATATAATAAATAACCACTATTTAGTAATAATTATTCGTACTAAATGTTGGGTGTAGGGTTGATAAATGCCCAAAAATTATTATTTTGTTCAATCTGGCCATAATGGGAAATGTTATGAAAAACGCTTATTTTGAGGCGCTCTCACACTGGAATAAGTTAAACATCCCTTTATTCCTGAAGTTAGTCTTAAGAGTATAAATAAAGAGTACACATTTCGGTGCAGCTCAAAATAAATTCTTTTGACTCATTTTTACAAAATGTAAAAATTAACTCGCGCATATATGGGAAGTTGCACTGTGGGTAATAATTGTAAAATTGCCTAACAATTCTAAGTTTCTTTGTAACTGCTATAAATTTTTAAAATTCCAAACATAGATATAATTTTTGAAGAAAAAATTTCAAACAAGGATATTTCTTTCAACTAAGATCTTTATAAAAAGTAATTCTGTCTGAAATTTGCGCAAACTTTTTTTAAAAAAAAATAGAGCACTGCAGATCTATTATATATATACATAGCAGAGCTTTCCTGACTTAAATACTTTTCTTCCCATTTTGCATTAAATGGATTAATTTTTCTTTTTACATTTTGGACACTGCTTTAACTCGCTGATAACATTTCGGCACTTTTAAATTATAATAATTTCAGTTTCTGAACCATTGTTTCTTCAAACACATATACACAAATGAATCTTACGAGAGCGCAATACTACCTTCTTCTATCGCCCGCTTACCGTAGAATTTCCAACGACTTGGTATTTTCCCCGTAGAAACGACTCAGCTGATGGCTCTCTCACAATGCAGGGTTGCCAGTCTCGATATACTGTAGTTATTATAAAAATTGTCTTCATTGTATTTGAAATTTTCTTAAACTAACTCAAAATCAGAATCGAATGCTACTTTTTATAAATATATAAACTATTTTTAATAGTTTGTTTTCAGTTTTGATATTTTATATTATGAAAAATTATAATTGAAAACTTAGATTTGTACAAAACTACATATGCGTATTGAGTAATGGCAAAATTGTTCGAATGAAAACGAGAACAAAACGCTTGCCGCTTGTAGCGAAGGGAGAAGATGCTTCTGCCATTAGCGTTTGTATTCTATTTGTGTACTTAGCCGCTCGCCATCAATAATGCCATACTGCGCAAATATATTTTTATTTGATGATTTCTTATATTTTTGAAAATATAGGGAACACATATTTTATAGCGCGTATTATTATTTTAATGCATTTCCAGAGGTCCTTGTGACATTTACTACAGTGGCCATATAAAGGAGCGCAAGTTTGGTGTTGGATTCGTGGTGGGAGAGAGACTTCGTCGCCGAGTACTTTCATTCACTCCGGAGAATGAACATCTAGCCACAATCCGCATCAAAGCGAGGTTCTTCAACATATCGCTGATTTGCGCCCACGCCCCGACGAAAGAGAAGGACGATGTGACCAAAGATGCCTTTTATGAGTGCTTGGAGCGCACTTATGAGAGATGCCCCCGCCACGATGTCAAAATCGTGCTTGGCGACTTCAATGCCAGGGTAAGCAAAGAAGGTATCTTTGGCACAACGGTCGGTAAATTCAGCCTCCACGAGGAAACATCCCCAAATGGGTTGAGGCTGATCGACTTCGCCGGGGCCCAAACTATGGTTATCTGTAGTACTAGATTCCAGCATAAGAAGATACATCAAGCTACCTGGCTGTCTCCGGATCGAAAAACCACCAACCAGATCGATCATGTTGTGATAGACGGAAGACACGTCTCCAGTGTTTTAGATGTGCGTGCGCTCCGAGGTCCTAACATCGACTCGGACCACTATATTGTTGCAGCCAAAATTCGCACCCGCCTTTGTGCAGCAAAAAACGCATGCCAACAAACACAAGGAAGGTTCGACGTCGAGAAGCTGCAATCACAACAGACAGTCGAACGATTTTCTACTCGGCTTGCACTCCTGCTCTCTGAGAGCACTCGTCAACAACTCAGTATAAGGGAACTGTGGGACGGCATTTCAAACTCCTTACGTACAGCTGCAACCGAAACCATTGGTTTTCGGAAAGTGCAAAAGAACAGCTGTTACGACGAGGAGTGCCGTGTCGCAGCGGAGAGAAAACAGGCTGCCTACCTCGCAACGTTACGACCGACCACAACACGTGCGGGATGGGATAGATAGCGAGAGTTGAAGAGGGAAGCAAAACGCATTTGTAGACAGAAAAAGAAAGAGGCCGAAATGCGTGAGTACGAAGAGCTTGATAAGCTGGCCGACAGGGGTAATGCTCGAAAATTCTACGAAAAGATGCGGCGGCTTACAGAAGGTTTCAAGACCGGAGCATACTCTTGTAGAACCTCCCAAGGTGATCTATCCACCGATGCCCAGAGCATACTTAAATTATGGAGGGAACACTTCTCCAGCCTGCTGAATGGCAGTGAACGCACAACACCAGGAGAAAACGAACCCGATCCCCAATCGATGACGATGGAGCAGACGTTCCATTACCCGACCACGAAGAAGTTCGAATAGCAATTGCCCGCCTGAAAAAAAACAAAGCGGCAGGGGTCGATGGATTGCCGGCCGAGCTATTCAAACACGGCGGCGAAGAGCTGATAAGGTGCATGCATCAGCTTCTTTGTAAAATATGGTCGGACGAAAGTATGCCCAACGATTGGAATTTAAGTGTGCTATGCCCAATCCATAAAAAAGGAGACCCCACAATCTGCGCCAACTACCGTGGGATTAGCCTCCTCAACGTCGCATATAAGGTTCTGTCGAGCGTACTGTGTGAAAGATTAAAGCCCACCGTCAACAAACTGATTGGACCTTATCAGTGTGGCTTTAGACCTGGTAAATCAACAACCGACCAAATATTCACGATGCGCCAAATCTTGGAAAAGACCCGTGAAAGGAGAATCGACACACACCACCTCTTCGTCGATTTCAAAGCTGCTTTCGACAGCACGAAAAGGAGCTGCCTCTATGCCGCGATGTCTGAATTTGGTATCCCCGCAAAACTAATACGGCTGTGTAAGCTGACGCTGAGCAACACGAAAAGCTCCGTCAGGATCGGGAAGGACCTCTCCGAGCCGTTCGATACCAAACGAGGTTTCAGACAAGGCGACTCCCTATCGTGTGACTTTTTCAATCTGCTGCTGGAGAAAATTATTCGAGCTGCAGAACTTAATCGAGCAGGTACAATCTTTTACAAGAGTGTACAGCTGCTGGCGTATGCCGATGATATTGATATCATCGGCCTCAACACCCGCGCCGTTAGTTCTGCTTTCTCCAGACTGAACAAGGAAGCAACTCAAATGGGTCTGGCAGTGAACGAGGGCAAGACGAAATATCTCCTGTCATCAAACAAACAGTCGTCGCACTCGCGACTTGGCTCCCACGTCACTGTTGACAGTCATAACTTTGAAATTGTAGATAATTTCGTCTATTTAGGAACCAGCATTAATACCACCAACAATGTCAGCCTGGAAATCCAACGCAGGATTACTCTTGCCAACAGGTGCTACTTCGGACTGAGTAGGCAATTGAAAAGTAAAGTCCTCTCTCGACGAACAAAAGCCAAACTCTCTAAGTCGCTCATAATTCCCGTCCTGCTATATGGTGTAGAGGCTTGGACGATGACAACAACCGATGAGTCGACGTTGCGAGTTTTCGAGAGAAAAGTTCTGCGAAAGATTTATGGTCCTTTGCACGTTGGCCACGGCGGATATCGCATTCGATGGAACGATGAGTTGTACGAGATATACGACGACATTGACATAGTTCAGCGAATTAAAAGACAGCGGCTACGCTGGCTAGGTGATGTTGTCCGGATGGATGAAAACAATCCAGCTCTGAAAGTATTCGACGCAGTACCCGCCGCGGGAAGCAGAGGAAGAGGAAGACCTCCACTCCATTGGAAAGACCAAGTGGAGAGGGACCTGGCTTCGCTTGGAATATCCAATTGGCGCCATGTAGCGAAGAGAAGAAACGACTGGCGCGCTGTTGTTGACTCGGCTATAATCGCATAAGCGGTGTCCACGCCAGTAAAGGAGAAGAAGAATTAGAATTTCCCACCATGAAAAGGTAAATAAAAACAAATATTAATGCGAAATTCTAAAACCTGTAAATTATGTTTACTTCTTTTTGTTCACACAACTGTACAACTCCGATATGAAGTAAACTTCCGCTCTTAAATTTTTGTACAATGTCAGTATTGCCGCAACCAGAGATAAAGAGATCCCCAACTCTCCTGTCCTGAAATGTGAGAGCCCCTCACCTACCGAACTTTGACAGTTGACTGGATTGGGTAGGTTTTGACGTTTTGCAATTGGAATGACTGGAACGGCCAGATTGAAATTATACCAAAATATAACGGAGGAATTTGTTGCCGCCGTTGAAGATCACTAATAAAAATGTAAAACAATGAAAATCAAAGAAAATGTGAAATTTAAATATATTTCATTAAACGTTTTGCAAGTTTATGCATGGTAGCATTAATTTTCAGTTACCAATGATTAAAAACATTTAATAATTGAGAACTAACAGGTTTAATTCTCTTTATTAAGTATTGAAACATTAAAAGTCAATTGTTTTAATATACTATAAAATCATAAAAAAAAAATGTAAATAGTTTCGCCATTTATTAAAAGTCCAATATATAATAATTTGCCATCGTAATGGCCGCAACCATTCTGCGATGAACATTAAGTTACGGAGGAATGTAATTGATTTTTTTTCGCAACTTCTTATGCTCTTCCCTCCGTAAACTGATATTCCCCTCATCTAGCCCTCGTGCGCACTTTGCGGGCTAAAAATGTGCCCATCCCTGATATAGGCCAATATCGCTGCTGCCAGCTTTATCTAAAATATTTGAGAACGTACTCATAAATCAGAGAACGTAAATCATAGAGAAGGTTCACGGTGCGGAAAACGCAAAAAAAGGGATATTCAGACCGAACTTGTTAATCTGGTAGTTCGTTAGTTGTATTTCGTCAAAACACTTAACTGTGAACATACTTTTTGCTGTACATCAGCAGTGGGTGTAAATTTTGTTTCAAAACAGCTGATTCAATTATATTAAATACTTACTTGTTTTATCAGAAACTTATTTGTAGTAGACAGCAAACGTATTTTTTACAATGCATTAAGTTAACTTTTGAGGCAACAACGCAAACCAAACAGCTGAGTGATGTTACCAAGGATCGAAAAAGCTATCATACTTGCCAGTCTGCTACTTCGTTACTCGGTAAAACGATAATCTGTTAATTTTACAAAAACAAAACGCACGTAAAAACTACCGAGTAACGACTAACGAATTAACAAAGCTGGTCTGAATACCCCTAATATTTTTGGCCAACTCGGTCGAGATGAGGGAGTTTCACCACTGCCAGCTCGGCAGTAGAAATCTTAACAGTTCCGCTTGAACCGAGCTGAGAATGAAATAAAAATTATGCTCAGAATTATATATTGCTATTACTGACGTATGTTAGCTTTTTTGCTTATATTTTTTTACGTTTATGTGAAAACATATGTAATCAAATGAATTCGTTTTGTGCATATTTATGAATACAGGTGCTATTTCGGTATAGGATTTTTGCAATCTGCAATCTTGCAAGAGCAAGAGAATCCACCTATCTTATATATAAAAATGAATCGCAAAATGTGTTGGTAAGCGCATAACTCAGAAACGCCTGAACCTATTTTGCCAATTCTTTTTTTAAAATGTTTGGTGAGGCTCAAAGATGGTTTTTACGGGAAGAAAAATTCGAATAATTGCCGGGAGACCCTTAAAAACAGCCCTTTAATTTTTTCCATACAAACGAATGAATGTTTGTTTATTAGTAACGCTAAGGGAAGGACTGAATCAATCTTGATGAAATTTTAAGAGAATGTTCTGTGTGGATCGGGGAAGGTTTGGAAATAAAAGAACCGTATGCTTTTCCTGAGGAAAAGTCGGAAAATTGGCAAATTCCAAAAAGTTAATTTTTTCCATACAATTTTTTTTTTAATTTTTTTGATTTGTTTTTCAATTACATATTTGAATCGTTCAAATTTGGCGTTTGCTTCAAACATTTTTTAAAATTATTCAGTGAAAACGTTATGAGTGTTGCACACAAAGTGATCAATTACAGATTGAAATTTGTAACGATGCCACGAAGTGGTCGCGCTAATATCGGTCGGCGTTCCACCAAGACACATGAACGAGTACTCCCAGGATGCGGTGACATAGTACGTGCAGTATTATGGATCGCGGTCAATCAGCAAGCGATCGTCACGATGTCACAGCACGACTTTTCAAGCAACAGCTTCGGTGGACTATATCTTGAAGCAACGTATATATGGTGCTGTTAGATGCTAGATGTGGATGGTGGTAACACCAGATCAAATTGATGAAATCATTTCTGCGGAAATTCCTGATACAGAGAGAGATCCATTATTATACGAAGTGACCAATATGGTTCATGGACCTTGCGGACACCACAATTCCACTTCGTTTTGTATGTCGGACAATAAAAGCACAAAACAGTATCCACGTGCTTTTTTCGGAAACACAAACTAGAAATGATGGATATCCACTCTATCGGCATCGTTCACCGGACGACAATGGCAGAACATTCAGCATTCAATTTAGAAGAGTGAATATCGAAGTTGACAACACGTGGATCATACAATATTCACCATTATTGTCTAATTCACATTCAAAAGTTATATCAATGTTGAGTATTGCAGTTTGGTGTAATCGATAAAATACGTTTGTAAGTACGTCACCAAAGGAAGCCACATGGCGGTTATTGGTCTTGAACGATACGGTCGATACGTGAACTGCACTAAAGCGCTTTGTAGGATATTTACTTTTGCAATTTATGATTTTCCGACTGTTGTGCGTCTCGCAGTTAATTTGGAGAATGGCCATACGCTCTTTGGCCTTCAACCCAGGGAATACAGTACAAAAAATTGGAAATGGGTTAATTCCGGTTGATACTTCCGGTGGCTCGATATCAATTCCATTCGCCGGTTATCAATTCACTAAAGATGAACTCATCACGAATGTTCGGACATTGGTCAAATTATCGTAACTACGATTCCTTAAGTGCATGCGCAATGCTAGCTACCAAAAAAGCCAATGTTGTTGACTTAAACTGGAGGATTCAAAGTCAAATTCCGGGAGACTTGCGCTCAGACAAATCGATCGATCGTCTTGACAATGAAGGCGACGCCGTGAATTATCCAGTGAAATTTCTAAATTATTTGGAGAGGCTTGGTATGCCACCGCATTATTTGCGTCTCAAAGTTGGATCTGTCATCATTATGTTTCGCAATCTGCAAGCGCCGAAACTGTGTAATGGAATCCGACTAATTGTGATGCAGCCATCGAATGCAAAGGGCAGAACGCTTGATTCAGCAAATTTCTTTGAATTCCAACGTTTTGCCATTTCAGTTCACACATATTCAGTTTCTAGGGAAAATTGCATTTGTGATTACAATCAACAGGACACAACGATAGTCGATAGAGGTGTATGGCATAAATTTGGAAATGCTTTGTTTTTCACACGGCCAAAGATACGTGGCGTGCTCACAATTTGGAAAACTATCTTCTTTGTACATTTACGCACCGGAACAGAAACCAAAAAATGTTGTTTATCAAGCTGCGTTACATTGAAAAAAAAAGAAATGATAAATTTAACTTTCTTTTCATTTCAAAACACAGAATTTCACGCAGGAAAACGGCTGCGGGGCCAGCTAGTTGTTCTATAAAAACAACTGTTGAAGTTTAATAGCGTTTGCGAAAGATGAATTATATTAACGCGGATTGAAATAAAAAGCGTGCTATGAAGAGAGAGATAAAACGGAAGCTGGTTGACAGGAAGCACATACTCGGAAGTGCTGCCCATGAAGATTCAAACATATGTTCAGAAAGGTGATGCCAGATAGGCGCAAACACACCGGCCGCCTTGAAAAACAGTTGAAAAAAGTAAAATTTTAATTAAAATCTAAGAATATTATATAGAAAATATGTCCCTCTTTGTTGGTAGTAGCGATAGCTTGATTACAGCTCTCCTTTGGATGTCTTAAAATTTACAACACGAACTTGACCATCCGTCCCAGGGGAAGTGTCAATAACACAGCTAAGCTTCCATTTAGTTGAGGCGCGTTGCCTTCATGTATGATAACGATATCATCTTTCTGCAAATTCGGCGTTGAACGTATCCATTTCGAACGACGTTGAAAACTGACAAGATACTCGTCTCGTCATCGGTTCCAACGTCAGGGTCGGGAAGTCTCTTTAGCGGTTCACTAATCATGAAGTGTCCAGGAGTGAGGACTTCAAAGTCATTTACATTTGTAGGAATAAAGCAAATTGGACGCGAGTTTACACAGGCTTCAACTTCAGTCAGTATTGTTGCAAATTCTTCGTAAGTTAGAAGCGAAGTATCTAAGGCCCGCTTAAGATGATATTTTATATGTTGTATACCAGCCTCCCAGAAGCCACCCATGTGAGGGGCGTTTGTAGGATTGAAATGCCAAAATATTTGGGCGTTTGCGAAATATGATAACACTCTTTAATCGCGAATGCAGCGTTCATAGGCTAATCGTAATTCCTTTTCAGCATCCACGAAGTAAGTGCCGTGGTCAGAGTAAATGTGCTGACAGTACCTACTCCGGTTAGTAAAACGTTTGAAAACAGCGATGAAAGCAATTAAAGAAAGGTCTCCAGCAAGTTGGAGATGCATTGCACCAGTACTCATGCAAATAAATGAACATACTATATGTATGCCTTTGTAGATTTTGCACCTCTTCCATGCATAAACTCCTCGGCGTAAGGGCCAGCGTAATCGACTACACTATATAAAAAACATCTAGTTGAAGTGACTCGACTTGGAAGCAGATCAGCCATGAGTTGTTGTAATGGTTGACATCTCAGTCGTCTACAACAAATACATTTTCGATATATACCACGGACGAGGTTACGAATGCCTAGCACCCAAAATCTTCGTTGCAACGCGGCTTGCATTATCTGAGGTCCACCATGTAATGTTAAAAGATGTACTTCTGCTGCGATTACTTTAGCGAGCGGTAATTTTTTCGGCACTATTATAGGTTGTTTAACATAATCCGAAAGCGGTGCGTTTTTGATGCGGCGTTTTTTGATGCGGCCTACTCGTAGGATACCATTTGCGTCTAGAAAAGGTTGTAGTCTTGCTAGACTGCTTCGTGTACGTATTGGCTTATTTTCTCTGCAATTAGAAATTTCATTTTTAAAAACAATAAATTGAGTATACTTAACCAATGTTATTTCAGCGTTTTGAATTTCAGCGAAAGACAAGCTGCTGGATTTTCGTATCCCGGCGCTAGCCCTTGCGCTATTGATGAAGCGAAATTAATAAGCGGTGATGCGTTTAAGTTTGCTGAATGAATGATACTTCGTCAGAAAATCGCAATCGTCAGTAGTTTGCGTCAGCAGTGTTACAGCCTTGCTAGCTCGAGATCTGTGGTGTGTGATTCTGCAGAAATTGGCCAGTTACTGTTGTTCTCATATAGCCATTGCGGACCATGCCACCAAAGTTGATGTGTGAGAAGTTGCGATGGTAATATGCCCCTTGTAGCGCAATCAGCGGGATTGTGCTCTGACGCAACGTGCCTCCAGTGTGTTCCTGGTAGAACATCTTGTACTGCAGCAACGCGATTGGCCACGAATACTGACCAACGGCTAGGGTTGCCTTTTAACTACGCTAAGGTAATCATTGAGTCCGTCCATGCGTATAATTTTGAGAAGGTGTGGTTCAGATTTGATTGAACTTGCTTCACTAGCTTTGCTCCCAAATGAGCTGCACAAAGCTCGAGTCGTGGTAACGAAATAGTTTTCAGACGTACTTGTCCGGAAATTGTGTGCGACCGTAAAGTGCGACTGCGTATGCGACTTCTGATGCGTCGGTAAAAATGTGATACTGAGAGTCAGAAGTTTTGCTAGTTCCTAACCAGCGGTTTAGTTTTAACGCTGATAGTTGCGGTAATTCACGACGATATGCCAACCAGTCCCTCGCAATTTCTGAAGGAATTGATTCATCCCAATCCACATTTGATCGCCAAAGTTTCTGTAACCAAATCTTTAGAGCAGATTTTACAGGGCGCGATCAAAGCCAGCGGATCGAATACCTTACTTGAATCGGAGAGAAACGTTCGGTTTGTAAGTTTAGGGGGCAGGTCGTCAAAACTCACCGCTATAGAAAGCCAATCGGTGTTTGTGTGCCATATGGTACCAAGAGTGCGGATCTGGTCTCCATCGGCTAAGAGCTGCAAAACTTGATTAGATGCGTGTGGTATCATATGTCTAAACATTTGAGAATTAGTTCCCCATTTGCGTAGTTCGAACCCACTTTCAGAGAGCGCGTGGCAGACGTTTTTTTGAAGTTAAGCGAGTTCATCAAATGAATCAGCACCAGATAGTAAGTCATCCATATGAAAGTCTGACCTTATAACTTCAATGACTTCCTTGCTTGCGTTTGACACGTTAAGTGTGGCTTGATGTAGTGACTTAACAGCAAGATGTGATGCTGAGGCGACTCCATATGTGACCCTTAAAAGACGATAATCACGGACTGGATCTGCTGGATTCGAACACCAAACTATGTGTTGATAATCTGTGTCCTGTTTAGCAACATAAACTTGGCGGTACATCTATTCGATATCGGCTATGATTCCGAAAGGGTGAAAGCGAAATCGAACCAAAATAGAAAAGACATCTTTTTGTAGCTGTGGGTCTAACATGAGGGCATCGTTTAAAGAATTCCCAGAGGTTGACTTCATAGATGCGTTAAAAACGACTCAAAGTTTCGTTGTTTGACTTGTGGTCTTTACCACCGCATGATGTGGCATATAGAGAGTTTATCTGTTATCAATAGAGGTGAGTTCATCCATAAACATAGTATACTTTTAGCGAAGTTGTTCGTTAGCTAAAAATCTTCTTTAAATGCGGAGTCATGCTCGAATAGCTGCTTCTCGGGATTCACCTATCAATACGTTTTTCTTCGAAGGTAAAGACACGATGTAGCGACAATCCGACGCACGCTCGGTCGTATCGTCGTATAGTTTCTCACACATAGATCTTCAGGTGAAAAGAATTTGCAGGCGGGTAGTTCTTCGAGTTCCCAAAACTTGCGTTGCCAAACAGTACCCATCCGAGTACAGTATTTTGTGCCATTGGTGTACCCCGTTCACCCTTACGGAGTCCGTGTAATAGAAATTTGTCCATTTCATCCATTCCAATTAAAACATCTATTGGTCCGGGCGCATCAAAGCGAGGTTCTTCAACATATCGCTGATTTGCGCCCACGCCCCGACGGAAGAGAAGGACGATGTGACCAAAGATGCCTTTTATGAGTGCTTGGAGCGCACTTATGAGAGATGCCCCCGCCACGATGTCAAAATCGTGCTTGGCGACTTCAATGCCAGGGTAAGCAAAGAAGGTATCTTTGGCACAACGGTCGGTAAATTCAGCCTCCACGAGGAAACATCCCCAAATGGGTGGAGGCTGATCGACTTCGCCGGGGCCCAAAATATGGTTATCTGTAGTACTAGATTCCAGCATAAGAAAATACATCAAGCTACCTGGCTGTCTCCGGATCGAAAAACCACCAACCAGATCGATCATGTTGTGATAGACGGAAGACACGTCTCCAGTGTTTTAGATGTGCGTGCGCTCCGAGGTCCTAACATCGACTCGGACCACTATATTGTTGCAGCCAAAATTCGCACCCGCCTTTGTGCAGCAAAAAACGCACGCCAACAAACACAAGGAAGGTTCGACGTCGAGAAGCTGCAATCACAACAGACAGCCGAACGATTTTCTACTCGGCTTGCACTCCTGCTCTCTGAGAGCACTCGTCAACAACTCGGTATAAGGGAACTGTGGGACGGCATTTCAAACTCCTTACGTACAGCTGCAACCGAAACCATTGGTTTTCGGAAAGTGCAAAAGAACAGCTGTTACGACGAGGAGTGCCGTGTTGCAGCGGAGAGAAAACGGCTGCCTACCTCGCAACGTTACGACCGACCACAACACGTGCGGGATGGGATAGATAGCGAGAGTTGAAGAGGTAAGCAAAACGCATTTGTAGACAGAAAAAGAAAGAGGACGAAATGCGTGAGTACGAAGAGCTTGATAAGCTGGCCGACAGGGGTAATGCTCGAAAATTCTACGAAAAGATGCGGCGGCTTACAGAAGGTTTCAAGACCGGAGCATACTCTTGTAGAACCTCCCAAGGTGATCTATCCACCGATGCCCAGAGCATACTTAAATTATGGAGGGAACACTTCTCCAGCCTGCTGAATGGCAGTGAACGCACAACACCAGGAGAAAACGAACCCGATCCCCAATCGATGACGATGGAGCAGACGTTCCATTACCCGACCAGGAAGAAGTTCGAATAGCAATTGCCCGCCTGAAAAACAACAAAGCGGCAGGGGTCGATGGATTGCCGGCCGAGCTAATCAAACACGGCGGCGAAGAGCTGATAAGGTGCATGTATCAGCTTCTTTGTAAAATATGGTCGGACGAAAGTATGCCCAACGATTGGAATTTAAGTGTGCTATGCCCAATCCATAAAAAAGGAGACCCCACAATCTGCGCCAACTATCGTGGGATTAGCCTCCTCAACGTCGCATATAAGGTTCTGTCGAGCGTACTGTGTGAAAGATTAAAGCCCACCGTCAACAAACTGATTGGACCTTATCAGTGTGGCCTTAGACCTGGTAAATCAACAACCGACCAAATATTCACGATGCGCCAAATCTTGGAAAAGACCCGTGAAAGGAGAATCGACACACACCACCTCTTCGTCGATTTCAAAGCTGCTTTCGACAGCACGAAAAGGAGCTGCCTTTATGCCGCGATGTCTGAATTTCGTATCCCCGCAAAACTAATACGGCTGTGTAAGCTGACGCTGAGCAACACGAAAAGCTCCGTCAGGATCGGGAAGGACCTCTTCGAGCCGTTCGATACCAAACGAGGTTTCAGACAAGGCGACTCCCTATCGTGTGACTTTTTCAATCTGCTGCTGGAGAAAATTATTCGAGCTGCAGAACTTAATCGAGCGATATCATCGGCCTCAACACTCGCGCCGTTAGTTCTGCTTTCTCCAGACTGAACAAGGAAGCAACTCAAATGGGTCTGGCAGTGAACGAGGGCAAGACGAAATATCTCCTGTCATCAAACAAACAGTCGTCGCACTCGCGACTTGGCTCCCACGTCACTGTTGACAGTCATAACTTTGAAATTGTAGATAATTTCGTCTATTTAGGAACCAGCATTAATACCACCAACAATGTCAGCCTGGAAATCCAACGCAGGATTACTCTTGCCAACAGGTGCTACTTCGGACTGAGTAGGCAATTGAAAAGTAAAGTCCTCTCTCGACGAACAAAAGCCAAACTCTCTAAGTCGCTCATAATTCCCGTCCTGCTATATGGTGTAGAGGCTTGGACGATGACAACAACCGATGAGTCGACGTTGCGAGTTTTCGAGAGAAAAGTTCTGCGAAAGATTTATGGTCCTTTGCACGTTGGCCACGGCGGATATCGCATTCGATGGAACGATGAGTTGTACGAGATATACGACGACATTGACATAGTTCAGCGAATTAAAAGACAGCGGCTACGCTGGCTAGGTGATGTTGTCCGGATGGATGAAAACACTCCAGCTCTGAAAGTATTCGACGCAGTACCCGCCGCGGGAAGCAGAGGAAGAGGAAGACCTCCACTCCGTTGGAAGGGCCAAGTGGAGAGGGACCTGGCTTCGCTTGGAATATCAACGCCATGTAGCGAAGAGAAGAAACGACTGGCGCGCTGTTGTTGACTCGGCTATAATCGCATAAGCGGTGTCTACGCCAGTAAAGAAGAAGAAGAATTAGAATTTCCCACCATGAAAAGGTAAATAAAAACAAATATTAATGCGAAATTCTAAAACCTGCAAATTATGTTTACTTCTTTTTGTTCACACAACTGTACAATTCCGATATGAAGTAAACTTCCGCTCTTAAATTTTTGTACAATGTCAGTATTGCCGCAACCAGAGATAAAGAGATCCCCAACTCTCCTGTCCTGAAATGTGAGAGCCCCTCACCTACCGAACTTTGACAGTTGACTGGATTGGGTAGGTTTTGACGTTTTGCAATTGGAATGACTGGAACGGCCAGATTGAAATTATACCAAAATATAACGGAGGAATTTGTTGCCGCCATTGAAGATCACTAATAAAAATGTAAAACAATGAAAATCAAAGAAAATGCGAAATTTAAATATATTTCATTAAACGTTTTGCAAGTTTATGCATGGTAGCATTAATTCTCAGTTACCAATGATTAAAAACATTTAATAATTGAGAACTAACAGGTTTAATTCTCTTTATTAAGTATTGAAACATTAAAAGTCAATTGTTTTAATATACTATAAAATCATAAAAAAAAATGTAAATAGTTTCGCCATTTATTAAAAGTCCAATATATAATAATTTGCCATCGTAATGGCCGCAACCATTCTGCGATGAACATTAAGTTACGGAGGAATGTAATTGATTTTTTTTCGCAACTTCTTATGCTCTTCCCTCCGTAAACTGATATTCCCCTCATCTAGCCCTCGTGCGCACTTTGCGGGCTAAAAATGTGCCCATCCCTGATATAGGCCAATATCGCTGCTGCCAGCTTTATCTAAAATATTTGAGAACGTACTCATAAATCAGAGAACGTAAATCATAGAGAAGGTTCACGGTGCGGAAAACGCAAAAAAAAGGATATTCAGACCGAACTTGTTAATCTGGTAGTTCGTTAGTTGTATTTCGTCAAAACACTTAACTGTGAACATACTTTTTGCTGTACATCAGCAGTGGGTGTAAATTTTGTTTCAAAACAGCTGATTCAATTATATTAAATACTTACTTGTTTTATCAGAAACTTATTTGTAGTAGACAGCAAATGTATTTTTTACAATGCATTAAGTTAACTTTTGAGGCAACAACGCAAACCAAACAGCTGAGTGATGTTACCAAGGATCGAAAAAGCTATCATACTTGCCAGTCTGCTACTTCGTTACTCGGTAAAACGATAATCTGTTAATTTTACAAAAACAAAACGCACGTAAAAACTACCGAGTAACGACTAACGAATTAACAAAGCTGGTCTGAATACCCCTAATATTTTTGGCCAACTCGGTCGAGATGAGGGAGTTTCACCACTGCCAGCTCGGCAGTAGAAATCTTAACAGTTCCGCTTGAACCGAGCTGAGAATGAAATAAAAATTATGCTCAGAATTATATATTGCTATTACTGACGTATGTTAGCTTTTTTGCTTATATTTTTTTACGTTTATGTGAAAACATATGTAATCAAATGAATTCGTTTTGTGCATATTTATGAATACAGGTGCTATTTCGGTATAGGATTTTTGCAATCTGCAATCTTGCAAGAGCAAGAGAATCCACCTATTGTTCTATAAAAACAACTGTTGAAGTTTAATAGCGTTTGCGAAAGATGAATTATATTAACGCGGATTGAAATAAAAAGCGTGCTATGAAGAGAGAGATAAAACGGAAGCTGGTTGACAGGAAGCACATACTCGGAAGTGCTGCCCATGAAGCTTCAAACATATGTTCAGAAAGGTGATGCCAGATAGGCGCAAACACACCGGCCGCCTTGAAAAACAATTGAAAAAAGTAAAATTTTAATTAAAATCTAAGAATATTATATAGAAAATATGTCCCTCTTTGTTGGTAGTAGCGATAGCTTGATTACAGCTCTCCTTTGGATGTCTTAAAATTTACAACACGAACTTGACCATCCGTCCCAGGGGAAGTGTCAATAACACGGCTAAGCTTCCATTTAGTTGAGGCGCGTTGCCTTCATGTATGATAACGATATCATCTTTCTGCAAATTCGGCGTTGAACGTATCCATTTCGAACGACGTTGAAAACTGACAAGATACTCGTCTCGTCATCGGTTCCAACGTCAGGGTCGGGAAGTCTCTTTAGCGGTTCACTAATCATGAAGTGTCCAGGAGTGAGGACTTCAAAGTCATTTACATTTGTAGGAATAAAGCAAATTGGACGCGAGTTTACACAGGCTTCAACTTCAGTCAGTATTGTTGCAAATTCTTCGTAAGTTAGAAGCGAAGTATCTAAGGCCCGCTTAAGATGATATTTTATATGTTGTATACCAGCCTCCCAGAAGCCACCCATGTGAGGGGCGTTTGTAGGATTGAAATGCCAAAATATTTGGGCGTTTGCGAAATATGATGACACTCTTTCATCGCGAATGCAGCGTTCATAGGCTAATCGTAATTCCTTTTCAGCATCCACGAAGTTAGTGCCGTGGTCAGAGTAAATGTGCTGACAGTACCTACTCCGGTTAGTAAAACGTTTGAAAACAGCGATGAAAGCAATTAAAGAAAGGTCTCCAGCAAGTTGGAGATGCATTGCACCAGTACTCATGCAAATAAATGAACATACTATATGTATGCCTTTGTAGATTTTGCACCTCTTCCATGCATAAACTCCTCGGCGTAAGGGCCAGCGTAATCGACTGCACTATATAAAAAACATCTAGTTGAAGTGACTCGACTTGGAAGCAGATCAGCCATGAGTTGTTGTAATGGTTGACATCTCAGTCGTCTACAACAAATACATTTTCGATATATACCACGGACGAGGTTACGAATGCCTAGCACCCAAAATCTTCGTTGCAACGCGGCTTGCATTATCTGAGGTCCACCATGTAATGTTAAAAGATGTACTTCTGCTGCGATTACTTTAGCGAGCGGTAATTTTTTCGGCACTATTATAGGTTGTTTAACATAATCCGAAAGCGGTGCGTTTTTGATGCGGCGTTTTTTGATGCGGCCTACTCGTAGGATACCATTTGCGTCTAGAAAAGATTGTAGTCTTGCTAGACTCCTTCGTGTACGTATTGGCTTATTTTCTCTGCAATTAGAAATTTCATTTTTAAAAACAATAAATTGAGTATACTTAACCAATGTTATTTCAGCGTTTTGAATTTCAGCGAAAGACAAGCTGCTGGATTTTCGTATCCCGGCGCTAGCCCTTGCGCTATTGATGAAGCGAAATTAATAAGCGGTGATGCGTTTAAGTTTGCTGAATGAATGATACTTCGTCAGAAAATCGCAATCGTCAGTAGTTTGCGTCAGCAGTGTTACAGCCTTGCTAGCTCGAGATCTGTGGTGTGTGATTCTGCAGAAATTGGCCAGTTACTGTTGTTCTCATGTAGCCATTGCGGACCATGCCACCAAAGTTGATGTGTGAGAAGTTGCGATGGTAATATGCCCCTTGTAGCGCAATCAGCGGGATTGTGCTCTGACGCAACGTGCCTCCAGTGTGTTCCTGGTAGAACATCTTGTACTGCAGCAACGCGATTGGCCACGAATACTGACCAACGGCTAGGGTTGCCTTTTAACTACGCTAAGGTAATCATTGAGTCCGTCCATGCGTATAATTTTGAGAAGGTGTGGTTCAGATTTGATTGAACTTGCTTCACTAGCTTTGCTCCCAAATGAGCTGCACAAAGCTCGAGTCGTGGTAACGAAATAGTTTTCAGACGTACTACTCTTGTTTTCGCTGCTACTAGTATGACCTTAATCGTACTGTCCGGAAATTGTGTGCGACCGTAAAGTGCGGCTGCGTATGCGACTTCTGATGCGTCGGTAAAAATGTGATACTGAGAGTCAGAAGTTTTGCTAGTTCCTAACCAGCGGTTTAGTTTTAACGCTGATAGTTGCGGTAATTCACGACGATATGCCAACCAGTCCCTCGCAATTTCTGAAGGAATTGATTCATCCCAATCCACATTTGATCGCCAAAGTTTCTGTAACCAAATCTTTAGAGCAGATTTTACAGGGCGCAATCAAAGCCAGCGGATCGAATACCTTACTTGAATCGGAGAGAAACGTTCGGTTTGTAAGTTTAGGGGGCAGGTCGTCAAAACTCACCGCTATAGAAAGCCAATCGGTGTTTGTGTGCCATATGGTACCAAGAGTGCGGATCTGGTCTCCATCGGCTAAGAGCTGCAAAACTTGATTAGATGCGTGTGGTATCATATGTCTAAACATTTGAGAATTAGTTCCCCATTTGCGTAGTTCGAACCCACTTTCAGAGAGCGCGTGGCAGACGTTTTTTTGAAGTTAAGCGAGTTCATCAAATGAATCAGCACCAGATAGTAAGTCATCCATATGAAAGTCTGACCTTATAACTTCAATGACTTCCTTGCTTGCGTTTGACGCGTTAAGTGTGGCTTGATGTAGTGACTTAACAGCAAGATGTCATGCTGAGGCGACTCCATATGTGACCCTTAAAAGACGATAATCACGGACTGGATCTGCTGGATTCGAACACCAAACTATGCGTTGATAATCTGTGTCCTGTTTAGCAACATAAACTTGGCGGTACATCTTTTCGATATCGGCTATGATTCCGAAAGGGTGAGTGCGAAATCGAAACAAAATAGAAAAGACATCTTTTTGTAGCTGTGGGTCTAACATGAGGGCATCGTTTAAAGAATTCCCAGAGGTTGACTTCATAGATGCGTTAAAAACGACTCAAAGTTTCGTTGTTTGACTTGTGGTCTTTACCACCGCATGATGTGGCATATAGAGAGTTTATCTGTTATCAATAGAGGTGAGTTCATCCATAAACATAGTATACTTTTAGCGAAGTTGTTCGTTAGCTAAAAATCTTCTTTAAATGCGGAGTCATGCTCGAATAGCTGCTTCTCGGGATTCACCTATCAATACGTTTTTCTTCGAAGGTAAAGACACGATGTAGCGACCATCCGATGCACGCTCGGTCGTATCGTCGTATAGTTTCTCACACATAGATCTTCAGGTGAAAAGAATTTGCGGCGGGTAGTTCTTCGAGTTCCCAAAACTTGTGCGTTGCCAAACAGTACCCATCCGAGTACAGTATTTTGTGCCATTGGTGTACCCCGTTCACCCTTACGGAGTCCGTGTAATAGAAATTTGTCCATTTCATCCATTCCAATTAAAATATCTATTGGTCCGGGCTAGGAATAGCCGCGGTCGGCTAGTGGCAAATCCGTAAGATGCGGCCAAGAAGTCATAGGTAAAGGGGAGGTTGGGAGATCGTTAGTAATTTTCGGTAAGATGAGCGTACTTACTTGAAATTTAGTATCAGGTGTTCGCGTTGATATGGAGGATGTATCTTCTCCCTTTGCACGGCCTCCTTGTAGTGACCCAATTCCAGTGACTTGAGCGGATGACAGCGTCCTAAGAAGGCGAAGGCGTTGAATACAGGCTTCGGTGACGAATGAGGCATGCGAACCGTTGTCAAGAAGTGCGCGAACGGGTTACCAACGACCGGTATAATCTTGTACCATAATTTCAGCGGTTGCTAGTAGAATAACGCGATTAGCGTCCGCGTAGTGTGCGGTTACATTTAAAAGTTTTTCATTTGAAAGAGCATTGCGCTTTGCCAGTTGATTGGTAAAGTTTTCGTGAAGTAAGGTATGCTGATGTCGTTGGCATATGCGACACGACGATGTGCTATGACAGTTAGCGAGGATATGCCCTTTGCTGAGACAATTTATACATGTATCTAACTTCTTAAATGCAGTTATTTCACCCTTGGAGTCGAGTTGGCTGAACTATGAGCAAACGTAGATTTTATGATCACAATTGCAATAAGAACAATGCGGCCCCTTAGTAGCGCTTCACGTGGCGATATTTACTTCTGGCTCTGTAAATGCCGCTTGGAAAACATTCTTTGTTGTTATTGTTGTCTTTGCGGTAGTGTTGAGTAACGGTACCATCTCCAGTGAGCGTGCGCGGTTTTCAAGAAATTCTCGAAGAACGGAAAAAGATGGTAGATCGTCCATGACGAGCGATAACTCCCATTGCTTACGGGTTTCATGTGCTAACTTTGAAACGGTTAGGTGAACGAGCCAGTCATCCCAGAATTCGACTGGTCGTTCGAGTGCACGTAGAGCACCAACGTGTTGAAGTACAGAGTTGAGCACTTGCTATATTCCTTTAGCAGTATCCTTGGCTGCACTCCCAATTGCCATGAGTGCTTTGATGTGGCTGTCCATCATGACACGCATGATCTTGTACCTCGCGGTCAATAAGTCCCACGCTTCAGTGTTATTGCTATCACATACTGCTAAGCTACTCACCAAATCGAATGCTTCTTCATTCAAACAGTTTCGTAAATAGTGTAATTTTTGTCCGTCCGACAAATTAACATTCGTATGAATAAGTGAGCAAAATGAAAAGGAAGCCATTGAGTGGGATCACCCCTAAATGATGGCAACTGTAGCTTTGGAAGCGGTACAGGAGCAGTTGAATCATGAACGGTAGTTTGTAATGTCTGCTTCCTTTGAGTTGCGCACAGGCGTTTCAAGTTAGCTTTGGTGGTACTGTACGACTCCTCACCTTGTATGCGTGCCTGCTCCTCCATAGAAATGTTCTCGTCACCAGAAAATTATTTGCAATAACTGTAAAATATGTCAGACCAAAACCCATGTTTATTTTCTTGCAATGACAGGTAAAAATATAATTGCAGCACCGTGCTGTTTAGCTGTCATTTTACATAAAGACATATTTCGCTGTTAAATTGTTGCGGAAGATAAGTTTTAAATAGATTTTATAATTTCTATTTAAATTATAAAGAATTGTTACAGTTTTTTTGTTAAGAATTAATACAAAAGGTGCGCTAATTCACAATAGTCATTCTCAATAAATTGACCGAATCAGCCGCTCATATATCACTAGATTCTGCAATGAGTGCTCTCTTGGTCTTGCTTATTTCGGTATAGGATTTTTGCATTTTGTGTTATCGTGCAATCTTGCAAGAGCAAGAGAGTCCTCCTACATATTTACGCTAGTTTGTGGGCGAAGGTGTTAGAGCGGCAAGGGATGTGGTGATAGTCGGCGATCGTTCGCTTATTTTTTCGGCACAACTCGGACTTTCTACCAACAACACAATGTTGTGACGCTTTGACGACGTTCTTCGACAGATTGACTCTTTGACATGAAAGCAAAAAACGTGAGCTTCGCCATTGGTTGTCCGTGTCAACGGATATTTCACAAGAAGCATTGAGTGTACATATTTACATACATACATATGTTGCACGAAGACAAATTTGAAAACATTATGCGTATGGTCTGTCATATTTATTTACATTCCCACATAATTATATATGAGCACATGTGAGACCGCTTGATATTTTAAGATGGTATCAAAACTTTGAATGAAAATGTATAAATTTAAAACTAATTACCATAAACCTATATTAATTATTTAAGTTACAATACAAACCTTACTCTATTATATATTTTTAATGATTTTATGGTATCATCAAGAAATACATAGGTAAATTTTAATATACGAGTGCATGTATACTTATGTACTAAGTGTATGCTTTTATACGAAATATATTCTGATATAAATTATATGCCGAGTCGGTTGCGCATAGAAAATAAACGAATCTGTAGGCGTATATGTACATTTTGCATTGAAATTAGCACTATTTTTCTCATTTAACACTGAAAATACTTAATTTTGTTATTTTCGAGTCCCCTGATATAAAAATCTGGGGTAACACGCTAATAATTTGCCAGTGGTAAAACTCCCTTATCACTGCCGAGTACTCCTGCAAAAAAATACGATATCTGAAACGTGAACCTTCTATATGACGTGTCTCAAGCTTCTTGGACGTGTCTCAAGCTTTTGACAAAGTTTGGCATTCGGGTCTGCTACTCAAATTGAAATACATGCTACGCAAACAAGTTTGCGACACAGCTTTGTTAAAAGCTGGAGAGTCAGCTTCAGTATCTACTCGACGAGTGCAGACAGCAGTCAATGCAATTACTAAGGGGGTATCTAAGTGGCGCATCAAATTAAGCGACACGAAATCAATTCACTTCAACTTTACCTTGAAAAAATCGACATATCGTCCGATTTGTATGAATAATACTCCTATACATCTAAGTGGCGCATCAAATTAAGCAACACGAAATCAATTCACTTCAACTTTACCTTGAAAAAATCGACATATCGTCCGATTTGTATGAATAATACTCCTATACCACATCATAACAGTGCTAAGTACATAGGTATCATCTTAGATGCAAAGCTTCGCTGCAAAGATCATGTCAAAAAAAGGAGGGGGCTAGATATCAAATTTTCTAAACTTTACCCCCTTCTTCTTCTTCTTCTTTACTGGCGTAGGCACCGCTTACGCGATTATAGCCGAGTCAACAACAGCGCGCCAGTCGCTTCTTCTCTTCGCTACTTGGCGCCAATTGGATATTCCAAGCGAAGCCAGGTCCTTCTCCACTTGGTCCTTCCAACGGAGTGGAGGTCTTCCTCTTCCTCTGCTTCCCGCGGCGGGTACTGCGTCGAATACTTTCAGAGCTGGAGTGTTTTCATCCATCCGAACAACATGACCTAGCCAGCGTAGCCGCTGTCTTTTAATTCGCTGAACTATGTCAATGTCGTCGTATATCTCGTACAGCTCATCGTTCCATCGAATGCGATATTCGCCGTGGCCAACGCGCAAAGGACCATAAATCTTTCGCAGAACTTTTCTCTCGAAAACTCTTAAGGTCGACTCATCGGTTGTTGTCATCGTCCAAGCCTCTGCACCGTATAGCAGGACAGGAATTATGAGCGACTTATAGAGTTTGGCTTTTGTTTGTCGAGAGAGGACTTTACTTTTCAATTGCCTACTCAGTCCAAAGTAGCACTTGTTGGCAAGAGTAATCCTGCGTTGGATTTCCAGGCTGACATTGTTGGTGGTGTTTACGCTGGTTCCAAGATACAGGAAATTATCTACAACTTCAAAGTTATGACTGTCAACAGTGACGTGAGTGCCAAGTCGCGAGTGCGACGACTGTTTGTTTGATGACAGGAGATATTTCGTCTTGCCCTCGTTCACTGCCAGACCCATTTCTTTTGCTTCCTTATCCAGTCTGGAGAAAGCAGAACTAACGGCGCGGGTGTTGAGGCCGATGATATCAATATCTTTATCCCCTAGTTGGCAGAAAATCCACTTTATCAATCAAAAACAAGCTGTTAGAATACAATCGAGCTCTAAAGCCAGTTTGGGCCTACAGAGCCCAACTATGGGTTTACTTAAATGAAAGCTTTATTGCCAGCATTCAGCGCTTTCAAAGTAAGGTACTAAAGACTTTAGTAAATGCTTCTTGGTACGTTAGATCTTCTGACCTGCACCGTGATTTCAGGTGGTACATAAATGAAATCTCCAAAATTACAAAGTCTCAAGAACTGCGGCTTAGATATCACGCATCCAGATTCATCGAAACTGCTGAGGGAGAAATACGGTTGAAAAGCAAGAAGCCTTCTGCCCTAGTAAGACAACAGTAGCAGCAAAAAAAATAATGCACGAGTTTTGAAATATTCAAATTGGTGCAACGACACAACAACGAAGCGCGCGCAGACAAATATTTGCAATGACTGTAAAATATGTCAAAGCCCAAATTTCAGTGTGCATTTTTAAATTTTTGATTTAGGAAAACGGCGTTTTATTAGTTAATGGTATATAGCATTTTTGTGAAGCAACTTGTGATAGTTTACAAAAAAATTGATCGTAAAGCATTTTGTGTATAATAAAGCATTGCTTTTTGCGGGGAAAATACTGTTGAATTTGGTCTCCTCACAAGAGAAATCAACCGGTGAAAAGAGATTTGCTAAGTTGAAAGGAGGTGAAATGAGCACCGAGGACAATGACGCTCTAAAGAAGCGAAAGCTCTGTGCAAAGTGGGTGCCTTCACAAGTTCATAATCTAACAAAAGCAGAGAACTGCTGATTCTGAGGAGTCTTTGTGTGCCCTTTATTCATAAAAAAACCGAATATTTTCGTCGGTGTGTGAAAACAAAAACATGGCTCCATTATTCCACACAGTCATTTAGTGGTGAACCAGTTCTCAAACGTAGAAAGACGAAAAAGTCAGCTGACATATGTACATCAACTGATTACTGAGCCAGTTATAATTCATTGCACTGCGTATTTGGTAGTTCTATTCTACTATTCCAAATATATAGCAACTGTATAATTTTTGAGAAGGATCAGTTTGAAATTGTATACATATACAAATTTCATCTTTTCTGTTTAAATATTCCTCGCTAGAAGCTCCGATAATAAACACATTCGATCGTTGCTATTGTAAATTCAAAGTGATAAAAGGAGAACCGCGGCCTCCAATGCGCTATTTATAGGCACGCTCCCGCCATCACGGCTGACCGGTACCGCCGCAAACGCTACGGTCCGCGATTTTTAAATCTATAAATTCTTCGTAAATATTCATTTAAATCATAAGCTGTAAAGGGCCAACTAAATCTATATTAAATCAACAATGTGTTTAAAGTATATAATTGAATAAGGATTAATGCTGTATTGGTAAAATCGCTCCGAAAATTAGCCATTATTTATCGTAAAAATTATATGACAAAAAATGTTACTGTTGGACATCCATGGGAATGGACATTTACCATCCGGAAGTCTCCTGTAGACCTTTTCAATGTGTACAATACTTAGTACATTAAGTAGTGCATTAGTAGGGTAAGCGGAAAGAATGTAATTATTTACAACTTCACATAAGAAACCTCAAAAATAACAGTATTTCTCCACTATCTAATGGATCTTTTTTCTCTTTACTGGTGCAGAAACCGCTTACGCGGTTATAAGCCGAGTTAACAACAGCGCGCCAGTCGTTTCTTCTTTTCGCTACGTAGCGCCAATTGAAGATTCCAAGCGAAGCCAGGTCCTTCTACACTTGGTCTTTTCAACGGAGTGGAGATCTTCTCTCCCTCTGCTCCCCCGGCGGGTACTGCGCCGACTTCTTTCAGAGCTGGAGTCTTTTCGTCCATTCGAACAAAATGACCTAGCCAGCGTAGCCGCTGTCTTTTAATTCGGTGAACTATGTCTACGTCGTCGTATATCTCATACAATGCGATATTCGCCATGGCCAAGGCGAAAAGAATCATAAATCTTTCGCAGAACTTTTCTCTAGAAAACTCGCAACGTCGACTCATTAGTTGTTGTCATCGTCCACGCCTCTGCAGCATTTAGCAGGACGGGAATAATGAGTGACATGTAGAGTTTTGTTTTTGTTCCTCGATAGAGGACCTTACTTCTCAATTGCCTACTTAGTCCGAAGAAGCGCCTGTTGGCAAGAGATATTCTGCGTTGGATTTCGAGGCTGGCGTTGTTGTGGGCGTTGATGCTGATGCTGGTTCCAAGATGTACGAAATTATCTGCGAATTCGAAGTTATGACAGTCAACAGTGACGCGGGTGCTTAGTCGCGAGTGCGACGACTGTTTGTTTGATGATAGGAGATATTTCGTCTTGCCCTCGCTGCCTTATCCATTCTGGAGAAAGCAGAACTAACAGCGCGGGTGTTGGGGCCGATGATATCAATATCATCAGCATACGCCCGCAGCTGTACACTCTTATAGAAGACTGTATCTTCTCAGTGTAGTACTTCAGTTCGAATTATTTTCTTCAAAAGTAGATTGAAGAAGTCACACGATAGGGTGCCGCCTTGTCTGAAACCTCGTTTGGTATCGAACGGCTCGGAGAGGTCCTTCCCGATCCTAACGGAGCTTTTGGTGTTGCTCAATGACAGCTTACACAGCCGTATTAGTTTTGCGGGTATACCAAATTCAGACATCGCGGCATAAAAGCAGCTCCTTTTCGTGCTGTCGAAAGTAGCTTTGAAATTGACGAAGATGTGGTGTCGATTCTCTTTTCACGAATATTTTCCAGGATTGGCGCATGGTGAATATCTGGTCAGTTGTTGATTTGACAGGCCTTAAGCCACACTGATAAGGTCCAGTCAGTTTGTTGACGGTGGACTTTAATCTTTCACACAATACGCTCGATAGAACTTTATACGCAATGCTGAGAAGGCTTATCCCACGGTAGTTGGCGCAGATTGTGATGTTTCCTTATTTGTGGTTGGGAAGACCACACTTAAATTCCAATCATTGGGCATGCTTTCGTCCGACCATATTTTATAAAATAGCTGATACATGCTCCTTATCAGTTCTTCATCGCCGAACGAAACATAGCTCGGCCGGCAATCCATCGGCCAGCGCTGCTTTGTTGTTCTTTAGAGGGGTAATTGCTACTCGAACTTCTTCATGACCGGGCAATGGAACGTCTGCTCCATCGTCATCGCTTGGGAAATATGGTTCGCCTTCTACAGGTGTTGCACTTTCACTGCCATTCAGCAGGCTGGAGAAATGTTCCCTCCATAATTTTAGTATGCTTTGAGCAGCGGTCACTAGATTACATCTGGGAGTTCCACAAGAGAGTGCTCCGGTCTTGAAAGTTTCTGTCAGTTGCTGCATTTTTTCGTAGAATGTTCGAGCATTTCACCTGTCGATTAGCTGGTCAAGCTCTTCATACTCACACCTCTCTCTTTTTCTGTCTATAAATGCAACTCGCGATATCTTTCGAATCCCGCGGGTGTTGTGGTCGATCATAACGTTGCGAGGTGGCAGTCTGTTTTTTCCCATGTTGTCCGAAAACACTCCAGCTCTGAAAGTATTCGATGCAGTACGTATCGGGGGAAGCAGAAGAAGAGGAAGTCCTCCCCTCCGTTGGAAAGACCAGGTGGAGAAGGATCTGGCTTTGCTTGGAATCTCCAATTGGCGCTACGTAGCGAAAAGAAGAAACGACTTGTGTGTTGTTGTAAATTCGGCCATAATCGCCAAAGCGGTGTCTAAGACAGTAAAGAAAAAGAAGATAGCATTTCGTGTGGTAATAAAGCATCGCTTTTTGGGGAAAAATATTATTTGGGCTCTGCATCAGGAAAATCAACCGTTAAAAAGAGATTTGATTATTTGAAAAAAGCGAAATGAGCAATGACGCTCTAAAGGCGCGAAAGCGATGAACAAAATGGGTGCAAGTTCATAATCTAACAAAACAACAAATTGCTGATTCTGAGAAGTGCTTGAGTGCTCTCAATCCTAATAAAACCGAAGCTCCGATAATAAAAGCGTTCGGTTCAAAGAGTTATAGGGAGAACCGTTTTTTTATAGGCACGCTCACGCCTCCTCGGCTGCCCTGTACCACCGCAAACGCTACTTCTCGCAATTTTTAAATCTATAATATCTTCAAAAATATTTATTTAAATCATTAGCAGTAAAGGGCCGTACAGATCTACACTAAATTAACAATATATTTAAGGTATTTAGTTGAATAACTATTAATGCTGTTTTGGTTAAAATCGCTTCTAAGATTAGCCATTATTTATCGTTAAAAATTAAATGACAAAAAACTGTTGTTGTGGGATATCCATAAGAGATAGACACATACCATCGTAGACCTTTTCCATGTGTACAATACTTTATACATTATTTTGATAAATCTCTTATGGTTCGTCCTGCGTTTGAAATGTAAGCGGAAAAAATGTAATTATGTTATTAAAATGAATTATTAGATAAATCTTCCTCTTCAATCAATTTATGTATATATTAAAAAAAATCGCATAAAAATCCGTTGCGCAGTTTTAAAGATTTAAGTATACAAAAGGACATAGGAACAGAAAAAGCGACATTATTTTATACTATGTAGTGATATTTGAATAAATATATGATATATATATATATATATAAGTAAAACTAGAATTTTGTTAGTAATATTTATCACAACTAATATAATTTGAATTAATTTGAATTAATTTCGTGAAAAATTTTTATTATGTATTTGTATTGAAGAAATAACAAAATTTTATTTCCCCTCTTCAGCTCTCGGTATCTTCCCCACCACGCACGTGTTTTGCTCGACTGTAACGTCGCGAGGGAGGCAGTCCGTTTTCTCTCTACTGCAACACAGCACTTATCGCACCAGCTGTTCTTTTACCTTTTCCGAAAACCAATGGATTTGTTTGCAGTTGTTCGTAAAGAGTTTGAAATGCCGTCGCACAGTTTCCTTATACCGAGTTGCTAACGAGTGCTCTCAGAGAGCAGAAATGCAAGTCAAGTCGAAAATCGTTCAGCTGTCTGTTGTGATTGCAGCGTCTCGAAGTCAAACCTTCATTGCGTTTGTTAGCGTGAGTCCCTCTCTTCCGTCGGGGCGTAGGCGCAAATTAGCGATATGTTGAAGAACTTCGCTTTGATGCAGATTGCAGCTAGTCGTTTATTTACCTGCGTGAATGCCAGTACTCAGCGATGGAGTCTCTCTCCTACCACGAATCTCCCACCGAATTTTAGCCCCTTTATATGACCACAGTAGTAAATGCAACAAGAACTTACTCGTCTCAGTCCTTGGCCAATCCTTCACACTTCTTTGTCGGCGGTGATGTCAACCTTCATTTTTACGGGGGCAAAAACCAGCTTGGCAACTGCACCTTCCCAATTAAGGGGCCAGATGCATGCCCTTAAATCATAGTCCGTTTTATATTTGATGAGGTCGTCAACAAAAAGGAGGTTTCTCTTTCGAAGCTGTTTTCTTCTTTTCCTTGGAGGCAACGCTGGAGCGAAGTGGAGAGAATTTGAAATATTTAGAATAATTAAATTAAAAAACTTATTTATACACGGAAGCGCTTTTTACGGAGATAACCAAGTTGAAATGCGGAGAGATGATCGAGTGGATAGGCTGTTGCACCCGATAAAAGTTTCTGAGTATATGTAAGACAACCTATTACCATTTTTTCTAATTGGACATGGACCAGCAAAAAGGAATCTGGAAAAGTCACAACCATAATAAAAGCTTTATTGTTATTCAATACAAGAACCAAATCAAACTTGCGTTATTTATACTTAGCTTTTACCTGTATTATATTAGCTTAAAAAAATACACCTTTATGACTAGAAAATAAAAATGGCTGAACCTTTTCAGGGGGTAACGTAACAGTCTCAGCTCATTTGGAGTAAATAAAATAAGAGAATTTGAAAAATTTAACTCACTTGTGAATGAACGGCTTATAAATTTGGAAGCGATATGTAATCAGTTACACAAAGATAGCACAGCGTTAAAAAAGGAAAACGAAGAACTAAAAACCAAGTTGGAAAAAGAAGTGAGGCAAATGGGTCTGGTAGTGAATGAGGGCAAAAAGAAATTTATCCTGAAAGCAAACAAACGGTCGTCGCACTCGCGACTTGGCTCCAACGTCATTGTTGACACTCTTAACTTTGAAGTTGTAGACAATTTCGACCGTCTTGGAACCAGCATTAACACTAACAACAATGTCAGCCTAGAAATCCAATGCACACAAAGCAAACAGGTGCTCCTTCGAACTGAGTAGGAAATTTAGAATCCAAGTCCTCTTTCGGCGAACAGACAACAAACTCTATAAGCCACTCCTTATTCTCGTCATGATGCATCTGGCAAAGGCATGGACGATGATCATCAGACGTTATGAGTCCGCGTTACGAATTTCAGAGAGAAAGGTTCTGCGGAAAATGTATGGTCCTTTGCACATTGGCAACGGCGAATACCGCAGTCGATGGAAGAGGAGCTGTGCGAAATATACGTCGACATTGACATAGTTCAGCGAATTAAGAGACAGCGGCTACGCTGGCTAGGCCATATCATCCGAATGGACGAAAACACTCCAGCTCTGAGAGTATTCGACGCTGTACCTATCTGTGAAAGCAGATGTAAAGGAAGAGCTCTACTCCTTTGGAAAGACCAGGTGGAGAAGAAGAATAATTTTTTGTTGTGAACAGGAGTAATGAAATTCAACCTATGTATTTCAACCAGGGATAAAGGGATGTCACAGCGCCACAAAATTTGTGTTTTTTATGAAATTTTTCACCATAGCCAGATCGGACAAAATAATAATTTAGGGCATTTAGTTTTAATTTATTACGCTTAAAAATTACAATGTAGTGGTCTTTTGATGTATGGAGAAACTATTTACAACTTTTTATAGTGTAATATTATAAAGAGGAAAGATTTGTACGTATTTTTGTATGTTTGTAATGAACAGGCTCAAAAAATACTTTGCCGATTTAAAAAATTCTTTCACCAATAGAATGCTACTTTTTTCCAATTTGACATAAGTTACATTTCATTTTGAAAAAAATTAGAGATCCTTGGTAAAATTTGAACAACGTATCCGAAAGAGTAGAAAAATGAATCCTAAAATGTCTTTCGTCGAATGCGCTGCCGAAACTATTAGCGATAGAACAAAATAATGTACAACAATATTGAAGAACTGTCCAACTATTGTAGTTATGTCACTACAACAACTTTTTTCATTTTAAACATTAATGAAAATGCTAACCAAATTCAAACCATGCTACTTATGTGTTTATATTAATCCTTATCCCAATAAATTATTTTATGGTCAAGATCATTTAACTACCTATAAAATAGTTTTTGAATTGGACTTTCCATTCAAAAGATATTACGAATTAATAAATTCAAAAAGTAAACAAAACTGCCATAGCGCCGTGACCGTTGTTTGCGATGCATTCTGAAAAGCGCGCCGAGCCAGAGAAGGTGCAAATTGAATTCTGATTTTACGGCTAACAGAGCCGATAGAATCAAAGTAAGGAATTCGACGTTGTCGCTGCTATTTAGCAGAATTGAGCACATGCAGTGGCAAAAATATATGTAAAACGACTGAATTTGTTATTTATTACTGTTATTTTAATTTTTTGATTATTATTATTTTTTTTTTAATTTTTCATAATTAGTACTTTTATTTTATTTTATTTTTATTTTTTTCGTAATTATTACTTTTACTTATAATATTTTTATACGCTAATTTTTAAAGAATATTATTATTATTATTTAATGTATTTAATTAAAAGTATACGAAATTTATTTTATGAAAAATGAATTTTGTTTGTATTTTCACAATCTCATCAACAGAATTATAGGTTTTATTGTTATAAACGTTACACAATTTCATTTTAATAAATGTAAGTGTCGACAAGCGGGGTGGCGAGAATCCTGTTCCGACTTGCTGGAGCTAGCGATCGAGTTCTCGCGGATGGAGGTCGAAAAGTATAATCGCGGTAGAGTCCCGAGATGTTGAAGCAGCGCATTGCTTAGAACGAATTGAATAGTGGTCTTATTTCAAATTTCTTTCCCATCGGCTTTGTAAACTAGCTGTTTGTTGGTTGCCTTTTCTGTGTTATCGGTTTATAAAGGATAGTAACTCTACGCCTGGCTCAAATATGGCCAGAATGGGTACTCCTTAGCCCTGGAGTTAGGACTACGAAATTAGAGGGATCTTGCGAGAGAAAGGTCGTGAATGGAGAACGGTTTCGATTCGTGGTAGAGAATTCTTCATAATTAATTAATGTTTTGTATAGCTTATTCCCATTCATCACCAATGTGAGGAGCGCTTATGTAGATGCGATTATGATTCGACCTTTTGGATCATTTTATTATGAGTAATATTTATGTGCATACGCACTAATTTTCCAAGTAGTAGCCCGCCACCGCTCTTGGATTTGTTCAGAATTGTTGTTCTTTCCATTATTGGCGAAAGCCATCCTGCGGGGCGGAAAGTTGTATGAGCTTTTAATATAGGGACAGTTAGAGGTAACTTTGACCGTCAGAGGTAACCTTGACTTTATTTTTTGTACCAATTTGTGGAGTATTGGAAAATTGTTACTCTAGTGGTAGTCATACGACGTACCGGCCACTGTTTGATCGAGTAGTTGTTGCTTTAGAGAAGTCTTTACAATACCGATCTTCTCGAATTTTGTTTTTTATAGTGGGAAGTTTCCTTAACTTTAGAAATTTCCTTAATTGTGAATTAAGATATTTGTTTGTGCTATACTCAACTTGAGTTGGTATGGTGGTGACTAGTTCTGTATCTAGCTCACTTTGTGTTTCGCTGTGAAGCGTTTGAGATTTTTGTGCCTTTGAGCAGCATGGTGTCTCTTGGCAATTTTTCGAGTTTTGGGTTTCGTGATTTGCTTTTGCAATTATACCCATGGTTCTTTGTGTAAGAGCGCTTCTTTGAGGTGGGATAGGATATCTGCTGTAATGAAGCATAGAATTGTGTATTTTGTGACAATATAAGCAGTTAAATTTGTTTTTGCAATTATTAAGATTGTGTGAGTGGGACAAGCAGTTTGTGCAGAGTCTTTTTGACCTGACAAAGTTGTTCCTTTCGTTAATGTTTAATTTTTTAAACTTCTCGCAAGATGTAAGTTTATGCCCTCTTTTACATAGTTTGCATGACGTTTGTTTTCTTTGTTCTGATGTGAACGTTTGTGTTTTGTAAAAGCTTTTGTTTAAATTTTTGTTTCTTCGAGCTTGGGGTCTATTTAAGCTTCCATTTTGGTCGTGTTTAATGTTCTTAGTTTTGATAATTTTTTCTTCTAACCTTTCCGCAATTTCATATTGGGTGGTGAGAAAATCATTCATTTGTTGCCATTTTGGCCACTTCTTTCCTGATGAGAGCGATTGCTCCCATAGAAGTAACGACTTTTCTGGTAATGCAGCGTTGCAAATGTTTACCAGAATTGGGTCCCAGCTGTCTGTGGGAATATTTAGTGTCGATAGAACCGACAAACAATTTGAAACAGTGGATTCTAGTTTGATGAATTCTACACTTGTTTCTTTCTTAATTTTTGGCAAGTTCATTAGTGTCGTTACTTGTTTATCGACCAGTATTCTTTCATTTTCGTATCTTGCTTTTAGAGCTTCCCAAGCCAAATAGAAATTATCGTCATTAAGAGCGAACTGTTTTACTATTATACCTGCTTGACCTTTAGTTTTGTACCTGAGGTGATACAATTTTTGCGCTTATGATAATTGAGGATGGTTTATGTACACGGCCGTGAACATGTCCCGGAAGGACGGCCATTCTTCATAACCTCCGTAAAAGATTTCTGTGTCACATGCGGGCACCTCGAGGTGGATGCCTGAACTTGCCTTTTGGTATTGTTGCATTTGTGGCAGCTCTACTCTCGGATGTGAAGTAGTTGCAATTGCTTTTATTAGCTTTAATTGATCGGAGATCATAGCTTTTGTTTCTTCATATTGGTCTAAGCAGTTTTCATATTTCATGCATAGTAGTATTAATTTTCAGTTACCAATGATTAAAAACATTTAATTGAATTTTCATTGTATTCTTTAATTTTGTCTCTTTGCTGTGTTTGTTTCAAGCAAATACATTTATGTAAATAAAAAGATTGAATATTTTGTAACCAAGTATCAATACCCTAAATGTGTATTTATTGTCTTATTTAATTTTCTGTTTTTACTATTCATAGGTTCAATTAAGTTTTTATTTAAGGAACGAATCCTAAACTATATTCTAGCTCTGAAATATAATTCTTTTATTTTCGAGTTACAATTTACAAAATTACTTAAATCTAAATCTAATTTGTGCATATTCGCAAATCAGTACCATTGACGTTGTCAAATACCGCTAGCAAGGCTCTCATATGTTCCATCAACATTGTGTCTGTTGGATAGAACCATCAAATATTGTGGTACCGTCACCATCGTCTGGCGGCCATGCAGGTATAATGTATTAATAGATAAATGTATTAGTATTTGCTTAAAAAAATATATTTATGTTTTTCAGATATAATCCAAAAGCTGGATGCCATTGAGAGCCGTCTCACTGCAATTTAAAAGTCCCTAACAAACAAAGTAAGTAACGCAGTATTACATTACCAATTTAAAACAGAAGCTAACTTTTATATATTAATTTTCTAGATGCCAGGAAAGGCCGAGATGCAGACGCAGAGTAAATTATTGCGCGCATGCCGCGTCATAGCGGCAAAGACAAACCTTTCAATTAGCCGCATTACCGGTGACTTGGAGGATGAGCATTACGTGGAGCTCGCGTCAAAACTGCCCATGTCATCGGAAGAGCATGTGTGCTTCGGGGACAACTAAACATTCACAAATGAAAATGGATATTAGTTTTAAGTTGTACATATTAGTTTTAAGTTGTAAATATTAGTTCTAAGTTGTATATATTAGTTCTAAGTTGTACATATTCGTTTTAAGTTGAAGTCTCTAAATTTACTTTTACAAATATGCTTTTTTAACTAACTTATGATTTTTATACTGAAATAAACTTAATCTTATGTTTAAGTAAATATGATTTTATTATTAAATAAAGCGAAGTAATAAAATAATGTGCAATAGTTATCTCGCTTTAACCAATGGCAAATATCCATTGCCTTGTTCTAACAGAATACATATATTTGTTAGCAAATTTCTTCACAGTATGTTACGGGTAACAAATTCTTTTGTTAGCGCATATCTTACCTTTTTATGTGTTATGGATAACAAAAAGTAATTGTAACAAATTCTTTTGTTAGCGCATAGCTTACCTATGAATGTGTTATGGATAACAAAAAGTATTTTTTACCCGAATATTTGTTAGTGTTATTATTTTCGTTATCAGTTTGTTACCTATGATATATAAACATGTTAGCAAGAACAAGCAGTAACAAGATTATCTGTTACCCATTTGTTACTTCTAGCAAATTCAATCCTTCTAAATAAAACTTAGTTTTTTTATTATTTCATTTTATTTAATAATAAAATCAAAATAATCAAATATTCACTTTAACTAATAATTTGCCTATTATTAATACATTCGGCAGAAAAATAATACAAATTATGTTTATTTCACTATAAAAATTAGAATTCTAAAAATTCATATTAATAAAAGTAAAATTCGAAACTTCAACTTAAATTAGTATGTAAAACTTAGAACTAATATATACAACTTAAAACTAATATGTGCAACTTAAAACTAATTTGTACAACCTAAAACTAATATATAAAACTTAGAACTAATATTTACAACTTAAAACTAATATATACAAGTAATAATAAAAAAACTTATATTAATTTTTCCTTAAGTTTATGCTTTTTTTGCTTAAAACGATTGTGACTTAAGGCCACAAATCTCCGGAGCTCCCCACAGATAGTATTTTTATCCTTGTCAAGAAATATATCTAAAATGAAACGGTATAAGTTAAGGCATTAAAATATATATCAGTAAAAAAACCTACCAAAAACCAACCCTACGAACTTTAGCTTTAGTGGGGATCCCTTCTCCTTGCGCCCCTCTAAATTGTAGTGGTACATTACATCGTCTAAAAACATACCACGCAGTACGCCGTCCACACTGCCTTTTGCGCCCTTTGACTTCAATATTAGCCGCATCTGTAAAAAAAAAATACAGTAAATTATATCACAATCGCATAATATTTAAAAACGAAATATTTACCATAGCATCCGTGCTTTCCTTTTGTGAAAGTTTGTCTTCCACGAAGCGCACGTGCTCTTCCGATGACATGGGCAGTTTCGAAGCGAGCTCCACGTAATACTCGTCCTCCAAGTCACCGGTGATGCGGCTAATTGAATGATGCGTCTTTGCCGCTATGACGCGCTATTCGCGCAATAATTTGCTTTTGCCTACACCCCGGCCTTTTCTGGCATCTATAAAATTAAAATATATAAATTAGCTTCTGTTTTAAATTGGTAATGTAATACTGCGTTACTTACTTTGTTTGTTAGGGACTTTTAAATTGCAGAGAGTCGGGTCTCAATAGCATCGAGCCTCTGGATTATATCTGAAAAACATAAATGTATTTTTTTAAAGCGAATATTAATACATTTATATATTCATACGTTATACCTGCATGGCCGCCAGACGATGGTGACGGTACCACAATTTTTGATGGTCCTACTGTAGGAGCGCAAACCAGATTATAAGATATTTTTTTAAACACCATCTGTAAAAATATGTTATTAGAAAATGCAAAATATTTACGTTCAATACAACCTCTATGGGGGCTCAACGGTTGTGAGCATTCCACTTCTGAATCCGTTGCTTCCACCGGTCATCGAAATTCATTCTATGAAAAATCATAAAAAGTTGATGAATGAGTGGAACTAAAAGAATTTTATCATCTATAGGTATGGAAAATTTTAATTTATAAATTGAAATGTTAGTACTTTATGTTAATAATATTTAGTTTAGTAGTTTATAGCGACAAATATAAGTTTGATAAAGATTTTTGATTTGTAAATACTTGCAAATAGTATATTACAGGAGGAAAATATATTTCAGAAGTGTATTTTTAAAAGAGAATATCTACATCTTAATTAATTTTTCTTAAATGAGAAAACATTTAAGGTTTTTTTACTTGCGAAATATCTTCTTGAGATAAAATTGTAAAGAAGTTGTGTATTTCAGCACTAAGGACAACACTGCATAATTAGTTTAAAAAAATTAAAATGTAAATATTATCTTTTGAAAAGACACTCCTCATTAGCTTGAAGCAAGCTTGAAAAATTACAACGTACGAGACCACTATTATTTAAATTTAATTTTTAAAATCTTGCTTCGGAGCAGAAATGCGTATATGTATATTCGAACCATGTTCACTTTTTTCATTATGAAACACTAATGTTGGTTTTATTTTAAACAATTTCAGATATTCTGCATTCGAACAGATATCTTGGACGAACAAATGAACATTTTAAGTTATAGAGGAGGTTCTCCAGTTCAAGAATATATATATGTAGTTATACTCGCGGGAATATTCGAGATATTTGCGTTTAAAGCTGAAAATTACCACTATTTGAAGAACGTATTTTTCGATTTTAAATTAATTTTACACTTATATTTCGCATTTTTATGTCCACTAACAATTCACTAAGAGGAAGAGAAGAATGATGTGACCAAAGATGAATTTTATGAGTGCTTGGAGCGCACTTATGAGAGATGCTCCCGCCACGATGTCAAAATCATGCTTGGCGACTTTAACGCCAGGGTGGACAAAGAAGGTATCTTTGACACTACGGTCGGTGAATTCAGCCTCCACGAGGGAACATCCCCGAATGGGTTGAGGCTGATCGACTTCGCCGGGGCCCGAAATATGGTTATCTGTAGTACTAGATTCCAGCATAAGAACATTCATCAAGCTACATGGCAGTCTCCGGATCGAAAAACCACCAACCAGATCGATCATGTTGTGATAGACGGAAGACACGTCTCCAGTGTAAGATGTGCGTGCGCTCCGAGGTTCTAACATCGACTCGGACCACTACATTGTGGCAGCCAAATTCGCACTCGCCTCTGTGCAGCAAAAAATGCACGCCAACAAACACAAGGAAGGTTCTACGTCGAGAAGCGGCAATCACAACAGACAGCCGAATAATTTTCTACTCGGCTTGCACTCCTGCTCTCTGAGAGCACTCGTCAACAACTCGGTATAAGGGAACTGTGGGACGGCATTTCAAACTCCTTACGTACAGCTGCAACCGAAACCATTGGTTTTCGGAAAGTGCAAAAGAACAGCTGGTACGACGGGGAGTGCCGTCTCGCAGCGGAGAGAAAACAGGCTGCCTACCTCGCAACGTTACGATCGACCGCAACACGTGCGGGATGGGATAGATAGCGAGAGTTGAAGAGGGAAGCAAGACGCATTTGTAGACAGAAAAAGAAAGAGGCCGAAATGCGTGAGTACGAAGAGCTTGATAAGCTGGCCGACAGGGGTAATGCTCGAAAATTCTACGAAAAGATGCGGCGGCTTACAGAAGGTTTCAAGACCGGAGCATACTCTTGTAGAACCCCCCAAGGTGATCTATCCACCGATGCCCAGAGCATACTTAAATTATGGAGGGAACACTTCTCCAGCCTGCTGAATGGCAGTGAACGCACAACACCAGGAGAAAACGAACCCGATACCCAATCGATGACGATGGAGCAGACGTTCCATTGCCGACCAGGAAGAAGTTCGAATAGCAATCACCCGCCTGAGGAACAACAAAGCGGCAGAGGCCGATGGATTGCCGGCCGAGCTATTTAAACACGGCGGCGAAGAGCTGATAAGGGGCATGAATCAGCTTCTTTGCAAAATGTGGACGGACGAAAGTATGCCCAACGATTGGAATTTAAGTGTGCTATGCCCAATCCTTAAAAAGGAGACCCCACAGTCTGCGCCAACTACCGTGGGATAAGCCTCCTCAACTATGCGATGTTGGTTCTGTCGAGCGTATTATGTGAAAGATTAAAGCCCACCGTCAACAAACTGATTGGACCTTATCAGTGTGGCTTTAGAACTGGTAAATCAACAACCGACCAGATATTCACCATGCGCCAAATCTTCGAAAAGACCCGTGAAAGAATAATCGACACACACCACCTCTTCGTCGATTTCAAAGCTGCTTTCGACAGCACGAAAAGCAACTGCCTTTATGCCGCGATGTCTGAATTTGGTATCCCCGCAAAACTAATAGGGCTGTGTATACTGACGTTGAGCAACACCCAAAGCTCCGTCAGGATCGGGAAGGACCTCTCCGAGCCGTTCGATACCAAACGAGGTTTCAGACAAGGCGATTCCCTATCGTGCGACTTTTTCGACCTGCTTCTGGAGAAATTAGTACGAGCTGCAGAACTAAATAGAGAAGGTACCATCTTTTATAAGAGTGTACAACTGTATTGATATCATCGTCCTCAACAGCCGCGACGTTAGATCTCCAAACTCTATAAGTCGCTCATAATTCCCGTCCTGCTATATGGTGCAGAGGCTTGGACAATGACAACAACCGATGAGTCGTCGTTGCGAGTTTTCGAAAGAAAAGTTCTGCGAAAGATTTATGGTCCTTTGTTCTAAACACTACCTGGTAGTGTGGATCTCAAACAGTTTATAAGCCGCATGAGCAGCCTTACGCCATGAGACATATGTATGTCTCGTGTTCCCCTTCGAAATCATGTAGTGATTTTACCATGTCTAATGATTCATCGCAACATATTCCTGGTACTATTTCAGCATCTCTAAATACTTCTACTTCAGGTACCGTTAATGATGCAAATTTATTTTCTAAAGTTTTTACCCTTTGTTCAAAAATTTGAGCTTGATTTGAAAGTGCAGAGTTAACCGCAAACTCAATAAGCGTTTTTATTTCTGATTCTCTAAGCGACATTTTATATGGTCTGATTACTCTACTTCACTATCACTCGTAAAAATATTACAATATTTAATGAAAATTAATTAATCTTTCGCACAGATTCTATTTTTTTCTTTGTTTAATAAGCACTCTACTTACATGCTTCTTTATTTATTTATAACTAGCTGTTACCCTGTGCGTTTCGCTACATCTAAATCGATTAAAACTCTTAAGGGTTTTTACTTTGTTTTTTATTTATTATTGTAAAACTGTTACTTATTTATAAAACTTTTATAAAACATATTGGTATGCAACATTTTTGGTTTTTCCACCTGGCGCGTAAATGAATAAGCACCTTGGTGTTCCCACTCTCGAGCATGCGACGAACAATTGGCCGTGGGAGAAGCACGGTTCTTCCAAATTGACGCCGCACACTTGAAACGTTTGCCCTTGCGATTTGTTGACGGTCATCGCAAAGGCAAGACGTACTGGGAACTGCACGTACTTGTTACAACGTCGAACAATTGTGGGTCGATTGCTTCATCTGGAATTTCCGCTGAGATGACTTTATCAATCTGTTCGTATTTTGCGAACTACCCAAATCAAGATGTGTGCATGCAGTAATCCTCTTTTCTGCCATTCGATCGAGTACATCCAGCATAGAACTTCTCCAAAAACACGAAGTTTCACAATTAAATCCATCATTGTTTTTTGCTTTTCCCTGAATACACGTTCTGTTAAGTCGTGACGATCAGTTGTTGATTGACCGGGGAACAAATGGCATTTGATGTCATTGCACTTGGGATTGCACTTGAACGTTATCAACAGATCCGGTCTGACGTAATGGCGCACATACGATATCGCATCTTGCGCATACTGGTGCATATGGCGCGGACAGCCGATTTATGTGGTTGGCAATATTGTCAGACGTCCAATGCTATTCACATTTGCATCATTCATTACGGCATCCCTCAAATGTCATTCCACTTGGGATTGCACTTGAACGTTATCAACAGATCCGGTCTGACGTAATGGCGCACATACGATATCGCATCTTGCGCATACTGGTGCATATGGCGCGGACTGCCGATTTATGTGGCTGGCAATATTGTCAGACGTTCAATGCTATTCACATTTGCATCATTCATTACGGCATCCCTCAAATGTCATTCCAATTGGGATTGCACTTGAACGTTATCAACAGATCCGGTCTGAAATAATGGCGCACATACGATATCGCATCTTGCGCATACTGGTGCATATGGCGCGGACTGCCGATTTATGTGGCTGGCAATATTGTCAGACGTCCAATGCTATTCACATTTGCATCATTCATTACGGCATCCCTCAAATGGATGTACTCTTCAGAACGCAATTTCGCTTGGTTGAATCGAATAAAGTTGACACGTTCGGTCTCGATCTTCGCATACATGTCAACCAAATACTGATGGAAAAGCTTGCGACATTTCAGGATGTAGTTGTCTTCTTGCGGACGAATCATTATTCTGCACGAATAGAAGTTCATCGCACTGAGTTTTTTCGGTGTATCTTGGCCTATAAATGAACAATGCACAAAATATTGAATCGTAAGTAACATTTTTTCTCAGAAATTGTACTTTTTTACCAGTAGTTGGATTTATCAATCGCATATTGATGTGATAGCCGTCATCACCTCTCCAGAATAATATCGGATACTGTAATGCATCATAACTACGGTGCAGCTCGGAAACACGCGGAAGTTGTTCGTTTCTACGGTGCAGTACAATATCTCGCGATTCAAACTGTTCACCAACAATGACGATTGCCACCTCATCGATTGTTGGTGCGTTGAATCGTCTGGCATGCTGCCCCATCGGCATTTTGTCTGCTCTGATGACGATTCGATGGTTATCAGACGGCATGCGGTCCAATGCGATTTTGAACAATCGAATCAATTCATTGTGTTCATGGAGAAATCTTTGCAAATTTAGTACGATTTCTCGCCTTGTGCCGGTCGCAATTTTACATCGCTGATTTAGTTTGTCAGTTTCATTACCGATGAAATATATTTGCAAAAATTGATAGTCGGCATCGGCAAATGGTATAAGCGAGCCTGCTCGATGGTATATTTGTCCCTGAATCTGTAGAATAAAAATGTCAAATGTTTTACTGGAAATTCCATGCAAAGTAATCACCTTGAACGTCGGCATAAATGGATCTCTAATGATCTTTGTGGCACCAAAAGAAGTCATTTGAAAGCATGAATTGTATGCTTATATATTCTGCGAGAAATGCTTAGACGTCGGCGATTCTCCAGTGAGCAAGGAATGTAATGGTTCTGGTGGCGGTTCCAATGCAGGCAGTTTCACTTTGCCACTGGAGCAGCACATGCCAGCTGTTTCTCCTCGAAACTTCGCTGCATTGCAATGCGTGCAAATAATATCCATTGCTCCAATGGCACTATGCAGGCTGCAGTCGCAGTCAGGATCGTAGTGAAAGCCAACATTTTCCATTTGATCGCGAAGGCGGAGCGGAACTCGGTCTTGACGGTAATTTGGCCGTTGATTGTCGGCGAATTCAGCTCTAATCTGTGCACGCCACTCTCTGTACACCGCTCTACCTCGGGCATTCACTTGAGCGCGTTGCTCTTCGCTTTGATTTCTTCTTGATATTGACATTCGACGTGAATCACTCGTATGCCTGCCAACCGTATTACGTTGGCGTAGTCGAGGCATTTTCTGGAGTATGCATATTTGAAGTACATAAATAAAAATGGAAAAATTAGCATAAAACTACATCTTAAACTATGTATTTTACCCACACATGCATATGCAATAAGACCCACCAACAGTGTATTTGCAAACCGCATGGAAGCACTTACGAAACAATAACAATACTCACTTGCTTTGTGTGTGTTGCACGGTCAGCAGAAAAACACAAAATCGGTTCGAATAAATGTAGCAAATCGATGGAATTAAATCTTGAAAAAACACACAATGTTGAAACACTTTTTTTTTACACATACCGCGCATTTTCAAGCGACAATCGAACCGCATGGCATCACATACGAAACAACAACAATACTCACTTGCTTGGTGTTGTACGCAGAATGTTTATCACGTCGAAATCTGAGAAAAATACACACAATGTTGAAAAATTTTTTTTGATACACTCAGTGCATTCGGAACACTTAGGTTCTATGTGTCTTGTTAGCTTGACAGTCATCCATAGAAAGAACGAATGACAGGCAAAAACGATCAACATGCGATGTCAATGTTTTTTATTAATTGTAAACATCCGCCAGTTGTTTCTGTTTATTAGTAAAAGGCATTTAACAGGACTGGCAATCTTGCGACAAAACATTATTTCATGAGAATTTGCAAAAATTTCTTATGTGCACCCTCCAAACAGACCCCAATCACTCCTGAAAATTTCATTGAAATCGGGAAAGCCGTCTAGGAGAAGTATGCGAACAGGAAGTTTTGCCACTTAATTTTATATATATAGAAGTTATATTCCAATCCGTTTGTTTTTGTTTGGTTCCAGTCCTTTTGTTGGGTTCCTCCTTCTTGTTGGGCGCCAGTTTAATAAGTTAGACGGTTCTTATTATTTCAATTATTTATTTTATAATAATTTGGTGGACTACTGCCGCACCTTATGAGCTACAATTTATAACTAAAACTTAAATCTAAAGAAAAGTATATCTAGAGCCTATGTTTAGTATTAGCTACGTGGCTTTGCATTGTTTCACTATTAATAGCATCAGGCGACCAATGCAGTGGCTGACGTGAGATAACGAATTTCCTTATCTTCTCAATATCTTCTGTTGTACTATTAATAGTATCGAGCGACCAACGCAGTGGCTAGCGTGGGATAAGAATTTAGTTCCCTCAAGCCACGCGTGAGTTCTCCGTCTGTGGATAAGCTATTTGAGTTAACTTATACGAAACTATCTACAACTTCAAAGTTATGACCGTCAACAAGGAAGTGAGTGCCAAGTCGCGAGTGCAACGACTATTTGTTTGATGACATGAGATATTTTGTCTTGCTCTCATTCACTGCCAGACCCATCTGATTTGCTTTCTTGTCCAGTCTGGAGAAAGCAGAACTAACGGCGCGGGTGTTGAGGCCGATGATATCAATATCATCGGCATACGCCAGCGGCTGTACGCTCTTATAAAAGATTATACCTGCTCGATTAAGTTCTGCAGCTCGAACTATTTTTTCCAGAAGCAGGTTGAAGAAGTCACACGACAAGGAAACGCTTTGTCTGAAACCTCGTTTGGTATCGAACGGCTCGGAGAGGTCCTTCCCGATCCTGACGGAGCTTTTAATGATGCTCAACGTCAGTTTACACAGCCGTATTAGTTTTGCGGGGATACCAAATTCAGACATCGCGGCATAAAGGCAGCTCCTATTCGTGCTGTCGAAAGCAGCTTTGAAATCGACGAAGCAGTGGTCCTTTCACGGGTCTTTTCCAAGATTTGGGGCATAGTGAATATCTGGTCGGTTGTTGATTTGCCAGGTCTAAAGCCACACTGATAAGGTCCAATCAGTTTGTTGACGGTGGGCTTTAATCTTTCACACAACACGCTTGATAGAACCTTATACGCGATGTTAAGGAGGCTTATCCCACGGTAGTTGGCGCAGATTGTGTGGTCTCCTTTTTTAAGAATTGGGCATAGCACACTTAAATTCCAATCGTTGGGTATTTTGCAAAGAAGCTGATGCATGCTCCTTATCAGTTCTTCGCCGCCGTGTTTGAATAGCTCGACCGACAATCCATCGGCCCCTGCCGCTTTGTTGTTCCTCAGGCGGGTGATTGCTATTCGAACTTCTTCCTGGTCGGCAATGGAACGTCTGCTCCATCGTCATCGATTGGGGAATCGGGTTCGCCTTCTCCTAGCGTTGCGCGTTCACTACCAGTCAGCAGGCTGGAGAAGTGTTCCCTCCATAATTTAAATATGCTCTGGGCATCGGTGGCTAGATCACCTTGGGGGGGTTCTACAAGAGTATGCTCCGGTCTTGAAACCTTCTGTAAGCCGCCGCATCTTTTCGTAGAATTTTCGAGCATTACCCCTGTCGGCCAGCTTATCAAGCTCTTCGTACTTACGCATTTCGGCCTCTTTCTTTTTCTGTCTACAAATGCGTCTCGCTTCCCTCTTCAACTCTCGCTATCTATCCCATCCCGCACGTGTTGCGGTCGATCGTAACGTTGCGAGGTAGGCAGCCTGTTTTCTCTCCGCTGCGACACGGCACTCCTCGTCGTACCAGCTGTTCTTTTACGCTTTCCGAAATCCAATGGTTTCGGTTGCAGCTGTACGTAAGGAGTTTGAAATGCCGTCCCACAGTTCCCTTATACCGAGTTGTTGACGAGTGCTCTCAGAGAGCAGGGGTGCAAGTCGAGTAGAAAATCGTTCGGCTATCTGTTTTAATTGCAGCTTTTCGACGTCGAACCTTCCTTGTGTTTGTTGGCGTGCGTTTTTTGCTGCACAGAGGCGGGTGCGAATCTTGGCTGCAACAATACAGTAATCCGAGTTGATGTTATTACTTCGAAGCGCACGCACATCTAAAACACTGGAGACGTGTCTTCCGTCTATCACAACATGATCGATCTGGTTTGTGGTCTTTCGATCCGGAGACAGCCAGGTAGCTTGATGAATCTTCTTTGCTGGAATCTAGTACTACAGATTACCATATTTCGGGCCCCGGCGAAGTCGATCAGCCTCAACCCATTTGGGGATGTTTCCTCGTGGAGGCTGAATTTACCGACCGTAGTGCCAAAGATACCTTCTTTGCCCACCCTGGCGTTAAAGTCTCCAAGCACGATTTTGACATCGTGGCGGAAGCATCTCTCATAAGTTCGCTCCAAGCGCTCATAGAGGACATCTTTGCTCACATCGTCCTTCTCTTCCGTCGGGGCGTGGGCGCAAATCAGCGATATGTTGAAGAACTTTGCTTTGTTGCGGATTGTGGCTAGACGTTCATTCACCGGAGTGAATGGTAGTTATCGGCGACGGAGTCTCTCCCCACCACGAACCCCACACCAAACTTGCGCTCCTTTATATGGCCACTGTAGTAAATGCCACAAGGACCTTCTCATCTCTGTCCTTGTCCCGTCCTTCGCATTTCGTGGATGGCGGTGATGTCAGCCTTTATTTTCACGAGGATATCAACCAGCTGGGCAGCGGCACCTTCCCAATTAAAGACCGGACATTCCAGGTGCATGCCCTCAGTCCTTATTTCGTTTGCCATGGTTGTCATCAAAAGAGGGGTCACTTATCCGAGGCTTGTTGTTCCTTTTCATTGGAATGATTTTTTACGTGGCGGGTCCCAAACCCAGCGCACAACCCTACGGAGGGGATGTTTCGCCTTCTCACTTTAGCTCGCCTTCAAACGGATGTTCTTAGGCTACCCAGAGGATACTTGGTCAAAGACCGGAAGTCGTGAGCTGCTTGAGTCATATCTAAAAGAATCGTTTCTGGCCACTCTCAAGTGAATGGCGATCAGAGAACTTTCCTCACTTGCGTGAACTTCTACACATGACTTCATCCTCCTGCCAATTTAGGGCCGGCAAAACTAAGGTAGGCACCGATTATAGTGAGTGGAATGTAAGTTTTCAAGTAGTTTTCAACGAAAACTGTGTTTTCGTTTGACAGATTTTATAAGGTCGAAAACACTAGTTTTCCCACGAAAACATGTTTTCAATGTTTGTCCGAACATATGTGGTATAACTTAAAATCTCATATTTAGAGACTTGAGACAGTATCACAGAACAGAATCGCACGTTTAATGTTGGCTTTTTGTTCGAAGCTCAATTTCTCACCGATAACACAAAAATAATAGGGGTATTCAGACCAGCTTTGTTAATTCGTTAGTCGTTACTCGGTAGTTTTTTACGTGGGTTTTGTTTTTGTAAAATTAACAGATTATCGTTTCACCGAGTAACGAAGTACCAGACTGGCAAGCATGATAGTTTTTCCGTTACCTGGTAACATCACTCAGCTGTTTTGTTTGCGTTGTTGCCTCAAAAGTTAACTTAATTCTTTGAAAAAAAAACTATTTGCTGTTTACTACAAATTATAATCTGATAAATTTTTCAAAAGTAAGTATTTATTGTAATTGAATCAGCTGTTTTGAAACAAAATTTACACCCACTTCTGATCTACTGCAAAAAGTATGTTCACAGTTAAGTGTTTTAACGAAGTATCAACTAACAAACTACCAGATTAACAAGTTCGGTCTGAATATCCCTACTGAGACTTAAAACGCAATAACTTCACTTCCAATCTATGAAATCGATAAAGATAGCAGATTTAGCGCATCAGTCGATATATAAATGGCGTAATAACTTCACTTCCAATCGATGAAATGTCATGAAATATTCTCTGGACAATCGATAAAGATAGCAGATTCTAACGCATCAGTATACATATAGATGGCGCCACCAGGGGTGCTAGATTCAAAAATTCCTGCTTTCTTTGGAACGCACCTTGTACATTTACATACCGGAACAGAAACCATAAAATTTTGTTTATCAAGCTGCGCTACATTGAAAGAAATATAGAAACATCACAAATAAATGATTTTCAAAACAAAATATAGTAAATTCAGCTTTCTTTTCATAACACATAATTTCACGCAAGACAACGCCTGCCGTGTCAGCTAGTATTCAATAAAGTCAGTCGTCATCTTACATTAAAACTGCGTGTACGCAACTCTGCCAACAACACCTTAGTATCCGCTAAATGTAAAGTTATTTAAAATTAATTTTATTTCAACGAAAATGGCGGCAGGTGCTCTTAGTTTTCCTTTCGAAATATTCGCGGACGTGAAAATTTCGATTATTGGAAGCGAAATGCAAAATCGATTATTGGAAGCGAAATGCAATCGAAAACAGTTTATCCGAAAGTTCAACGAAAAAAGATCGTGACAACAATGAACGGGTACTGGTGGAGATTACTCTCATGGTGGAGCCGAGTAATTTCTCGCATATTGCACACGCAGTGACTGCAAAGGATGTATGGAATTCGTTAATGGCCGCGTATGAAGTCAATGGCTTAACTCGAAAGGTAGAGCCTTTAAAGAAGCTGGTGCAGTTAAAGCAGGAGCAGTTTCAGTCCGTAAAGGATTATGTGAACGAAATGGTCATGACGTCAAACAAGAATGTGAAAAATTCGAAAGCGGAATTAACTGTCAATAGCGTTAAAAGCTTTTTGTTGCAATATGTCAAATTTGACTGTAGCAAAGATTCTACTGACAACTCATTGTATTATATTTGAAGAATTTCCAACAGAATAAGAACGACAAAAGTTGTAATCGGTAAAAATTTCGTTGTTTTAATTGTGGTCAGGAAGGCCATATGCGTAGAGAGTGTCGCAAGTATCCGAAATCAAAGAAAGCAAATGAGAATGAAGTAAAAGCAGGACGGCAATGTTTTCAAATTCGCTGTTGGGGAATTCGTGTTTGCATTCTCAGAGTGACGAAAGTGTATGGTACGTTGACTCCGGCGCAACATCACATATGGCAAACGATTCGAAGTGAAAGGCCCTTAGAGACGATCAAATAAACTCATCAAAATCTTAAGTGCTTTGGAGTCGTCGGATTTTGTCGGCTACACGTACGCTACATAGATTTGTTGTTGAATCTGCTTGATAAAAATAAAACATTTTTGATATTTTAATTTGACATGCTTAACAAAAAACGATCATTTGCGTAGTGACAGTGGCGAAGAGAGGAAGATTGCAGGAATTTACCAAGGCGTTAGCCAATGGGTTTGGATGTTCGCGAAGTTCAGAAATAACTCTGTGCCCAAAAAATACGGTTACATTTTATTTATTTTGAAAATCCTTTATTTATTCTTCCAAATCAATTTCATCGCCTTCAAAGTAATCCCCTCCCGATCCAATGCACTTATGCCAACGGATTTTCCAATCTTCGAAACACTGGTTGCAGTCACTTTCCGGGATGGCCTTCAGTTTCGTCTTCGCTGCGGCTTAAATCTCCTCTATCGTATAAAAACGGTGTTCCCGAAGCGGTCTTTTGAGCTTGCTGAACAGTCAGAAGTCGCACGGCGCCAGATCAGGTGAATACGGTGTTTGCGGAACGATATGGGTTGAGTTTTTAGCGAAATGACCACGAATTACGAGGGCAGTATGGGATTGTGCATTATCGTGGTGTAAAAACCAAGAATTGTCTTTCCACAATTCCGGCCGTTTTAGGCGGATAGCGTTACGCAAACGATGCATGACGTTCAAATAATATTCCTTATTAACTGTTTGACCGGTTGGAAGGAATTCATAATGTACAACACCACGATAATCGAAGAAAACAGTCAACATGACCTTGATTTTTGAGCGACTTTGGCGCGATTTTTTTGGTCTCGGCTCTCTTTTGGCACGATATTCGCTCGATTGATCGGTTGATTCGGGGTCGTAAGCATAGATCCAAGTCTCTTCATGTATTAATTCATGTGTGTTAATTAGCGTATTTGGTTTGCCAAGATGCTGCCTCTTCGTCACTGGAATAATCCGCAAAAGTTTCTCGAATTAGTTTAGATTTATTTGAAGAATTACGTGTTTTAGTAGATTATAGGGCATTTAAATCTAATTCCGTCCGCCAGATACCTTCGATTAAATTGTCTGTGCTGGTAATTTCCTGGTCAATTAAATTTGTAAATGCCTACGTTTTTCTTTTTCGAAAAAATTGTAAGGGTAACAACACGTTAAAACAATTGTTTGTGCTTTTTCTGCTGTTAGAGAAATGGTGGTTTGCAGTACGCCAAATCTAGGCACCAATATCCCAAACAAATTTTCTAAAATTCTGCGTGCTCTGCTCAATCTATAACTAAAAAGGCGTTCTTTTGTTGTTGAATTGGAGAGCATTATCTGCCACAAAACCCGAATGCCGACAGCACCTAGTCACTATTTGGAAGTTGCGATGGTGGAGGTATTGATAACGATTTACTATATAGGGATTTCCCAAAATCGGTATTTTTTATTACTCCACCATCCGAAATACGACCATTCGTACCAATATCTGCTGCATTGAATTCATTGTTTGCATTCACGGTGGCCATGAGCGCAATACTATGGAATTTTTTGTAGTTAAAATAGAAAGAGCTGGATTCAGGAGGTTTTTTTTATTGCAATGTGTTTATCGTCGATTGGTCCTATGCAATTGGAAAAATTCCACATTTCATAAAATTTATCCGCAATTTTTTTTCAGTCTCATCCTGATTCTGGCACCTGAAAATAAAACAAATTAAAATTATGTATTTGTAACATAAAATATAACATTTAAATTTCTTTATCTTTATCTTAAAAAATAAAAGAGTAATATGATATGATAATTTCATTTGTTAACTTATTTGTTTATCTTAATAAAACTGGAATGGCTGGAAATAAGAGCATCACAAGTTTCTATCACAATTTATCATAGAGATCTTGGGGAAATTGCTTTCAAGAATTCTAGATTTTCGATTTTTTCTCCGGTAGCTAAATATCTGAGTGTGGCTGACAATCGCATATTGGACGTAATAACTTCTCGTATTACTGTATCCTCTGTTTGTATGTTTGCTTTCACTATATTTAAGAGTTCATTGAATGTTTATGAATCCATTCTCAAAAAGTTATGGTTATGGCTTGATATTTTCAATTCGTCCAACAGATTTTCGTGTGTAAATTGATTTCGTTTCTGATACCATACTTTCATCCATTCCTTTTTTTGTTTTAATAGACCAGCAGCCGCTGTTAGCAAAAGTAAATCATCTTCCGACGACAACATAACGACCGAACGCTCTCACAACAAAAATAAAATGATGCTTGACGTGTTTATTTGATCGTTTGCGGGCAAAACCCAAACTCGAACGTAGAATCGTGGCCCGTACCAGCTGATACGACCTATCTTATGGGCGTGAACAGTGAAAAACGCTACTCCCTTCTCTCTTTGACGTGAGATGACGTGAGAATCCACGACATTTGGATTTTGCCACAGAAACGTGTCAGCTGATTGCTCTCTCCCAACGCAGGGCTGCGAATATGTATATCGATATTATCAACTTTTATAATTGAATCTGTTCAATATGTTTCAATATGTTTGAAATTTTCTTAAAATAACTAAAAACCAGAGTCGAATGATATTATTTATAAATATATGAACTATTTTTAATAGTTTGTTTTTAGTTTTGATATTTTATATTGTAAAAAATTGTAATTGAGAACATAGATGTGCTCAAAACTATATATGCGTATTGGACAATGGCAACATTGTTCAAATGAAAACAAACAAAGATGGCTGATTTCTGTGTTTTTACCACGGGCTCAACTGTTCACTCTTTTGCTCGATAAGGAAGGAAAAAGAAGGAAGGGAGCAGCGTTTTTGACTGGTTCTGCTATTGAGAGCAGCAGAGCATAATGAAGTAATTTTAGCTAACAGAGAGCTCTTAACAGCGCATGCGAAGTCAGCCTAGTTTTAAATGTAAACAGGCGAAAAGTCGTAACAAATATTCGAAATGTCGAATATGTTCCCAGTCTTCGCGCGAATCTTTTGTCGGTTCGACAAATAACAAATCAGAACAATAAGGTTATGTTCGAAGGCAATATATGTAAAATATGCGAAAAACAGATTAATTGCAAAAGCGTATGCAGAAAATGGTTTGAACAAATTAGATTGTACTAAAATTCCAGTTGGAAACGCAATGGCAACTATTGATAATTTTGAACTGTGGCATCGAAGGTTAGGACATATTTACAAAAACAGCGTGAAGCAGGTGCAGAATTCAACGCTTGGAGTTAATTACAACGGCGCAAGTGTAATATAATGTATTGTATGTTGTAAGGGTAAACAAACTAGAATAATAACTAAATCAGCTGGTACTCGTGCTGTAAATTGTTTGAATTTTGTACATTCGGACGTGCTTGGTCCAATTAGAACAAAATCGTTCAGCGGTGCAAGATTTTTGTTGGTATTGGTTAAAGATTTTTCGAGAAAGATATTCGCTATCCAAATTAGACGTACATATTTGAAAATCAAGCTGTTTAAACGCTATGTGATCGTAAAATTAAAGTGTTGAGAACAGATAATAGCACTGAATATTGTAATTCTCAATTTTTAAAATTTTTGCGTGAATGTGGTATTGTTCACCAAAAAAACGGCTCCATATACGCCCGAGCAAAACCGGGGTGGCTGAGCGGATGAATCGTACGTTAATTGAGCGTGTGACATGCATGTTGCTGGATTCTGGCCTTTGGAGACATATCTTGGGCAGAATCTGCAAATACAGCAGCGTACTTAGTAAATGGTATTCGGTGTAGAGGTAATAGTCAAAGTCTTGAAGAAATATGGTCTGGTGTGAAACCAAACCACTTACGCATATTTGATTGTACAGCTAGGGTTCATATACCGAAGAAAAACCTTTCAAATTAGATGCGAAATGAGATGACTGTATTTTTATTCAATATTGCGTAGAATCAAAAGCATTTAGTCTTTACCGAAAATCTCACTATGTACAAGTTTATTGTGTGTCGTGATGTAAAATTTTTAGAAAATACAAGCAATAAATCCAAGCAAGCAGAGCCAAATTTAAAAGTTGATATAATTAATGAAAGCAAAGCTAACAACATTAACAATTCAGGGGAGCGAATTGTGTGATGTCAGAATTTCTGTCTATACGATACTCCTGATGATAGCGGGGTAGCTGATCAGTGTGGCGAAAAGTATGTAGTTCGTCGATCAGAGTGTATTGATTGTTGCCTGATTCGAAGTGGGTTTTTAAAACTAAGTGCAATGGTGGCTGGCTCTTTATAAAGCAAGGCTCATAGAAACAAGGCGTTGACTATTCGGAAATACTTTCACCGGTGGTCAGGTACAATTCATTACGATTTTTATTTGCTATAGCGGCGAAGCATGGTCAGTCGGTGCATCAGTTAGATGCGGTAACTTCATTTTTGATCGGTGAACTTCAAGAAGAAGTGTTCATGCACTAGATTTATCGCAAAAGATAACTTTGGAAATGTGTCCAAAACTGAAGAAGAAAATAAAGAAATGGAAAAAGTTCCATATATGAAGGCAGTTGGTAGTCTGTTGTATACAGCACAAAATACGTGGCCTGACATCAGCTTCGCAGTTAATTTGCTGAGTCGTCTTTCACAAAAAGGTCGTTGGACCACATTGAAGCGTATGATGCGGTATATGAAGGGTACAGTCAACAAAGGCATCGTGTTTCGGAAATCAGCTCAATCAATTAAGTTATTGCGATGCTGACTGGGCAGAATATCTTGATCAAAGGCGGTCAACTTCTGGTTACGTTTTTATAATACAAAGTGCAGCTATATCTAAGTCATCGCACAGACAGCGAACCGTAGAATTGTCATCAACTGAAGCGGAGCTAACATCTGTAGTGAGCGCAATGCAAAAAACGATTTGGTTACATCGGTTAGAGTCGGAACTAGTTCATATTAGTACAGAAGGAATAAAAATATATTGCGATAACAAGAGCGCATTTACATTGTTCGGAACAATAACTTTTCTCCCCGAAATAAACACGTGGACATCAAGGCGAAGTTTATATGAGAGAAGTTACGAGATAAGTCATTGCAGCCGAAATATAGTATATACAAATTTCAACAAGCGAAATGTTAGCAGACGGTTTAACAAAGGCAATACCTACAGTTAAGAATGAAATTATTAATGCTAAATTAGGCTTAAAGTAAAGTCATGTATCAAATAATTTTTGATTTAACTAATATTATTAGTGTTGCCAGATGTTCCATTAAAGGGAAGTGTTATGAAATAATTCAAATCTGGCATCACTATATTTCGTATTCCTTTTATACTGTTCTTATGTATATAGTAATAAAAACCGTTGTCATCTTACATTGAAACTGCATGTACGCAACACTGCTCAACAGTTCTACCGATCGAATTATCTTCTCCAGCAGCAGGTTGAAGAGTCGCACGATAGAGAGTCGCTTTGTCTGAAATCTCGTTTGGTATCAAATGGCTCTGAGAGTTCCTTCCTGATCCTCCCGGAGCTTTTGGCGTTACTCAACGTCAGGTTACTCAGCCGAATTAGTTTAGCGGGAATACCAAATTCAGATATCGCGGCATAAAATGCTCCTTTTCATGCTGTCAAAAGCAGCCTTGAAATCGACACAGATGTGGTGAGTGTCGATTCTCTTTTCACAGGTCTTTTCCAAGATTTGGCGCTTTTGTGGTATAGCGGGCTGTATCTCACAATGAGACTCACCCAAATCTTACAGCATATATCGAATTGTTCCATGGTATTCGTAGGATCTTTGATTCTTTAATAAAGCTATTAACTGCATCTTTCAGCTTTTTCTTATTGAACTTGCTTGTGATTTTGTTTCTACTGGTGACAGATTTGAGTTGATTGCAATTTCGAGGAAATACATATGTGTGGCCGCGTACAATTTCAAAAATTCTTCCAATTGTTTGGTTTTTCTTGTTCTCAAAAGATTCTAATAATGAATAATAACATGTTTGCAACTTAGCTGACGCTCTTCAAATCATTTACGATGCTTCAAATTTTCCTTCGAATGGCGGCAATTTTTAACGGATGATAATGATGTCAATATGTGCGTCTAATTTTTCTTCTTCTTTTTAATTGGCGTTGGCACCGCTAACGCGAGTCTTCTTTTCGCTACGTGGCACAAATTGGATATTCCAAGCAAAGCCAGGTTCTTCTCCACGGAGTGGAGGTCTTCTTCTTCCTCTGCTTCCCCCGGCGGGTACTGCGTCGAATACTTTCAGAGCTGGAGTGTTTTCATCCATCCGGACAACATCACCTAGCCAGCGTAGCCGCTGTCTTTTAATTCGCTGAACTATATCAATGTCGTCGTACATCCCGTACAGCTCATCGTTCCATCGAATGCGATATTCGCCGTGGCCAATGCGCAAAGGACCGTAAATCTTTCGCAGAACCTTTCTCTCGAACCTCTGCACCGTATAGCAGGACAGGAATTATGAGCGACTTATAGAGTTTGGTTTTTGTTCGTCGAGAGAGGACTTTACCTTCCAATTGCCTACTCAGTCTAAAGTAGCACCTATTGGCAAAAGTAATCCTGCGTTGGATTTCCAGGCTGACATTGTTGGTGGCGTTAATACTGGTTCCTAAATAGACGAAATTATCTACAACTTCAAAGTTATGACTGTCAGCAGTGACGTGAGTGCCAAGTCGCGAGTGCGACGACTGTTTGTTTGATGACAGGAAATATTTCGTCTTGCACTCTTTCACCGCCAGACCCAACAGATTTGCTTCCTTGTCCAGTCTGGAGAAAGCAGAACTAACGGCGCGGCTGTTGAGGACGATGATATCAATACAGTTGTACAAGTTAACACACATAACCAAACCACCATCTGCTTATTCATTTCACCTGTAGTGCATCGAAGTGCTTACGATGCAACTTACCTTCCGCGCATGACAACAACAGCAATAACAACAGTATGCGAAATCAGCGACAATAACATTCCCATAGGTACGTAAAGTGCTGACGCTTTGTCTGCAGAGTAGCGTGTGACAGCAATAACGACAACAACGGCGAACCGCAGTGGCAGCGACAGCGACGCTTAGGGTAGCGTTAAGTTAGGAATTGGCTTTTGTTTAGGGAAATAATTAGTCTAAGACCGACTCTGTAATCGAAAAGATTTGGCTGCTCCTGCATAGCAGGAGAAATAAAAGTTAAAAAAAATTATAAGTGAAGAGACTTCATAATTGGCGCCCAACGTGGGGCCACGCGCGGAAAAAGATACGGTAAAATCCTTATAAAAAGATAATAGTCTAACAATTCGCAAGGTGGCCGCGAGCTCGATACCCGCGAGTAACAACCAAAATTTTAATTAAAAATAAAAACAACGCTTAAATCTTAAGGATTTGCACGTCGCGCCTAGACGTAGCCAGCGAGGGACTGAGGAGAGAATCGGACTAAGCTGTGGACATCCCCATTAAATATAAAATAATAAAATATGATAATTTTTCACATGTAAGTAAAGTGCTCGGCTTTCGAATAAATAAATTTTTTCCTTAACTTGTGTGCGTGGATCAATTATAGTTATCTGAATAAGCGACGCTATTACTGCTCAGGACCACGACATAGTTAGTGTTATTAAAATTTTTCTGGTTTTTTATTCTCGTTTGTGTGATCGTTTTTTGTGTAAACCATGGACGCACAAACGATGCAGGGCTTAATAACAGCAGCCATAAGGACTGCCACTGAAATAACAAAACGAGATTTCCAAGGAACCATTGACTCATTGACTGACAGACTGGCGACTTTAGAGACCCCTACAAGGGTAATAGAATATGCGCCTGTTACAATCACAGGCAATGTTCAATGTGACGAATCTCTGGACGTGATAAAATCGCTGCCCGAATTCAACGAGACACAATCACGGTATGTTTCGTGGAGAAATGCCGCTCAGGCAGCGTATAAGGTGTATGAACAATATGACGGTAGTTCCCGTCACTACCAAGCGGTAGCGATCATAAGGAACAAGATTACAGGAACAGCTGACACCGTGCTTGCTTCTTTCAACACGGTTCTAAATTTCAAGGCGATTATCGCCAGACTAGATTTCACTTACTCTGATAAGAGACCCCTTCATATGATTGAGCAAGAGATGTCGACGTTGCGTCAGAGCAACAAGAACATCCTGCAGTTCTATGATGAAGTAGAACGAAAACTTACCTTGCTCGTAAACAAAACAACGATGTCGTATAGTGGAAACGCTGAGCTAATCGGCACTCTTAATCAAAAATATCGACAAGATGCGCTACGAGTGTTTATTTCAGGTCTTAATAGGCCTCTATGCGATGTTTTGTTCTCCTCGAGGCCTGCCGATATGCCCACAGCACTAGCCCTTGCACAAGAGTTAGAAGCTAACCAAGCCAGATCTGCATTCGCCTATTCGTTCCTCAATAGGAAGGAGCGACCGCTTGGAGCCATTCAGAGGGAAACCCCATTCATTCCCCAGAATCTCCCTCAATATCGAAGAATGGAAGCCACCCGACAAGATGTGACACCGATGGAGGTCGATCCATCCCTTTCATACCATCGACAGAATAGACAGCAAATGCGTCAATCGATTAACCAAAGACAGGGAACCCAACCAGGATTCACTGTGAATCCTCTTTCTCAGAGGAATCCGTTCAATACTTACCGGTCCCAAGGAAAGCAAGAAGTAGCTCAAAAGAGGCGAGTGGAAAGCGACAGACAGACAGCACCAAAGGTGCAGCGCATAAACCACCTAGGAACGCAGGGATATGGGGACGAGAAGCAAGGGTGTGATGAAGACTATAGTGGTGACCAGAATATTAATAACGGCGAGGACATAAAGTACGACGACCAACACTTGGACGAACTTATTGATGAAATTAATTTTTTAGATCAAAGTCCCTCCTGCCATATGTAAGCAGATCATTCGCAGGGAGGGAATTAAAATTTTTAATAGACACTGGTGCCGCGAAAAATTATGTTAAGGACTTCGATTTCCTTAAGGGCATTAAGGAGGTTGAGAAGCCCTTCCTTGTCAACTCAATCCACGGGACTGATAACATCAAACATAAATGCACTATACATTTCTTCGACCAAAATGCTTAATTCTATATTCTGACCTCCCTCCAGACATTTGACGGTATCATAGGATTTGACTTCCTTAGAGAAATAGGTGCAGACCTAGACATGAAGAACGGGATTATTCACTATAATGGTAAAAGAGAAACTCTTAGGCATTTCCCTTGTCGAGACGTAAACGCTATCCTGTTTGCTAATAATCGCGAAAATCGAATATCAAAGTTAATAAAGGAGCATTCAGGAGTGTTTGCCGCACCAAATGAGTCATTGGCTTATAATACAAATATTGTAGGAACAATAAGAACTGTTGATGACAATCCAGTCTATTCCAAAAGCTACCCATATCCAATGGCTTCAGCCGACTTCGTAAATCGAGAAATTTCCGATCTGCTCCGCAACGGCATAATAAGACCTTCACGGTCACCGTATAATAATCCAATATGGGTTGTAGGAAAAAAGGGACTTACTGAATCTGGAGAAAAAAACATGCGCCTGGTTATTGATTTCAGGAAGCTTAATGAGAAAACGATAAGCGATAGATATCCCATTCCCGAGACTTCAGTCAACTTGGCTAATCTGGGGAAATCATCGTTTTTTACCACTCTTGATCTTAAATCTGGGTTTCACCAGGTAAGACTAGCAGAACGGGACAGGGAAAAGACAGCATTCTCCGTTAATAACGGGAAATATGAATTTTGCCGACTTCCGTTCGGCCTTAAGAATGCGCCTAGCATCTTTCAGCGGGCCATCGATGACGTTCTTCGAGACGAAATTGGCAAGTGTTGCCATGTTTACGTTGACGACGTCATTATCTTCTCTAGGGATGAAGATCAGCACGTCAAGGATGTTAAACGTATTCTCGAAAAGCTTTACGAAGCAAACATGAGAGTGTCACTTGAAAAAACCAAGTTTATAAGAAGCGAAGTAGAATTCCTCGGATTCATTGTCTCTAGGGATGGAATAAAAACCTGCCCAGACAAGGTGCAAGACATTGTCAAATATGAAGCTCCAAGAACACTTCGTGCCTTGCGGTCCTTCCTCGGACTCTCAGGGTACTATAGACGGTTCGTGAAGGACTATGCGTCAATTGTTAAGCCATTAACGAAATACCTTCGCGGCGAAAATGGACATGTTAGCGCCAATCGTTCTAAAAACGTTCATATTCGACTGGACGAAGAGGCGATACGAGCATTTGGTAAAATCAAGGAAATTTTAGCTTCAGAGGACGTCCTCTTACTATATCCTGATTTTGAAAAACCTTTCGACTTAACGACGGATGCATCCTCACATGCATTGGGCGCGGTTCTGTCACAGGGCGGTCGACCTGTCACCATGATTTCCCGGACATTGTCATCCACTGAAGAAAATTACGCTACAAATGAGCGCCAGCTCTTAGCAATAGTCTAGTCCCTCCAGAAATTGAGAAATTATCTTTATGGTGTTAAACAGCTTAACATCTACACAGACCATCAACCCCTTACGTTCGCCATATCGGATAAAAGCCCAAACGCGAAACTTAAGCGATGGAGAGCATTTGTGGAGGAATTTTCCCCTAAATTTTTCTACAAGCCAGGGAAAGATAATGTCGTAGCGGATGCGTTGTCACGACAGCATATTAATAGTTTGGAAAATTCAGGCTCCTCTACGGATGCTACAGCACACAGTGAGGTATCACTCACTAAAACTATTCCCACAATAGAGAATCCTATTAATTGCTTTAGGAGTCAAATAATTCTTGAGGAAGGTAGCTCCCCATCGAAGACTTCAAAAATAATTTTTAAAACGCAGATGAGGCACCATGTCATCTTTAATGACAGAAGTGAACTACCGAAAATCATAGGGGACTGTGTTAATCCTAATGTTGTAAACGGACTATTATGTGACCTACCAACACTAGCAAGAATTCAAGAGGAAGTATTAATGAAATTCCCAGGTGTAAAATTCCGACATGCAACGAGGCAAGTGATAGACATAACCAATGAAGACGATCAGAAGGAGATATTGGAAACCGAACATAATCGGGCCCATCGTTCTTTAAAAGAAAACCTGCAACAGATTCTAAAGGAGTATTATTTCCCCAGAATGCGACAGAAATTGAGGGAATTAGTAATTAACTGTAAAATCTGCCGGGAGGCCAAATACCAACGCCACCCCCCGAATCCGACGGTAGGCCAAACCCCTATACCACAGTATCCTGGAGAGATTCTCCACCTCGACATCTATTCAACGGATAAGAAACATTTCCTGACGTGTGTCGACAAGTTCTCGAAATTCGCGATAGTTTCACCCATTGCTTCCAGGTCAATAGTTGACGTAAAGCAACCTATTATACAGATTCTAAATTTTTTTAAAAATACAAAAACCATAGTTTGCGATAATGAAAAGTCCTTCAATTCGCAAACAATAAAGTCACTGTTGAGAGATAATTTTTCGGTGACCATGTTTACAACCCCCCCGCATCATAGTACCACTAATGGGCAGGTCGAAAAGTTCCATAGCACATTAACAGAGATTGCAAGGTGCACTAAACTTACACAAGGACTGAACGAGACAGTGGATTTGATATTGCTTGCTACATCGAAATATATTAGGTTAGTTCATTCCGTTACGGGACAAAGGCCTATAGATGTAGTTCATTCTATTCCTCAGCAATTACGAGAAGACATCGTGAACAAAATTGTCAGGGCACAAGCACTTGAGTTAGGTCGATTGAATAAACATAAGAAGTTGAAAACATATCAACCCGGAGACAAAGTATTTGTTAAAACCAATAAAAGAATTGGCAATAAATTAACAAAATTGTATGTGGAAAATATTATTGAGCAGGACTTGGGAACTACGGTCATGATAAATGGTAAACGGGTTCACAAGGCAAACTTGAGATAAAGCAAGTTTTTTTCTTTTTTCCCAGATACTCGTTTTTGACGGTTATTTCCTGGACGCAGGCGAAATTATTTAATTACACCAACTCACACTACATGATGATTTCAACTGGGAAAGTTGCTATTCACGACCAATATGGTATTTTGCTACATAAAACTAATTTGACCAATTATGAAACTATAGCGACAGATACGGAAGGGCTGCTTGAACAGTTTCCACATTCTCCTGCAAGGAAATTGCTCCAAGCGGATGCTGGTCAGATCCTCGTTTTATTGGAGACTCTGAAGACCCATCACCGACATTCACGTGGTATCAACATTATAGGTACTGCACTGAAATACATCGCAGGGACACCCGACTTCGACGATTTTAACGAGGTCGCAACCAAAGAACGTGAACTGATTGAGGCTATTGAACGACAGATTACAATTAACACTCAGCTTCAGACAAGAATAAATAATCTGACACGAGCAATGAATGACCTACTTAAAATTACAAAAGAAAAAATTGTGGACACAGGACATTTATTTGGGTTGGCTACAGCAAGAAACAGGGCAGTACTAGCAGACCTCACAAACATAGTTCATTCAGTAACACTAGGAAAGCATAACATAATTGATCCCGTCATTTTAGATAGTGATGATACTAAAATTTTGCTATTTGCCGAACACTTTGCCAATATTACTATAAGCGATATTTTAACAGCCTCTAAGCTAAGAATATTGCAGTATAGTAATAATATTTATTTTGTAGTTAAACATCCTAAAATCAGCAGAATTTGTGAAAAAATTAGGCTTTTACCTGTAATTCATAGTAAGAAGATAATTAACTTAGAAACAGATATAGCAGCACACTGCGCTCCCGACTACCAACCTCTCACAAACTGCAAAAATGCTGCAACCCTTACATTTTGCCAGCCACTTGCTTCAGCCTCATGCGTGGAACAGCTATTGAATCATAATTCAGCGCAATGCAAAACAACTTCAGCAGAACATATCGCCCCTATTGAAGAAATTGCCGACGGACTAATAGTGGTAAATGACCAGTGCGTTGAGATCTCGGAGGGAACACGGTCAAGCGTTACTATAAAGGGCACCTTTCTCGTTATGTTTGAAGGTAATGTCACCATAAACGGAACTAATCATGTCAACTGGAAAAAAGTTGTTAAATCACACCCCGAAGCCCCTCCTTCAACGATAGTAAAATTTACGGAACATATAAAAACTCTATCATTGCCGTATCTGGCAGAGGTACATGTAAAGAACTTAAAGCATATTGCATCACTGCAGCAAGAAATGGTAACCAAACATTTGATCTCAATTGGTTCACTGGGGCTAGTGGCTACGATCATCATTTTTATGATAATAGCCTACTTTTGGTTCAGGAAGCAGCGAAAGCTAGCCATCATTGAAGTGATTAGAAACGCCGACACTGCAACTCCACCCGATGTGTAAGAGGCACCCGAGGACAGTCGCTTTCAAAAGGGGGAGTAGTTAACACGCATAGCCAAACCACCATCTGCTTATTCATTTCACCTGTAGTGCATCGAAGTGCTTACGATGCAACTTACCTTCCGCGCATGACAACAACAGCAATAACAACAGTATGCGAAATCAGCGACAATAACATTCCCATAGGTACGGAAAGTGCTGACGCTTTGTCTGCAGAGTAGCTTGTGACAGCAATAACGACAACAACGGCGAACCGCAGTGGCAGCGACAGCGACGCTTAGGGTAGCGTTAAGTTAGGAATTGGCTTTTGTTTAGGGAAATAATTAGTCTAAGACCGACTCTATAATCGAAAAGATTTGGCTGCTCCTGCATAGCAGGAGAAATAAAAGTTTAAAAAAATTATAAGTGAAGAGACTTCATAATTTACACTCTTATAGAAGATGGTATCTTCTCTATTTAGTTCTGCAGCTCGAACTAATTTCTCCAGTCGCACGATAGGGAATCGCCTTGTCTGAAACCTCGTTTGGTATCGAACGGCTCGGAGACGTCCTCCCCGATCCTGACGGAGCTTTGGGTGTTGCTCAACGTAAGTTTACACAGCCCTATTAGTTTTGCGGGGATACCAAATTCAGACATCGCGGCATAAAGGCAGTTGCTTTTCGTGCTGTCCAAATTAGCTTTGAAATCGACGATGAGGTGGTGTGTGTCGATTCTCCTTTCACGAGTCTTTTCCAAGATTTGGTGCATGGTGGATATCTGGTTGGTTGTTGATTTGCCAGGTCTAAAGCCACACTGATAAGGTCCAAACACTTTGTTGACGGTGGGCTTTAATCTTTCACACAATACGCTTGATGGAACCTTATATGCAATGTTGAGGAGGCTTATCCCACGGTAGTTGGCGCAGATTGTGGGGTCTCCTTTTTTATGGATTGGAAAGAGCACACTTAAATTCCAATCGTTTAGCATGCTTTCGTCCGACCATATTTTACAAAGAAGCTGATGCATGCTCCCTATGAGGGGAATCGGGTTCGCCTTATCCTGGCGTTGTACGTTCACTGTCATTCAGCAGGCTGGAGAAGTGTTCCCTCCATAATTTAAGTATGCTTTGGGCATCGGTGACTAGGTCACCTTTGGGGGTTCTACAAGAGAATGCTCCGGTTTTGAAACCTTCGGTAAGCCGACGCATCTTTTCTTAGAATTTTCGAGCATTACCCCTGTCGGCCAGCTTATCAAGCTCTTCGTACTCACACATTTCGGCCTCTTTCTTTTTCTGTCTGCAAATGCGTCTCGCTTCCGTCTTCAACTCTCGCTATCTATCCCATCCCGCACGTGTTGCGGTCGATCGTAACGTTGCGAGGTAGGCAGCCTGTTTTCTCTCTGCTGCGAAACTTCACTCCTCGTCGCACCAGCTGTTCTTTTGCATTTTCCGAAAACCAATGGCTTCGGTTGCAGCCGTACTTAAGGAATTTGAGTTTCCGTCCCAAAGTTCCTTTATACCGAGTTGTTGACGAGTGCTCTCAGAGAGCAGGAGTACAAGTTGAGTGGAAAATCATTCTGCTATCTATTGTGATTGCAGCTTCTCGACGTCGAACCTTCCTTGCGTTTGTTGACGCGCGTTTTTTGCTGCGCAGAGGCGGGTGCGAATCTTGGCTGCAACAAAATAGTGGTCCGAGTGGATTTTAGGTCCTCGGAGCGTACGCACGTCTAGAACACTGGAGACGTGTCTTCCATCTATCACAACGATCGATCTGGTTGGTGGCTTTTCGATCCAGAAACAGCTAGGTAGCTTGATGTATTTTCTTGTGCGGGAATCTGGTACCACAGATAACCATATTTCGGGATCCGGCGAAGTCGATCAGCCTCAACCCATTTGGGGATGTTTCCTCGTGAAGGCTGAATTTACCGACCGTAGTGCCAAAGATACCTTCTTTGTCCACCCTGGCGTTAAAGTCGCCAAGCACGATTTTGACATCGTGGCGGGGGCATATCGTCCTTCTCTTCCGTCGGGGCGTGGGCGCAAATCAGTGATATGTTGAAGAAACTCGCTTTGATGTGGATTGTGGCTAGACGTTCATTCACCGGAGTGAATGATAGTACTCGGTGATGGAGTCTCTCTCCCACCACGAATCCAACACCAAACTTGCGCTTCTTTATATGGCCACTGTAGTAAATGTCACAAGGACCTACTCGTCTTTGTCCTTGTCCCGTCCATCGCATTTCTTGGATGGCGATGATGTCAGCCTTTATTTTCACGAGGACATCAACCTGCTGGGCAGCGGCACCTTCCCAATTAAGAGACCGGACATTCCAGATGCATGCCCTCAGTTCGTAGTCCTTATTTCGTTTGCCATGGTTGTCATCAAAAGGGGGGTCTCGCATCTGAGGCTGTTGCTTATTTTTCATTGCGGGTGTTTTTTACGTGGATGTTCTTAGGCTACCGAGAGGATACTTGGTCAAAGACCAGAAGTCGTGAGCTGCTTGAGTCGTATGTAAAAGAATCGTTTCTGGCCACTCCCAAGTGAATGGCGATCAGAGAGAACCGTCTTGTAGGGAAATTTTAACAGAGACGAGTGAACAGAGCTGAGCATTGAATGAAAATAATGCTCAGAAATATACATTGCTATTACAGACGTATGTTGGCCATTTGCTTATATTTTTATAATTTTACATGTAATCATATTAATTGATATTACGAATTTTTATGAGGTCATGCAAAATTGATAACATTCTAATTACATTTTGCTATTTTCAAAGTAAAATTTGTAGCTAATGTCCTAGTAAGAGCTAATTTTATTTTATTTCTTTTGCTTGATATTTAATATAATCTTATATGTGGAAATATGTATGTGTTATGTATATGCTACATACATAAGACACTATCATAATGTGCTAAAAAGACTATACTACAATACCATGAATAAAATTATACGAAACTCAACAAATTGGCTCTCATTTTTCTCTCAAACTCGTTTCCTGATCCTGAGAAAAGACGGGATGCCAGAAATAAACCGTTATAATTAGCTGACAAAATCAGAGTGAAACGATATTTCATTGTGCATACATATTGTGGTAAAATAAATTTTTATGTAAATTATTTAATGATTTTGCATTTTAACATTTATGAATGCATTTTCAAAGTACATATGTAATTTAGTGCTCTGTATAATTTAGTGAGAATGCCAAAAATAAATAAGTGTGTGGGTGGAATATATTTCTAATATATCCAAAAGTTAATTATAAAATATCCAATCTAATATTTTTCAGAAGTGGCATCATTGGCAAATGTTTTAACAAATTTGAGTTGAGTATCTTTTCACCTTTGACAATATCATGCATATACTTATGTATGAACGTACATAAGTACGGTTCAATTTCAATACAAGATATTATCATTTATCAGTAATGTAATATGTGCATGCTGCTCTACTGTATATGTACAACAATGCATATGTGCGTTTAACATTCCCACACAAATAATACATATGTATGTACACAAATCTACATATATACATATCCGCGTACACATATAAATATGTCGCAAAAACTAACAAATATTAGGGAGATTCTCTTACTCTTGCAAGATTGCAGATTGCAAAAATCTGCTACCGAAATATATAAGGGCACAAGAGCACCCATTGCAGAATCTAGTGATCTAAACGGCTGATTCGGTCATTTTATTGTAAATGACTATTGTGCATGGCTATTGTGAATTGGGGCACCTTCGACGACATGGGTTTCGGTCTCTTCGACTAACCAACTCAAAACTAAAGTTCAACCAAATTTTGTTAACAGCATATGTCAGTTCTATTTAAGAAAAAGACGGTTTTCACCCAAATCCTTTCGTTTATATTTATTTTTTTTTAAACTTCTCTCAAGTTTTAAGTTTATGCCCTCCTGTACATAGTTCGGATAATTCTGTTCAGATGTGAAATATTGTGCTTTAAAAAAGCTTATATTTGAATTGTTGTTGCTGTTGACTTGGGGTCTATTGAAGCTTCTGTTTAGGTCGTGTTGAACATTTTTAGTTTTGACTGTTTTTTATCTACCCTTTCCGTATTTCATATTGGGTAGTTAAGAAATTAAGAAATTTGCTGCCACGTTGGGCAGTTTCTTCTTGATGAGAGCGATTGCTCCCAGAAAACTAATGAGTTTTCTTGTTATGCTGCGGTGCATATGTTGACCAGAATAGGGTCCCAGTTGTCTGTGGGAATATTTTGTGTCGATAGAACTGACAAACATTTGAAACAGTGGATTCTACTATCGTTACTTGCTTGTCGACCAATATTTTTTAGTTTTCATATCTTGCTTTCAGAGCTTCCGAAGCCAAATTGAAATTGTCGTCATTTAATGTGACCACCTGCTTGACCTTTAGTTTTGTATCGGAGATTATACAATTTTTTTTTGCGCTTGTGATAATTTTGGATGGTTTATGTACACGGCTGTAAACATGTCCCGGAAGGACGGCCATTGTTCATAACCACCATGAAATATATCTGTGTCGCATATTAGCACTTTAAGGTGAATGCCTGAACTTACCTCTTGGTATTGTCTTTGTGGCAGCTCTACTCTCGGTTGTGGAGTTGGTGCAATTGACTTAATAAGTTTTAATTGATCTGATATCATTGCTTTTGTGTCTTCATACCAGTCTAAGCAGTTTTCGTATTTGGCGTAAGCCGAGTATTTGAATTTTTCAGGTAGATGTAAACCATCAGTTCCTACTATTGCGCCGTATGCCGCTTGGAGGCGTGTCCAAAAATTGTCAATAGATTTATTTTTAATTTATAGTACCGATTCAGAGTTGTCCTGAATCGATGAAGATGCAAATCGAGTGCAGTATTTAATTAAGCTGTCACTCTCTGAAATGAATTTAATATACGAAATGTCTTTCCCCCTTTTTTGTTTTGTAGCACCTTGCTTCGAGCGTGTAGCTTATGCAGGTGTACATGGACTTTTGTCATCAGTAATCATTTTTGGAATTCTTAAGAATTCTGCTTTAGATTCTTTTGAATCTGTGCTCATTCAGAAAATTTGAATTAATAAAATATATATGTATATTTTATTATAATAGAGAATGTGGTACCGAAACTCTTTTCAACAAATAAGAGTTGTTGTTTCCGAACAATTGAATTAGTAAAATATATGTGTAACCGAAAGCTCTTTACTATAAATAAGAGCTGTTATTTCCGAAAAAGAATTTTAGAATGCGTTTATCGCTTTTATTGCTCGCGTTTGTATTTACTTGCGTTTTTTTTGTAAAAAATCCTTTGTACATACGTGCGGATGCTATGTGCATATAATGTGCGTTAAATGAAATATGTGCAATTATGCTTGTTCTAGTTTGACAAGGAGCAAGACAGTGCTCAAAAATCGCCAAATTGGACTTTCAATATTTGTATGTAAGTTAACGATAGCCTCCAACAATAACAATCGTAAAGAAAACAGAACGCTTAACGTTCTGCTGGAATTTGCTGTCACAGCTAAAATTGTAATTAACTCTTTGTTCTGGATTCAATCAAGCTGATGCTTACACTTCAGCTTTAGCTTTAAGTAAATAAGCCCAAAATGTACAAATATTAGTATCTCAGAAATAAAGATTCGATTTGTATTTGGCAATCCACAAGAACCACATGTGTTCTCATTTAATCCGCGCGTTCGCGGCGTATATTTTTTTAAAATTCCCTCGTTGCGGGAATTAATTTGTACGTTCAAGGGTACTTAATATGCAATTTTTATTTTTTTAACCAATGTTGGATTTCCGCACAGTTTATTAAATTTCTCAATTTGTCTTATTTACTTGTATCTAAGTTATGTTAGGCATACAAACATTTGAAAATTTACGGCAATATAAGTATATAATACTTCGCGGTTAGAAATATGTGCTAAAAGCGCTAATCTTCTTCCCAATTGGCGTAGACACCGCTTACGCGATTATAGCCGAGTTAACAACCGCGCGCCAGTCGTTTCTTCTTTTCGCTACGTGGCGGCAATTGGATATTCCAAGCGAAGCCAGGTCCTTCTCCACTTGGTCCTTCCAATGGAGTGGAGGTCTTCCTCTTCCTCTGCTTCCCCCGGCGAGAACTGCGTCGAATACTTTCAGAGCTGGAGTGCTTTCGTCCATCCGGACAACATAACCTAGCCAGCGTAGCCGCTGTCTTTTAATTCGCTGAACTATGTCAATGTCGTCGTATATCTCGTACAGCTCACCGTTCCATCGAATGCGATATTCGCCGTGGCCAACGCGCAAAGGACCATAAATCTTTCGCAGAACTTTTCTCTCGCAAACTCGCAAAGTCGACTCATTCCTTTTTTGACATCGTCTAAACATCTGCACCATATAGCACGACGGGAATTATGAGTGACTTATAGAGTTTGGTTTTTGTTTGTCGAGAGAGGACGTTACTTCTCAATTGCCTAGACAGTCCGAAGTAGCACCTGTTGGCAAGAGTTATCCTGCGTTGGATTTCTAGGCTCACATTGTTGGTGGTGTTTACGCTGGTTCCAAAATAGACGAAATTATCTGCAACTTCAAAGTTATGACTGTCAACAGTGACTTGAGTGCCAAGTCGCGAGTGCGACGACTGTTTGTTTGCTGACAGGAGATATTATGTCTTGCCCTCGTTCACTGCCAGACCCATTCGTTTTGCTTCCTTGTCCAGTCTGGAGAAAGCAGATCTAACGGCGCAGGTGTTGAAACCGATAATATGAATATCATCGGCATACGCCAGCACCTGCTCGATTAAGTTCTGCAGCTCGAATAATTTTCTCCAGCAACAGATTGAAGAAGTCGCACGACAGGGAATCGCCTTGTCTGAAAACTCGTTCTGTATCAACGGCTCGGAGAGGTCCTTTTCGATTCTGGCGGAGCTTTTGGTGTTGCTCAACGTCAGCATACACAGCCGTAATAGGTTTGCGGTGATACCAAATTCAGACATCGCGGCATAAAGACATTTCCTTTTGGTGCTGTCGAAAGTAGCTTTGAAATCGACGAAGAGGTGGTGTGTGTCGATTCTCCTTTCACGCGTCTTTTCCAAGATTTGGCCCATGGTGAATATCTGGTCGGTTGTTGGTTTTCCAGGTCTAAAGCCACACTGATAAGGTTCGATCAGTTTGTTGACGGTGGGCTTTAATCTTTCACACAATACGCTCGATAGAACCTTATATGCGATGTTGAGGAGGCTAATCCTACGGTAGTTGGCGCAGATTGTGGAGTTTCCTTTTATATGGATTGGGCATAGCACACTTAAGTTCCAATCGTTGGGCATGCTTTCGTCCGACCATATTTTACAAAGAATCTGATGCATGCTCCTTACCAGCTCTTCGCCGCCGTGCTTGAATAGCTCGGCCGACAATCCATCTGCCCCTGCCGCTTTTCTGTTCTTCAGGCCGGCAATTGATATTCGAACTTCCTCATGATCGCGTAATGGAACGTCTGCTCCTTCGTCATCGATTGGTGAATCGGGTTCGCCTTCTCCCGGTGTTGTACTTTCACGGCTCTTCAGCAGGCTGGAGAAGTGTTCCCTCCATAATTTAAGTATGCTCTGGGCATCGGTGACTAGATTACCTTTGGGGGTTCTACAAGAGTATGCTCCAGTCTGGAAACCTTCTGTAAGCCGCCAAATTTTTTCGTAGAATTTTCGAGCATTACCCCAGTCGGCCAGCTTATCAAGCTCTTCATACTCACGCATTTCGGCCTCTTTCTTTTTCTGTCTACAAATGCGTCTTGCTTCCCTGTAGCCTGTTTTCTCTCCGCTGCGACACGGCAATCCTCGTCGTACCAGCTGTTCTTTTGCACTTTCCGAAAACCAATGGTTTCGGTTGCAGCTGTACGTAAGGAGTTTGAAATGCCGTCCCACAGTTCCCTAATATCGAGTTGTTGACGAGTGCTCTCAGAGAGCAGGAGTGCAAGCCGAGTAGAAAACCGTTCTGCTGTTTGTTGTGATTGCAACTTCTCGACGTCGAACCTTCCGTGGGTTTGTTGTCGTGCGTTTTTTGCTGCACAGAGGCGTGTGCGAATCTTGGCTGCAACAAGATAGTGGTCCGAGTCGATGTTAGGACCTTAGAGCGCACGCACATCTAAAACATTGGAGACGTGTCTTCCGTCTATCTGTTGATGAATCTTCTTATGCTGGAATCTAGTACTACAGATAACCATATTTCGGGCCCCGGCGAAGTCGATCAGCCTCAACCCATTTGGGGATGTTTCCTCGTGGAGGCTGAATTTACCGACCGTAGTGCCAAAGATACCTTCTTTGCCCACCCTGGCGTTAAAGTCGCCAAGCACGATTTTGTCATCGTGGCGGGGGCAGCTCTCATAAGTGCGCTCCAAGGACTCATAAAAGGCATCTTTGGTCACATCGTCCTTCTCTTCCGTCGGGGCGTGGGCGCAAAACAGCGATATGTTGAAGAACCTCGCTTTGATTCGGATTGTGGCTAGACGTTCATTCACAGGAGTGAATGACAGTGCTCGACGACGGAGTCTCTCTCCCACCACGAATCCCACACCAAACTTGCGCTCCTTTATATGGCCACTGTAGTAAATGTCACAAGGACCTTCTCATCTCTGTCCTTGTCCCGTCCATCGCATTTTTTGAACGGCGGTGATGTCCGCCTTTATTTTCACGAGGACATCAACCAGCTGAGCAGCGGCACCTTCCCAATTAAGGGACCGGATATTCCAGGTGCATGCCCTCAATTCGTAGTCCTTATTTCGTTTGCCATGGTCGTCATCAAAAGGGGGGTCTCTTATCCGAGGCTTGTTGTTCCTTTTCAATGGGGTGTTTTTTACGTGGCGGGTCCCAAACCCAGCGCACAACCCTATGCAGGGGATGTTTCCCCTTTTCACTTTAGCTCGCCTTAAAACGGATGTTCTTAGGCTACCCCGAAGATACTTGGTCAAAGACCGAAAGTCGTGAGCTGCTTGAGTCATACGTTAAAGAATCGTTTCTGGCCACTTCCAAGTGAATGGCGATCAGAGATCTTTCCTCACTTCAATTTTTTGCCATTCATCCTTGAGGATCCTCTTCAACTTGTCCTTTGAACTTATTGTACGCTGATGCAAGTCCCTGCTCAGAAAATGATCCCCACACCATTACCGATCCGCCACCGTGCTTTACTGTGGGCTTCATATTTTTGGCAAGAAGCGCCTTATTTGACCTTCTCCATACATAGGGTCTACCGTCCGAACCGAAAAGATTAAACTTGCTTTCATCTGAGAATAGCATGTTTTTCCAAGACGAGAAATCTTTTGATTGATGTTCTTTTGCAAATCGTAGTCTTGCTTTTTGATTACCTTCGTTGATAAGAGGCTTTCGCCTTGCTCTTCTGCCGTTATAATCAGCCTTATTCAGTATAATTCTTATGGTTTGTGGGCAACACTTTTTCCCCAAATCATTTTCGGCGATTGTTACGAGTTTCGGTGCACTTATAAATGGATCTGTTTTGATTTGGCGTAGAATATACTGTTCATCACTGGAAGAGAAAATTTTGTTATTTGCAACTTTCGATCTATTTTTCACAGTTTTATCTCTCTTGTACCGTTTAATGATGTACTGAACGGTCGATCGGCTTCGATCTACAATTTCAGATATTTCCCGAAGCGATTTTTGGTTTTCGTAATGACGAATTACTAGTTCCCGCACTTCAACACTGGTTTGTCCCCTCTGTCTGCCCATTTCACTTTTTTTATTATCCTTTTTGGATAAATGACGCGATATCCAGAATTTTCCAATGAACTTTGTTTCTTGGGACTTCCCCGAATAACACTTTAAAAATTACTTGAAGTTAGATGTGCTTGGAAACAGTGTTGCCTGTTAAATTAAAAATGTACGAGTTTGGCTTTAGCATTGAAAATGAAGACTTATTAGATAACGTATTTTTATTTTTATAATTAAAAGATTATTCAAAAATTTGTTTGTGTCATTTAATGAATTACCCAATACGTTAATGAAATAAAATATATCAATTTTTATTGCGATAGTAATTCCCCGTATTTTAAGTAAAACAAAATATTTTAGGGGGTGTACGAGTTTCGCTTGGAGCTACTGTAACTATTAGTATTTCAGAAATAAAGATTCGATTTGTATTTGGCAATCCACAAGAACCACACGTGTTCTCATTTCATCCGCGCGTTCGCGGATGTAAAACATATATTTTTTTTTAAATTCCCTCGTTGCGGGAATTAATTGGCGCCCAACGTGGGGCACGAGTCAAAAAGTGCCTAGTATAGTAAAATTTATAAAAAGTTGTGTTATCAAAAATTGTGAAGTTAAAATTATAAAAAGTTGTCATTAAAAATAGTTTGGCACGAGTCAAAAAGTGCCTAGTATAGTAAAATTTATAAAAAATTGTGTTATCAAAAATTTTGAAGTTAAAATTATAAAAAGTTGTAATTAAAAATAGTTTGGCACGAGTTAAAAAAATTGAACTTAAAGTGCCTACTAAAAAGTTAAGTTAAAACAATATAATTTACACCAAGTCAAGGATAGTAAGAATACCTAAGTGAAAAGTTTCACTAAAAAAATAACTGTGTGAGTAAGAAAAAGCAACGACGTGACAATCGCAAGATAATAAGAACAAGAAAATTTTTTTAAATAATTTATTAGAAAAATAACACTGACCAAAAAAAGTGTAAGTGAAAAACTTTCACAAAAAAAGTAACTAAAAGTATAAGTGACCAAAAAAGTGTAAGTGAAAAACTTCCACTAAAAAAATAACTGTGTGAGTAAGAACAAGCAACGAAGTGGCAAAAAAAAAAAAAAACTAATAATTAAAATAATTAATTAAAACATAACTAATCAACAAAATACGAAACTTTAAGAAGTAAAGAGTGACTTAAATTGCAAAAATAGCCAAGCAGCAGTGGTAACAACATCCGCGGACGTGTCAACAGCGGTAGCAGCAATCATAAAGGAAACAGCGGTAACAACAGCAGTACCAACAACAGCATCATTAGCAGGAATTATAAAAAAGACAGCGAGAGAATACACTTCTAAGTTTAAATTAAAATTAACTATATTTAGAATATATATTAGAAATGGGAAATAGCCTAAGTATTAAATATAAAAAAACTGTCATACTGCGACTTTTGTAAGGGCGATCACGATACTAGGAAATGTTCTAAACTAAAAAAATAAAGAAATAAAGACTGTAACTAATGGTTTGTACAACCAATAAATTACATAATTAAAAGCTGCGATTCACCACCCTCGGGGGGACCCTCCAGCGTATTACAATTTAAAATTCTCTGCGATTCACCACGCAAGGGACCCTCCAGAGAATTATAAAAAAATTAACCCAACCAGTAAATTTTTTTTAATGAAATAATAATTAAAGGCTCGACCAGCCATATAACAAAAATATATTGAAACCGCGATTCACCACCGCAAGGGGGACCCTCCGGTTTATAATAAAGCTTAATTCTGCGATTCTGAACTCCAGACCCTCCAGAATAAAAAAGTACCTCTTCCTAGAAGAGATAAAATAAAAAATAAATAACATATAACAAAAAGACCAGAAACTGAACATTAGACAAAATGGCTAACGGTGACGCTTTGACCGTAGACCTAATAACTCGCCTTATTGCTGACAGCAATATAGCATTACGTGAAGAAGTAGAGCAATTACGCTCACAAATCGTAGTCAATACCACTAGTGCAACCGATTTTCTAACACAGATGATAGACGATGATATAGCCTGTCAAGAATCGTTAGATGTAGTTAAGTCCGTACCTTAATTTACTGGTAGGATGAATTCATATGTTAGTTGGAGAGAGGCAGCGCTTAACGCTATGAGCCTATACGTGAGGGGCAGTAGAAAATACTTTGCCGCACTCACAATACTTAGAAGTAAAATAACGCATTATGCAAATGATGCATTAACAAACCATGGAACAGTCCTAAATCTCGATGAAATTCTATCTCGTCTAGACTTTGCATATGCGGACAAACGTCCAATACATATAATCGACAAGAAGTAAGCATCTTAAGGCAGCGTGCAATGTCGGTTGTAGAATACTACAACCTCGTCAACAAAAAGTTGACGCTATTAATAAACAAAACAATTATGAGCAATCTTAATCAAAATGTAAAACCCATGCAAACGAATGCAAACTTTCAGGCCAATAGGGGTCAAAATCCGGAAGCACATGGGATAAATCGGCATAGAGAAAGTAATAATAGAGTAGAAATTAATAATATGAACGAGAGCCATTTTTTAGGCGAAGAGGGGACGAACTCCCCTATCTCAAATTACACGACTCAAAATTAAATAAAAAAAACTTAAAAGCTCTAGTTGATACGGGAGCAACCTCATGCTACATTAAGCCTGGGGTTTACAATAATAAAAACGAATCAGCCATTTATAAGCGCATAAAAACCGTGAATGACTATTCCATAATCAAATTTTACCACTTAATTACCCTATTTGGAGTCGAAGAAATCTTCTATGAAATAGAAGGATTAGAATCGGATCTCCTTTTGGGATACAATTTCCTTGAAAAGATTGAGGCACTTATCGATGTGTCCAATGGGAAAATTAATTATAGGGTAAAAAATAACTTAGAAAATTAAAACAGAAGTATGCATATTTATTTTAAAAACAAAACTAAGGAACAAGAAGCTTCCAAACAACTAGCCGAGAAAAGTATCGGTTATATTAAAAATGAAAAAAATATTAAAATTGTGGAACAAACAAGTTCTAGACCGCCAGCCGAAGATTTTACCGGCAATATTATACTAAAAAACTTTATTTTGGGACAAAAAGATCCTAAAACGCCAGATGACGATTTATACCAGCGTAATGAAAAAAGTAATTATAAAGAAAATATTGTGGAACTGAAATGTTCTACAACGCCAGCCGATGAATTTTCCGGCAACATTAATGATAACTATTCGATATTGGGTGAAAGAGGCTCAGAAATTAATAACGATAATGATTATTGTTCGGAAAAGAATTCCGAAAAGTTAAATACTGAAAATCAAAGTGAAAAATTAACTGAACTTAAAACAAAAATAAAAGAAAAAATTGCTCAAACGCATAAATATCAATACAAGCTTTCCCTTCATGACAAATGTGAAAGCGGAAATAAGAATGAAAAATGAGGATCCGATTTGCAGCAGACAATATCCATATCCCTTATCTGTAAACTCATTTGTAAATGAAGAAATAAATAAAATGATTAACGATAATATAATAAGACCTAGTAAAAGTCCATATAACTCACCAATTTGGGTGGTACCAAAAAAGGGTACAAATGATAATAGAACACCAAAACTTAGAATGGTAATTGACTACAAAAAATAAATGAGCATACAATTTCTGATCGTTATCCAATTCCGGATACAAACGTTATAGTATTTAATCTAGGCAAAGCAAAATATTTTTCAACCATTGATCTAGAATCAGGATTACACCAAATTTTAATGACAGAAAACGGTATTGAGAAAACAGCCTTTTCCGTTAATAATGGCAAATATGAAGTTTTGAGGATGCCTCTTGGGTTAAAAAATGCCCCTAGAATTTTTCAGATAGCAATGGATCATATATTGCGAGAACATATAGGAAAAATCTGTCACGTTTATATGGATGATATAATTATTTTTTCGAAAAATGTAACTCAACACTTAAAGGATTTAGAAACAATTACAAAAATATTAAAAAATGCTAATATCAAAATTTCATTAGAAAAATCAAAATTTTTCGCGAAAGAAATTTTGCGGTACTATCGCAAGGGGGTAAACCAATCACCTTCATTTCAAAAACTTAAAAAAAAAACAGAAAGAAATTATGCAACTAACGAAAAAGAGCTTTATGCCATTGTTTGGCCATTAAAAAATCTACGAAATTACCTTGTAACCAATTTGGAAATACACACTGATCACCAACCATTAACATTTGCTTTATAACCTCGCAATCCTAATCCAAAAATGAAAAGATGGCACGGAATTATAGAAGAATTTTCTCCAAAATTTGTATACCAACCTGGTAAATCCAATATTGTAGCTGACGCATTGTTGCGTCTTGAATTATATAACATTTCCGATGATTCCCAGAGTCAGGAATCTCAACACTCAGCACAGAGTAGTGAAACCGTTCAAATAAAAGAAACACTAAAACCTATAAATCAATTTAAACAACAAATAATTTTATATAAGAAGAGATTTACGGTCCATGAGTTAATTGAAACCTTTCGAAATAAACGGAATTTAATAGAATTTTATACAGTAGAAAATTTAGTAACAATTTTGGAAGAATATATTCAGCCAAAGCTAGTGACGGAGATTCACTGCACCGTTGAAGATTTGCATGAAGTCCAAGAAACTCTCAAACAAACTTTTCAGAACAAATTTGTATTTACAAAACTTTTTCCAATGGATATTATTAATAGAGAAGATAAGTCCGGATTAATCGAACAAACCCATAATCGAGCTCATAGAAGCTATAATGAAAATATTAAACAAATAGAAAAAATATATTACTGGCCAGAAATGAGGAAAAGAATGAAAGAATAAGATCGAAGTTGTATGATATGCAATAAAAATAAATATGATCGCCATCCCAAGAAAATACCAATAGGCAAAGCCCCAATCCCAGAAAAAGAAGGAGAACAACTTCATTTAGACATTTTCTACGCACAGAAACTAAAATTTATCACATGTGTAGACGTTATTCAAAATTTTTGATATCAAAACATATAGAAGATAAATCAAATATCGAAGAAAAGGTTTTAGGATTGCTTCAAAGCTTCATAGATGTAAAACAAATTACTTTAGACAATGAACCAAGCTTTACCACTCCAACATTTAAATCCTTAATGCAAAGGTTAAATATTGAAATTTATTTTTGTGATCCACGTCACAGCATAGCTAATGGACAAGTTGAAAGAGTCCATTCAACAATAATTGAAATAGCCAGATGTATAAAAGAAGAATACAATATTATTTGTAATTTAAAAACAATACTTAGAGCAGCGCAAAAATACAATACAACAATACATTCAGTAACGAATTTTAAACCAAATGAAGTACTTTATGATAAAATAAACCATGAAAATTTACCAACAACTTTAAAGCAAGCACAGGAGAAAATGCTATCGTTTCATAATAAACATAGATCAGATAAGCAATATCATCCCGGCCAAATCATTTACGAGAAAATAATAGGAGAGAGACATAAATTATAACCTAGATATAAAATACAACAAGTTAAGTTAAATTTAGAGAATAAAATGATAATTAATAATAGAAGATGGAGTCATGTGTAGAAATTCATGCAAGTGAGGAAAGTTCTCTGATCGCCATTCACTTGGGAGTGGCCAGAAACGATTCTTTTATATATGACTCAAGCAGCTCACGACTTCCGGTCTCTGATCAAGTATGCTCTGGGTAGCCTAAGAACATCCGTTTGAAGGCGAGCTACAGTGAGAAGGCGAAATATCCCCTACTTAGGGTTGTGCGCTGGGTTTGGGACCCGCCACGTAAAAAAAACACGGATAAGAGACCCCCCTTTTGATGACGACCATGGCAAACGAAATAAGGACTACGAATTGAGGGCATGCACCTAGAATGTCCGGTCCCTTAATTGGGAAGCTGCCGTTGCCCAGCTGGTGGATGTCCTCGTAAAGAAAAAGGCTGACATCACCGCCGTCCAAGAAATGCGATGGACGGGACAAGGACAGAGACGAGTAGGTCCTTGTGACATTTACTACAGTGGCCATATAAAGGAGCGCAAGTTTGGTGTTGGATTCGTGGTGGGAGAGAGACTCCGTCGTCGAGTACTATCATTCACTCCTATGAATGAACGTCTCGCCACAATCCGCATCAAAGCGAGGTTCTTCAACATATCGCTGATTTGCGCCCACGCCCCGACGGAAGAGAAGGACGATGTGACCAAAGATGCCTTTTATGAGTGCTTGGAGCGCACTTATGAGAGATGCCCCCGCCACGATGTCAAAATCGTGCTTGGCGACTTCAACGCCAGGGTGGGCAAAGAAGGTATCTTTGGCACTACGGTCGGTAAATTCAGCCTCCACGAGGAAACATCCCCAAATGGGTTGAGGCTGATCGACTTCGCCGGGGCCCGAAATATGGTTATCTGTAGTACTAGATTCCAGCATAAGAAGATACATCAAGCTACCTGGCTGTCTCCGGATCGAAAAACCACCAACCAGATCGATCATGTTGTGATAGACGGAAGACACGTCTCCAGTGTTTTAGATGTGCGTGCGCTCCGAGCTCCTAACATCGACTCGGACCACTATATTGTTGCAGCCAAAATTCGCACCCGCCTCTGTGCAGCAAAAAACGCACGCCAACAAACACAAGGAAGGTTCGACGTCGAAAAGCTGCAATTAAAACAGACAGCCGAATAATTTTCTACTCGGCTTGCACTCCTGCTCTCTGAGAGCACTCGTCAACAACTCGGTATAAGGGAACTGTGGGACGGCATTTCAAACTCCTTACGTACAGCTGCAACCGAAACCATTGGATTTCGGAAAGCGCAAAAGAATAGCTGGTACGACGAGGAGTGCCGTGTCGCAGCGGAGAGAAAACAGGCTGCCTACCTCGCAACGTTACGATCGACTACAACACGTGCGGGATGGGATAGATAGCGAGAGTTGAAGAGGGAAGCGAGACGCATTTGTAGACAGAAAAAGAAAGAGGCCGAAATGCGTGAGTACGAACAGCTTGATAAGCTGGCCGACAGGGGTAATGCTCGAAAATTCTACGAAAAGATGCGGCGGCTTACCGAAGGTTTCAAAACCGGAGCATTCTCTTGTAGAATCCCCAAAGGTGATCTAGTCACCGATGCCCAAAGCATACTTAAATTATGGAGGGAACACTTCTCCAGCCTGCTGAATGGCAGTGAATGTACAACGCCAGGAGAAGGCGAACCCGATTCCCCAATCGATGACGATGGAGCAGACGTTCCATTGCCCGACCATGAAGAAGTTCGAATAGCAATTGCCCGCCTGAAGAACAACAAAGCGGCAGGGGCCGACGGATTGCCGGCCGAGCTATTCAAACACGGCGGCGAAGAACTGGTAAGGAGCATGCATCAGATTCTTTGTAAAATATGGTCGGACGAAAGCATGCCCAACGATTGGAATTTAAGTGTGCTATGCCCAATCCATAAAAAAGGAGACCCCACAATCTGCGCCAACTACCGAGGGATTAGCCTCCTCAACATCGCATATAAGGTTCTATCGAGCGTATTGTGTGAAAGATTAAAGCCCACCGTCAACAAACTGATTGGACCTTATCAGTGTGGCTTTAGACCTGGCAAATCAACCACCGACCAGATATTCACCATGCACCAAATCTTGGAAAAGACCCGAAAGGAGAATCGACACACACCACCTCTTCGTCGATTTCAAAGCTGCTTTCGACAGCACGAAAAGGAGCTGCCTCTATGCCGCGATGTCTGAATTTGGTATCCTCGCAAAACTAATACGGCTGTGTAAACTGACTCTGAGCAACACTCAAAGCTCCGTCAGGATCGGGAAGGACCTCTCCGAGCCGTCGATACCAAACGAGGTTTCAGACAAGGCGACTCCCTATCTTGCGACTTTTTCAATCTGCTGCTGGAGAAAATTATTCGATCTGCAGAACTGAATCGAGCAAGTACAATCTTTTATAAGAGTGTACAGCTGCTGGCGTATGCCGATGACATTGATATCATCGGCCTCAACACCCGCGCCGTTAGTTCTGCTTTCTCCAGACTTAACAAGGAAGCAACGCAAATGGGTCTTGCAGTGAACGAGGGCAAGACGAAATATCTCCTGTCATCAAACAATCAGTTGTCGCACTGGCGACTTGGCTCCCACGTCACTGTTGACAGTCATAACTTTGAAGTTGTAGATAATTTCGTCTATCTTGGAACCAACGTAAACACCACCAACAATGTCAGCCTGGAAATCCAACGCAGACTTACTCTTGCCAACAGGTGCTACTTCGGACTGGGTAGGCAATTGAAAAGTAAGGTCCTCTCTCGACGAACAAAAACCAAACTCTATAAGTCGCTCATAATTCCCGTCCTGCTATACGGTGCAGAGGCTTGGACGATGACAACAACCGATGAGTCGACCTTAAGAGTTTTCGAGAGAAAGGTTCTGCGAAAGATTTATGGTCCTTTGCGCATTGGTCACGGCCAATATCACATTCGATGGAACGATGAGCTGTACGAGATATACGATGACATTGACATAGTTCAGCGAATTAAAAGACAGCGGCTACGCTGGCTAGGTCATGTTGTCCGGATGGATGAAAACACTCCAGCTCTGAAAGTATTCGACGCAGTACCCGCCGCGAAAAACAGAGGAAGAGGAAGACCTCCACTCCATTGGAAGGACCAAGTGGAGAAGGACTTGGCTTCGCTTGGAATATCCAATTGGCGCCACGTAGCGAAGAGAAGAAACGAGTGGCGCGCTGTTGTTGACTCGACTGTAATCGCGTATGCGGTGCCTACGCCAGTAAAGAAGAAGAAGAAGTTGCACAATTTAAAATTGCAGCTCTAATCTTCATACATGTTATTTTACTAGAGATGTGTTTTCTTCACGTGAGCCTCCTATCTAGGTGAATACCAAGATATGTTACTTCGTTCGCTTGGGGTACTAAAATATTGTTTATTTTTGCTGCCGGGCACATCTTTGGTCTTAGCGAAAATGTAATATGCTTACCCTTCTGTTCATTCACGTTTATACGCCAGTTCGCTAGCCACTCTTCGACAGAACTTAAATGCTTCGTTAATATTCGTGATGCTAAAATTTGGCATTTGTTACGGCTCACTATAGCTGTGTCATCCGCAAAAGTTGAAGTTAATACATTATTAGCTGTTGGAAGATCTGCTGTGTATTATATGTATAGTATTAGGCCTAAAACACTGCCCTGGGGTACACCAGCCCTTATCTGTCGTTCATCGAATATGAAATCCATCCACTTTTAGCATAAATTTTCTATTTTTCATATAAGCCTCCAATGTTTTATACAGTTCCAAAGGTAGAATTTTTTTAATCTTGTATAAAAGACTTTCGTGCCACACCTTATCAAACGCCTGAGCTACATCTAGAAATGTTGCTGAACAGTACTCCCTGTGCTCAAATGCTTTCCTTATCTCGTTAGTAATTCTATTTACTTGTTCTATTGTGCCATGTTTCGCACGAAAACCGAATTGATGCATTGGTATTGTATTATTTACGTATTTACTTATCATTACATCTTTGATAGTAATACTTTTTCAAATACTTTTGAACGACAGGGTAGAAGACTGATTGGTCTGTATGAAGACGGCTGTGTTAAGTCTTTCCCAGGTTTATCTATCAAGATAATCTGCAACTTTTTCCATGAAATTGGATAGTATCCGAAACTAAGAATTGCATTGAAGAACAAAGAGAGCACCTCTACAGAAATATTTGGTAACTCAATTAGCATTTTTGGGGAAATATTATCATGTCCCGGCGCCTTTTTTGGATTAAGTTCTTTGATTATACCAATAATTTCAGAAGGTGAAATCTTAAGAGACTAGAACGACTCTTTAGCTGTGTTGGGTCAAATTGACATTAAAGTTGTTCTTTGGCAAATTAGGTTGCAATACCTTTCCTAGGTGATTTGCAAAACAATTAGCTTTTTCCTCGTCACTTCGAGCCCAATTTCCACTCAAGTCTCGTATTGGCATGTTGGAGTCAGTTGGTGGCTTCATGGACTGTTGGGCTTTCCAAAGGGAATTTTGCTTGTTTGAATTTGGACACAGCTTCTTTATATACATTTCGGCGTTCAATTCTTCCTCACGTTTGAGCGCTTTTTTTAATTTACGTACAGCAGCTTTCAATTGAAGCTGAGTGGAAGGAGAACGATTTATCTGCCATTCACGTCTTGCACGCCTTTTTTCCTTTACAAGCACTTCTATTTCTTTATTAGAGATTTTTCTGAAACCAAGCGGATTATATCTCTTCCTTTATTTATTTTGTACTCAATATTAATGTGGCTACTGACGTATTTTTTATATTTTAGCCAATTCATTTTACAAGAAGTTAGACCCAATTTTGAATTAACGAATACGGATTGTTCACATAACTTTATTAGTACAGGAGAGTGATCAGAAGATAGATCAGTACATGTATCAGCTGTTATATGCGATTTATCTATATTTTTGATTACAGCAAAATCAATTAAATCTGGTACTTTCTTACGATCACTAGGCCAATATGTCGGCTTACCAGGAGATATTATTTCAAGGTTATTGTGCTTATTTATAACAGTTTGATACAGCTGTCGTCTTTTCGGATTAGTAAGACGTGAGCTTCAGTACGTGTGTTTTGCGTTATTGCGTTCGCAAATCGGTCGTCGCTGTGGACGGACGTATTGTTTCTCTGCTCCGCGTTCTATTGTTTAATCTTTGTTAATGCCGTGTGTTTGCGGCCATAGAGTCGATCGGGCTCAGCCAAAGATCAGCTGCATTAAATGCAATGAATTCTTCCACTTGTCGTGTGTGAATTTATCACATGCTGATGTTGATTTTTTGGTGAAGTCTAAATACGCTTTTTATTGTAAAGTATGCGTGGTAGCTCGCAGAAATTCTATTCGCTCGCCGCCTGCGTCGCCATCTGTGCGCAGTGCTCAATCAAACAGTAAAGTGAAGAGTCTAATGACCTTAATATGGTAAATGCGGTGCTTAATTCTTTGGTTTCGGAAGTTAGTTCACTGAGAAGTGAACAATCGAAGGCGCTCACATTATTACAACAACTCAGTGATGATCGAAATTCGTTAATCGTTAAGCTTAACGAACTTAAATCGGAGTTCTGCATTGTGCAAAAGAAATTGTCCGATATCGGCAAGTTCTCTGCACCAGCTTCGAATGCTCTCCCTGCTGCGACTGCTGTTCATGCAAATGCTTCTTCAACCGCTTCTCCGCCTACCGCTGCTGTTTCTGATGATAATGAGAGTGTGAATTATCTCGCTCCCACTGTACTGAAAACACGCTCTACAACTTCAACTACTGCTAACTCCACTCGCACTTCTACAAATGCTCCGTCATCTAACGTTAATGTTTCTGCTTTTACTGATAAGGTGAGCATGGATTACCTCGCTCCCGCTACATCGAAAGCAATCTCTGCCGCTCCGTCTGCTGCTTGCTCCACTCTCTCGACGACTGCTGATAATGGTACAAATACAGCTGCTCCCAATGCTATTAATTATGCCAGTACATACGCTGATGCTGTTGCTATGAATAGCAACACTCATTCGAAAGCCAAAAACACCTCTGTCGCTGTCAATGCTGCTCAATCTGTCGCCGTTGATGGTTCTGTTAATCTAAACTCTTCGATTTCAATTAATGCTAATGGAAATGTGAAGTTAAAAGTGAGTACTAGGAGCAAAAAATCTCCAGCTGCTTCAACTGTTGTTGGTGTTAATGCCAATTGTGATCTCGATATCGTCATACCGAAGAAATAAATTCATTTGTCGGCCTTTAAAAACTCAGTTACCGAAGAAGATATTATTTCTTTTGTCGTTAAACATGCTAATGTTGATAGAGAGCATATCTTATGTTATAAGTTAATTAAGAAAGATACTGATGTTAATAATATTAAGAGGATTAACTTTAAGCTAGGTGTGTCACCATCTTGTTTTAATGCCGTTTTCTCCTCTTCAGTGTGGCCTTCTGGCATTAAGTGGCGTCCCTTTAAGTCTTTTCCAAAGGGAGGGGAAATCAGCGCTGCATATTAGTGGATGTGCCTGTTAGTCACGACTTTTTTCATGCGTTTTCTGCACCTTCTTCTACTGGCTCCTGTCTTAAGGTGTACTACCAAAATCTATCGGGTATTAGGTGTAAATCAAATATTATTCGCAATTTTTCTTCACATTCGGATTTCAATATTATCGTTATTGTTGAGACCTGGCTGAATTCCAGTTACTTTGATAGTGAATATTTTGATTCAAATCTCTATTACGTCTTCCGTAAGGACAGAGATCATGAAAAAACTGTCTGTTTAAAAGGGGGTGATGTTCTCCTAGCAGTTCATCGCAAATATCGTCCTCGTCTTATTATGCTTGATAATGATGATTCCATTCTGGACCAACTATGTATTTGTATCAATGACGCTCTGTTCATTGCAGTCTCATACATCCCTCCTTATAGTCCTCTAGAGTTGTATAAGTTACACGCAAATAATATTTCCTCGCTGGTACTAAATAAAGTGAAAGAGAATAATATCTGTGTATTGGGTGACTTCAATTTAAGCAATATCGCTTGGTCTGGTTGTTCCTATAGTCCTGTTCTTATTCCTTCCAATTTTTCGTCTCCTCAAGAGTTATTTCTCATTGATAGCTTGCTTAGTCTCAATCTGATTCAAGTCAACTCACATTCAAATAACCTCGATCGTTTTCTTGACTTAGTCTTTCTTAGCGGTAACTTAAAATTTAGGTTTCTTAATGGATTATCTTCAATTACTCCTACTCCATTCATCACTCTCCGCTTGCGTTTGAGGTGGATACTTATCTTTTCGCTCCTGTTAAACCTATTGATGGGCTTGGTTTTAATTTTGCATTTTGTGATTTTGAACGACTCAACAATCTGCTCTCCGAGATTAAATGGGATCATTTACTTTCGGGACTAGATACATCTAATAGTTTCTCGATTTTTAAGAAATCAATTCAGGAATTTTGTCATAATAATATCCAGTTCAAACATATGCAACCATATCAGTTGCCTTAGTACACTAAGGACCTCAGACGGTTAAAAAACCTTGGAAATAAATACTACTTCTCTTCAACTAAATCTCTTGTTTTCTTTGTTCAATATCAGCACTACACAAAGCTGTTTAATGAATTGGATAAGTCTCTCTATAGAAAGTTTATTTTTAGTACGGAGTCGGCAATTAAGTCGAACCCCAAGTTCTTTTGGAACTTTGTAAAATCTAAAAGAGCGTGTTCGGCATTCCCTCTGCTCAACGCTGGGGTGATAAGCCAGCATGTACCCCTAGCGAAATCTCCAATCTCTTTGCTGAATTTTTCAAATCGAATTATGTTCACGATGATCCCGTTACTAATTCCACTTTTTCGGATAAGAATTTCCCATCCATAAATTTTGGCTCACTGTGTCTTTCACAGGATGATATTGCCAAGGCTATTGGTGATATTAGGTCTTCTTCCAAATTGGATTTTGATGGACTTCCGCCTGTACTTATAAAAAATTGTACTGCCTTGGTTTATCCTCTCATGCTTATCTTTAATAAATCTCTCTCTTCTGGGAATTTTATCTCTGACTGGAAATTGACATGCATTACCCCTATTCTCAAAGGTGGTAGAAAGGATATAGTCTCCAATTACAGACCTATTTCTAAACTTTCTACTATTTCGAAAATTTTTGAGTGTTCTGTTAAAAATAAATTATTTTTTGCAGTAAAATCAATAATTAATGTCAATCAGCATGGGTTTGTCTCGGGACGCTCAACTGTATCAAACTTAGTGGTTTTTAGCGATTATTGTATGTCTGCATTCTCCGCTGGATTTCAGGTAGATTGTGTCTACACAGATTTCTTTAAGGCCTTTGATAAAGTTTCACACAACATTCTAATTAAAAAATTATCATCTTTAGGGTTTCACTCGGTCTTCTTGCAGTGGATTAAATGATATTTACACAATAGACGATGCGTTGTCAGTGTCGATGGAGTGTCATCTGATTCATTCATTGCGTCATCGGGAGTGCCACAAGGAAGCGTTTTGGGTCCACTTCTCTTTGTGCTGTTTATCAATGACATCTCCTGTTGCTTCTCTTTCGCTAACTTCCTGTTATATGCAGATGACTTAAAAATTTTTGCAACAATCAAAAACCCACAAGATGTACTCAAACTTCATTGTGATATTGATACTTTTTATGATTGGTGCATGAAATCGAAGCTACTTCTGAATCTAGATAAATGCTCTCAGATCTCTTATGGTAGGGGACGTAGCAATTTCAAGTTACAATATTTCTAATTACGTCCTAAAATGTGTTACTGAAATCAAAGATCTTGGGGTAATCTTTGACAACAGATTTTCTTTCCGTAATCACATCAGCTACATCACTTCTAAATCATTCTCTGTGCTCGCCTTTGTGCGTCGAAATGCTTTAAATTTTTCCGACCCCTACACGTTAAAATTACTGTACACTTGTTTTGTTCGGTCCATTTTGGAGTACACAGTGTTCATTGACATAATGCATTTCGTCAATTAAGAGGATCGAGCGTGTTCAAAAGATTTTTCTTAAATTTCCTCTCCGCTCCTTAAAGTTCGTTGACCCATTACCATCGTATACATCACGCTTATTGCTTTTACATCTTAAATTGCTGGAAAATCGACGGTCCATTCTCTGCCTCTCATTTGTTTACAATGTTAATAATGGAGATATTGACTGTCCCTATTTACTAGAGAAAATTAACTACAATACTCCTCAACGTTGTCTCAGATATGTTTCCCCATTTTATTATAAAAAGGAAAGTACTAATTTTGCTGGATATGCTCCTCTCAAGCGTGCTATGCGGGAGTTTAATTCGATATCCGAGAAAATTCTTCTAGATTTTTCTCACTCCAGGGTATCCTTCATTAATACCCTCAATTCTGTTTTTTAGTTTAAGTTATCTACCTATTTAACTGTAACTTAATTTCATTCTCCTATAGTCTGCAAGAATTAATGTTCATAGACTTAACTAAATAAATAAATAAATAAAAATAAAATAATCCCCACCTGCTAGAAATCTTTGACCTAGTGTTCCAAAAAAGTCTTTAAATTCGATTTCTGTAATTTTTTAAACGAGGTTGGCAGTATATAGCCGTAAGGTTGAAGTCACAACCCCGATTTTTTAGTGATATTGTTGTAGCTTGTAACTGTGGTGTAGCATGAGATTCTAGAGAATAGTGGTTTAAACGATTTCTAATCAACACTGTTGTACCACCATGCGCTTTTCCATCCGAATGATTTGTGACATATAGTTTAAGTTCCGGTATATTGAAATTATTTTTATTTGTTAAATGAGTTTCTGAAATAAGCATTACATCTATATTTTTTTCAGACAGAAATCTGACAATCTCTAATTTATGTTGGTTAACACCGTTAGCATTCCATATACAGATATTTAGTAAGCTCATTTTTTACTTATTAACTTTTGCAGTATTTGATTTTGTGATTTTATTAAATCTTGGATCATGTTTTGCATGCTAGACATAAATTGAGTCAATTTGTTGAGTTGTGTAAGATTTATAATCATAGTTTCAATACCTCCATTTGGAGGATTTTGCGGCAGTTGCATATGCACAGTGTTGCCTTTCACCACATTTGCATAGCTTCCTTGCATACTGTTATTGTTAGAAGTAATAAGATTTGAAATTTTTTCATAGGTTGCTATAATTTCATTAAGGGGTGTTTGTAACAATTGGTTACGACGTGCTTGAATGCCCTGTGACAACTTCGATTTCAAATCTTTATATACAGGGCAACCTCTGTAGTTAGCAGTGTGATTTCCTCTGCAATTGCTGTATTTTTTATTTAATTCTTCTTTCTTAAGGGTGCATTTAGAAGTGGGATGTAAATCACCACATACCACACAAACACTGCGTAGAGTGCAGTATGATTTAGTATGCCCATATTCTTGGCAGTTAGTACATTGTACCGGACCGTTTCTTTTATGTGGTTCTTCCACAGTTACTCTACGATGCAGCAAATATTTCAAGTTATATATTGGATATGTTTCATTTCTTTTAAGTTGATTTGAGTTTGGCAACAATTCAATTTTAAACATTGGCTGAGGTACTTTGTTTCTATTAAATACATTTACAACTGTTTTAATACCAAAACCGCATTCTTCCAATGCTCTACGGCGGACTCTATACCCTTGATTACAACAACTAGGCCCTTAGAGCTCTTCAGTTGATACGAATAATAATTTTTGTTTTCATTTGACAAAAATTTAACTATTTCCATGAAACTTTTTTCACCGTACAACTGAATTTTTGTTTCGTCTATATTGCCTTTTTTCAAAGGCACTATATGTAAATTGTTAGTGCCACAACGCAATAAGAGTATTACTGCTACGTTCGCGCAAATATATTGGAGGTGTTTGGCATTAACGAGTGTGGTGATACCCTTCACATCGTCGTCGGAACCATTGCTTAGTATGGCAAATCTGTTGCCATTTAAAACTTCCGTTTTATTTTTATTTGGGGTGCCGCCTTGAAATTTTTTAGGATTGGCCGCTGACTTAGAAGGACTTAATTTCCTTTTTATATTGACGTAGCGGTCAATGCCTGTTTGTACAGACGGACTTTTCTTATTACGTTCTCACCTTGCGTTGTGATTTTCTTCGCTCCCTGTGCACTTGCTGGTACCTGCAGACTGGTTGCTGTCAGTGTATTTGTTGTTACCCGACTGTTGTTTTCTGCTGCTTCTGCTGACTGCGTTCTTTGCTGCGTTCCCTTTTCTGCTGATCGCCGCGATGACTCATCATTGCCGTTACCACTTTTATTGCCAGTAGTTGTTATTGTTGATGGGTCGACAAAGCTGAAGTAGGCATTTAAGGAATGGTGAGGCTGCAAAGCACTCATTGTTGTTTTTTTTTTTTTTTGATTTTTTTTTTCACTTGTTAATTCGTGCACTATTTGCTTATGTTTATTATTATTAATTTGTGTGCACTGTTCTTTATGTTTGTTTACAATTTAATAAATTGTTTTTTGTTTTGCTTTTTCCTTGATTATTATTATTTATTTTTTTTTTTTTGTAAAGACTGAATTCACGGAGCGATTTAAAAAAGCACGTCCGTACACTTTGAACACTCTCATGCGTACTTTTTTATATGACACTGCTGAATGAGCGCAACATAAATGTATGTCTGAGGGGGAAATCTTCACGCGGCCTATGGCGAGCTCGCCACTTTTTCACTACTTTTGAGGGTTTATAAACCTACTGTTTCACTAGTTTTTTAACCACTCTTAGCTGGGAGGGGAAATATGCACATATGACATACAAATATTGCTTCGAATATATTAATTAAAATGTATTCAATTGCACCTGTATTCATAAATATGCACAAAAAGAAATCGTATGAATATATATGTTTGCATTTACGCGTATAAAAATATAAGCAAAAAAGCTAACATACGTCTGTAATAATCCGGTGGGATTGTCCAAACAGGAGATGGTGTCTGTCCCAGCATTAGAGACTGCCTTTCCTGTGCCGGCCAGCTATCGTAATAACGAACTTTAAGGAGACGGATCGATTCGGTGTAGCGCCATATCGGTTGACTCGGAACCGTTATCGCTTTATTCGACCGCTTGGGTGGTCGCTGCTAGACATGTATGCGTGTGAAGTAGGCGTGTTTTTTTGCGTTCTTACATATAATATCAGCGTATATTCATAGTGTTTTATTGTGGAAAAATAGCTTTTTGGTGTGAAGTATTCCGGGAGATTAAACCACTAAAGTCAGAGGTGGGCATATTAGCCCTCAGTGGCATTTTGAACCGTTCGGGCACGCGTGCACATTTTGAGAGCTAGATGAGGGGATCCTCGACGGCAAACATGAAGAGGGAATTGAAAGCAACGTATTTTACGACTCCTTGTTTACAAATGAGAGCGCGTGTATATATGGTTGTTGCAATTGGGTAACAATTGTAAAATTGCCTAACAATTTTAAATTTCTATATAGCTATCATAAATTTATAAAATGTAAGACAAATAATAAAAAGTATAATAAATATTTTGGAAGATGTTCTTTGGTTAAAGTTCCAGCTGATTTCAAAGTGCATTATTTAATGAAATCTACATCGAAAAATGAGTGGTTACCCAAAACCTTTGTTAGAGCAATCGTATAGCTAACATGGATTGCACCGTTACTATCAACAGAATACTCCTAATAGTAGAATATTCCTGATGATACCATATTAGGAACAACTTAATGACTTACAAACCTCAGCTTTAATATTGCCGTAAGTTCATAAAAAAATCGGTACCGGATTCACCTGTATACCGATCACATTCTTCGTGTTGAATATTGTATTTCTTTATCTGAACTTGGGTTTTTACATAACAGAAGTAGTAGTAAAATACGGGTTCTAGATCACTTTTTGTATGGAGAAAATGGCGCAACCGCAAAAACCGCAAATTGGCACGTGGTACAAAACCGCAAAACCGCAAAACCGCAAAACCACAAAACCGCAAAACCGCAAAACCACAATTGGCACGTGGCACAAAACCGTGTTTTGTTTGTGTGTGTGTGTGTGTGTGTGTGTGTGTGTATGTAGCGTGTGAGAATTTTTTGAAATCACAGACACATATAGTATGTATATATGTATATATATATATATATATATATATATTTTTTTTTTTTTTTTTTTTTTTTTTTTTGCTTATGGAAAATTTTGCTTTTAACCACAAGAGTATAATTTTGCTTTTGGAAATGTATAAAACTGCTTATAATTTTATGTTTACATTTTGTTTTTACTAATTTTTCGAACACAATCCCCAAGGGTTTTACTTAAAATGCCGAACTGAAAATACTGTGCGAGTACTTCATACTTCAACTCCTTAAGGAGCGAATGGAATATAGCTTTCGAATAGAAACCAGCGCAGCTCTCAGGAAATTCGAAAAGGAAAGATCATATGGCGAATTCGTGGTCGATGCATTAGCATTTAAGGGAGACGCCGGTTGTGCTACATATGGGACACAATTTCGAATCTCTGTGAATTTCGATAAATTGAAGATAATAAAAGAAAAAATATTGTTTTAATTGCTTGTTTTATGTTTATTTCAAATTTAAAACATTTGTACACTTATAAATAAAACATTTGTTTTGTCTAAATTTAATGAATGCATATAAACTTTTTTCACGTGCTTAATGTGGGTAAATCTACCAACATCTTTATATGCATATACAAGTCCTAACAACTCACTTAGAAGTTTATCTTCACGGATCCATTCAACATCACACCAAATACTATTGTTTTTTATTAAAGTTTGATTGTCTTCCAAATAAATATCATCCCTCTTAGAAAATTCATCATCAAACCATTGATGTATTAAAAATTTTAATTTCTGAATATCCCCATCATTTTTGAAATTGACTTCAAATGAGGGGACGTTTCCACTCTTACTATTTAAATCAATTTTTCCTACATTTAGTAAACCCTTTGTGTTTAAAACTTCAGTTATAGGAACAGCTGCTGCTAATTTTGGTTCACAAACATCAATACAATTATTTACATTTCCTGGAATAGCTCTTGATTGAGTGGCTTTTTGTTCAGATCGCTCAGGTTGTATTAACTTTGTACGTCGTTGTCTCTTACGTTTATTTGGTATCTGAGTTTTCCCTTCGATGGTACCTTGTTGGGATTTGACGGGCTCTCCTAGTTCTTGAAGCTGCTTGTAAACTCCTTCTTCGTTTAAATTTTGTAGGATCTTATCAAATTCGTCTTGATTAAACTCAAAATTAATTATTTGTTGGTCGTTCTCAAAGATTGAATCCATAATTCTCCACGTTGATGTGTGTCTCCCGTAAATATTTCAGTACAATTGGATTATTAAAAGTAAAATTCATATTTATATCTTTTTAAAATTTGGTTTCTTTATCATTTTGAAAATGTGTTTTCTTTATCACACATTTGTTTTCTACCACCTTGACTCATTAAACATGACAGCATATAAATTATAAATTTTTTTCAATGTTTTATATCGGGAATAGAGTGAAATACAATTACATATATCTACGATTTCCTTGTATGAGTTATCCGCAAAAGGACAATTTTTCTTATGTAAACCATTCGGTGAATATATAAATGGCTCGGATAAACATGGTCGCAATTCATTTAACATGGAATAAAAAAATATTTGATGCTCATTATCAATTAAGTCGTTATATTTTCTTAAAAAGTTTTCTAAATTTTTCGGGAAAGACATTTTATTTTATTTTTTGTGCCTTTTAATAGTAGTGTCTCCTTAATACTAAATTATAAAATATGTTCCCATACTAGAAAAAGTGTGCAACTTGCAGTTTGTAGAACTATAAAACCGCAAAATATTTACTAATAGACAGAACTATAAAACCACAAAATATTTACTGATAGACAGAACTATAAAACCGCAAAATATTTACTAATAGACAGAACTATAAAACCGCAAAATATTTACTGATAGACACTTTCATATATATATATGATAAGACTACTTGTCTCAATGAATATAAATTAGACACCTTTTCAGTGAAAACATTTAGTGACTTTTGTGAAGTGACTCTTGTTTCCCGTGCGATATAAAAATTTTAAATAGCAACACCAACCACTCAGTAAAAGGTTATATAGTGAAAAATAAGATAATATATTTATACAACGCCTTTTCTAATGTATCGATTTTTTATAGATTTAAATTGTTTAAAGCAACTCTTGTTCCATGTAAGGATCTAAAATTAATCCTAATTTTCAATCACCTACTTTGTCCACTTAAGGATATAAATTAAGTATAAATTATGAATCGAGCTCTTGAAGACTTGAAATCAGTTTCAAGAGAAAGAGTCCGAAAACCAATACTGAAGGTAATTGATTTACCAATTCATAAAAAATTCAAAATAATAAAAGCTATTAGGGTGAAGACAAAGTTTGGAGAGAAGGTGATGATAGAACTAGATGATAGTGTTCTTTTTCTTCCGCATTCCTACAACGCTTTAGAGGATTCAACTATTGATGCGTTAAATAGTAATACATTTTATATAGAACTAGTTAAACCTTGTGAAAAATTTATTTCCCCATCATTTGAATTTCATACAGAATAAAAAAAAAAAAAATTAAAATGTATCCGTGTAGTTTTTGTGAAAAGAGTTATACTCACAAAAGGAGTTTAGAAAAGCATATTACAATAAAACATCAAGAATCAAAAAAAGAAAAAACTTTTTGTGAGCAATGTAAAATTCAAGTAAAAGAAAATTTATGGCTAGCACATGTGAGAACAAACATGCATAAAAAGAATTGTATGTTTAGTGTAAATAGTAATAATAATAATATTAAATGTATTAATAGTATGTTTACTAATCGTATTGAAACATACGTTTTGGAAAACAATCAACCCAATGATTTAATTGTTGAAAGTTTTTTTGAAAAACGTCTAAGTGAATTATCTGAGCTTTTACAGAAATCTATAGAGGAGCATGAAAGCATAAAATTTAACTTTGAACTATTTTGTAAATATATTCAATTAAAAGAAAATATTGAAGAATTTGCTATAATGTCACATCAAACTGTAATGACTGAAGCATTTATGGAGAACAATAATGTTATTGATATAATTAAAGAAAAATTTGCTAAATTGATTGAAAAAATGAACACATTTCAAGAACGAGATAGTGGTTGGAGTCTAAGTGAAATTATTCATCTAGAAGTAAACATAAATAAATATCAACCAATTAGAGGATCGTTATATATACCACTACCAAAAATAATTGCAGATAAAAAAGCATGTATAAATATTGTTAACAATGATGTATATTGCTTTAAGTGGGCCATAGTTTCATCTCTTTACCAACCCTCAATAAATAGACAAAGGTGTTCTTCATATAACATAAGAAATATTCAAGATTCCATTATAACTTTAAATAATGGTAAAGTAGTAAATTTTAAAAATTTAAATTTTCCATTACAAATAAAGGATATTAAAATATTTGAAGCAAATAATCCAAATATTAGTGTAAATGTGTTTGGTATAGAAGACAATTTGTTAGTAGGACCCTTTTATTTAACGAAAGAAGAAAAATCACATCATGTTAATCTTATTTCTTTATATAGTGATGATTTCAATGAAAGTCATTATGTTTGGATACAAAATTTAAGTAGATTACTTAGTTCTCAAGTTACAAGAGTTAAGCATAAATTATATTTTTGTAATTCATGTCTAATACATTTTTATGAGGAAGAAAAATTAGCTATCCATAAAATGCATTGTAGAAAAATTGTGACACGGATGCCTTCACCTGAAAAAAAAATATTAAAATTTGAAAATTTCAAAAAACAAATAGATGTACCATTTACTATATATGCAGATTTCGAATGTATTTTAAAACCAATAGATATTCAAAATTCTAGTAGGACTCAATGTGTGCAAGAGCATATTCCTTATGCTTATTGTTATTTTATTAAGTGCTCATATAATAATCATCTTAATCGTTTCAAAATATATAGCGGTGTTGATGCTCCAAAACATTTTTTAAAAATATTTTCGATGACGTTATCGATATTTATCACCAGTTTTTGAATAAAGCAGTTGGAATGCATCCATTAACTGTCGACCAACTTAGACGTCAAAAAGAGGATATAGTTTGTCATATTTGTGGAATGGAACTTTTATTAAGTGATAGGGTAGCAGACCATTGTCATTTAACTGGTGAATATAAAGGTCCGGCACATAAAAAATGTAATTTGGAATATCAGATAGCAAATTTTATTCCAATATTTTTTCATAATTTATCGAAATATGATTGCCATCTATTTATTAAAGAATTGTCATCTGTTAAGGGAGATATAAATATTATTCCCTTAAACAAAGAGTTGTACATTTCGATATCAAAGAGAATATATATTAATGATAAAGATACAATTGAACTTAGGTTTTTAGATTCTTTCCGATTCATGCCTTCTAGTTTAGACAGTTTAGCTAAGAATTTAAATAATAATGATTTAGAAATTACAAAGACTTTTTTCCCTAACGATCACCATTTTGATTTAATGAAACGTAAAGGTATTTTCCCATATGACTACTTAGATTCAGAAACATGTCTCAACGAAACACAATTACCTACTCGTTCACATTTCTTTAATAAATTATCAAATGAATCATGTAGTATCGAAGATTATCAATATGCTCAAAATGTTTGGACAACATTCAATTGTTCCAATTTATTAGATTATTTATTATTATATCTAAAAGTAGATGTGCTACTCCTCAGTGACATTTTTGAAAATTTTAGAAAATTATGTAAAGGAATTTATCGACTAGATCCATGCCAATATTATACATCTCCAGGATTATCTTGGGATGCAATGCTCAAAATAACTAGAACAGAATTAGAATTGTTTACTGATGAAAACATGCATAATTTTATTTTGTCCGGTATTAGGGGAGGTATTGTTCAATGTTGTAAACGGCATTCAGTTGCTAACAATAAATATTTAAGTGATTACGATGCGACTAAGCCTTCAAATTTTATAATTTATTTAGATGTTAATAATTTATATGGTTATGCTATGTCACACAATCTTCCTCATAGCAATTTTGAATGGGTTGAAAACGTAGATGATTTTAATGTTTTTAGTATACCAGAAGATTCTTTAGTTGGTTACATATTAGAAGTAGATTTAGATTATCCTATAACCACTCACAATATTCATAATGACTTCCCATTGTGTTTCGAAAATAAAAAAATTGGATCAATGAAAAATTCAAAGTTGATTGGTGATTTGGGAAATAAGGTAAAATATATAATTCATTATAAAAGATTACAACAGTGTATTAAACATGGTCTTGTATTGAAGAAAATTCATAGAATTCTACAATTTAATCAATCGGATTGGTTAAAAAAATATATTGATTTAAATAATTATCATAGAACATTAGCAGCAAATAAGTTTGAAGAAAATTTTTTTAAATTATTAAATAATGCGGTGTATGGGAAAACTATGGAAAATGTAAATAAAAGAGTAGATGTTAAATTAGTACAAAATTGGGAAAATACTAATATTGGTGGAAGAGGCAGGAAAAGATTAGGTGCTAGAGCCTTAATAGCTAAACCCAATTTCCATAGTCTGAGCAAATTTTCTGATAATTTATTAGCGATTCAATTGAAACAAGTATCAGTTCTGTACAACAAACCGATATATATTGGTTTTTCCGTTTTAGAACTTTCTAAATTTAAAATGTATAGTTTCCATTATGATTATATCAAAGAGAAATATAAAAATAATATTACCTTGAATTATGTGGATACTGATTCATTCATTTATGATATTCAAACTGATGACTTTTATAATGATATTCGTAATGATATTTCAAAATTTTTTGATACTTCTTCATATCCAATAGAAAATATTTTTAATTTTCCTCGATTGAATAAGAAGGTTTTAGGTATGATGAAGGATGAATGTAATGGAAAGTTGATAAAAGAATTTATTGGGTTAAGAGCGAAAATTTATTCATTTAGAATTGATAATGATGTAAATGAAACTAAGAAAATTAAGGGAATAAAAAAGTGTGTAACTTCTACATTGAGCTTAAATGATTTTAAAAAATGTCTGTTAGAAAATAAAGTTTATAATGCATCAATGTATACATTTAGATCTAAGCTGCATACGATTTATACCCAAAATATTTGTAAAGTAGCTCTAAGCAATGTAGATGATAAGCGGATTGTACGGGAAAATCATATTGATACTTATGCTTATGGTCATTTCAAAACATTATAATATTATTTTATTATTGTAATACAAAAAAAACAATTTATATTTTATATTACTTATTTTTATTAAATAAAAATTTTAAACATAATTGCCCACATATTACTGTGTTATATTTTTGTTTCTGCTCATAATTGTAATATATTGGTGGCTTCAGGTAATTGATTAGTTCTATCGGTGGCTGTAAATTACCAAAACTATCAAAATATTCTTTATAATTTTTGTTTTTATAGTATGCTACCCAATGAGTTCCAGGACCATCAGTATCATCTAAATTAAGAATTCCACATTCTTGAGATTTTGGTTTCTTCGGTAATGAGTTTCGCATAAAAATTCCCCTAAAATTTTTAAGATGTTTACCATATTTCATTAAATCTACGTCTGTTAATGGTCTTTTGGGTAGCTTTTTTACTAGTTTTTTGGATAGGGTCGTAAATATAACCCATATCCTCTTTTATAAGGCTTGAGGAATAAACCCTTCCCCATAGCGATTGATTCCATATATCTATTATGACGGCTAGCCTCGGCCAATTGCTCCTTTCCATTCCTAATATCATTTAATACTTTGGCTATGGCTGATCCACCAGATGCTATACCACCAAGTGCGCCTAACGCTGTTAAAATAGGAAGCAGTGGTAAAATCCCACCACTTTTTGGGACTGGAATTATTCTCGGTATGTTAACTTTTTTATTTTTAAAGCTAGACTTTATAGCATTCTGAGAAATGTTACAAGCCTCATTAAATGACTGTGGCTTCTTTTTGTTAAGCATGTTAATACCATTTTTAACTGCCCTCAAAAATATTTTGTTTGATGACACTTTACGGGGTTGCATCTTTTTACGTTTTTTACATTTAGATGTATTTATTTTCTTATTTTTAATACCCATTCCAAATTTGAGTTTTCCCTTCATTGCATTTGTTACGAGCCAAGCGTTTACTCGTTCTTTGAAATCACTATCCTTAGATGTAACACGTTGCCAGGCTTTTTCAGATAAAACTTTATCAGCTTGATGTCTGATATTTATATCTTTCGCTTGTGAATATGTAATATCGTGTTCTCTGCAGGCTGCATCTAAAAGATTTATACCTTTATCTCCTCTTTCTAACCGCTGTCGGAGTTTTGTTCCCGGTCCACAAAATTGATATCCGGGTAAATGAAGTTCAATAGGTAAAGAATTAATCAAACTATTTACAAGACCCTCCCCATTCTTTTTATGTATTAGTCCCATTGAGTGAGTTATAATTAAATGAGATCATTATTATAAAAGCAATGGTTTATATCGCTATAGGTCTAGTGAACAAAATGAAAGTTGTTAAACAACGTCTTCAACTCAAGGTTAACAACGCTGACAATTATATAAATGTTAAAAATGTTAGTAGACATAGTTCCCTTTTACCAAATTCCATACGAGCGCTGATTGTGGGATCATCAAATTGTGGAAAAACTAATGTTATGCTCAGTTTAATTGAAAGTCCTAACGGGCTTAATTTCCGAAATATATACATTTATTCAAAATCATTATATCAACCGAAATATATCTATCTAAAAAGGCTTATAGAACCGATAAAAGGAATAAATCTTTATACATTTAGTGAAAACATTGATGTTATCAAGCCCACTGAAGCCAAACCGGACTCTATTTTTATATTCGATGATGTAATATGTGGAAAACAAAGTACAATACGAGATTATTTTTGTATGGGTCGTCATAAAAATATTGATTCCTTTTATTTATGTCAAACTTATACAAAAATTCCTAAACACTTAATTCGTGATAATGCAAACATGATTATTGTATTCAAACAAGATGAAATGAATCTTAAACATATCTATAATGATCATGTTATTGGGGATATGTTATACAAGACATTTTTAAAAATGTGCGCTGAGTCTTGGATAAATAAATACGGCTTTGTTGTTATAAGTAAAGATGATCCTATAAACAAGGGTCGCTATCGAAGAGGATTTGACAATTTTATACAAATATAAAACATCTATAAAAAGCATACACCACACCAGATCCTTATCAGATACTCAGCTGATAGGTAACAGATTTTTATCTCATTCGCTAAAGATCATGTCCAATAATCAAATGACTATATTAGCAAATCTTGCTAAGACCAGAAAAGTATTAAAAGAAAAAATTCAAAGAATGAAATTGGGAGAATTGGATAGAATGAACTTGTTGGAAGAAACATTTAAACCCATCTCAAAACCATTAAATGAATTGGTTGGTAATTTGAAAACCTCTAATAATAATAAAAATAATGTTACTAATTATAATGGTGATATTGTAACTTGGCAACCGGAAAGAGTAAAAGAAAGCAAAGATATGGAAATTGATGCATTGAATGATGTGAATGTTAATGATCTTGATAGTAAAGAAAACATTTTTTCGAATACCTCAGATTTAGAATATTCTACAGATAGTTCTCGGAAACAGATTGTTAAGAAGCAAATGATGAAGAAATGTAAAAAGAAGAAGAGAAAAACTACTGTTGATATCGCTAATGAGCAATGTTTTGTTAAAAAAACAAAACCAGTTAATTTTAATAGTGTTAGACGAAAAATAAATTTTATGAAAGATTGTGAAAGGCCAACATCGTATATTCATCCTAAACCTCATGATGATGAATTACTAAAGAGAGCTGTACAAAGCAATGTAATGAAAACTAAAAAGCGAAAATCTATTGATATCATTAACAAACAAAATTTTGAAAAAAAACAAAAATTAGATAATGTTGTTGGTGTTAGACAAAAAATAAATTATATGAATAATCCTCACCGAACAGAACCATATATTCCTAAAAAACCAGACGATGAACAATTGTTAAACAAGGCTGTAGAAACCCAAAATCGAAGTGAATTATGTAATGATAATAATAATACTACTCCTCTAACTGATCAAGATATTTTAAGAAGAATTGAAGAAGATCCTGATCTGTGGGAAAGAGACAAGCATGTAAAACGTAAGAGTAAAAATCAATTAAATGAAGACTATAAACGAGTTAAGCCTAATCAACCCAATTCATTATTACAAAATATAAGATTACTTAAAAATTTAAAAACGTTTGATACATTGTATGGACCGAATAAAGATTCAAATGGTCGATGGCGATTTGGAGTCAAACCAATAAAACTTACTTCCAAAGATGTTATACAGATCGGTAAGGATAAATGGAAAATGACACAAGGTCTATTTGAGTTAATATTTCATAAAAAACCACAACATTATAAGAAGCGTGATTTGATGACTTATCGACAGATTTTATTAGATACAAGTGCTCACAGACGTAATTATAAGCCAGATAGTCAAATTAAGGGAACAAAATCCTTTAAATATCTAAACATTATCAGAAAATTGATCAATTATATTCCACACTCTTTCATAAGGGGTAGAGGTTTATTGAAGTCAATCGACTGTCGTAAAAATATTTATCAATATTGGGATAACCCTAATGAGATGGTGGATAGATTGAGATTGCTTATATCTTCAACAAGTGTCGGTCACAATAACCATCAAAACGAAATTATATCAATTATTGAAGAGCTACGAGAAGCAAATATTATTAAATAATATGAGTATAAATAAATTTGGTCATTTCTCTTTAGACTCTAGTAGGTCAAGTGGGAAAACAATACTAGATCGAAATAAAAATCTGAATTTAAACAAGAAAAGAATAATTAACCTAGCTGCTCCCATAGGAGACGATGATGCCATTTCGAAAGTATACTTTTTAGACATGCTGAATAAAATGAAAACCAAATTAGAACATCAAATTAGAGAAATTAATACCATCTTGAATAATAGTATTAAAAATGATGTATCCATAATTGAGACTCTAATAGACCAACGAATAAAGAGTGCATGTGGAGAATATTTAGATAATATAAACAACTATTTATCAACTATTGAGGATTATTTGATGCGTTTCGTTGTATTGAAACAACTTCCTACTGAAAAAGACGTTGAAGTGTTAAAAATAAAGTTCCCTACTATAAAAGGATTAGCAAAAAATGAATAACAAAAGGGCTATTGTAGAAGAGTTACATAAACAAGCTAGAAAAAATTTTACACGACGACATGTTATTATAAAAGGAATCGATGATTTATGGCAAGCTGACTTGGTGGTAATGATTCAGTATTCAAGTAGTAATAAACAATACAAATATCTTTTAACTGTAATCGATACATTTTCTAAAAAAGCATGGGCCGAAGCAGTTAAAGATAAAACTAAAGAAAATGTTACAAATGCAATGGTTAAGATTTTAAACTCAAGCAACCGAATACCGAAAAACCTGCAAACAGATGATGGAAAGGAATTTTATAATACTAATTTTAAGAGATTACTACAGAGAAAAAATATCAATCATTATTCAACATTTTCTTCATTAAAAGCATCTATAATAGAGCGATTCAATAGAACATTAAAAGGAATGATGTGGAAAGAGTTTAGTTTTCGAGGAACCTATAAATGGATTGATATCTATAAAAATTTAATTAATGATTACAATAATACTATTCACAGGACTATCAGAATGACTCCAAATGAGGTAAATTCCTCGAATGAACAACATTTATTGGACACTGCATACAACAATTTGAAGGATTTTCATAGACCAAAATTTAAAATAAATGATGAGGTTAGAATAAGTAAATATAAACATGTATTTGAAAAAGGATATACACCAAATTGGACAACTGAAGTTTTTAAAATCAAATCAATTAAAAACACAAACCCTACAACGTATATACTTGAAGACTATCAAGGAAATGTCATCAAAGGTGGATTTTACGAATATGAACTAATGAAAACTAAACACCCTCATGTATATTTAGTTGAAAAAGTTTTGAAACGTCGAAACAATAGAGTTTATGTTAAATGGTTGGGATTCTCTTCTGACCACAATTCCTGGGTGGATGTTAATGACTTAAATTAAAAAAAATTAATAAATAAATAAATAAATATAACAATATTTTAAAAAATTGTTTCAGTTGAGTTTTTAATGATAACCTATCATCATCATCATCATCATGTCGATTACATTAACAGTAAATGGTAATTCATCTATATTGGTTGCAAATTATTTTCCTCCTATAGAATTGCCACAAGATTATGTTTGCGGGTTAATTAGCTTCGACTCGTATAATACAATTCCAAATGTGGACAAAGAAAACAATTTGTTTCACATTGGAAATATGGTTCTTGAGATACCTATTGGAACATATGAATTGGATGATATAGTTGAGACAATAACCAACAAATATGAACCTTTAAATAAAGGGTTTATTGATATAAAGGCTAATCTGAATACATTTCAAACTGAAATCATGAGTAATAATGAAGAAGTGAATTTTAATAAAGAATGCTCAATTGGTTCATTACTAGGATTCAGTAAAAGAGTATTGGAGCCAAAAATTGTTCATTACTCTGATAATCCAGTGGATATAACAAGAGTAAACACAATATCTGTTGAATGTAATATCATCAATGGTTCATATATAAATGAAGCAACTGCGCATACTCTACATCAGTTTTCACTTAAAGTTAGCCCAGGATATAAAATCACAGAAATACCTATTAATGTAATATATTTACCGATTAATACACGTCAAATAAGAACTCTAGTTCTTAAAATTGTTGATCAAACGGGAAAACTTATTAATTTCCGTGGAGAAGATATATCAATAAGACTACATTTAAAACCTATATAAAGAAAAAATGATAATTTTTAATAAAAAGACACTACATACAGATTTTGTAAATAGTTTTCAATCATCCTCAAAGGTATTACCTTCAAAAACAAAAAATTTACGCTCCAAAGAGGTAAATTCTCTTGTTCATAATAAAATTGTTGATTTAACCCCATCGAATAAGGAGTTCCTAATAAGTCTAGGATTTAATTTAAAAAAAATGAGTGATATAGTAAACGTTTTGTACAAACCCATTTTTGATAATAGTATAATAAAAAAGGATTATCATAGCTATATACCATATTTACATTCGTTTCAAAACAATGATGAAATTCGGATTCCCATACAAAATCAAGACCTCTATGTGCTACCAAGTGAGAGTATTTTATACATAGAGGGATACATATCAAAAAGTGATTCATCAATTTCACAAACTGTGCAGCTGCTAAATAATTGTATGGCTTATTTATTTGAGGAGATACGATATGAAATAAATGGAATAGAAATCGATCGGACTAGAAAGTTGGGTATTGCAACAGAAATGAAAAATTATGTATCACTTAACGTATTTGAGAGCACAAATTTAAAAAATGCAGGGTGATGCCCTTTTAAAAATATTAACCTCACGACTGGACATTTCAATTTTTGTATACCACTAAAAACCCTACTTGGATTTGCTGAAGATTTTGAAAAAATTATTGTTAATTGTAAACATGAACTAATTTTAGTACGAGCTAAAGAAGATGATGCTGTTATGATGACAACTACAGCAAATGAAAAACTTGTATTAAAACTTTTAAATGTTATATGGAAAGTGCCACATATTGAACTTTCAGACTCGTATCGCTTAACTATGTTGAGAACAATTAATAGTAAACAACCGCTCAACATTTCGTTTAGAAGTTGGGATGTCTATCATAACCCCTCCCTACAGGAAAGCACGAATATCTTGTGGAATGTCAAAATTGTTGGTGAAAATGAAAGACCTCGCTATATTCTTTTAGGATTTCAAAATGCAAAGAAATTTAAACATTGCGACTTATTAGATGTTAAAGTTCACCTTAACTCCACTACATATCCATATGATGATCTTAATATTAAATTTGAACGAAATCGGTATGCTCTATTATACGACATGTATTTGAAATTTCAACAAAGTTACTATGGACGCACTCCCCAACCACTTTTATCACCTAATCAATTTGTTGAAATTGCTCCAATAATTGTTTTAGATGTAACACATCAAAATGAATCTATTAAAAGCGGCCCCATCGATATTCGGATTGAGTTAAAATTTCACAAATCCGTCCCTGCCTGAACAGCTGCTTATTGCATCCTTATCCACGATAAAATGTTTGAATATATTCCATATACAAATATAGTTAAAAAGATTATTTAAAAGAACGAGCTTAAATTATATCAAAAGCATAAGTAGGTTAAACATTATTTCCCACACTAGTTTTTATCACAAAAGCAAAAACAAAAAAAAGTTCAAATGCTTAATCGTTTTGTTATAAAAAAAGTAGGTTAAACATTATTTCCCCCACTAGTTTTTACCACAAAAGCAAAAACAAAAAAAGTTCAAATGCTTAATCGTTTTTTTATAAAAGTTAGCTGTGCTGCGATTTGTGTACTTATATACATATATGTAAGTCATGCAAACTAGCTATTTTTTTAAACATGAAGCATTTACGCGGACACGTAAACAGGAGGACGCTGAATGAGACCAATCCGAGCTGGATTTCGGTATTGGAAAACGAAGATGAGCGTTTAGAACTGCTCAACAAAATTAAAGAGATAATATTATCTCGTTTAAGAATAGAACTGGATGGTGACATCGAAATGATGTTCGATAATATAGATGTTACCGAAAAATCAATGGGAAACATATCAGTTTCCGTATCTCTTTATCGAAGACACTTGGGTCTTCTATGGGGGCTTAGTGATGCCCAATTAACATTTAGTAATGGAATTTTCAATTTTGTAATGCCTTCATAATTGAAAAAATAAAAATTAAAAAATAAAAATAAAAAAATAAAAATAAAAAAAGTTGTTTTTTATTTACATAAAGGTTTATTAAAAAAGTAAGTTATTACAAGTGGAATTTATTTACAACATTTACAGCTAATTTGATTATAAATTTTGGTGTAAGTGTTCATAATTTTATAGGCTTTCTCATCTAGACGCTCGAGGTATGAGCAATTACAGGTGTCTGGACCAGCTGTACAATTAGGATTCGACCAAACGCAGTCTTCATAATGTTCACCGAAATGATTTCTTATTTTACTTAATTTATCTCTATACTCGACTTTTGAATGAATATCCATAAGTGTTCTCCTCTGATCTCCAGGTAAAATATGTTCAAATTTTTTGAGAAAATTAAATATGTATACAGCTGTCATCGTGGACATCGTCTTTTTGATTACTGAACCTTCATATGTAGTGTTTGATACTAACGATCAACATTAATTATTGTCGGGTTTATAACGTACGAAGAGCGCTCATGTAATGCCTCTCTATTGTTTTCCGAAAATTCAAAGCAATAGATATTTAGAGTACGCTTTACATAATTGCTATAATAAGAGCATTTAACTCGTATTTCACAATTATCGTAAACTAAATTGAAATGTCGATAAAAAACCTCTGGACTTTCAAGAATACCTCCAATTCTCTTTTCCTTTTCCACTAAATCTTTTTTGAAAGCGTCAATGGCCTCGAGAATGGTGTATGCACTTCTTTTTACATTATGTGACTCAGTCCTTTGATCGGAGTAAGTTGGTCTTAATGTTGTTCTTAATAATGGTTGGTTCGGCCCAGGAAAACTTTGATCTATCAATTGAATTGTTACATTTATTTTTAAACGTAATGAAGTGTTTGGAATACTGTATTCAAAACTAGCTTGTTTACTGTTTTCAAAATTTCTAAACCTACTTATATTTTGATTTTGGTCTATAAATTGATTATAATAATAGCTTGTTCCATAGCTTAAATAAAATAGGTGTAAAAGTAGAATTTTTATTAAATTAACTAATTTCATTTTCTTTGTTGTTTTTTAATTGATCTTTACACGTGGAGCTCACGTTATACTATGACCATATTATATGTTTGTTTATAGTTTTTTACATCAACTATTTCCACATGTGGTCTTTTATATGAAGTATCATGGACTAGAACCTTTTCAATATCCCCATTACTTAGAATTCGTTCAGTTTCTATTTCACGATATTCAAAGCACTTGATGCTCAGCAGTTTGTCACTATATCTACTATCATAGGTACAACGAATTGGTATATTAAAGTTATCATATTCCAATTTGAAATGTCTATAAAATGCTTGTTTCGCCTCGATGATTCCTCCAATATCAGTCTCCTTTTCAATAATTTCTTTACGAAATGCCTCTATAGCTTCATCTATAGTAAAAATTCTCAAAGGCTTTCCTTCAGTTGTAAAGTCAATTACAGACAACGGTGTGATTGTTGTAGATGGTTGAATTATTTCTGTAGGGGGTGAAGATGGTTGTGTTATTTCTATAATGGAGGTCGATGACGACACTGCGATTTCTTCTTCTTCATAATCCGTTAAAAGAGGTTCACTTTGCTTAAGTAATAATAGTGAAATATTTATTTGTAAAATATCATTACTATTCGGTAATGTTAAATTAAATTGTAGATTTTTCGAGTTTTGGTTTATCGCAAGTCCATTATTTTCTACTTTCTTCCAAAATGGTGCCCCGTAGGCAGCTTTGAAAACAAGGAGGAATGATAATAATAGCGAGAGATAAAATTTAAATTCCATTGTGTCATAGCGCTTTGCTCACGACAATTTAAAATGAGGTGTACATTTGAAAAAATGTGTTTATATACTTACTTTTCTTCTTCTTTTCATCCTTTCAAATAAAAAAAAATAAGGTTTAAAATTTCTAATTTTATTTTATTTTATTTTATTTATACAGGTATTATTAAAATGATATTGACAACGTATAGCATCTGTATATAAATTATACAATGTAGACAGATTCATTTCATTACCTTCCATCATCATCTCTTCTTCAATATTAAAGACCGGCTTTTGGAGAAACTCTGCTATCCACATTTGTTTCTCTTCCCCTTTTACATAGACTTTTACATTTTTCAATGTAGATGCTAAATAATTCCTTACTGCTTTGAAATTATCGCTTCCATAAGACCATAGTAAATTATGGTGGTGTTTGATCAACCAATTGGCTTGTCGCTGATAATCCTTATTCAGCTCTGAAAAATCAAAGGGAGCTTTGATGTGGAAACAATGAAATTCTTCATTATTAAAGACCACAGCTATTTCCTTCACAATAAATTTGTTGTCATAGGCTTTGAAACCTTGAACGTCCACCGTCACAAACATTTCGAAAATTTAAAATGAAATACTTAAATGTTTTTTACTATTAGTCTTTTTCTACAAATATTTTTATGCTCTTGTGGTTAAAAATAAGCATAAGCAAAATTTTCCATAAGCAAAAAAAAAAAAAAAAAAAAAAAAAAAAAAAAATAAAATATATATACATATATATATACATATATATATATATACATATATACATATATACATACTATATGTGTCTGTGATTTCAAAAAATTCTCACACGCTACATACACACACACACACACACACACACACACACACACAAACACAACACGGTTTTGTGCCACGTGCCAATTGTGGTTTTGCGGTTTTGCGGTTTTGTGGTTTTGCGGTTTTGCGGTTTTGCGGTTTTGCGGTTTTGTACCACGTGCCAATTTGCGGTTTTTGCGGTTGCGCCATTTTCTCCATACAAAAAGTGATCTAGAACCCGTATTTTACTACTACTAACAGACTTTATATCTTATAATTTCATATATTTACATAAGCATTTTCATTAAAAGGAACTGCAATATGTTTAAAGAAAATATTTATTATGGTCACAAGTATATTTTCTTTTTTATATATGTAAATATATAGAAAACTCCCTTGCATATGTACATATAAAAGCCCACAAGTTGAGAAAAGTTTTCACAATTGTAACTAAAATTAATTTTTACAACTAGCATCATCACCCTTAACAGTTTTATCACATATACATTGGTGTGATCAAAATAGGAACAACAATATGGTATTGTGAAGTTTTAAGATGTGTTGTTTTCTTACTAAATAACATTGTTTTTTAGATACAAGAATAACTTATATAATTTTTTCCCGATAGTGATTATAATTTCCCACCATTCAAAGGTAAATAAAAAACAAATTATAAGGAGAAACTCTAAAACCTGTAAAATATTTTTAACTCTTTTTGTTCACACAACTGTACAATTCCTTTTGAAGTATTAATATTTAATTTGTGTACAATGTCAGTATTGCCGCAACCATTCTGTGATGAGCATCAAGTTTCGGGGAAATGTCATTGGTTTTTTCGCAACTTTTTATGTCCTTCCTTCCGTAAACCGATATTCCCCTCATCAAGCCCTCGTCCGCACTTTGCTAACTTTGCGGGCTAAAAATTTGCCCATGCCTGACTTAAGTCGATACCAAACCTAGGAGAATAGATAAGTAATAGATAAACAATTAAAAATTTTAACCTTATAATAGCGTGCACTTAACTAATTTTTTGTTCTGCCGTTTTATTTTGATCAAACAGCTGCTCCCCTTTCCGTGGTTGCGTTTTCGTTTTGGTTTTCTACGTTGCTAACTATCGAAAACACAAAAATCAGCTGTTCGTTTTTTATTCCTTTTTTGGGCATTGCCAACCATTTTTGTATTTAAATTGGATAGTAAAGTAAAGGATTGAATGTATACATCAACGGGTGTTTCCAAACAATATTTTCGCTGAGGCATGGCCTCTGAAAATAGTATGGGACGAACACCGGAGAATTCTATCTGAAGGAATTCCAAAATTATGAAAACGCCGAAAAATGGTAATAATGAGGTATCCGTTTCTGCTGGACCAAATAAATAAAGTGATACTGCCCACCAAGTAAGCTGAGGAAAAGCAAAACGGAGAAACTGCTATCATTTTTAACTAACTGGGCTGGAAAATTAAAGAGTTGGAGAGCATGATGGCCGGCCAAAGGCATATTAACCAAGCTATGCGCGAACTTGTAAGCAATATAGTGACATGACACGCCAAATCGGAGAAAATCGAAAATCCATCGAGAAGAGTAAAGGAATTTGAGAGGCAACAGACTTCTTACCACCAAAAAAACCAAAAAACGTAATTGAAAAGGAGCAATTATCGTATAGTGAAGCAGCAAAAAGAACTCAAAAGGATACCACGACTCAAAACGGAAATGAAAGATGTTTAGACGTGGTTAAAAAGAAGAACCGATGGAAAAAATATATAACAAAGCCGGATGCCATCATTATTACGAAAACGGATGGTGCGTCGTATGCAGATATTTGGCGAAAAATAAAAAGTGACAACGCACTTGAGGAGCTGGGTTCAAACGTAACCTATGTTAGGAAAACACTCAGAACTTGCTTTTAGAACTGAAAAATCGAGCAGACGCGAAAGTCGATTCTTTTCAAAGCGCCTTGTAGGGACTGGTTGACGAAATAGCTATGATACAGCCTAAAACCCACAACGTTACGATTGAAGACCTGGACGAAATAACAACTCCCGAATAAATCTGCGCAACACTTAAAAGGCAGTGTGGAATCCAAAATCTGGAAATAGCAAATGTCAAAAGTCTGCGAAAAACCCGTAGTGGCTCACAAACAGCACTTGTATGCATGCGTGCTCAAGATGCCAAGGCCGCACTCAAATTGGGAAATATAAAGATTGGGTGGTCGATCTGTCACCTAGGAAAAGTGTCTCGAGATGATAAAATCTCTTAGTAAAGGATACTACAGCTAAATCTAAACCATTGCGCAGCAGCATAGGATTTGCTAGATCAGACAATCATAGAAGAGAACATAGATGTCGCCATACTAGGAGCTTAAACAGTGAGTTCCGTAAAACCGTGGCCCGAATCAGCTGATACGACTTATCTTATGGGAGCGCAATGTAAGTGATCAGCCAACACCGCTTCTACCGCCCGCTTCACAGTAGAATACCGTAGATTTCTACGGTATACGAAAACAAAAAAAGATAGCTGAATTCTACGGGCTCAACTTTTGACACATTTTGCTAACTGTGGACGGCAAATAAGGAAAGGAGGAGCATTTTTCGTTGTACCTGCTTTGAGTAAACAATACTCCCTGCGTCTGGAAAGCACATGGATTGAAGACAAATGTGGCAAGGCAGCAATATTGTTCTGCAAAGGACAACCTTTAAGATCTGCTCCAGAGAAGCTCATAACTGCTTAACATGGGCGAATATACAGGGGATATATTTTGTTAGTTGCTATGCTTGTCCCAGCGCAGCAACTAAAGAATTTGAAGATTTTAGTGCTTGGTCAACTGCATGGGGCAGCGGATATACAAACCATCGCATCAACTATTCGCTAAAATATACAACGCTTGTATAAAGGAAGAGGTGTTCCCCGACTCGTAAAAAGTACAGGGTTCGGTTCTGCTTCTAAAACCAAAGAAACCACCTGACGAACCTTCACCGTACCGACCTCTATTTATGTTCGACACAATGGGTAAAGTGTACACTATTGTCACGCTACAAGAAGTCGTCGATACTGCGAAATGTGCAGTAAGTAGCAAAAGATGGATAGGTGGCCCAAAAAAGTACTGCGCGTTGATTACCCTGACGGGCAAAATGGGCACACATAATCAAAGCCCTGGATGAAATGGGCGCCCCTGAATACCTCATAAACATTATAACGAGTTATTTCAAAAATAGAAGGCTGATTTTTGATACGTATGAAGGCACCAAGAGCTACTCTATTTGAAGTGGAATACCTATAGGCTCAGTGCTAAAAAGAAAGCAACCAACAGACCTGAAACTAGTAGCGTATGCGGACGATCTCATGGTGGTAGCTGTAGCTGCAATGAGAGCTTAAATGGAATACACCAATGGTTTTCGTTTGTGAGTCTGAAACTAGCGAACACAAAAGTTTTGCTCATAAGCACCGGGAAGGTAGAAGAACGAATAAAGTTCGCCATAGGAACGTACGAGATTACTTTACAGCCGCAGCTGAAGTATTTGGGCTTTATTTTGGATTCCAAATTTGAGAAACACCTGATTCTTAATAGCGAAAGCAATGAGTTCCGTAATACTGTATGCAGCACGAGTATGGATATAGGCAACGAATATAAAAGCGTATGCTAAACAAATAATTGCAGTACATAGGCTTTCTGCAATTCGAGTAATAAGTGCTTTCCGGTCTGTATCAACTAACGCTGCTGAAGTATTAGTCACTATGCCAGCTGTTGACATCTAGGGAGATGGACTCGAGCGTTTATATCATCTATCAGCACATAAAGCAGTATCGGCAGAGTCTGAGGAAAAGAACTCTTCTTCTTCTTTACTGGCGTAGACACCGCTTACGCTATTATAGTCGAGTCAACAACAGCGCGCCACTCGTTTCTTCTCTTCGCTACGTGGCGCCAATTGGATATTCCAAGCGAGGCCAGGTCCTTCTCCACTTGGTCCTTCCACCGGAGTGGAGGTCTTCCTCTTCCTCTGCTTCCCGCGGCGGGTACTGCGTCGAATACTTTCAGAGCTGGAGTGTTTCCATCCATCCGGACAACATGACCTAGCCACCGTAGCCGCTGTCTTTTAATTCGCTGAACTATGTCAATGTCGTCGTATATCTCGTACAGCCCATCGTTCCATCGAATGCGATATTCGCCGTGGCCAACGCGCAAAGGACCATAAATCTTTCGCAGAACTTTTCTCTCGAAAACTCGCAACGTCGACTTATCGGTTGTTGTCATCGTCCAAGCCTCTGCACCGTATAGCAGGACGGGAATTATGAGCGACTTATAGAGTTTGGTTTTTGTTCGTCGAGAGGGGACTTTACTTTTCAATTGCCTACTCAGTCCGAAGTTGCACCTGTTGGCATGAGTAATCCTGCGTTGGATTTCCAGGCTGACATTGTTGGTGGTGTTTACGTTGGTTCCAAGATAGACGAAATTATCTACAACTTCAAAGTTATGACTGTCAACAGTGACGTGGGAGCCAAGTCGCCAGTGCGACAACTGATTGTTTGATGACAGGAGATATTTCGTCTTGCCCTCGTTCACTGCAAGACCCATTTGCGTTGCTTCCTTGTTAAGTCTGGAGAAAGCAGAACTAACGGCGCGGGTGTTGAGGCCGATGATATCAATGTCATCGGCATACGCCAGCAGCTGTACACTCTTATAAAAGATTGTACCTGCTCGATTCAGTTCTGCAGATCGAATAATTTTCTCCAGCAGCAGATTGAAAAAGTCGCAAGATAGGGAGTCGCCTTGTCTGAAACCTCGTTTGGTATCGACGGCTCGGAGAGGTCCTTCCCGATCCTGACGGAGCTTTGAGTGTTGCTCAGAGTCAGTTTACACAGCCGTATTAGTTTTGCGGGGATACCAAATTCAGACATCGCGGCATAGAGGCAGCTCCTTTTCGTGCTGTCGAAAGCAGCTTTGAAATCGACGAAGAGGTGGTGTGTGTCGATTCTCCTTTCGGGTCTTTTCCAAGATTTGGTGCATGGTGAATATTTGGTCGGTGGTTGATTTACCAGGTCTAAAGCCACACTGATAAGGTCCAATCAGTTTGTTGACGGTGGGCTTTAATCTTTCACACAATACGCTCGATAGAACCTTATATGCGATGTTGAGGAGGCTAATCCCTCGGTAGTTGGCGCAGATTGTGGGGTCTCCTTTTTTATGGATTGGGCATAGCACACTTAAATTCCAATCGTTGGGCATGCTTTCGTCCGACCATATTTTACAAAGAAGCTGATGCATGCTCCTTACCAGTTCTTCGCCGCCGTGTTTGAATAGCTCGGCCGGCAATCCGTCGGCCCCTGCCGCTTTGTTGTTCTTCAGGCGGGCAATTGCTATTCGAACTTCTTCACGGTCGGGCAGTGGAACGTCTGCTCCATCGTCATCGATTGGGTATCGGGTTCGTTTTCTCCTGGCGTTGTACATTCACTGCCATTCAGCAGGCTGGAGAAGTGTTCCTTCCATAATCTAAGTATGCTCTGGGCATCGGTGGCTAGGTCACCTTTGGGGGTTCTACAGGAGTATGCTCCAGTCTTGAAACCTTCTGTAAGCCGCCGCATTTTTGCGTAGAATTTTCGAGTATTACCCCTGTCGGCCAGCTTATCAAGCTGTTCGTACTCACGCATTTCGGCCTCTTTCTTCTTCTGTCTGCAAATGCGTCTCGCTTCCCTCTTCAACTCTCGGTATCTATCCCATCCCGCACGTGTTGTGGTCGATCGTAACGTTGCGAGGTAGGCAGCCGGTTTTCTCTCCGCTGCGACACGGCACTCCTCGTCGTACCAGCTGTTCTTTTGCACTTTCCGAAAACCAATGGTTTCGGTTGCAGCAGTACGTAAGGAGTTTGAAATGCCGTCCCACAGTTCCCTTATACCGAGTTGTTGACGAGTGCTCTCAGAGAGCAGGAGTGCAAGCCGAGTGGAAAATCTTTCGGCTGTCTGTTGTGATTGCAGCTTCTCGACGTAGAACCTTCCTTGTGTTTGTTGGCGTGCGTTTTTTGCTGCACAGAGGCGGGTGCGAATTTTGGCTGCAACAATATAGTGGTCTGAGTCGATGTTAGGACCTCGGAGCGCACGCACATCTAAAACACTGGAGACGTGTCTTCCGTCTATCACAACATGATCGATCTGGTTGGTGGTTTTTCGATCCGGAGACAGCCAGGTAGCTTGATGTATCTTCTTATGCTGGAATCTAGTACTACAGATAACCATATTTCGGGCCCCGGCGAAGTCGATCAGCCTCAACACATTTGGGGATGTTTCCTCGTGGGGGCTGAATTTACCGATCGTAGTGTCAAAGATACCTTCTTTGCCCGCCCTTTCGTTGAAGTCGCCAAGCACGATTTTGACATCGTGGCGGGGGCATCTCTCATAAGTGCACTCCAAGCACTCATAAAAAGCATCTTTGGTCACATCGCCCTTCTCTTCCGTCGGGGCGTGGGCGCAAATCAGCGATATGTTGAAGAACCTCGCTTTGATGCGGATTGTGGCTAGACGTTCATTCTCCGGAGTGAATGATAGTACTCGGCGACGGAGTCTCTCTCCCACCACGAATCCCACACCAAACTTGCGCTCCTTTATATGGCCACTGTAGTAAATGTCACAAGGACCTTCTCATCTCTGTCCTTGTCCCGTCCATCGCATTTTTTGGACGGCGGTGATGTCAGCCTTTATCTTTACGAGGACATCTACCAGCTGGGCAGCGGCACCTTCCCAATTAAGGGACCGGACATTCCAGGTGCATGCCCTCAAATCATAGTCCTTATTTCGTTTGCCATGGTCGTCATCAAAAGGGGGGTCTCTCATCCGAGGCTGTTTTTTCCTTTTCATTGGGGGTGTTTTTTTACGTGGCGGGTCCCAAACCCAGCGCACAACCCTATGCAGGGGATGTTTCGCCTTCTCACTTCAGCTCGCTTTCAAACGGATGTTCTTAGGCTACCCAGAGGATACTTGGTCAAAGACCGGAAGTCGTGAGCTGCTTGAATCATATATAAAAGAATCGTTTCTGGCCACTCCCAAGTGAATGGCGATCAGAGAACTTTCCTCACTTGCGTGAACTTCTACACATGACTGAAAAGAACAAGAGCACTAAAATTGGCAAGAGGGGTGGAATTCCGCAACCAACGGGCGCTGTACCCATCGACTTATACCGGACATTTATTCGTGGATAGACATACGACATGGGAACCCAGTTTTTTATCTGACCCAAATACTTAGTGGTCAGAAGCTACCTCTTCAGATTTCACAATGGCATTAGTCCGAACTGTCCGACGAGTACAAAGTAGACTTTGAACACGTATTATTTTACTGCCCTCGCTTTTCAAATACAAGGGAAAACTAAAAAACAAACTCAGTTGTAGTTTTACGGTCGGTAATCTAACGACACTCATGTGTCAGTCAACTGATAAATAGAAAACTGTTAACGAAGCGTCAGCATTCCTAATGACAAAACTAAGACTTTTACAAAAGATTAGGCATCCGTCAGTCCGCGCAGTAGAGGAGACGTAAATGTCCTGTCCCTTCCACGAAGTAATACTTAATGGGTGGTTCCGTGGGAGAATATTGAGTTGGGAGTATGCTAGGTTTAGCGGATTAAAATTCAGCACTCCGGCTTTCGATGCTTTCCCTTATTATAAAAAAAAACATACATATACCTCCATACACATGTAGATATTCGAAGTGAAGTGAAGTGACGTGTTTTTGCTGGGACTCCATTTATGGCATCAACTAGTGGAAATATCACAAAATTTTTTTCCAAGAGCGCGGAAACACAATGTCAACCAAGCCTAATCAAAAAACTGAACAGAAGCTTTTGTGTAAAAAACGTGAGTGATAAAACATATTTTAAATATTTATTTATTTTGTGTGAAGGTGCGCAGAAATGAGAATTCGCAAAGGGCGCATATTCTCACCCCACACCCACACTAACATAAATTACCGAGGGACTTAATCCTGAGGAATATCCGCGTATCACCACCACTAATGGATTGCTGTAGGAATAGCTGAGAAAATGTTAGCAAAAACCAAACCGGCAAATACTTTTACTAGTAACAGGGAAGATTTTATCCCATTCATCGGAGCAACAAGACTACCCGATCACCGGACCGTCAGGCCAGGCTACACTATCTACCTGCGAGGTGACTCCAGTGGATAAAGGCTTAACATCAACTAACGACTCCAGCGTAGTCAACATGCCTTCAACCCAAAATCCATGATAAAAAGTCATATTTAAAACAACTCAAACACACGACAACGATTTATGCGCTTATTGCGATGGCGAGATCATCGAGGATGTGGAGCACACAATGTTTCATTGTGCGAAAAATTACGAAAAAAGGCAATTTTAAAAGACGCATTTGGGATAGACCCAACCCCAGAACATCTAGTGTTTCTAATGGTGGAATCACTAGACAAGTGGAAAGCCATGTGCGAAGTGCAAACCAAAATAATGTAAATCTGACGACAAAAACATTTTAATTCATGAACGGAGGCGCAGTTTCAACAAGCAGATTTGAGTCATTTATACATAAAACCGACACCATGCCATTGTAACTAGTTAACATAAAATAAACTAACGAACAATTTGTTTTCTTATTGTATAATACAAACTAATTAATGGTGCTCTGCGTATAAATTGCAGAGAATCTGGTAACTGTATAAGGTGATACGGTTTTTTGCGCTTAAACCTTTCTTTCCATTCACTTCGAGTGACAAGAGCCCTGGCGTCAGTGTTCACATGGTTAGAAAGTCTTTCCGTATGAAACTTTGCACATTTTTTGATTTATGCAGTAACTGAGTCAATTCCGAGGTCACGTTCAAGATCGTGACTGCGAACATACCAAGACGCATTGACGCCCATCTTAAAACTTTGTTTTGAAATCGCTGGATTTGTGCACCAATCCTAGTGTTTGAGCAGCCCCAAAGTTGTATTTGCACACCGTTTAAGTACAGAGGCATATATCTAGTTTAATTTTATTCGCCATTTAGCTGTCCATTCAAATATTTTGTTTAAATGTTCCTGTAATCTTGCAATTGATGCAGTTTGTGTTTTGCCGACAAACAGAACCGCGGTATTATCTGGAATTGTTGCTGTAATACAATTGTCGTCAGGATGGATCCTAACACACTACCCTGAGAAACACCAGCCTTATTTCCTTTAAGTCAGAGTACATATGTCTCCATGTTTAATTCGAAAAAAACGGTCCTAAAGGTATGATTTTAAAATATTGTAATTTTTTTTTGGTAAAAGCATTTCAATTTTTTTTAGGAGCTCAGCTTGGCAAACTTTATCAAAGACTGTAGACACGTCGAGGAAAACGGCCGAGTAAACTTTTTTGTCTTCGAAGGCATTTTCAATGACTCGAGTTATTCTATGTACTTGGTCAATAGTGGAGTGATTTTTTCGAAAGCCAAACTGATGCGCCGGTATCAGCTTCCTCTCTTCAATTATGTTGTTAACACGCACAGCAAGCAGTTTTTCCAATAGTTTTGAGAGTATTGGCAGGAGAGATATGGGCCGATACGAAGTAATTTCATATGCTGGCTTACCAGGTTTATTGAACATAATCGCCTCTGCAGCTTTTCAATAAATGGATACGTGTTGAAGATTTATAGTAGCATTCATTACATATAACGTTGTGAGGAAGCTGTTTTAGTATTTCACTGGTAATAAGATCAAACCCAGGCGATTTTTTAGACTTCAATTTTTTTTATTTCTGCACATACTTCATCGTTAGTTATTAGAGGAATTTCGGTATAATTCTCGTAAGTATGAGGTTTCATTTCTGCTGCATTGGATGTGTCCTATGGTTTGAAGACACCTTGAAGGTATGCCGATAAAACATTTGCTTTCTTTACATCAATCTTGGCCAATGTCTGGTCTGCTTTTCTGATTGGATGATGCTGAGTTACGAGTCGAGAAAAATTTTTTGCACACTTCCAAAGTGAATAATCATTCCTATGGTCGTTAGACAAACTTTTCAGATAATAGCTGAGAGTTATATTTTTAAATGCCTTTATCTTATAGGTAAGTTTTTTGCACCATTTGTTAAGACAACTTTTGTCAGATGGAGATCTTGTTTGTTGCCACTTTCGGCGTAATCGGCGTTTTTCTGCTACCATTTCTTTAATTTCTTTGGTATACTTTTGACCTACTGTGACGTTTCTTTTAATTGGTGTACTACTCCAGGCTGCATATTGAATTGTATTTGTCAAATTCATGATTTCGTTATCTAGCTCGGGAATTACAACTTATTTTTATGTGACTATCAACATTGGATAGCATTTGCTTAAGGTATTCCCAGTCAGTATTTTTATTTGTTAGCGAAAGTTGAGGTTCCTTAATAACAACACTTTCGTGTTGTGTTAAATGTTCTGGTGAATGGTCAAAGGTCATATCCAAACCGCTTTCTAAGCACATATAATTTGAGGAGATATGTTTTGTAATGAAAAGTGGATCTGTTTGCCAAAAAGTTGGTGTTCCAGTAGACATGATACTGCACCCAGTCAATTGAAGAGCTTTCAATTACTCTCTGCCCTTTGTGGTTATAAGCCTCGAGCCCCAGTAAGTATGTTTCGCATTATAATCACCACCCATTATAAATCGGTTTTATGGCTTTTGATTAGTTCTAGATAGCTATGACATTTTATTTGATGTCTTGGGGGAACTGTAAACTGCTGTAATTGAAGTTTTTGTAACTATCTATCGTGACCGTTATTGCTTGAAATTCATCTGTAGATATGCGGTTTTTTTCGTGGTGTTTAATGTTGCTTCTTATTATAATAGCAGCTCCTCCGCGTGCACAATTGTTCGGATGTATTGCATGATACATTTCGAAGTTTCTGAATTTAATGTAAGTTTGCTTGCCAAAATGGGTCTCTGATATTAATCATACGTCAATTTTTTCAGTAGCAAGTATTGTTTCTAGCTCAGTTTGGTGTTTAGTTAGGCCGTTTGCGTTCCATAGCATAATTTTTAAGAATTGTGCTATATTTATTTATTTTTTGTACCGCATTTTCGAGCTTCTGAAGCCTTTTCCCAAGTGCAAGTGCAAGCAAGTCCTTTGTAAGCTTTTCTAAGACAAGCGTTCTCTTTTACAACTTGCGAATGAGTTAGCTCATTTGCTGTTGAAACTTTATTTTCAGCCATTGGTTGGCGTATTGCGTTTTTTGGGAGGCTTTTGGTATCTTTTACAACCGAGCTTTTAGGACGTGGCTCGTTTTTTTTTGTACCAGTTCTTTGTTCACGAATCTTTTGCAGTTCTTTAGTTAGTTAGTTAGTTCTTTAGTTAGCAGGATGAGCCTCACTACAGTTACAACATTTTGGTTGATTGTGATTAGGTTTTCGATCTCTTATGCTTCCCACATACTTCACACATCTTGCTTGCTTACCACAGTTGTTGTGAGTATGTCCGTCTGATTGACACAATTTGCATTATGGTATGAGTTTTGACTGCTCTACGGCCTCAATGACAACAACAGAATGCAAAACGGTTTTTATTGCATATAAGTTAACTCGAAACACAAAGCACCAAAATACCAAGTCAGCATTGTCTGCCTAACATCTGTTTCAGGCAATGCTGAACATTAACACCACCCGAATCCATGACCAACGGCCCGAGTTATGATCCAACGACAAGCAACAACAAATTTAACAGAGTTTAATAAAAACGAAACAGTGTAGTCTTTTCTCAAAAACATTGTGTTTAGAAACAGAATTTGTGACGAAAATTGTAATAAATAACTGAAATTATCTAGCCATGTCAACAAAAGAGTGTGATTGATTGATTCGACTATAGGAATGGTTACAAGTTCAATTCAATTTTAATTTCCAAGTCTATGAGTGACTTAGAATTAGAAAACTTAGAAATAATTATTAAACTACAGGTGACCAGTAAAATGGATTCAAATCAGGTAACCGCAGTGGTTCAAGCAGCCGTCTCAGGCGCTCTTGAACAACAAAGACAGACTTTCGAGGTTAAGCTCCAACGATTAACGGAGCAAATGACTACATTGACCACTGGTCAAACGCCAAAAATATACCAACCGGTAAAAATATTACCGAACGTAAAGTGTGACAAACCCCTTGATCTGGTAAAATCATTACCAGAATTTGACGGGCAAATCAGTAAATATGTGTCTTGGCGACAAGCTGCCCATACATCTTACGAAGTTTTCAGAAGTTACCAGGGAAGTTCTAGACACTACCAAGCAGTTGGTATAATCAGAAATAAAATAAAAGCTTCTTCTGATGCCATTTTGGCATCCTTCAACACTGTTTTAAATTTCGACGCAATAATCGCGAGACTAGACGCAGACGACCGATATATTTAATTGAACAACAATTATCCACCTTACGACAGGGTAACCTATCTGTGCTTCGATATTTCGACGAGGTTGAGAAAATATTAACTCTCCTCACGAATAAAACCATAATGACCCATGAGGGTCAAGTATCAGAATCAATTTGCGAAAAATACAGCGCGGACGCTTTAAGAGTTTTTATATCAGGCCTTAAAAGGCCTTTATGTGACATACTATTTGTCTCTCGCCCTAAAGACCTACCTAGCGCTCTGGTATTAGCCCAGGAGGTGGAGTCAAATAGGGAAAGGTACTTATTTGCTTCAAATTTCGCAACGTCTATTGAAGACCAATATAAACTAAGAATAAACAATAATTCGGGGAAAAAGATGCAATAGCAACAAAAAAATCCGCATTTTGCAAATAAGCAGCACAGAATAAATGATACTAGGACTTACAAGCAGGAACAAGTGACCCCCATGGATGTTGACCCATCTGATTCAAGACTAAGACAAAATGTAAATTGGCGTAGGAACCCATCACAGAGAGCCAACCAATACCAACAACAGAATCAAAGTAATAGTAGACAGGGATATAGTTCAAATCAACAGCAGGGAAAACGACAGGCAGATTCAGATAGGGTTACTGGACCAAAGATGCAACGCATTAATACCTTAAATCAAGAAAAGGTTAGTGAGACAACCTATAATCAGGAAGCCGAAGATGAAGCTGAAGATCTCGAGGAGGAGCAATTGAATTTTTTAGGAGGAAGTCCCTACTCCCGTGGATTGAGCGAGGAGTAGGTTATCGAGGGAAAAAAATTAAATAATTAGTGGACACAGGAGCTTCGAAAAATTATATCAAACCAATACCTGAGCTAAAAAATATGATTCCAGCGTCCACACCATTTATAGTAAAGTCTTTGCACGGCAATAGCCCTGTAACACAAAAGTGTAGAATTAAGATGTTTGGCGTAACTGCAGATTTCTTTATACTACCAAATATAACAATATTCGACGGCATAATTGGGCTCGATTTGCTCAATCAGGTAAACGCCCAAATAGACCTCAGTACGGGTACAATAAAGCACGATTTTGGAACTGAGAAGCTCTTGTTCCATGAATGTAAAATTGTAAACTTTATCGACATAAAAAGTGAAGAAATTCCATCTTCAGTTCGTGAGCAATTTTGTGAAATTATCAAAAGTAGAAATAAGGCGTTTGCTGACCCTAACGAGTCACTACCCTTCAACACTAATATAATTGGTACAATCAGAACAAAAACCGATGAACCGGTTTACTCGAGACTTTACCCATATCCTATGGGAGTAGCCGACTTTGTAAACAAAGAAGTGGCTGAACTTCTCGTCAATGGTATCATTCGACCCTCAAGGTCCCCTTACAATAACCCAATTTGGGTCGTTGATAAGAAGGGAGTAGATCAAACGGGAAATAAGAAGAAACGTCTTGTGATTGATTTCAGGAAAGTGAATGAGGTCACAGTTGAAGATAAATGCCCTATGCCAAATGCAATGGTAATCTTGTCAAACTTAAGAGGTGCACAATATTTTACCACCCTCGACCTTAAATCTGGGTTTCACCAGATCGAGTTAGCAGAAAGAGACAGGGAGAGAACCGCTTTTTCCGTTAACAACGGTAAATATGAATTCTGTCGTTTACCTTTTGGGCTAAGAAACGCCCCAAGCATCTTCCAGAGAGCAATCGACGATGTCCTCAGGGAGCAAATTGGCAAAATCTGTCACGTTTACGTTGACGACGTAATTGTCTATTCAAAAACGGCAGAAGACCATTTGAAAGATATCGAATGGGTGTTGCGGAGTCTCTATGAGGCAAATATGAGAATATCCGCCGAAAAATCGAAATTCTTCAAGACCGAGGTAGAATACCTAGGATTTGTTGTCTCAAGGGGAGGTGTGAAAACAAGCCCCGATAAAGTCAATGGAATTAAATGTTATGAGCAGCCAACCACTCTTCGAGGACTGCGTTCCTTTCTTGGATTGGCTAGCTACTATCGATGTTTCATTAACGATTTTGCCAGCCTTGCAAAACCTCTGACTGATATGCTAAAGGGAGAAAATGACAAAGTAAGTGCCACACAGTCCAAAAAAACTAAAATTCAACTAGCACCAGAAGGTATAGATGCATTTAATAAACCTGGAGAAATTCTAGCATCAGAAGATGTCACGTTAGCATATCCCGACTTCACTAAACCATTTGACTTAACAACCGATGCATCCTCAAGGGGTTTGGGGGCCGTCCTTTCACAAGAGAAAAAACCCATTACCATGATCTCAAGAACACTTAGAGATAGAGAAGAGCATTTGGCAACAAATGAAAGAGAACTCTTGGCGATCGTATGGGCTCTTAACACTTTGAGGAACTACCTATACGGTGTTAACCAGTTGAATATCTACACTGACCACCAGCCTCTGACGTTTGCAGTTTCTGATAAAAACCCGAACACAACAGAGCTCATAGGGCAGCGCAAGAAAATGTAAAGCAGACCTTGGCCGACTATTTTTTCCCGAAGATGAATAAAAAGGCAAGGGAAGTAGTAGCAAATTGCCGAATATGTTCAAAGTCTAAATACATTAGACATCCAAAGAAGCATGTTATTGCGGCAACACCGGTTCCATGTAATCCTGGTGAAATATTACACGTCGATATTTTCTCCACAGACCAGAAATATTTTCTAACTTGCGTCGATAAGTTTTCTAAATTTGCTATAGTGCAGAAAATCGCGTCTAGAACCATCATAGACGTAAAACCACCTATACTACAGCTAATAAACATTTTTCCAAACGTTAAAACTATATACTGTGAAAACGAAAAGTCACTTAACTCAAATGCTATAAAACCAATTTTGCTAAATTACAACAGTGTGGAAATCGCCAACGCCCCTCCACTGCATAGCACCTCAAACGGGCAAGTGGAGCGTTTTCACAGTACCTTAACTGAAATAGCTAGGTGTCTAAAACTAGAAAGAAATCTCGATGACACTGTTGACTTGATTTTGCTTGCCACCATAGAATATAATAAGACAATTCATTCAATAACCCACGAAAAACCAATAGACATCCTTCATTCCAGCTCAGCTAACATTACGGAACTAGTTCGAAATCGTATCGAAAAAGCACAGGCCAGTGACCATAATAAGGGTCGTCAGAATGTGACGTATAACGTTGGCGACAAGGTCCTAGTGAAAGTTAATCGAAGGCTAGGCAATAAACTCTCAACACTATTTACAGAAGAAGTAGTCGAACAGGACCTAGGCACCACCGTTCTTATAAAGGGGAGGAGGGTCCACAAAGACAACCTTCGTCCACCTTAATTAATCACTTTATTACTTTAAGTCTTGTATTTTAAATTACAGGATAATATCGGCATTCCTATTGACGACCACTTTAACACAAAAGCTAACTGACTATACCAACTCCAACGGAAACGCAATAGTATGGGAACATTACGGTTATTTGACGCACTTTACCAACTTGACACTATATGCAACATTGAACGACGAGACGGCAGGATTTATGGACCTTTTCCCATTGACACACATGAAGAAAATAGTAGAAGCAGACATAAAATACATCGAGACTTTACTTCGAACCGTTGACATTCACCATCGACAGGCGCGAAGCTTAAACTTTTTAGGTACTGCACTAAAAGTCGTCGCCGGCACCCCTGACTTTGATGATTTCCAAAGACTACAACTAAGACAGGATATGCTCATTGACTCTAATAACAGACAGTACAAAATTAATACGCATATTCAGCAAAAAATCTTGGAAATCACGCAAACAATAAACACAGTTATAAACCCAACAAGAAAGGAAGCAATAGACACAGGTCATCTTTACGAAACAATACTTGCAAAAAATAGAGTAATAATCCTCAAACTGCAATCAATCACAATCTCAATAGCCCTAGCTAAGTTGAACCTAGTGAACCCAATAATATTAGATAATAGTGATATCAATAATATTATCAATGAGCACTCAACTAACATAACTATAATAGAAATAATAGGAATGTCTAAGTATCCAATCCCTCAAATTGTTTGTAAAAAATATAGTTTATTCGCCGTGCCTCACGAAGGACGAGTCCTACACTTTGGGGATACTAATACCGTCGCTAAGGGCGGAAACTAAGCGTATGCTGTTAAATGTGAAAAATCAACTTTTGCAACTTTTTGCAAGAAGCAAACAACCTCTACTTGTTGTCAGCAACTATTCACAGGTGCTGTAGCAAATTGTTCAACTACTACCAATCATGATAAGGGCATCAAAGAAATCGATGACGGCATTGTCATTATCAACAATGCCACAGCAACGATAGAGGTTGAAAAAGGAGATAGCAGAACCGTCAGCGGTACTTACCTTTTGACTTTCGATCAGTCAGTAAAGGTAAATGGGACCGAGTATCACAATCGAAATCATGCTCCTACTCGTACTCCTGGCACTCCAACGGCTCAAAGAGTCAATCTTTTAGGACATATAGAGACATTGAGTTTGAACCATCTTCATGAAATGAATGCGGAAAATATCAACCATATTGGCACTCTTCGCTCAATCTTTATCCTAGTAATCTTGCGACTTGCTCTAAGCAAATATAAAAAACACACCGCGAAAAAGGCAATGAATGTCTTAGTAAGAGAGGTCACCGAGAGAATCGTGGACGATTCCCACTTAGGAAGGGAGGAGTTAACTCGAAACGCAAAGCACCAAAATACCAAGTCAGCATTGTCTGCCTAACATCCGTTTCAGGCAATGCTGAACATTAACACCACCCCAATCCATGACCAACCGCCCGAGTTATAATAAAACGACAAGCAACAATAAACGATACTCACAAGCTGCCATAGCCGTGGGATCCGCTGGCGCAGCACAAATATAGCGCAAACAAGCAACGACTCACACTACACGCAAGTCGGCGTAATCGTGGGGTTCGCTGACACTGCATCTGACAAAACATAGCAACGACAGCGACGACGGCAGCGGCAGTGAGGACGGCTTAGGCTTAGACTTAAGAGTAAGAATGTTTTAGAGTTCAGTTCTGATCGAGCCTGTATAAAGCGCGCTAGTACCTAAAAATAATTTATATCTAATATATAAAATTCTCGTGTCACGGTGTACGTTATTGAACTCCTCTGAAACCGCTCGACCGATTTTCGTGAAACTTAGCGTGCATATCGACTAGGGTGGAGAATCGGACAAATGGTAAGGGTGGTCCACCCTTACATTTTTTTAACTTTCCGCGAAGAAAATTAAAAATTTTTTTTCTAACACTGCCGAAATCGGTAACTCTGTTATCTTACCATCATCGTACGTAGGTAGTCCACGTCACATGCAAGAATACATTCAGGATGCCATGACTTTCGTGCGTGAATATGGACGACCGTGTCTTTTCATCACTTTTACATGTAATCCAAAATGGCAGAAAATTACATCGTTGCTATTACCAGGACAAAATGCAATAAATCGTCATGATATTACAGCACGTGTGTTTAAAAAAAAATTAAAGTCTTTAATCAACTTTATTACAAAATTGCATGTAAGTATTTGGCTCCACACGTTGTTGGATGTATTCAGTTGAATGGCAAAAGCGTGGATTACCTCATGCTCACATTTTAATTTGGTTGGTCGACAAAATACGTGCTGAAAACATCGACAGTTTGATATCTGCAGAGATTCCCGATCCTTCTACTGATCAATTACTGTTTGATATTGTTACTGCAAACATGATTCATGGTCCGTGCGGAAAATAAAAAATAAATAATAATACTAAATAAAGATGCATGCCTTGCTCTAGGCTTGCTAGAAGACGACAATCATTGGGACAGTATGCTTGCTGAAGCAACATTAAAATGCACAGGATCACAAATTCGTCTACTATTTGCTATAGTACTGACTACATGTTTCCCGGCCCGAGCACAAATGTTGTGGGATAATCACAAAGATTCAATGACTGATGATATATTGTATCGACATCGTACAAGGTGCAATGATCTAACGATATCATTCAGTGTTCAGTGATGCAATGTACAATGAAGCATTGATAGCTATCGAGGATCTTTGCATTGCTATTGCGAATTAGCATCTGATTTACTCAACACAGATATCAATCGTGAACTACAGTACGATACCGTAGAAATGGCAGGCATTGTTAGTCGCAATGTTCCACTACTAAATGATGAACAAAAAATTATTTACGACCGCATCATGCTGGCAGTATCGGCAGGACAAGGAGGATTCTTTTTTTGATGCACCAGGTGAAACTGGCAAAACATTCCTTATTTCGTTACTTCTGATCGAGATACGATCAAAAAATGACATCGCATTGGCCGTTGCATCTTCTGGCATTGCAGCAACTTTATTAGATGGAGGCAGAACAGCTCATTCAGCATTTAAGCTGCCGTTGAACATTCAAAATAATCCAGATGCAGTGTGCAACATAAAAAAAACAATCGTCTATGGCCATAGTGCTGAAACCATGTAAAATTTTTATTTGGGATGAATGCACTATGGCACACAAACATTCGCTTGAGGCATTAGATAGGGCATTAAAGGATATAAAAAACAATGATAAATTATTTGGCAGCACTTTGTTACTCTTTTCTGGTGATTTTAGACAAACACTTCCCGTTATTCCACGTTCAACGTACGCTGATGAAATTAATGCTTGCTTAAAATCATCGCGACTATGGCGTAATGTTGAAAAAGTACAACTGACGGCGAACATGCGCGTTCATATGCTTCATCCATCCGCCGAAAATTTCTCCAAACAACTGTTAGATATTGGTGATGGGAAAGTTGATGTACATGAAAATACTGGATGCATCAAATTACAGACGGACTTCTGCACAATCATCGACTCGCAAAATACTCTCATCGATCACATATTTCCCGACGTACACACACAATATGCAAATCGTAAGTGGCTGGCAGAAAGAGCGATTTTGGCAGCTAAAAATGTGGACGTCAATGGGTTAAATTTAAAGTATCAACAGTTGTTGCCTGGGGACTTGGTGTCATACAAATCTATCGATGCAGTTTGCTATACCAACGAGACTGTGAATTATCCAATTGAGTTTTTGAATTCATTGGATTTGCCAGGCATGCCACCACATCATTTACAATTGAAGGTTGGATCTCCGATTATTCTGCTTCGCAATTTAAACCCACCACGGCTGTGTAATGGCACACGGTTAGTCATTAAAAAATTAATGAAAAACGTCATTGAAGCCATCATCTTGAATGGCAAGTATGATTACTACAGATGTGCCAATTGAATTCAAACGCACTCAATTCCCCATTAGATTGGCATTCGCTATGACGATCAATAAGTCACAAGGCCAGACATTGTCTGTATGTGGCTTAGATTTGGAAACACCATGCTTTTCCCACGGACAACTATATGTGGCATGTTCTCGCGTGGGAAAACCCTTCAGTTTGTTTGTGTTGGCTAAAGACGGACTAACCAAGAATATTGTACACTCTATTGCACTGAGAGATTAATTTTTTTTTTTTCAATTGCCATAATTGATAGGATAATATGAATAATTATTTTTGATATTTAGAAAGCTATCAAAAATTGTAATTTAAAATATATTCGTTACTTTAATAAGAATTAATTTATTAACTTTAATAAAGCATACTTTCATTGTTTATAATGCTTTCGATTATAAGTACATCCCGCACACTTAGTAGTAGATAGTTATTTTTATTGAACTAAAAAAATGTTTCCTAGAAATAATATACATGGCAAAGCAACGTTTGCCGGGTCAGCTAGTGTTATTTATATTTTCTGTTGCATCGAAAGTAAGAAGAAACATATCTAACGGCTCTTTCGTTTTCCACTTCAGTTTGTTGACTGCGTTTATAGCTTTGAGTCCGTTCTTATGAAGTTCTGATATTATAGTCTCTGGCTCGTTTGAGTGATGTAAATTTTTAACCATTATCTTAATTGGTCGAGATTGCTTATTTTCATAAGAAACAGACAGAGTTTTGGTTAACTTTCTATAAGCATCAGAGTGTGATGTATTGATTTTATATGTGTTATTATTTAGAAGCTTAATAGAAAATGTTTTTTTTGCCTCATGATTCGTAATTTTATATATTTTTTGGTATTCACAGTCACCCGATATCATTATTGGAGGAGGTCGTGAGATTTTCGTTTCTGTTTGATTTCTTCCGACTTCTTTTATGGTATTTGATGTAGCTGGAACCACAAGCTGAGGAGATAGTTCAGCTTTCCTTTTTTTACTGGGCCTTTGTTCAAAAACAATCTGTTTCGCGGGCAAGCTCTTCCTCATCTGTTGCATACAATTCAGCATTTATTTCGTTATTTCTAGGACTTAAATTCTTTGTTTTTAGGTTCTGATTTTAGGCTTTGAGAAATGCTATCTTCTTTAATTCGGCGCATAATTGCTCTATTGTTTCCAACTGCCTGGATTGTTTGTTTGTAATTGTTTCATAATTATTTAGTTTATCTTCCGTAGTTTCTGGGTTTTCAGATGTTTCGCCACCACCAGGTGGATGCCTTCGGAGATTTTTCATAATGAGCTAATATTTAGTAAAAATAACTATGTGGCAACTATTAGATAAAGCATTTACCAATTTCTAGGCTGATCTAATACAGGTAAAAGCTTAACTATAAATAACGCAAATATAATTGGTTCTTGGTCGCTTTAAAAAAATTTATTGAAAAATCGTTACAATTCTTTATGAACTTGCAAAATAGGCTCCTACTGCGTCGATACAGCGGTGCAAGCGCTATTTCCAAGCATTGAAGGCCTCACGGAAAACATTGTTGGGAATAGCCTTGAGAGCCGAGGAGCATGCTACTTGGATCTCCTCTGTCGTCTCAATATGCTTGCCTTCCATCGATCTTTTCAGGCAAAGAAACAAGTCCGGGAGCCACACCTGGGCTGTAGGGCGGCTACCCATCCACGTAAAACCTGATGCTGACGGTTTGTTTAGGAGGAACAAATACATGGTCGACAATGCCTTTGGTGTCAAAAAAGACAATGATCATTGTTTCACTTTGGATTTGCTCATTCTTCCTTTTTTGGGCGAGGAGGCACCGGTCCTTCAAAAAGGCTGGTTGCCACCGAAAGACAGGAATGCCCTCTATCGAATCCAGTCGGAGCGCGCTATTTCCGAAGTACAGTCGCGGCGGATGAAAATCAATCCTATTACTTTCCGGCCAAACCCTGTTTACATGCATTCGTGAGTATATACGACCGCTTAGTAATTTAACATGTTATCAAAACTTTTAATGCCGAGTAAATAAATATGTATATACACATTTGCGAGTTGTTTAATTTATGATTATTGATCGTTACGAAAGGACGAGTGAGTTTGCTTGTTGAAAGTGCGCTTGCGGTCACGAATGAAAATTTTGATGTTGTGTGCTATACTCTAACAGCCCAATTCTGGGAAAACCTCGGAACTGATTTGAGAGGAAAAAATTGTGAGGTTTATTTTGTTATTCTTGCTCAAAGCTCACAAGAAAAAGCACAAAGAAGTCACCACATGAGGTAATAAGCACTTTGCTATAATGTGCTGAACACAATGACCGCGACAGACTGCAAGCGACATCTGTCAAGTATTAAAATACACACGACTGCAGGCCGGCAGTTATCGCTCTCGCTAACTTCAATATATTCTTATATTTGCCAACGAGAGTAGGACGACAGTAGAGTTGACAGTACAGTTGAAGGTAGAGAGATGAGGTAGAGTGGTGATGCCACTAATATGTAAAATGTAAAATTATTCACAGCTCTAACAAACTTGACGTTATTTTACAAATAAAAGCATAAAATAGCTCTATTATATCTTTCGTAATAACAATTGATAATTTAAAACAAATAAATCTACCTATTTACTTATTTCCTGCATAAAAAAATTCACTTTGAGCAAAATCTTAAAATTTCATTGAAGTGCAAGGTATTAGTATGGCCACAACGAAATTGTGTACATACAAAATGGACAGCTGTGTTGTTTTGTGTACATGCCGGCCATTGTTATGTCGCTGCCTTCTTACGAATGTTCATGTAGTAGGATTCACAACGTCATTTTCAGTTCACTGTCGTGCTGCTGCAGTCTGCCGCGGTCATTGTGTTAAGCACATGAAGCAGTTTTTTTTTAAAAGCAAGCAAGGCAAAATAAAGGAAAGGACAACCATGAAAGTGAGTAACTTTTCAAATAGATTAAATTTGGTGCATATATAATAATTTAATTTATATTTAGGATTTCAAAATGTGAAAGAACAACTCAGAAGCAGCTGCACTATTACAGCATATTATGTAAACATAAATATCTTTTTATTCGCGCAGGTATTAAATACATATGTTCACACATTCATAATGAATTAAAATATGCAAAGGCCGTAAGTTTCATAAATATTGTATTAGACAAACACATATGTTTTTAATAGATAACGTATTTGGAAGAATAGTTCCTACATTTCAATAAAATAATTGCAAATTTCTTTAGAAATTAACAAAACAAATACAACCGGTTTCGCATTGTGTGGTTTGCTTTCAGACATCACAAATTTGTGAGGAATTGAGTTTTTGAAAACAGATCAGCATACGGAAAACCTCGCATTAGTGAGTGCGGTGATTTTTGCGAGGGCATGATAATAGGGCTGTAAATTTGGGCATCGGCTATTTGGCTGTCATATTGACTAGTGACGCTGCTGATGCTATTTGAGACGATTGTTATTTTTGCAGAACAATGTTTGTACTTTTTGTGGGTGACATATTTACATATGTACGAATATACATATGCTACACACATATGTTTGTACATATAGAGCAGTGCGCGCACATTTTATTGATGATAAATGATAATATCTTGATTTGAATTTGAATTCTACTTACATATGTGCATACTTATATATGTATGTATGTACAAGATAGATGTGTGTGAAAGATTTGAAAGTGTGATTTACATATATTATTATTGTAATATAATGTATATTCGTATACTAGCTCGACAGCCATCATGCTGAAACAAAAAAGCGTAGTAGTCCATATATTCAAATAGAAATTTCTTACTTTTGGCCGCAAAGAGACCCACAGAGAGAAAAATACCATTCTACAATTCGCATCTGTATAATAGTTCCAATGGATGAATGAGTATAAAACTCTGTGGATGAATGTACTACAACAACTCTGAGGATGGATAAAGTCATCGAAACATTTTGCATCGCTGCTATATGTTGCAGACCCTCTGTCGAAATTTCCCGTAAAAAATTTATATCATTATCTAATCGCCATAAAAATGGAAGCACTATATGGACACCCTACATGCTCGTTCAACGGCTTTGTTCGAGCTAAAGTTAGCGACATACATATTTATAGTTGCTATCTACCCCCCAGCATCAATGATGAGGAATTTAAGAATATTATCGACAACATTGTGACCGATGCCCGAGGTAGAACTAAATTGGTAATAGCTGGCGATTTTAATGCCTGGGCTATTGAATGGGGATGCGAAAGAACTAATAGTAGGGGCAAAGCCTTACTAGAAGCTTTTGCTTCCCTCGATCTGGAGCTACTCAACACAAGTAACCAATGCACGTTCAACAAAGGCGGCCGACAATCAGTGATAGACCTTACTTTCGTAAGCTCAAGCCTAGTTCGTAGATCGCAATGGCAAATTAGCGACCAGTACACTTTCAGCGATCACTATGCCATTATATTTGAGGTAAATGCTCGGCAAACTCGGCTCCACTTACAGACCCTAACAAGAAGTTCATGGCGACCCAAAACATTCGAACCAGTTCTCTTCGAAGAAGCCTTTGGACACACTACTCTGCCTTACAACTTGCGGTCGGTTAACCAGGCGACTTCATTGATTATGAGCGGCATTAAGAGTGCATGCGACATATCAATGTCGAAGCTTCCACGGCGCAATCATCATCCCCCCGTTTACTGGTGGAACGACTCAGTTGCTAAACTGCGAAAAGAATGCCAAAAAGTAAGACGCTTATACCAAAGGTCTCGTGGTACCTACGAATACAACTCCCTACAAGCAAGTTTGAAAGCCAAGAGAAAGCTCCTGAAACAGACTATAAAAAAAAGTAAGCATGAATGTTTTCTCGCGCTCTGTGACGATGCTGATAACAATGCCTGGGGGCTCGCATACAAGACAGTAATGGGGAAACTACGCATTTGAGATCAAATGCCAACTTCTTCTACATCCCTTGACAGAATTGTCTCAGTCCTTTTCCCGACCCGTCCCCAACTACCTCGAGAGATCGCGATGTTGCAACAAATAGAGTTGGTACCAGAAGTAACGAACGAAGAGGTTATAGAGGCATGCGACCGGCTCGACCCACGTAAAGCCTCAGGACCTGATGGTATCCCAAATATAGCGCTTAAAACAGCGATTGTTAAGAACATAGACCCATTTAGAGCACTTTTCAATTTGTGCATGCAGGATGGTTGTTTCCCAACAATTTGGAAAAGGCAAAACCTAACAAATCGCTGACAGACCCGTCCCACTACCGACCACTCTGTATGTTGGACTCTGCGGGAAAAATTCTTGAGCGGATCATTTATCAACGCTTAAGTAAGGCCATTGACAACGCCGGCGGTTTATCCCCAAACCAATTTGGATTTAGGAAGGCAAGATCAACAATCGCAGCGGTGACCCTAGTGAAGACACTGGCGGAAAATGCCATTAGTGGGAAAAGATGGAAAGGTGGTACCATCAAATACTGCATGGTTGCAACCCTCGACGTCAAAAATGCGTTCAATACGGCATCATGGCCAAGTATACTAAGTGCGTTAAAAAACTTCTCTGTGCCGGCATATCTCTACAACCTGATAGTCAGCTACTTTAACGACAGAACCCTATGCTATAACACAAACCAGGGCTACAAAAAATACAAAATCTCAGGGGGAGTGCCACAGGGATCTGTACTCGGGCCCCTCCTCTGGAATATAATGTATGACGGAGTACTGCGACTCAAAGTACCGGAAAACGTTCATATCACTGGGTTTGCAGACGACATTGCCGTGATGGTAATAGATAAACATATAGAGGATATAGTTTCGGTAACCAACACGACAATTTCTCAAATTAGCGACTGGCTCGAAACTAATGGACTATCTCTGGCAGAGAGCAAAACAGAAGCCGTACTTATTACAGGCAGAAAGGTCCGAGAAGTTGCTACATTCTGCTCTAAAGGTATAAGCATAACTACTCAGCCTGCTATAAAATATTTGGGTATCGTTCTTGACGCAAGATTATCGTTTAAAGAACACGTAGCTTATGCAAGCGAAAAAGCTACGAAAATATGCAGAGCTCTAACCCGGCTAATGCTCAATACCCGTGGACCAAAGTAAAATAGGAGACGACTACTAGCCGGAGTATTAAAGTCAATTGCTCTATATGGCGCCCAAATATGGGAGAAAGCTCTTGAAGTCAAATCATATCGTCGCGGCCTATTTTCCACGTACACCATATGCGCATTAAGAGTATGCTCCGCGTTTCGCACGGTATCCGAAGACGCTGCCCTAGTGACCTCTTAGCCAAAGAGCACACATACCGTTCGAATGAGAGAGTAACGCCCAGAACCCAAAAAGAGGAATCCAGAGCAGATACGGTGAAGCGCTGGCAAAAACGATGGGAAGACAGCCGAAATGGCCGCTGGACATTCCGCCTAATCCCTAAAATAGAACTATGGCTTAATAGATCGCACGGGGAAGTAGATTTTTACCTCACTCAAGTTCTCACTGGACACGGCTGTTTTAAATCATATTTGAAGCGATTCAAACATGAGGACAACGATGTATGCGATTATTGCGGAGGCGAGAGCATCGAGAATGTGAAGCACACAATGTTCCAATGTGCGAATACGACGAAGAGGGGCAGTTTTTGAAAAACTTATTCGGGAAAGACCCAACCCCAGAAAATCTAGTGTCTCAAATGGTAGAATCAGTAGATAAGTGGAAAGCCGTGTCCGAAGTGGAAGCAAAAATCATGAAACGCCAAAGAGCTGGAGAACAACAACGTAGAAGATTACTACAAATTCCAACGAACAACTAAGACGCTACTTACATATGTATATATATACATAATTGTAAGTTTTTTACGGTATTACGATAGTAGGTGATATATTTAGCATATATACTATACATACTTATGTATATATAATAAAGTATATTATTTTATCAAACATAAGAAACATTTAAAATAATTTCATAATTTAATTTAAATGCATAATTATATTATCAGTTTTGCATGCATTCATAAAAAATCGCTAAATGTATTTATATCAATTAATATGTTTTCATGTAAACGTATAAAAATATAAGTAAAAGGCCAACTTACGTCTGTAATAGCATTGCTAATATAATTCTAATAAAAATTTTCATTGAATACTCTGCTCTGTTCACGCATCTTTGTTAAAACTTCTCCTTCTGAGCTAGCTGTGTTGAAACACGCTCATCGCATTTTGTTAGCTTTTCACAATTCACACGATTGTCCGTGTTTGGACCTTATCTGGTAGGTAATAAAATAAATGGATTTCGGAAAATACAAAGGAGCAGTGAAGTGTCACATTAGAGAGAAAGCAGACTGCCTACCTTGCAACGTTAGTTGCAACACGTGAGGGATGGGACAGGTACCGAGAGTTGAAGAGGGAATAGAGATGCATTCTCAGATAAAAAAAAGTAATGCGTGAGTATAAAGAGCTTGACAAGCTGACCGACAGGGGTAATGCTCGAAAATTCTACGAATAGATGCGGCGACTAACAGAAGGTTTCAACATCTCTTGCAGAACCTTCAAAGGTGATCTAAAGACTGATGCCCAGAGCTTACTAAAATTATGGAGTGAACAATCTTCCAGCCTGTTGAATGGAAGTGAAAACATAGCATCAGGAGAGGGTGAACCCGATTCACCAATCGAAGACGGTGGAACAGATATTCCACTGCTCGACCATGAAGAGTTCAAATAGCGATTACCAGTCTGAAGAATAACAAAGCGGCGTGGCCGATATACTGCCGTCCGAGCTATTCAAACACGGCGGTGACGAACTGATAAGGAGCACGCATCAGCTTCTTTATAGAACATGGTCGGACAAAAGCATATCCGACGATTGGAATTTCAGTGTGCTCTGCCTAATCCACAAAATCCAACTACCGTTGAATAAGACTCATCAACATCGCATATAAGTTTATATCTAGCATATTGTGTGAAAAACTAAAGCGCACCGTCAATTAACTGATTGGACCCTATCAATGTGGCAAATCAACAACTGACCAGATATTCACCATGCTCCAAATATTGGAAACACCCGTAAAAAGAGAATGGATACGAACCACCTCTCCGTCGATTTCAAAGCTGCTTTTGACAGCACGAAAAGGAGGTGCCTTAATGCCGCGATGTCTTAATTTGGTATCATCGCAAAACTATTTCGGCTGCGGAAACTGACGTTGAGCAAAACCTAAAGCTCCGTCAAGATTGGAAAGAACCCTTCCGAGTCGTTCGATACCAAAAGGTTTCAGACAAAGCGACTACCGTTTCTGCGACTTCTTCAAATCACCGTTACAAGTCTTCAAGAGAAAAGTTCTGTGGAAGATCTATGATTCTTCGCGCATTGGTCACGGCGAATATTGCATTCGATAGAACGATGAGCTGTATGAGATATACGACATGTACATTGGTCAGCCTATTAAAAGACAGCAGTAACTCTGGCTAGGTCATGTTATCCGAATGGATGAAAGCACTCCAGCTCTGAAAATATTCGATGAAGTACCCGCCGGGGGAAGGAGAGGAAGAGGAAGATCTCCACTCCGTTGGAAAAACCACGTGGAGAAGGACCTGGCTTCGCTTGGAATCTCCAATTGGCGCTACATTGCGAAAGGAAGAAATAGCTAGCGCGGCTATAACCGCGTAAGAGGTGTCTACTCCAGTAATCTTATATGTACAACTTAATACTAATTAATACTTACAACTCAGTCTAACTTGAAACTAACGTAACCTATGTACATATCTACTTTACTCAACTATACTTAATTTTTACATTATATTTAAGATACCTATTTTTATAATTACTTAATGCTATAAAATATCTTAAATACAAATAACTGGCTACTTAGCTAAATTTACACCCCTATTCTGTGCACTTGACAAATTCAACATATTTATAATTTGTCAAACTTTGAAATTTATCAAGCATTTCGTATTCTGTGTCTGAAATAAAAAGCTTTTTTCTTTATAAGTTGTTAAGATGTCAAATGCTCTTGACAGTGCTCGTTATGAATTAAATATCTGCTTGTGCATCTTGTGAAAATGGAAAATATTTTACTTTTATTATTGTTAAACGAAGATGAAAATTGTGAGAATAGGAATCGCGCGCGGCATTTAAAATCCATTTTCTGTGAGCGAGAATACCTTTGGGCATAAAATTTGAAAAAATGTATGAACTAGCCCCACACGATGATCAGAAAACGTCACTACCTTTAACTGTAATGGTTCCAGCAGCTTTGAACTTCTTTGGACACGGCTCATATCAGGAAATGTGTAGGTAACAACATCAACTTGCCCATGAGTCAGTCGTTCCTTTCGAGAAGTGTACGGGCTGTAGCAAAACTTATTGTGAAGGTGAAGGGAGGAGAAATAAAGTTTCCCAGTTCAAAAGAGGAAGAAATTTTTATAAAAACGGGGCAAGTATTTTTGTAATATATGTATATATAATTAAGGAAATTTATTTGATATATGTATATTCCAGATTTTTTAAAAAATTTGGATTAAAAAGCACCATAGGAGCAATTGACTGTACGCAAATTGCTATCAATATAATTTGAATAGACATCAACTTACATTATTTTGTTCACCACACGTGTGGGGAAAAGCTTTGCGAATTGAAGCTTTTACTAATTTGTCAAGTGCACAGAATAGGGGTGTTAGTATATGTAATTTTATAAAGCTCACCAAAAATTATATCAATGCACTTTAATTTCAAGAGTGCCAATTCCCCCTGCGTCTTTCCAAATTGTAGGTCGCCATTAGCTTGTCTGAAAGTAACGAACGAAGGACGAAAGGTTCACTGTACCTTTATGGCCCCGCATCGTTTTATGAAAAGAAATAAATATTAATATAATCACAAAATGTATATTCACTTTTACAATCAATATATTTATCATTGCAACAATCAATGGCGGATTCAGAGAGGAAATTTAAACAATTGCAATTTTTTTCAGAAACAAAAGTGTAGCAACGTACGCAGACTAAATTGTTAATAAATCCAAACAAAAAAACGCGAAAATGTTTTCCTGAGAATTTGCGAAGAATACGAGTACTACGGGTCTCAGTGTTAATTAATCTGTGAGAATCGGCGAAGTTTGAAGACGCGCTTTTCTAGAGAAGTATTGGATGGACTTCAACTAAGTTTGCTGCTTCCAGAAAAATTATGTGCTTTGAAAATCTTATTGACTACTTGAAAGATAGATTCAAAAGTCGTTTCGATAATCATAACATCCTGCGACGTTTGAAGGTTAAAAGGGAACTTGATCCCTGGCAGTGGAACCAAAGTCAAAAGAGAAAAAGTTACCGACTACTGCATTGGAAACTTTGAAGAACTGCGATGCAGACCCCTGTGACGAATGCGAGCTCTGAACGCTTTTTTCGACACTTCGTCGCATGAAATCGTGGTTGAGGACGAACATGCTTCAAGATAGATAGATTGGTCTGGTGTTGCTGCATATGCTTCATGACGTTTAAGTCACTGTAGAAGAAGTTCACGAAAGCGTCTCAAAACTTGGCCCTTTATCTATTCAATACCCGAACTGACTACAGTATTATACCATTATACATTGTAACAAGGTATGTCTACGATTTATAATGTGTTTTTCAATTTAGTAGGATTTGATATTAAAAGGTCGATTTGAAAATTTCCCCCCCTATTAAACTGTATAAAGACTACCATAAATAATATAACAATTTTCATGTTTATTAACTGATGCAGTCAAGGGACTTCTGGGTTTTGGCCGTCAGCACTTTGAACATAGCTGTTGCTAGATTACAATAATTTTTGTATACATATATGTAAGGACTGATGCTACTTTAATCGGTAAGATTTTTAATATCACAACAGAATCGGATTAGTATTACGGTTACTTTTCTAGATTGTGGGGGTACAACGCAAAGGTAGTCATAACAAACCAAACGCAATATCTAAAATAAAAAATAGCGGAATAACTGCATTGTTGATAAAAAGTTCAATTAAAATTTAAGATTTGGCTTCTAGAACCATTTCATAGAACAATTAAACGCCAAAGATGAGAAAGACAGCACGACGCGAAACTATTTGATTCGACAGAGAGCTGTCAAAATTCACACTATTTATAACATTTGTCAATTAAGCCAGTGGTGAACTTATTTGAATAGATTGGGTATTTCAGAAATAACTTTTGGGCAGTTTGCATTTCGATATCATTTTCGGTTGCCCTCTCACAAGACGGGTAAAAGTTAGCTAACTGGTTACTGATAGATTATAAGTAATCGTTATCCGATATGTTACTTTTGTGCTAGCCTCGGGAAAAAGTAAATATTTCTTCTCTTTCACTACATGTCCGTGTGATTGGCTTTCCCGCTTACTCTTATTACTTTTGTGCAAATGCTACGAGGTATGATAATTAAGTAATGAGACTGATTCCATGAAAACCGTATATTTGAAAATTATTCTCCTACTCTGCCATCCCGTTCAAAGTAGTCCCCCTGGGCTGCTATACAGCAATTCCAGCGCGTTTTCCATGCTTCGTAACATTTCTGGAACGCTTCGACTGGGATGTCTGCGAGTACCCTCGTCACGGCCGCCTGGATGTCCGTAATCGACTCAAAGTGGGTTCCTTTGGCCACCGAATTTGTTTCAGGAAACAAAGAAAAGTCACAGGGTGACATGTCGCACCCTGGGCGCACCCTGTTGAGTCGTTTTCGCAATCTTTCGAGTGTCAATAGTAGGCTTGATTCACAGTTTTCCCCGGTGGAACGAATTTTTTGTGGACGATTCCACGGCTATCAAAAAAGGCAATCATCATCGTTTTCACTTTCAAGTTGTTTATGCGAGCTTTTTTCGGGCGATGGGGGCGCGGAGACAACCATTGTGAGCTTTGGAGTTTCGTTTCCGGGTCTAAGAACACTATCACCATACACTCTTACAATTTTAGCGTGTGTTTCCAAAACTGTTTCGCCCAATCTGGCGCAACATTTTATCGCGCCGCGTTGCCCTTGATTTCATTTTTCCATTTTCGTGACGAGCACTACAAACACACGTCTACTCAACTTGACACAGCAGGCGAACTAAACAAGCTAGAGCGATGGTACATATATCAATGGAGAGGGGAAGGATGCCGGAAAAAGAGAAAGATAATTTCAAGGTTTACCACAAGCGAGGCACTAAAATCAGTCTCATTACCTAATTGTCAAACCTCGTATAAATAGGCAACCCTGTGTCCGGAAATTAATAGGACTGACTCGATTTAAAAAAAAATATTGAACTAATCTTTACAATTCTTTAACAACTTTAAACTTTCAAAATATTCTCCTTCTGCGTTGAAGGCGTCACGGAAGGCATTCTCCGGAATAGCCTTTAGAGCCGAAGTGCATGCTGCATGGATTTCCTTTTCTGCTTGCACCATTCACAGAAACACGTCGCGCCAAAGATGATGATTTATTAACAGAAATTGGGAAATACCCAATGTTTTTGTTAATTTTGGCGTTTCAACAAGTAAACTCTTATTTGGTAAATATCTTCATCACTAATAATTTTTTTAAATATTCTTATAGATAGGAATCAGAGAGACTCGTAGATGTGTACATTGGTAATTTCTTCGCAGTTTGTACCACTACCTGCGAATATAATCCGTGCTAAATTTTATGAATATATCTTTTGGTATACACAAGTTTTATATTAAAGAAATTGATTTTGATCGGTCATCGGTCATCGGTTCGCGACTAATTTTTTATTCTATAAATTATAATTTAGTTTGCTATGCTTTATTTACTAAATACTTCTACTATTGGTGTCGCACAAAAAACTTGTACAAGACCATATGATGGATAATGAAGCCTCACAGCTACGCTCGCTCATAGAGGATTCCTATTCAATAGAGAATGGTGTGATAAAGAACATCAAAATTCAACTAACAGAACAACCCAAAGTTTTACTGAAGAATCACATGATATCTGTTTAAGGTTAGTGTCGCTAAGTACATACATTAGTATACTTGTATATAACAATAAAGTTAGACAAAAAAAGCTTAGTAAAATTATGAAATTGCTTTTTTACAGTTGCAGTTGCTTGGTATTATAAGTTCAATCAAACCGCTGCTATTGAAACTGCATGATGAAAGAGAAACTTTGCAATATCACCTAGGACCGAGATACCGTTCCAAGCTGTTAGCGTTACTAATATAAATTTTTTTCTTTACTACAGTTACCCGATGGTTGTGTGATAAAGGCTTTGAGGCGTTATTCCAAACGCATTTAATAAACGTTGAAGGACAATTCAGCGCTGGGTAGTGTTTAACAGCATACAAACAGCCAATATCGATAATGACCGGAATAGTCCAAGCATACCGCGCCATTTAGTGATTCGTGTGCTCAAGATTAATGTGTGTAAATTAGATAAGTATTTGCAAATGAAAAAATGTAACAGAGAAAAAGATAATAATTATTCCAATTTGCAGAAATTTAAAATGTAGCATGAAGTTCCGCTACGATGGAAAGGTATGGCCGCCGATGAAGGCGCTGTTATTTTGGCTGGTATGACAAAGGATCGCGATGGTTTTGGGATCTGTGTGTGAAACAAGAAAATTAAGAAAAGTATTACAGAAACTTACAAAGAGCTAAGAGTAGTAGCCAAAAGTTCTGGAGAAAAATTTAATGTTGTTTTGTGATCTATTTTATAACTTTTATTAATATGTATAATTACGTTTGAAATGACGAAACGGTTATTTATTAATAACTTTAAAACAGTTATACTAACAACCCGCATTTATAAAATTGATTATTCCTTACACGCTATGTATACATATGTGGTATTAATTAGTTTAAGTAAATATGTTTTTCCGATTAAACAAAGAAAATAATATAAACAAGTAAAACCAATCGTATAGAATAAAGTCAGCCGGATGTTCAAAAATCCTCATATTAAGTATATGGGGCTAAGGGAAGTATTGATCCGATTCAACCCATTTTTGACATACAAACACAACATTATAAGAGAAGGATTATCCATGAATTTCAGTTATATTTATATAACACATATTGGCCGACATTTTCAACCGAAAGTAACTATAGGTACCGGGGTCTTAATATTCTTAGAGGCTTGAACAGCTTTTACTGGATTAAAACAATTACACTGTGATAGCTTTTTTCAAAAAAAAAAAAAGACAAGACCAAATTCGACGGTTTCCCCCTATTCCGGGTCCTACGAATCGAACTGCATCATTACTTTTTTGAGTTACAATCATGGTTTCATACAAAAATTTTTTTTGAAGTTTTTCATCAAAGTGGCCCATTGTAAGAGAAAGGCACATTTTTCTTCGGTCTCTAACTTTTTTAATGTTGACTTTTTTGGTAAACTTTCTTTGGCAAAGCTTCTCAGAATAAGTCCGTCTTTAAGTTCTTAGATGACTGTAAACCCCAAAATCAATGTTTTTTGTGTCCTTATAGCCAATATGTCGAAAAAACTGAAATTTAGTCAATTTTTTTTAATGTTTTTTCCCTCTCGTTTCGTCAATATTTTAATTTACCCTTTGATAAGTATTGTCGCCATTAACCTCAAAGAAATCTAAAAGCTCCTCCTGTCTTTTGCGGTATCCATACACCTTCACATCTTTAGACAATATATTTACCGATAGAAGATGATGTGCTAGGCAAATCGCTTGGCTTTGCAATAATTTCAGCTGTCGTACCATCGTATTCAAACGGGCTTGGGAAATCTCCAAGTGACGACATGGGCTTTCAACTTCGGTTGGGTTATACATTGAGAGTAGATCTGTAGGCTCGGTGGAAAATGTTGGCGAAATATATCTGTCAGTTGGACTTGGACATCTTGGTATCGGAACATTTTCTGAGTGAGATACTGGTAGCTGTGCAGATTGAACACTTTTGTAAACTGTATTTTTTTTGTTGAGTCTTGCAAATTTGTTCTTGCACACGTAGCAGTTACCAGTATGATGCCATTGTGGATCTATCCAAATCATTGGGATGCCGAACCCCATTTTTAGGCACAGTCTTTTTGACCAGTTATGCAGGTTGTTGTTGCATTGCGTGCAAATGGTATTTGGCACCCAATCTACGTCTCTTATAACGGGCAAATCGAAATATTCCTCGTAGATGCCGGCAGTTCCCGAAGATATTTTGCGTCTACTCCGAGGGCTTGTAAATTTTCCACATACGTAGCAGAACAACGATAGGCCAATTGGACACTTATTCATTTTAATTTATTTTCTTAATATACAATTCACTAAAACAATGTTCTTTCCGCGAAGTCAAAGTCAAATTAATTACTGCAATCTATGCTTAAATTTTGACTCTTAGGCAAGCATTTAACGTTTCTTTCAAACGTTACTTGTTATTATTTCTTATCAGTGCAGTGGTTAAAAGCTTGACTCGTTGCTTGCTGATTTGTGTTGGACATTGATAGATAAGTCTTATTAAATTTAATTTAAATATTGTGTACAAATTAATGATACTTATTGATAACACTTATAAGATACAAAAAAAAAAAAAAAAAAAAAAAATGGCACACAAACATAGTTAGTGGAGCTTTTTTAAAAAATACAAATTTTGTCAAGTTTTTTTTCTAATGGTTAGTTTGCTTAGAACGTTGTCTTTGCTTAAGTTTCTTACTATTACAAGATGTCACTTAATGTATAAGTATCAAAGGGTAAATTAAAATATTGACGAAACGAGAGGGAAAAAACATTAAAAAAAATTGACTAAATTTCAGTTTTTTCGACATATTGGCTATAAGGACACAAAAAACATTGATTTTGGGGTTTATAGTCATCTAAGAACTTAAAGACGGACTTATTCTGAGAAGCTTTGTCAAAGAAAGTTTACCAAAAAAGTCAACATTAAAAAAGTTAGAGACCGAAGAAAAATGTGCCTTTCTCTTACAATGGGCCACTTTGATGAAACACTTCAAAAAAAATTTTTGTATGAAACCATGATTGTAACTCAAAAAAGTAATGATGCAGTTCGATTCGTAGGACCCGAAATGGGAGGAAACCGTCGAATTTGGTCTTGTCTTTTTTTTTGACTATCACAGTGTTATTGGTCATAATGTTGCACACACGAAATTCTTATATATGTTCTTATGTGTACTTAGCAAAATTTTGTAGCTTAAACGATTTAGGAAATATAAACATTAAAGTTTTTCAAAAAACTTTTCTCGACATCCTTATAATTTATATATATTATATATAACCTTGTATCTATCCAACTTAGGTGATACGTACAACCGTTAGGAGAATAAAACTATAGTACTCTGTAGCAACTGGTTGCAAGAGTACAAAAATACTAGATTTTATTTAAAATAATTAAAATTGGTTATGGTAACTGGGTAGCAAATAAAATAACATATCGAGATAACAGATATGCTTGTTACCGCTAACAAATGGGTTACAAACACGCTAATACGTTTATATGGTAAGGTAACAAATTGCTAACCAAAAAAATAACGCTAACAGAAATTTGGGTGAGAAATACTTTTGTTAGGTATAACACATTGGTAACTTATTTCAATGTGGGTAATTCTTACGTAACCTATTCGCTAGCAGAAGTATTTGTTACCCTTAACAGACTGTAAAGAGATTTCATAACAGATGTATGTCATTCTATTAACCAAAACACTGCAAACAAGGTACGCATATAAGGGTAACTAAGAACAAGGTAGCATGCCGTATTTGCAATTGGTTCAAGCGAAAAAACCATTGAACGTCAAATGGCGATGTGTTACTTTTTTCCCACTCTCTGAATAAAAGTAACAAACATTTTAAAGTGTGCAAAAGTGAACGATGACAAGTCACTTACACGTTAACAAAGCTTGTGCATCGGTTACATCGCTACTTGCTTAACCGCCGGGGGAAGCAGAGGAAGAGGAAGACAGTCCGTTGGAGAGATGAAGTAGAGGAGGACCTGGCTACATTTGGAATCTCGAATTGGCGCCAAACAGCAAAGAGAAAGAACGAATTGCCCGCTGTTGTAAACTAAACACCAATAAAAAAGAAGGTATACATTCAAAACTAAATTTTCCTCCCTAAAATAAATTATTTTTGCGAACATTTAAGGTTTTTACTAAATTATTATTATTGTTTTTGCAAAAGCCTTATACAGTTAGTCACAAATATTACTACAAGCCCGAGTTCGAAAAAGAAATACACAAACTATCGAAAATTTAGTGGATATATTTGATATTTCTTATGCACATTTGAAGTTTGAACTCTTATCAACTATATTTGACAAAAATTAATATATGTATTTAACATTAAGCAAAAACTTAAACAAAAAATAAAATTATTGATAAATTCAGATCACAAAATTGAGTATACCCATCTATTACAGCTTTCATCCGCCGAGGCAACGAATTCACCAGCTTTTTCTGTAAAATTATGGGATATTTCGCGCCATATCTTGATAATCTCCTTTTTTAGATCTTTTTCGGTACTGGGGTTGGATTTTTTAGATTTCAATATCTCCCATAGGTGAACTATGGGATTAATTTCGGGGGAGTCTTAAGCTGTTTTAGAGCATTACAAATATACCATTATTTGACTATCATCGCTGTATGTTTTGGATCGCGGTCTTGTTGGAACCAAAATACTGACGGAAGCTTTGCTTTCTTCATGCTTGCACGTAAATTTCACTTCAGTATATTCAAATAAATCTCATGTTACATCCAATAAATTGAATGGTGCCCACTCCGTTAGCTCCTTTAGCCCCCATAGCATAACTGAACTACCGCCAAGTTTCACTATCTCTACTAAATTTTTATTTGGCAGCTCCGTGTCTGGCTTTCCCCATACAATTTCTCGTCCAACAGATCCCCAAATGACGTCAGTGTGTAATGTTTACCTTTCCACTTTTTTTCTTGTTTACACTAGAGAGCTTTTACGTACTATCCGACCATGTATTTTTTTTTTTGTGAAGAACACGAAAAATTTATTCAATTAATATTTGCTTATTTATAGTTTTTGACACTTCAACCGTTGAGTTAGGAACACTTATCTTTGGGTCTATTTCCACTTTAGGTACAATATTGCGCTTTTTGGTCTTCGACCTACCTTTGTTTGGTAATCACTATACTATAGTGTCCAATTATATTTCAATAATTTATAATTATATATTGCGAAACTGACGATATACATATGATTACAATTATATTTAATATAGAGAACAGTAATACAATTTACTTACTGTTATTCAAGATCCTTCTACTTTTTGTTTGATGATCTTTCGTGACTAAATTCAACGAATTCTTGTATTTTCATCTGCGTCTTACGTCACTAGTAGTTTTTGCGAGACCGGTGACGCGGAGTTTCCGGGTTCTGATCCTCAGAACTTTGCATTCGCCCAAAAGCATTCTCTGGGACTGAATCTCGACTTTTTCTGGTATCTGAAATAATAAAAACTTTTGAATACAGAAGGTACAGAAAAGTTTCTAAAAGTAAAATTGCCTTTTCGGCAAGGACCTTTTCAATAAACCTGACCCGCGAGTTAATTTATAGGACGGTAACCTTTACGACCTTTTGGTTTTTGCGAAAGGACGTAAAGTCCTTGTGCCCATGTGAAAAATATACTATAATTTTAACATTCCAGAAAGGGAAGAGCTTTCAGCGGATTCATTTTCTGACGAGGCGTCGAAAATATTGTTGTCCATGTTAAATCTAACTTTAATTAAGACGAAATAGCGTTTCATTTTTATGTATAAGATTATAGACATTCGAATTTTTGGACTAAATGCGAATATCTTGAAAACTATAAGTCTACTATGGCTTTACACATACATAATGAATCGAGGAAGTTCTCCTGATTAAGAAATACATTATATAAACCTCTCGCAAAATAAGTCCATGCTATTTTCTACTTACACTAAATTTTATAATATAAGTTTTAAAATAACACTTTTCATATACACCCAACTCTTTTTTTACACGGTAGATACGTTCCTCAGAAAACCGTGAAAAAAGAGGCGTTTCCTATAGTAAAATACGTTCCATGTCATCTAAAAACCGTGTAAGATGAAATAAAGAACTATATTGTGTAAAACATGTTGAAAACTTTTTCAGATATGCATACAAATTGTATAATTACATGGCATTTTATTGAGCATTGAAACTTAAAATATATAATTCATACGGGTGAAAAATTGGTAGATTAAGCAAAAACAAAAGAAATCTGTTAATCCAGAATTAAGAACAGAAAAATTAGAATAGAAATAAAGAAAATAAAGAAAAAATATTTACATAGCTACATAATTATTCGTTTCTACTTGAAAACGAGCGCAATTGTTGTGACGAACTGGACTAAAGTCGGTATCATCACTGGAGATATTCATTTCAGCAATGTAAATATCATTGTGTAAATGTGTAGGAGTTATCGAATAAGGGGATTTCCCAGATACTACTATGTATGTTCATTTCAGTGGTAAAAGCAGACATAACACTGTCTTGTGATTTTGAAACCGTATTAGATTAAAAATTTTTTGCAAAATTTTTTTTGTAACTTCAAATCCGTGTAAAATAAGAGTTGGGTGTACCTATTTTGCCTGCAACTTCCGTAATTCAATGCAGTAGTAGCAGAATTTGAATGTATTTAAATTATTTGGTTGCAATCCAAAAATACCTTAGGCTCGAGAACGTCTGGACCAATCTGATGAAATTTTCAGAGGTTGTTCGTTGTGAATCTGGGAAGGTTTAAAAATAAAATAAATCGTATACTTTTACTGAGGAAAGGTCGGAAAATTGGAAAATTCCAAAAAGTGACTTCTTCCATAAATTTTTTTTAAATTTTGTTTTTTCAAATCTATGTATAAAAAAAAAAAACTTGGAGAAGCAAGAGAGCAGTGTTTGGCTGCTCAACGACAAAGCCAGCAACAACATCGATTGCCGCCTTCGAATATCGATCGTTTAGTATTTCGATCAGAGAAAAAGAGATCCCCAACTCTTCTTTCACTGGAAATGTAAGAACCGCTCACCTACCGAATTTTGGAAGTTGACTGGATTGGGTACGTTTTGACGTTTTGCAATTGTAATGACTGGAACGGACAGATTGGAATTATACCAAAAATATATGTGAACGTAGGAATTTGTTGCCGCCGTTCAAGATCACATACAAATTTAAAACAATGACAATCAAAGAAAATGCGAAATTCAAATATATTTCATGAAACGTTTTGTAAAGTGGAATTCTATTCAAATTACAAATGATTAAAAACATTTATTAATTGAGAAATAACAAGCTTAATTCACCTTATTAAGTATTGAAGGATCAAAAGATAGTTGTTTTAATATACCATAAAATCATAAAAAAGGATTTAAGTAGTTTCGCCATATGTTAAAAGTCCAATATGTAATAATTTGCAATCGTAATAAATGTTGGTTGTTTTAATTTGAATGCCCAAAAATTATAATTTTTTTCGATCTAGCCAAAATGGAAAATGTTATAAAAACGCTTATTTTGAGGCGCTCTCATACTGGAATAAGTTGGGCATCCCAATATCTCTGCTTTCGATATGAGTCGGACATTGAACACGGAGTGCACGCATCGGTTCGATGTCTCTTGTTTGCCCGCCTTGCGATGCATTGAAATTTCAAATGAACGAGCTGGATTGTGTTGCATAAGCGGAGAAGTGGAAAAGTGAAAGTCCTCCACCAGAGCCATTGCGATCGTTGAATCACCAAATTCGAATAATTTTTTTTACAAAATTCAAAGATGTATAATGATTGTTTTCAAATGACATCGTTTGGTGGGAAAATTGTTTATGAACATAAGGATAGTTTTCCAACAATCTAACACTTATTATCTCGCCAATAAAATACAGAAATTAACAAATAAATATTTGTCTGCAACTATACTGAAGAATTATGGACGGTCGGATTTGTTTGTTGCATTTTCTTGCAATCCAAATGGCCACAAATAACAGAATTATTGAATCGTGGTTAATAAGCAAGCGATCGTCACGATTTCACAGCATGAGATCCAGATTTATATGAAGTGATATCAATTCCACCTGCTATTTGTCAATTGCTACGTTACATTGAAAACAAAATGTAGAAAAATTACAAATAAATGTTTTCAACACAATAAAAATTCAACTTTCTTTTGTTTTTAAAACATGTAATTTCGCGCAGGGCAACGCCTGCGGGGTCAGATAGTAATATATAAAATATTTCATTATTAAAAATTTTAATGTAACTGTTCAGGATTGAGATATTGTATAGGGTATAATCCCCCATATATGTTTGCATACGCTACGCCTATGGGACAAATACATCCTGATTGTAGCGTTATTTTTTCTTTCTTTTGTTATTTACATTCAGCTATTGACTTATAGACATATGCATTTACATACATCTACTGTACATATGCACACCGCTAGCATATGCTCCATTCCCGAAATCATAATTAGTTTACATACATATCTACATATTAAGTATAAGCGCATCTATTCACACCTACATAAACTGCATTACCTACTGATGTGCAGTTATTATCATTGCATTTTTTGTACATGTGGATACTGCACAAGCAGGCATATAATTGCGCTCCTTGCGGATTTAAGTTAGTGCTAAAAATAAAATCGTGACGACAGGTCATATCAACCGCAGTTCCTTTTTGTTTTAATCTTATACATTTTTTGGTGCCTCCTGTGAGGAACTGCGACCACCTGTTTTGAGTGATAAGTGATAATGGCCTCCTTGAATTTACGTGCATGGGCACACGCTTCAATTGTGCGCCTTGGGAGAGAAATCCAGAATGCTGGTTTCAATCCGAATAAAGTGGAGCGTGAAGTTTTACTCAGCCGAGTAAATCAACACTTTGATCGGTTTATACATCACCACTTTGATCTGGTCAGCAAGGCGAAGGAAGACAAAATTGCATCTCACAAAGAGTTGTTGTACACCGCGTTGTGTATCACGCTGCAACGCCGTTTAAGCCCCCAGACTGCCGTTCAGGTTGCATCATCGACAATAAATCACGTCGCAGACATGCGACTAGATCCGGTATCAATTCCGCGATTCGAGTTGGTTGGCATTTAAGGACCTCTTTGAACCAATGGTTCATAATCGAACTGACCTGGATCCTGCATATAAATTGGGTAAGCTACGCCAGTGTTTCGATTAAGAAAGTGTTCCAATGATTGGAGAATTATACACCGGTGGCTACTACGAGGTGTGGTCCGAGCTAAAACGCTGTTATGATAATCCTCGCCTCCTGGCAGAAACACACGTGCAGATTTTTCTTGGTCTTCCGAACAATCCACCAGAAGCTCCGAATACGTTGCCATCGATCGTTGATTGTCTGCCCAATTCATTTCGTGTACTTGTCGTTATGGACATTCCAGTGTACCACTGGGATGCGATAGCAGTTCCTGTACTTTTGCTGAAGTTACCACCAACAACGCGAAACGAATGGGGAATGAGCCTCACAACTGTGAGCATACCGAAGTTGGAAGATTTGCTGCTATTTCTCGAACGACGTGCCAACAACATTACCGTTAGCACACAACCGTTGTTTAGGCGTTTCGTCTCTCGTACAGTTAAGGCGCACGTGGGCGCCCCGAATAGTACTCAATATACAAATGCTCACCTCGCCAACGTTGGTTGCCCTCAGTACTCAGGTAATCATCGTCTAAAAAGGTGTCCTCAGTTTCGAAACATGCAAGTCCCTGAACGCTGGGAACGCGTAAGGCGTTTAGCAGTATGTTTCAATTGTCTACGATCAGGACATATCATCCGCCAGTGTACATCTGGTGTATGTTCGTTTTGCCAGAAATCGTGGGATGGTATACTAAAACCGACCCATTATATGTTATAACACGCTACTCTGCCGACGTACAGGCACAAGACCTGTGGAAAATATAGCGGATACGAGTGTATCACCATCATCAGCATCTTCGATAACAACCGCCAAGCTCTACATCAACAATTAACTCAGGTACTGCGGCGAACCACACTTCTACCAGACCGTAAGTGTATTCCTGTCAGCAATGACAATTAGAAGAGGTCCGGTCATTCGTTGTGCAAGATGACCGGACTATTTTACTTGCGACGGCTAAGGTGCTCCTTTCAGATTGCCATGGGAGGCCTTATGACTGCCGTGCATTATGCAACATCGAATCTCAGGTGAGCTTTCTCAGTGAATCCATGTTTAAAATTCTGAATCTTCGTAGAACTCCGGGGCGGATCCAAATAGAAGGTATAGGAGCCAATGCTGCCACTTACACAAAGCGTTCCACAACTGTGCGATTGAGATCCCTCATTGACGAGACTTTCTCGATGCAATATGAAGTTTACATCCTCCCAACGATTACGAGTATAACACCAATATGCAAGGTCGACTCCTCCGCCTGGGATCACGTTTCTGGACTGCTGATCCAACATTTGGTACTCCTGCAAAAATTGATATACTTATTGGCGCAGATATTTGGCCCGCTTTAATTGCCGATGGGATTGCTGCGGGACCCCATCACCATGCGCGCTCTGTACCCGCCTCGATTGGGTTGTGTTTAGCTCCGCGATGGTCAACAGTTCAAATCATTTGACGCATACCCTAACTGTCAGTAAACGTATAGGCGATTAGCAACTGGATAAACTACTGCGGAGGTTCTGGTAGGTTGAGGACAATGGTCCTGTCGACGAACTCTCGGTAACTCTTGTGAACGGATCTTCATTGACACTGTACGTCGCACAGCGAGTGGACGCTATAGTGTACAAATCCCGTTTCTTCCAAATGCTCCAGTGTTAGGAGAGTCATATCAAACAGCGCGCCGTCAGGTTTTTCATCTACAACGAAAATTAGCTGGCCACCCTGAACTTCGCAACAAATATATCACGTTTATGCAAGAGTACATAGCATTCGGTCGCATGAATCCCGTGAAGGACGATTGCTTCGACCCGACGCAATGCTATTACATACCCCATCATGCGGTAACAGGTAAATTTCGTGTGATATCCAAAGCGTCCTGCAAAACCACAAGCGGAGTGTCATTGAATGGCACTCAGTTTTCGGGACTCCAAGACAATTTGATTGATATTCTTTATCGGTTTCGACGTTATCGAATAGCTATGTCAGCCGATGTCAGGAAGATGTTTCGACAGGTTGGGATCAATCAAGATTGCGCAGATTAGAGACACAAAATTTTTCGTCCTGCGCATCTACGTCACACGGCTCATAAATTTCGTGAAATAGCTTGAGTAGCAAGTAAATATTGCTTGTTAATAATAATTTATTGGTTTTTGGTTCATAAAAATGAAATAAAATATTGAAGGTCGGCGAGATTTTAGATTTTTATTAATTTATTAATTAATATTTTGAAATATAAATATTTTTATTAATTGTCCTATTAAAATACGCACCAAACAAAAAATGGAAAAATTAACTCATTTACAAAAATCACAGTGCAAGTTAAATATGAAAATAATTACAATTATAGATCAATTTGAATATTTAACACAAAATTCAAAATTAAAAGAAATATTTAAATTAAACAATTCAGATTTTATAATGTCTTTTATTTTATTCTGCTTTTGTTTTTATTTGAATATGAATCGACGCAGATTATTCAGTTTTTTTCTTTTTAAATACTTTTAGTTATATTTTAGTCATATTAAAAGTTATTTATATAATCTATACATTTATTTCTTAAATTTGCTTATTTTACGTTTCTTTTGATAATTGAATTTCGCAATATTGGCATTAAGTTTTCGAATTTCAAAGAACATTCGAGATCTAAAAAGCAACTTTTTAGCCTCTAGATCGCATTCAATGTCCCTAGCCTTGTCGATAAGCATTTGAATGTAACCTTTGCATGCATAAAGAGAATCTTTATTGATGTCCGTAAAAATTTTTTCCATCCGTGCCACTCTTCAACAAATTGTGGTGTAGGCTTCGTCATACCTCCTTCACTCAAATGGTTAACCCATGTGGATGAATTGTTGCTTTGATCCGATTCAACAATGTGCGGCAGTACGTTCTTCAGCCTGTGGCATAAATAGCTAGCTACATTTTCCACACCATCATTAAAGTCTTTTTAAGTAAATACAAAATAAAATTACCTGTTAAAGGAAAAGAGGGACTTTCAAGATCAGGTGTATCGTCTTCTTCTACATTGGCGCTAGTAGACAGTATACCCTGATTACGTCCAAAAAGATACGATCTTAGCCTATATTTAAATTCCTGCTGATCAGGATGGTCATGCAGCCCGCCCTTACCACGTATCACCCCAAAAAAATTTTCCAGTACATCTTGATTTAGTTGATACGTAAGTATGTACTTAATACCAAAACAATTTTCTAATTCCGCACGAAGCAGTTTGAGAGCATTGATTGATTGCAAAATTCCTAATATAGTAAAGTTTAGTTAAAATTCAATAATTCAAAATTAGTATATCACCTTAACCTTTTTGAAGTGGCAATAAAAATTTCCTATTTATTGCCCGCATTTCTGTTACCATTTGTGTCATATCGTCCAAGATCTTGTCCTGCTCTGTAAGCGCAAGCCCATAGGCATTCCTTCGATTGCGACTATCTGTGTGTGGAACTTTGAGGTTCATCACATCGAACCAATCGTTAGTCTATGTTAAGTAAATCAGTTATAAACAAAATTGTAAGCATAAAAAATAAATCAATTTTTACTGTTTATAGTAGCTTGAAACATTCGCGCCAATTTTCTTCACCTAAATGACCCAAACTCGCCGCTCGCGACACTGACTGTGCAACAGTATGAGAAAATAATTTTGTTGCCAATTTAATTTTTGTCGCTCCGGTCCAGATACCTCTAAATGACGGGAGCTTATTTTATGGGTGATAGATAGGGTATTACCAGACGTCAGCTGAAGAACATGATATATTATATCCTTCGTAACTTTTTTGCCATCAATCAAAAAACCGTCATCTGAAGTGGTTTCTTAATAGTTTTATGAGATGTGGAACGTCAGCAAACACGTAAATCTTAGTTTCTTCGAATATAAACCTGAAATTATAAATACCTATACCTCAATCTCTTTAAACATGAAAGAAAAAAATACCGTAATCTCTTACAAAGAATTGCAAATACTCAGCTTAATAAATGCACCTACCATGGTTTTTCTGGGCTAATATTTAAGCTATTTAAAAGGCTTCTGTTGGTTCCACCTAAATCGCAAACAATACCAACAACGTTGTATTCACAGTTTTTCGCTGTTTTAATTGTATAGTTAATAATATCTGTCGTCATAAAATCGTAAAAAATTGGTTGTTTCCAATTTCCAACAAGACCTGCAAAAACGATTTGAATATTGTGAGTTCTATTTGCACAGGATGTAAAGGAAAGTACATATTTGTATGTATTTTATAAACCACAAACCTCTAAGCATTCCGACTTGAACATTATTAACAGGTGGTAAGACAGTATCGGATACTTTGTCGTAACAAAAAACTTCTCGTCGTCGAAACTTAAAACACAAAGTTTTTGTTCTTTGGTCATATGCCTAGTTTCACCAAGAACATGAACAACCGGCTTTAAAATGCGGCGGTCTATTTCCACCTTCTGAGCCCATGACTGAAGCGTGCGAACTGCTGGAAGCGGAACATTACTTCTTAAAAGCCTATATCCTTTTGCACTAGCAGAATATAGTGTAATGGAGTTGGCTATGTCAGGCTGCGTCCAAATTTGCCTTTTGGATCCGTTTTTCAATTTTTTTATCTGACCGTCCGTAAAAATCGCCTTTAACTTTTCTTCAACATTTTTGCAGTAAAAATCAGATTTAGCTGGTTTTACTTTTAACTCGCTTATTTCAAATTATTTAATTTTTTATTTTAGTTTGAAGTAGTTTTCTGTGACAAAAAGCATAAAGTTTATATATCTAATATATAAAATTCTCGTGTCACGGTGTACGTTATTGAACTCCTCTGAAACCGCTCGACCGATTTTCGTGAAACTTAGCGTGCATATCGACTAGGGTGGAGAATCGGACAAATGGTAAGGGTGGTCCACCCTTACATTTTTTTAACTTTCCGCGAAGAAAATTAAAAATTTTTTTTCTAACACTGCCGAAATCGGTAACTCTGTTATCTTACCATCATCGTACGTAGGTAGTCCACGTCACATGCAAGAATACATTCAGGATGCCATGACTTTCGTGCGTGAATATGGACGACCGTGTCTTTTCATCACTTTTACATGTAATCCAAAATGGCAGAAAATTACATCGTTGCTATTACCAGGACAAAATGCAATAAATCGTCATGATATTACAGCACGTGTGTTTAAAAAAAAATTAAAGTCTTTAATCAACTTTATTACAAAATTGCATGTAAGTATTTGGCTCCACACGTTGTTGGATGTATTCAGTTGAATGGCAAAAGCGTGGATTACCTCATGCTCACATTTTAATTTGGTTGGTCGACAAAATACGTGCTGAAAACATCGACAGTTTGATATCTGCAGAGATTCCCGATCCTTCTACTGATCAATTACTGTTTGATATTGTTACTGCAAACATGATTCATGGTCCGTGCGGAAAATAAAAAATAAATAATAATACTAAATAAAGATGCATGCCTTGCTCTAGGCTTGCTAGAAGACGACAATCATTGGGACAGTATGCTTGCTGAAGCAACATTAAAATGCACAGGATCACAAATTCGTCTACTATTTGCTATAGTACTGACTACATGTTTCCCGGCCCGAGCACAAATGTTGTGGGATAATCACAAAGATTCAATGACTGATGATATATTGTATCGACATCGTACAAGGTGCAATGATCTAACGATATCATTCAGTGTTCAGTGATGCAATGTACAATGAAGCATTGATAGCTATCGAGGATCTTTGCATTGCTATTGCGAATTAGCATCTGATTTACTCAACACAGATATCAATCGTGAACTACAGTACGATACCGTAGAAATGGCAGGCATTGTTAGTCGCAATGTTCCACTACTAAATGATGAACAAAAAATTATTTACGACCGCATCATGCTGGCAGTATCGGCAGGACAAGGAGGATTCTTTTTTTTTTGATGCACCAGGTGAAACTGGCAAAACATTCCTTATTTCGTTACTTCTGATCGAGATACGATCAAAAAATGACATCGCATTGGCCGTTGCATCTTCTGGCATTGCAGCAACTTTATTAGATGGAGGCAGAACAGCTCATTCAGCATTTAAGCTGCCGTTGAACATTCAAAATAATCCAGATGCAGTGTGCAACATAAAAAAACAATCGTCTATGGCCATAGTGCTGAAACCATGTAAAATTTTTATTTGGGATGAATGCACTATGGCACACAAACATTCGCTTGAGGCATTAGATAGGGCATTAAAGGATATAAAAAACAATGATAAATTATTTGGCAGCACTTTGTTACACCTTTCTGGTGATTTTAGACAAACACTTCCCGTTATTCCACGTTCAACGTACGCTGATGAAATTAATGCTTGCTTAAAATCATCGCGACTATGGCGTAATGTTGAAAAAGTACAACTGACGGCGAACATGCGCGTTCATATGCTTCATCCATCCGCCGAAAATTTCTCTAAACAACTGTTAGATATTGGTGATGGGAAAGTTGATGTACATGAAAATACTGGATGCATCAAATTACAGACGGACTTCTGCACAATCATCGACTCGCAAAATACTCTCATCGATCACATATTTCCCGACGTACACACACAATATGCAAATCGTAAGTGGCTGGCAGAAAGAGCGATTTTGGCAGCTAAAAATGTGGACGTCAATGGGTTAAATTTAAAGTATCAACAGTTGTTGCCTGGGGACTTGGTGTCATACAAATCTATCGATGCAGTTTGCGATACCAACGAGACTGTGAATTATCCAATTGAGTTTTTAAATTCATTGGATTTGCCAGGCATGCCACCACATCATTTACAATTGAAGGTTGGATCTCCGATTATTCTGCTTCGCAATTTAAACCCACCACGGCTGTGTGATGGCACACGGTTAGTCATTAAAAAATTAATGAAAAACGTCATTGAAACCATCATCTTGAATGGCAAGTATGATTACTACAGATGTGCCAATTGAATTCAAACGCACTCAATTCCCCATTAGATTGGCATTCGCTATGACGATCAATAAGTCACAAGGCCAGACATTGTCTGTATGTGGCTTAGATTTGGAAACACCATGCTTTTCCCACGGACAACTATATGTGGCATGTTCTCGCGTGGGAAAACCCTTCAGTTTGTTTGTGTTGGCTAAAGACGGACTAACCAAGAATACTGTACACTCTATTGCACTGAGAGATTAATTTTTTTTTCAATTGCCATAATTGATAGGATAATATGAATAATTATTTTTGATATTTAGAAAGCTATCAAAAATTGTAATTTAAAATATATTCGTTACTTTAATAAGAATTAATTTATTAACTTTAATAAAGCATACTTTCATTGTTTATAATGCTTTCGATTATAAGTACATCCCGCACACTTAGTAGTAGATAGTTATTTTTATTGAACTAAAAAAATGTTTCCTAGAAATAATATACATGGCAAAGCAACGTTTGCCGGGTCAGCTAGTAAATACATATATAATGCTACATCTTGAAAAAAATCTTCACTTACACTTATTTCTCTAGCATTTTTATTTTGTCTCCTTGGCCTAAACTTTCTTTAATAGCAGCGTCTTCAGTGCACAATTCATTCAAACTATTTTCCATTGAAATGTCTGCACAATCCTCAGTCACGTTAAAATCTTCAGCAGGTATACACTGTACTCGCACTTCTAGAGGTTGGTCAACATTTATCAACAATGAAGTCACTATTTTCTTATTTTCTCTGCGCTCAGCTCTGGTGGCTCGCTGCTCATTTTCACTAGCTGCAACGTTATAGCGACAGGGAATAGCTCCTGGTTTCAAAGTCCTTTTGGTGGCAAGGCCTATGAAATATATTTTAAAACAAAGGTGATTTACCAACTTACCCATTTCGTACATCCCGTTTCCAATAACGTCTTCATCGTTGAAGTGGTCTATGTAAATTCGCCATGTTTTCGGCTTAAATGCTTGATTATTTCTACAAAATTGGATCAACTTTTTTTGCTGCCCTTTATCGTTCGGAAACATACAAATTTTTTTCTTTACATTTTTATTTCTTCTATCATTGACACAGTTTTTCACTACACACTTCATTTTGTTATTTAAATACAAAATTACACGGGTAAAATAAATTGTTTCTATATTCACATTGATTGGTACCACGAATTTATAGCTGTCAAATTTTTTACTGCGCCGATGACGTAAGCAATTGTTTGTTTACATTTTTCAAGTATACTGGACTTTCGCAATGCGTAATCTCTTTTCTATCATTCTTGATATAACCCTATATGTTTTTTAATCAGGAGGACTTCCTCTTTCCAACGGTACCTTAAAATCGCGGCGCCAAGGAAATCGGAATTGTGCCTTGTTTCGTAAATAGATTTTATTTTCATAATTTAATACTATGTTCAGACCGAAAATTTAAAATATTAGATTACATTTAAGCATTTCATAACGCAAAAGTGTTCTCACTGCCGTTAGAAAGATCAAAAAACAGCCGTTATTGTCATTCAAGAAGTCACATCGCTTAATATTTATCAAAAGAAAAGATTGTCATATAGTATTTTGAAATAAAAGCCGTTTTTTTAATATTTTCCACATATTAGAAATAAAGGATGCATTTTTTCATTTGTTAAGTCGATTTTCAGGTGAAATTAGATTCATTGCTTTAAAAAAAAAATTTACATTTTTTTCCCTTTGTAGTGTCTAAATCAGCTGTGATAATGTAGCAGATTTCCAGTGCTGACAGTAGATTGTGCAAAATCAGAGTCGTACAGAGAGATTTAGCGTGGATCAGTTTCAAATCATTTCAATGAAATATTCAAGTACTTCAATGAAATGATTTGGAACTGTAATTTTTGTATGGCGAAACCTTGATAAATTTTTAAGATTAGTAGGATAATCCATTCAACAGCCGAAATCGTGTGATTAAGTGTCGGTCTGAACATAGTATAAGATATAATCTTCTTATGATATATTGATTTCGTAAATAGATTTTATTTTCTTAATTTAAGACAGTGGTCGGCATATCATAGCAAAATTTTGCAAATCAACTTCACATGTACGCTTATACGCTGAACACAATGGTTGCGACAGACGACAACCGACATCTGTCAAATATTAAAATACACACGTTCTTATGGACACTGTTATTTTGTCAGCTGCACGACTATGCGACGGTAGGCCGACAGTTGTCGTTCTCGCTAAATTTAAAATTTTCCTATATTTGCCTGCGACAGTAGGACGACAGTAGAGTTGACAGTAGAATGGAAGATAGAGAGATGAGGAAGAGTGGTGATGCCACTAATATGTAAAATGTAAAATTATTCACAGCTCTTACAAACTTGACGTTATTTTACAAATAAAAGCATAAAATAGCTCTATTATATCATTTGTAATAACAATTGATAATTTAAAACAAAAATATATACATATTTACTTATTTTTTGCATAAAACTTTCACTTTGAACAAAATATTAAAATTTCATTGAAGTGCAAGGTATTAGTATGGCCACAACGAAATTGTGTACATGCAAAATGGAGAGCTGTGTTGTCTTGTGTACATGCGTTCAGGTAGTAGGATGCACAACGCCGTTTTCAGTTCACTGTCGTGATGCAATGTTGTGTCGCAACCATTGTGTTCAGCGTATTACGCTCTATCGTTCAGTTGTTGTCGAGCCATCAACGAATTAACATCACGCAAGAGTATAGCACAAAACCAAATATGCCCTGCGAGAAATATTTTATGATTCGAAATGCTTTTGGTGCCATGCAATGCCTTTTATGTTCCAAGTCTTTAAAAGATTATAGGGAATATATCCTTAAAACACATTTTGTTAATTTTCATTATGCTATTAATTATTTAGATGAAAAAGAACGAAAATGTCTTTTTAAAGAGAAAAAATATATTTTTTTTAAAAAATATCTGATTGGTTACGTAAAAACGAATACTTAGATTATAGTAAACCTATTAATGAAAACCTAAAAACACAGCTATCAAGTTCCATTAGTTTTGAGATTGTTAAGCAGGGTGTTTATCATTTTTTCCCTCTACTTATATATGTGAATAAATTTTTTCAGATTTAAAATTTATTTGTTCCAAACAACGCAATAAAATTTCTTCAACCCATTTAAAAAATTTTATTTTAATAAAAAATTGTCATAAAAAGATTTATATTGATAAATGCATTGAAAATATAACGTTAAACAATTAGTTGAAGTTATATTTATGTGGTGTGTCTTCTTTCACACACACCGTCTTTCACTAACACTCTGTCTTTTTAAATAAAATACACTTTGTTCGTATATAATTTAAGTCTATTTATTTCAAATTCATTTCACTTATATGCACATTATCCACTTAGTTTAACATTGGTTATATAGGCGACTGTCTTCTACGATAGTTTGCGGTCAACTGTGTCGTACCATAGGTTGTGATCAACTGTGCTTCCTTTTAGTTTCATTTCTGTCTTTCGTTTTACCAGTGTTGTAATGTCACTGTCGCGTCATTGTCACAGGGTCGTATTTTAATGTCCTTAAGTACGTCTGGTTTGGGTCCGTGGTACATTTACCACATTCGGCCGTCCTGCGGCTTCATTCGTCCCGAATGAAGGGTTCCACTTCTTCATGAACTCGGCAACAGTCGTGGTGCGTCTTGGGCCTTCATGGTCCCCGACTTTTACCACTTCGTAGCGATCGTGCTCCATCTTCTTCACAACTCTGTACGGCCCGAAATATTTGGGCTTCAATTTCAAACCCGTTCCATATTGGGTACGCTTAATGGCTACCAGTTCGTCGATGTCGTAGTTGGTTGCTGTTCGGCGGCGTGAATTATAACAATTCCGATTCTCCTGCTGAATTTCGACGATGTTTTCCTTCGCTTGTTGGCGCACTGCATCTCGATCCGCATTAAGTTCATCGATTGCGGCTTCATTTAGCATTTCCTGTAGTTCTGGAATACCCGGAACACGCATCTCCAAGCCCGTCAGTATTTTGAATGGGGTCGTCTTGGTACTACGAGGCGGAGTGCTGTTTATGAATTGTTGCACTCTATCGACGTGTTTGTACCAGCTACTCGGGGTTTCGTGGCATAGTTTTGACACCATGGGTACTACGATTTTGTGAATCCGCTCCACTTGGCCGTTTCCTCTTGGAATTCCAGTCGCTATTTGTAGATGCTGGATACCTTCGCCTTCACAGTAGTCTTTGAAGAGATTTGATGTGAATGCGGCGCCTCTATCGGTGATTACACGCTTTGGATTACCAAATATCGCAGCTTGCTTCTTCAGGCGTTCTACAACCGCCTCTGCTCCAGTGTTTTTCGTGGGATAAAGCCACACGAATTTCGAAAAGGCGTCAATAACAACAAGTATGTAGTTGTATGACTTATTTGTCGTCTCCATCGGACCAACATGATCAAGATGGAAAGTTCCCAATGGTTTGTCCTCTTTATTGATAGGATTCAGCAATCCTTCTTTCTTTCCAGACTTCGCATCAGTGACTATACACTCAATGCAGCTTCTCACGATTCTCGTTACTTTTGAATTTAATTGCGGGATAAAGAATGATTTCTCGACAGCGTCTTGCGTTTTCTTAATGGAAAAATGACCTTGCCGATGTGCTATCTTGATGATTTCATCTTCCATTGACAACGGTACGACTATCAGCTCTTTATCCGGGTCTTTATACAACACATCGTGTTTTATGTAGAAGTCTTCATAGTCATCCTTCTCCAACACTTTTCGTACGGCTCGCGTCCAATCGTCGCTTTGCTGGGCCTTCTTGAGTCGGTGATTTAGTGAGTCTTCCAACATCAAGCACGAGACACGGCTCAAAGCGTCGACATGTCGCATTCTGGTTCCTTTCCTATGCTCGATTACATAATCGAAGTCTTGCAGGAAAATCGCCCAACGGGACACACGTAGTGGCACATCGCGTTTCTTCATTGTCATTGCAAATGCGTTGCAGTCAGTGACAATTTTAAACTTCATGCCCAACAGGTACACTCGCCATTTCTTCAACGATTCCACAATCGCTAGCACTTCTAGCTCGTACGAATGATACCGCTCTTCCGCAGGTTTAGTCTTGCGACTCATGTATTGGACCGGGTGGAAATCTTGATCGTCGTTATCTTTCTGCAGCATCACAGCTCCGTAGCCAAACATGCAAGCGTCCGTGTGCACTTCGGTTACCGCTCTTGGATTATACAGCTTTAAAATCGGAGGATTCATTAACGCTGTCTTTAACTGTTGATAAGCTGCTAGATGCTCCTCTTCCATCCTGAACTTTACGTCCTTTCGCAGTAGATCGGAGAGTGGTTTGGCAATCACAGCGTAACCTTCAACGAATCTTCTGAAATATGACGTCAATCCCAGGAAACGTTGCATTTCTGTACGATTTCGCGGTATCGGAAAGTCTTTTATAGCGATTGTTTTCGCCTCAGAGGGTTTTATTGAACCGTCTTCGATGACATATCCGAGAAATTCGACTCTTCGTACCAGAAATTGGCATTTACTCCATTTTATCTGCAATCCTTTTGATGCTGTTTTCAGTAAAACGCGCTTCAACTTCAGGATACCTTCTTCTTCGTCCGTGGAGGGAATGATTAGGTCATCCATGTAGGCTACCACTGTTCCATCTTGGATTAGTTCCCTCAGTACAGCCACAACGAATCTGGTGAACACTGCTGGCGAGTTTGAGATTCCAAATGGCACGTATTGGAACTCATACTGCCCGTTGTATGTTACAAACGACGTGTATTTCTGCGAATCCGCCTGGACTGGAACATGGAAAAATCCATTTCTTAAGTCCAATGTTGTAAAAACGTTTGCTCCACTCAGTCGTTCGATGACATCATCCATCATTGGCATAGGGAAATTATCTCGGACTATCTTTTCATTCAGTCGTCGATAATCACAGCAGAGTCGTTTTCTTCCATCCTTCTTGGATACAAGTACTACTGGTGACGCATAGTTGGAAATACTGGGTTTAATGATCCCTTCTGCCAGCCACTGCGCCACTTGCTCGTCCACTACGCATCGATCAGCGTAGGACATCCGTCTCGGTCTCTCGAACACAGGATTATCGTCGATCAACAAAATCTTCATTTCGACTGGTGACTCGAAATTTCTCACAGGGGTATATGCGCTAACCATTTCTTTTACCGCATCTGCCTGTTCTACCTTTAGGTGGGATACGTTCACTTCAACGTCGGCCTTCTCGTTTATGCTTCCGACCAGACATAATTCACCGAACTCCTTCATCAGCTGGACAACTCGATTTTCGCCCACAACTGCCACTGATTTCCCTGCTATAACAGCGCTCTCGCTCGCGCCTTCGTTATACAGCTTCTCCATAGCTTTCCACATTGGTGTATGCTCACGTGGCTCCTCAGCCACAGCAGCGCGCTCGCTCACGCACTCGCTGTGCTCTATAGCCACCGCCTTTTGCATACCACTGTTCCGGCTCACAGTCTTTTGCACCTCCTTGTGCTCACCCATGACCTTAGTCTCCAGCCCGACGGCTTCGGCTGCATGCTCCTTAGCATCAGCACCATCCGAGCTTTCCTCGCTATGCTTATCAGCCAGTTGTTGCACCTTATGTTGTCGTTTCCCTGCTTCCTTTTGTCTGAACTCCGCACCATCCTCGGTTACAATCAGATCGACATCCTTCAAAATATTGTTCCCAATTACTAGAGCATACTTCAAATCAGTCTCTTTGGCAACATGGAATTTCATTTCCAACCATATGCCATCAACTTCAATGCGGATGGAGAAGCTACCTATTGTTGTAAGTTCACTGTCCCCAATTCCGACCAAGCATACTCTCTCCTTTGTCAGCTTCACGTCCAAATTCAACATCAACAGTGTATCGTATCGCATCAAACATACATCTGCACCCGTATCGATTAATGCCGAAACACATACTCCATTCAACCAAATGTCCTTGAACGTTAAACTACTTCTCCTGTTCGGCTTTACTGCCGCTTTCCTCTTCATCATGTTTGCGTTTTTCTCCTTCTTGACTAATTTTTCAACTGTGGCGCACTCTGTTGCTCGGTGACCTTCTACACCGCATTTGAAACATTTCACCTTTTTGCGTGGACAGTCCCTAGCAAAATGTGACTCATCTCCGCAATTGTAGCATTTTTTCGCTGAACTGCCTGAACTCGACGAAGCTATGTTTGATGACGTAGACGACGTTTTGTTTGCGTTGACGAATTGCGATTTTGAAACGGGAACCTTGATTTTTTCATACACCTTCACCTGCTGCTTTAGGTCTTTTACGGTTTTAGCCTGGTACAAATTTGCTTTACCCGCCTTGGAATCCGGAATCCCCTCAATGAAATACTCTATCAAGCTGGTGTCGTCCAAGTTTATCGACTTGCCGATCTCCATCAAGCTATAAAGATATTCCATGAAATCTTCCCCTTGACGTTTGCGACGATTTCGTAGTGAGCGGTGAATTTCTATTGACGATACAACAATTCCAAATTCATTTTTTAACGCCTGCTTCAATGAACTCCAACTGCTGATACCGCGCTGACTTCGAACAAACATTTTTGCTGCACCCTTCAAAAGCTGCTTTGCATAAATAAATTTCTGTAACTCGTTCCAGATCACCGCTTCTGCATTCTCCTCGAACTCTTCCAGCCATTGCTCGATGCTTGGTTGCCCTGAACCGGAGAATGATGTCAGCGAATCTTCAATATCTCGCAAGGTAAACACTGATCGCTCAATTTTTCGCACGCTCGAGACAGCACTACGTTGACTTGCAGCATCGTTAGCATCGCTGTCTTCATTGTCGCTCACATTCAGGCCGAAGTGTTCAAGTAACCGGTCCTGCAATGTCGGTTTTCGTCCAGTGGTCGCTAATCCCAACCCACCCAATTTCTCTTTCAGTTCCTGTATGTTCAAACCTAAAATTTGGTCACGGTCCATTTCGTCTTACAATATTTATTAAATACAAAAATATTCCAAAAGCCGTATAAAATTATTATATAATAATAATTGATTAAATTTTAAAATTTGCTGCTCCGTAAACAAAGGTATCTGTAGCTTTAATTTAATTCAATCCAAATTTTCTTAAAACTTTTCTCAAAATTATTCCATTTACTTTAATTTTATTTAAAATTTTCCAAAGTGTAATTTCTCAACGCAAAAATTAATCAGTTAGAGCAAAATTCATCAATACACATACAAAACTTATCGATATACAAATACTTAGCTCTAACGCTACAACCAGCTTCAGCTACGATTGTTCAAATTTCATCCCTCGCTGCCGTCAATTTCCGAACGTTCTCTTGTTCTCCCGCGCAGCCGTCACAATTCACACAGCATTTGAATCTCCAACGCAGCCGTCAACATGAACACAGATTTGAATCTCCCACGCAGCCGTCAACTCTTGTGAATACTCTTCACCGTTCTCTCACGTAGCCAATTTCGCATGCGCTCGCACTCAGCGCTACCGCAGTTGACGCCTCTCTGCTGTCGACAATACCACACTTGCTGTGTGACGTCACTCACACACAACGCAACTTTTGCCCGCTGTCTCGCTCCGTTCTGTACCTAACTGAACGGCCGTTACTCTCTGCTACAAAACTGTTGACGCCGCCTTGTTGCCTGCGCACTTATCGTGATAACTGGATTTTTAAACTGTTGGCGTCGGTCGCCTGATTGTCTATAGGCCTAAATTATAGTTAGGCCTTATCCCGTTGCAAAAATCCGTTTTCTCGTAACGGTTTTTACTTTCACTTGTCCTTCTACTTATGTTTAAAGAAACATATTTACACAATTTTGCCACCGTTTGAATTGTTTTTTTTTTTTCGTTTTAAAGAACGTTTATACCGATTTTAGCGCATTGGCTTTGATTTAATGATCAATCGGTTTTAATTCAGCGTAGTGGTCTTTTATCCCACTTCTGACACCATTTCTGTGGTGTGTCTTCTTTCACACACACCGTCTTTCACTAACACTCTGTCTTTTTAAATAAAATACACTTTGTTCGTATATAATTTAAGTCTATTTATTTCAAATTCATTTCACTTATATGCACATTATCCACTTAGTTTAACATTGGTTATATAGGCGACTGTCTTCTACGATAGTTTGCGGTCAACTGTGTCGTACCATAGGTTGTGATCAACTGTGCTTCCTTTTAGTTTCATTTCTGTCTTTCGTTTTACCAGTGTTGTAATGTCACTGTCGCGTCATTGTCACAGGGTCGTATTTTAATGTCCTTAAGTACGTCTGGTTTGGGTCCGTGGTACATTTACCACATTTATATTATATGTATAAATTATTTCCTTCATTTCGAGAAACTGCAGAACTTCTTATTTATCTGTTTATTATTTACTCTGGGATTTGAATAATCGTTTAGGTGTCAAAAAATCATTTTTTTTTTTTTTGCAATTTCTTTTTTTTTCATTTTTTTTCGCACGTTAGCTCCCTTTTCGTAGACCAGGTCACATATAGCTTTCAGTTTTATTGAATATTTTCATATATTTTTGCTCCAACGTAGTTAAAACATATTTAATTTTCAAATTTTATTGAACGATAATTTATTTTATAATTTTGCCTATAAAATTTTAATTCCAATTTCTCACTGGGCTACTTTTTTTTCGTGCTCCCCAACACAGTGACAGATTCTCTCATACCGACCACTGATTTAAGATATAATCTTCTTATGACTGCTTTGTATGAAATTTATGTGGCAACACTGGTAGTAACGTGAAATTCATTTGCTGAATACAATGCTTACGACACAACATGGCATCACGACAGTGAACTGAAAACGGCGTTGTGCATCCTACTACATGAACGCATGTACACAAGACAACACAGCTCTCCATTTTGCATGTACACAATTTCGTTGTGGCCATACTAATGCCTTGCACTTCAATGAAATTTTAATATTTTGTTCAAAGTGAAATTTTTTATGCAAAAAATAAGTAAATAGGTATATATTTTTGTTTTAAATTATTAATTATTATTACAAATGATATAATCGAGCTGTAATAGAGCTATTTTATGCTTTTATTTGTAAAATAACGTTAAATTTGTAAGATCTGTGAATAATTTTACATTTAACATATTAATGGCATCACCACTCTTCCTCATCTCTCTATCTTCCATTCTACTGTCAACTCTACTGTCGTCCTACTGTCGTTGGGAAATATAGGAGAATATTGAAGTTAGCGAGAACGACAACTGTCGGCCTACCTTCGTGTAGTCGTGCAGCTGTCAAAATAACAGTGTCCGTAAGAACGTGTGTATTTTAATATTTGACAGATGTCGTTTGTCGTCTGTCGCGACCATTGTGTTCAACGTATCATACAAAAATCGATTATAGTGCGATCTTTGGCGTTATTCCTTTTATTTATGTTCAGTTTTGTGTTGCTGTAAAGTATCTTACTATGATGGCACTTAATTTGCTTGACCATAGTCCATTGATCAGTATTTTGAGTTTGTGTAGAAGAACATTGTCTGATCAAAGTCGTTATCAGTTTCTTCAACATTCGAAATTACCGACTTATTACTTCCAAAAATCGTTACCTCGTTTACCGATTCCAAAATTAAAGTTAACAGCTTCTCGGTTTCTTTCTGCTGTGCAGCCTATTTTGGATCAGAAAGAATATGATCACACCGTTCGGATTGTATCAGATTTTGTAACTGGTGACGGAATTGAATTGCAGGCATTACTTCAAAACTACGACAATTTAAATAGACATACGAGCTACATATCAGAGCCATGGTAAGAACTCTTATGGTTAATATTTGAAAAGGAAAATGCGTATGAGTGTGCTTCTGCTTTATGGCTTTCAAAATTAATTAATTCATTAAGTTTGTTTTTGTAATGGTCAATCGTAATGGTCATCTATTAATTAACTTGCGTATATTAAATAAATGTAAAAGTGTGTTTATCGAGAAGGTTCTCCAAATTAATTATACGGCGCGATTACGATTTTTTTAGCGCCGCGATCTGAAGGTATAGGTGGATAGGGAGGTCCTCGGGATTAAAAAATGTATACACATATATATATATAACATATAGTTTCCGAGGTATTTGTATTTACAATTCAAAAATTTCGTATAAGAAACTAACATACACAGTTTGTGTGTATACGTTCATGACAAATACTTCTGGTGCCACATATTGTGTTGTGAAAAGCTATTCAAAAGTTTTTCCGTTTATTATTTTCTTTTATTTATATACTAGCTTACCCAGCGCGCTTTGCTGCGCAGTTCGTAAATATTTTATTTTATTTTAAGTATACATACGCCAAACGGCTTTATACAACTATATAATTTAAAATTATGTAATATTTGTTATGTAATTAAGTATAGTATTTAACACTAGTATAAATAAAGCTATAAATTGTACAAAAGTTGTAAGACTAGCAAATTAGGAAGGACAAAGTGTAAAAGGTGAGACTAGGGATATAGCAGTAGACGTGATTTTATGTCCGGGATGAAGGCACTGAGTTATCCGCCATAGAAGTCCACATCACTATGTAATGAATTGACGAGCCTGGCCAGACGATTGTGAGGACCATTGAAAACGTAGCTCTTGGTAGTTTTTATAGTCTTCAGAAGACGGTTACGTCTCAGTGAGGGACCCACTGATGCGAGTTCGAATATGCTGATGATGTCTGGCGCATCGATAAGGCCGTTCACGACTTTGAAAAAAAATAACATGCCAGCTACTTGACGACCTTCTTGCAGGCTGTTTATGTTATAGTATTCATAGACATCGGACACTGCGTTGTAACCACCAGGAATACCATAGCGATAGCCAAGACATTTACATAATTTTGATTGTATTTTTTCAATACGACTAGAGGCAGCATCGGTATAAGACGTCCAAATTACAGTGCCATATTCTAAAATTGGCCGAACCATAGATGAATAAAGGCGAAGCAGTGAGATGGGATTCGTGAAATCCTTGCTAGTTCTAATAATGAATCCCAGAACTTTAAAAGCCTGGAGAGTGATCTTTTCGATATGCTTGTTAAACATCAGTTTATTGTCTATGATGATATCCAGGTCCTTTACATGATCCACTTCACTTAACAACTCATCATTTAGAAAATAATTAGCAGGTATTCTGATATGTGACCGTGAGTAGGATACAGTTACACATTTTCTTACATTCAAGTCCAATTTGTTTAATCGGCACCACAACGAAAGCTTGTCTAAGTCATTTTGAAGAACTCGAAGATCTTGCTCACTTTTTATCATTCTAAAGATCTTCAAATCGTCTGCATAAAGCAAAAATTCCGATTGAAAGTTATCGCCAATATCGTTTACGAAAATATTAAAGAGAATAGGCCCCAGATGTGACCCCTGAGGTGGCACTATGCTTAGCAGACAGGTATCCATCTACTTTGACTTGGAAATGCCTTCCTGTAAGATATGATTGAATCCAACTCAGTGCATTACCGCATATACCGTATCTTCTAAGTTTGCTTCGCAGAATAGTATGATCCACCCTGTCAAACTCCTTGCTGAAATCGGTGTAAATGGTGTGAGCTGAGTGGCCATTGTTTAGGGCATCTAGTAAATAATTTACGTAGATAAACAGGTTAGAGGAAGTCGACCTTCCGCCGACGAAACCATGCTGCTTGTTGGTGATAATGTTTGTGAAGAATGCCGTGAGTTGTGGAAGAACTATCTTCTCGAAGAGCTTGGCCAGAGCTGATTGGATACAAACTGGCCTATAGTTAACGACCTCAGACTTTGGGTCATCCTTGTGAATCGGGCGGATGTAGGATGATTTCCAAGTAGTTGGAAAGACACCACTTTGTAGAGAGTAACTGAATAGGTGTGTAATATGCTCGCTGAGGCTGTATGCATAGTATTTAAGAAAAATATTTGGTAAGCCATCCGGACCAGCACCTTTCTTCAAGTTCAGTGTCGACAACATTTTACGGACATCATTGATGTTAACCCCAAATTCATCCATGATGACAGTGGGGGCTGGTTCTACCTCAGTTGGTGGTGAACACTGTTGAGAATTTTGGTTGTACACACTATTGAAAAAGGATGCGAACATATTGCTAATATCGATACCTGAATGTGCCGTCAGATTATCCCATGACATGGTGGACGGGATGTCACCATTACCTCTTTTTTTATGTTTAACAAACTTCCAGAACACATTAGCGTCATCCTGTACTTGTTGTTCAATTTTATCTATGTAATTCTTGTAGCATTGTTTATTGAGAAATTTACATTCTCTCCTGAGTTCGCTAAACTTTCTATAGTTCTTTTTGCAATTGCACCTCTTGAAGGTAGTGTGTGCTTCCTTCTTAAGTATCATTTTGTGTTTTAATTCACTTGAAAACCAGTACGGAAAGTTGTTGTTATTTTGTGAACGGACTGGCACATAGGTAGATATACCTCTTTGAATAATGTCATAGAAGACTACTACTTTGCTGTCTAGGGTAGAGGATGAATACAGGCTCGTCCAATCGACGTTTTGATAAAATGCATTAAGACTCCCATAGTCAGCACTTTTTAAATCATAGAAAGGTAAAGTTGCTGGTTTGAGGCTGAGCTGGAGTTCAATCGTGATACCAAGAGCTGGATGGTATCGATCCATTGTGGTAATTGCCTGTGTGTGATCAACATGTATATGCTGATTACTGAAGCAAAGATCAAGTAAATTGTGACTATCGGCTTGGATGTTATTAAATTGGCGGCATTTTAACAGAGAGAAGCCTTCATAGAGTAAATTTTCACAATCTATATGCGGCGAGCTACTTGGAAGGTTAAAATCTCCCGTGATGAGAAAGTTGGTATTTTTGTGCTTTACTTTCAGGTACTGGAGTGTATCAAGGAACGCTTGGTAAACGACTAGTGATGCTCTCGGAGGAATGTAGACACATCCAATAATGATATCTGATCTATTGCACTTGATTTTTACGTAGATGTGTTCAATATTATCATCAATGACTGGAATACATTCCGCGTGTACAAACTTCTTTATTGCGATGAAAACACCCCCACCTCGTTCACTATCACTTGTGATATTGTTTCTATCCTTCCTGTAAATACTGAATGAATCATCTATAACTTCCCCATCATGGATAGCTGGGTGAAGCCATGACTCAGTGATGCAGAATGCATCAATACTACTGATCGCTGCTGCTGTGAGAAAACTGCCGAGTTTGGTACGTAGTCCCCTCACATTCTGATAGTGGATGTGCAAGTTTGTTCGAATTTCCCTTATCGTTGAACGAGCGAAAATTCTTTTTGACTAATTTCGGGACGCCATTAACGTATTTTATAGTCTTCGATGAATCGCCATTTTTCACCAGAGAATCCAGCTGTGTGCGAAGGTTCTTGAGGTGCGTCAACTGAGCGGGAGTAAGGTCTGATTTAAAAATGCCTTTGGGTGATCCGTCAACAGGTTCTGGTGGTTTAGACCTCAATATAGCACGAGCAACGGATGGGGAAGTTGTTTCAACTAGCAGCGGGCGGTTACGGCCAGCAGTTGGGCGACCCAAACGTCGGAGTTTCAGTTCATCCAAACTGACAGGCAAATCGATTGGCAAAATGGACTGGACGGTAGCTCTGTCTTCATCAAGACGGTCTTTTCCATCAGCTCTCCTTGACTCTTGAACATTCAACATAACGACATTCGATTCCCGTTTTTTGCGTTCGGAAAACTCTGCTAAAAGGTGAGTGAGTTGAAGGTTTCGAGCTTGTTTTCTACCGAGTTTAGTCTGTTATCAAGAGTAGAACATTTATTGGACAACTCTTTGTGCTGCTTGGATAAACTTGACACCTCCCTTCTGATGTCATTAACATTCTTTTCAATGGCTGTCTTGAAACTGTTGAATTTACTCTCAAAAGATGTTGTGAGCTTTGAAAACTGGTCATCAAGCAGTCGTTTAAGTTTAAACATGGTGATGTTTCCATCGTCGTCGCTTTCACAGTCAAGATCATCTTGAGTGACGATACTAACCTCCAAACGGCATGTTTCGCATTTCCATTGATGACCTTGATGTTTTATTTTATTTGCTAGCTCGGTGAATTCCGCTCTATTAAGTTTCGCACATTTGGAATGAGTCCATGTACGGCAATTTGCGCACATGACACTTGGTGAGTTAGCGACCATTTTACAAATTGCACAAAGCTGCAGCTGAATGATTTTTTTAGGAGGCATTTTTGAGCCATATATCATACGATACAGAAGAAATTTGAGTTTATTATGATGATCACTGCACTAAACAATAAGTAACTGCTAAACAACAAATTTTTGTTAATTTTATTCAATATTTAACTTTTGTTCAATATATTAATATATGTATATATATATTTAACTTTTGTTCAATATATTAATAATTTATTCAATATAAATATTTATCGGCTATTATACTTCAGGTAATTTTTTTTTTCATTATAGACATTTTATATTAATAATTCAATTTTTTGGCACAATTTCGATTTCTTTGGCGCCGCGATTTGAAGGTACCGTTGGAGAGGAAGTCTTCCTGATTAGAAAACATATGGGGTTATAGGGTCCGCAAACGCTTAGTTTAGGAGATATTCGGCCTTAAAGTATAAAATAACAAGAAATGCGCTGTTGTGGGACACCAGGCAGGAACGAAGTTCCTTCGGATAATGTAGAATCGATACAATTTGCAAAAACAAATTGTGCCTAATTTTATTTTATGTAGGTTGTCCTGATTTTTCTCTCAAATTTCCCTCATTAGTTGTTATTTAAGTACAGATAAGTATTAAGAAAATTTAGTATTTTAAGAAATAATTTATTTATTTATTTATTTATTTAATTAAACCAACGCCAATCGGCAATATACATTTGAATAATTAATATTTAATATAAGGGAAAATACAACAAGATAAGGTAATATTAGTTATAAAATTCAAGTTAGATTAATTAATGATAGTTGAGTAGCTTGTTCTTCGTGGCTGTGATGAAGTTACTATATGTTCCTCCGTAGAAATCCAGGTCGTTATGTAGCGAGTTGACAAGGTTTGCAATGCGATTGAGCGGTCCATTCACAACATAGTTTTTCGTGGATTTAGTGATTTTAAGCAGACGTTTGCGTCTTAGTGTTAAATTTACAGGTGCAAATTCGAAACTAATGTTGATCTCTGGTGCATCAATGAGTCCATTTACCACTTTATAGAAAAAGGCCAGATCAGCAATTTGACGGCGTGACCTAAGACTATTAATTTTGTACTGACAGCAGATTTCCTCCATAGAGATGTTCCGCGTTAGCCGGGCACGATGATGAATTAATGTCTTACACATTTTTCTCTGAACTTTCTCAACTCTACTGATCAGAATATCTGTGTATGGTGACCAAACAACTGAGCCGTATTCCAGGATTGGTTGGACTAGTGAGTAGTATAAATTGAGAAGTGATCGAGAATCAGCAAAATCTCTGCAGGTTCTGGTAATGAAGCCCAACATCTTGTGTGCTTGTAAAGTTATTTTACTGATGTGCTTCGTAAATGTCAGCTTGCTGTCTATAATGATGCCCAGGTCCTTTATGTCCTCTACTTCAGAGATTACATTGTTGTTCAGCATGTAATTGGTGGGGTGCGTGGTATGAGAACGCGAGAAAGAGATCACAGCACATTTCTTTATGTTTAGATCTAATTTATTATTGAGACACCATGCAGAGAGCTGATCTATATCGTGCTGAAGTGCCTGGATATCTGAGTCGTTTACTATTGCTCTGAATATTTTCAAATCGTCGGCGTAAAGAAGGTACTCCGAGCTGAAGTTCGTACCAATATCATTGATAAATATGTTAAACAGGACAGGTCCAAGATGTGATCCTTGTGGTACTCCTGTTTTTACATCATAACTTGCAGACAGGTGACCATCTACTCTGACTTGGAGCTGTCTATCTGTTAGGTAGGAGCTGAGCCATTTCAGGGCATTACCTTGTACTCCGAGCGAATTTAGTTTATTCAGCAAAATGCTGTGATTAACTCTGTCAAAGGCCTTACTAAAATCAGTGTAAACAGCATGTACTTTGTGCCCATTGTTCATTTCATTAAGTACATAGTTGACATATGTAAATAGATTTGATGATGTCGACCTCCCGCCAGTAAATCCATGTTGTCTATTGGTAATAATGTCTGTAAAGAATAAACTCAGCTGAGGTAAGACTAGTTTTTCAAATAACTTTGCTAGCGCAGACTGGATACATATTGGTCTATAGTTTGATACTTCTGATTTGAGTCCTTCTTTGTGTATCGGGCTAACATATGAAAGTTTCCATATTGTAGGAAAGGCACCCTGTTGTAGTGAGACGCTGAAGATGTGTGTTAGTGGTTCACAAAGTCCTGCTGCACAGTTTTTGAGAAAAATATTGGGGATCCCATCAGGTCCCGCACCTTTTTTAGGATTTAATGATGAAATTGCTCTAAATACATTGTCAATGGTTACCTCTAAGTTATTTAAAGTCGCGTGTAGGCGATCATGATGAATATCCTGGACAAATCCTGGCTGCTGTACCTCTGTCTGATATACACTTTTAAAGAAAGCAGCGAATAAGTTGCTGACTTCCTCACCATTGTTAGCTGATTGATTATTCCACGATAAAGTAGAGGGAATGTCGCAGCCATTTCTTCTTTTATTCCTGACAAATTTCCAAAATTCATTTGGGTCTGACTTTACCAATTGTTCAACTTTATTTACGTAGTTTTTATAACATGAGGCACTGAGTTCTTTGCATTCGCGTCTGAGTTGGCTAAATTTTTTATAGTCCTGATTGGATTCTTTTTTTTTATATATTGAATGAGCTGCCTTTTTTAGCCTGACTTTGCGAATTAGTTCAGTTGAGAACCAACATGGATAATTACTTAGCTTATTTATATATACTGGTACGTGGAGCGAGATACCATCTTTGATTATCTTGTACAAATAATTGACTTTATCGTCTAGAGATTCATGACTATATAACTGTGACCAATCGGTCGTTAAGAAAAATGTGTTTAGACTTGCGTAGTCCGCTTTTTTAAACGATAACGATGGTATATTAGCTGGTTTTAGTTGAGGTAATATGTCTATTGTAACTTCTAGAGCTGGGTGATATTTGTCTAAAGACGTGATGGACTGGGTATTTTGAATGCTGACATCAAAATTGGAGAAACAGAGGTCCAGCAATCCTTGATGTTCATTTAGAATGTCGTTGAGTTGTGTGCATCCCAGCGATGCATAGACCTCATATAGTAAGTTTTCACAGTCATGGCGGGGAGAACTGCTTGGTAAGTTGTAATCACCTATGACAACGAGCTTGGCATTTTTAAATTTTTCTCTCAGGTAGGATATTTGGTGAAGATGAGTGTTATAAACTTCATGTGTTGACTGTGGTGGCAGATAAACACATCCGATTATTATATCTAAAGTATTGCACTTAACCTTAATAAATACTTGCTCCAAACTATCGTCAGGAGTTGTGACGAGCTCAGATTGAAATGAGCGTTTTATTGCTATAAATACTCCTCCGCCACGTATACAGCCACTGGTTGAAGGGTTTCTATCTTTCCTGTAAATTGAATAAGTATTATCTATAATTTCACCATCCAGTATAGCTGGATGGAGCCAAGACTCGGTGATACAAAATACATCAGTGTTATTGGCTGACGACGATGTTAGGAACCTGTTTAGTTTTGTTCTCAGTCCCCTCACGTTCTGATAATTTATTATCAGCGCTGTTGGATGGATTCTTCTTGGTGAGCGGGCGAAAATTCTTAGTAACGATCTTAGGAATGCCATTGATATATTTAATGGTTTTTGTTAAATCACCACCCTTTATTAGGGCGTCAAGTTCAGCTCTTAGGTTTTTAAGATGTTGTTGTTGCGCTTGTGTTAGGTCAGACTTGAAGGTAATCTGAGGTCCTTCTGCTTCAGCTGTTGATTTCCATTTGAGAATAGTTAACGCATCATCTGGTGATGGCGTTTCAATGAGTAACGGCCGTGTACGGCCAGCTAACGGACGACCAAGCCGCCGTATTCTAAAATTCATTGTGTTGCTAGCGAGACTGGGTGGTAGTGCTGCGAGGACTTTTGTTCTATCTTCTTCCAAACGATCTTGACCATCGACTTTTATTGATTCAGCCACATTCATGGCTATTACATTTGATTGGCGTTTTTTCCGTTCAGCCAATTCAGCAATAATGTCCTCAGTGGATACCGACAAATCAGGATGAGACTTGAGTTTCTCCTCCACTGATGCAATCCTGTTATTAAGACGAGTACACTTGTCAGTTAGTGTGTTATTTTGCTTAGCAATTTTACCCACTTCGTCTCTGATGCTAGCCACATTACCTTCTATAGATGTCTTAAAACGATTAAATTTGGCTGCAAAGCTGTCTGCTAGAGACTCTGCAAAGGATTGAAGTTTCTTTTCAAACAAGTCATTAATTTTATTCATTGTCACCGTGTTATCGTCCGAGGTATCAACTGCATCCTCAGGAATAATTATGCTAACCTCACTTTTGCAAGAATCACATTTCCATGTTGGACCATTCTTTTTAGTGATGCGAGCGATCTCGTTGAATTCTTTTGTTGACAAGCTGGTACATTTATGATGTACCCATGCACGACAGGATGCACACATAAGACTTGCTTGATTTTCCTTAATATTTAGAGAGCAGGTGCTGCACGTATGCACAGTCACGATTTGTTTATTAGGAGGCATATTGATTAGTTAATAATACTATGATTTAATAATTTGATTGAATTACTGGCAGCTTGTAAGGTAATTTAACACTTAGCACACTATAAATTAACAATGTTAAATTAATTAAAAAGTACTATTATTTATTTATGAAAATGAATAATATAAATAAATAAATGATTAGCACAAAATTTAGCACTTGTTGTTTAGCCCAGTGTTGCCAATTATTAATTATAAATAAAAAAAATAATTCAAATTATATCTAAATAAAAATTGGTAAATATTTTTTTGTTTTAAACTATCAATTGTTATTACAAATGATATAATAGAGCTATTTTATGCTCTTATTTGTAAAATAGCGTCAAGTTTGTTAGACCTGTGAATAATTTTACATTTTACATATTGGATGACATCACCACTCTACCTCCTCTTTCTATCTTCCATTCTACTGTCAACTCTACTGTCGTCCTACTGCCGTTGGCAAATATAGGAAATATTCAAGTTAGCGGGAACGACAACTGTCGGCCTGCAGTCGTGTAGTCGTGCAACTGTCATAAGAACGTCTGTATTTTAATATTTGGCAGATGTAGTTTGCAGTCTGTCGCGCTCTATGTGTTCCGCACTTCACTCAAAACTAATTTGCATACACAATAATGTTACAGATTTTCATGCCTAATTATTTTGCAAAACCTAAAGGTAGGCTATAATTAGCGATCTTACAGTCTTTTTCTTACGGGTTATTTCCTCAAAGCCTGCGCCAAAAAATATGCAACAATTCAACTCCCCATAAACGTATGTATGTAGTGCAGCATGGCCGGCATGTACACAAGACAACACAGCTGTCCATTTTGCATGTACACAATATCGTTGTGGCCATACTAATACCTTTCACTTCAATGAAATTTTAATATTTTGTTCAAAGTGACATTTTTTTTATGCAAAAAATAAGTAAAAATTGGTAAATATTTTTTTGTTTTAAATTATCAATTGTTATTACAAATGACATAACAGAGCTATAATAGAGCAAGACCTAAAAGTAGGCTATAACTAGCGATCTTACGGGTTTTTTCTTGCGGATATTTCTTACGGGTTATTTCTTACGGTTTTTACTATCACTTTTTTTTCAGTTAGCTCCCGCAGCAAAATCCTATCTTCTGCAAGCCTGCCGTAAGGAACTTCGTTCCAATAAAGTGTAAAGTATACAGTATAGTACGAAAACTCAAATTTTGTACTAGGCGAAAGTACTTCAGTCACTCCGAGTATTCGATCGGCCAGGGTTATGTTTTTAGAGAGCGGCCGAAGACCGCCAACGCAGAAGGATAGTATAAAATAGTAATATGTATATAAAAATGGAGGACGACGCAGAAAGGAGTACTCTGCGAAAGTAGTTCAGTCAGCGCGGGTATTCGCTCGGCCAGGGTTATTTTTTAAGAGCGCGGCCGAAGGCCGACAACGCAGAAAGAAGTACTACGCAAAAGTACTTCAGTCACCCTGGGTATTCGCTCGACCAGGGTTATTTTTTTAAAGCGCGGCCGAGGGCCGCCAACGCAGAAAGGAGTACTACGCAAAAGTACTTCAGTCACCCCGGGTATTCGCTCGGCCAGGGTTATTTTTTTTAAAGCGTAGCACAATCACAATCATGTTTGTTTGCATTCAATAGAAAATAAGATTATATTAACGAATATTGTCACAGAAGTAACATCGTCGGCACTTTTATTTTTCTCCTCCGCTCGAAGAACCAAAACTCGCGTTGCTAGGTATATAGTACATTTTATACTACTATTCATATAATCAACTATTCAATACAGTGACAATTTTATTTACGAATAAAGGCGAAAACGTTTTTGTCGGTATAAGAATCCAAGGGATTTTACTTGGGGTTTAATTTTGAATATATTTATACATTTCATTGAAAAAAATAACAAATTTAAGGCCGCTTTCTCAATGTCTGCTTACACCAGCCTTTCTGTCCAGTTAATAGAGTTGTCTGCTTAATAGATTGTACTTAATAAATATTAACAACTAGCTTACCCAGCGCGCTTTGCTGCGCAGTTCGTAAATATATTAATAATATATTCAATTTTGTTTAATATAAATATTTATCGGCTATTATACTTCATTTAATTTTTTTTTTCATTATAGACATTTTTGTCATCTTCTTTTAAAACATATTGAATATTCAAATATGCGATAAATTTGCCAAAGCAATTGCCTATTTTCAGATTTTATGAAATATCCACAAACGACAAATCCAATTTTTTTGTGTATTTGACGTTTGAGTATAAACAAAAACATAAGAGAAACAAAAAAATAAGCATTTGACATGAATGAGTAATGTCACATTACATTAATACTTGAACAAAAGTCAACTTATTTAGCAAATAAAAAAACCTGAAATTTCATGGCCTATAATTATATTCTGCGTAATAATTACTCTGTATTTGAAAATAATGTGATTTTCCATTCATAAAAGTGTAATAAAACTAAGTTAATAGCCAAACAAAAAAATCAATAACAAATACAATATCTAATATATAAAATTCTCGTGTCACGGTGTACGTTATTGAACTCCTCTGAAACCGCTCGACCGATTTTCGTCAAACTTAGCGTGCATATCGACTAGGGTGGAGAATCGGACAACATCTATTTTTCATCCTCCTAAATGTTAAGGGTGGTCCACCCCTAAATTTTTTTTAACTTTTCGCGTAGAAAATTAAAAAATTTTTTTCTGACACTGTCGAAATCGGTAACTCTGTTATCTTACCATCATCGTACGTAGGTAGTCCACGTCACATGCAAGAATACATTCAGGATGCCATGACTTTCGTGCGTGAATATGGACGACCGTGTCTTTTCATCACTTTTACATGTAATCCAAAATGGCAGGAAATTACTTCGTTGCTATTACCAGGACAAAATGCAATAAATCGTCATGATATTACAGCACGTGTGTTTAAACAAAAATTAAAGTCTTTAATCAACTTTATTACAAAATTGCATGTATTTGGCTCCACACGTTGTTGGATGTATTCAGTTGAATGGCAAAAGCGTGGATTACCTCATGCTCACATTTTAATTTGGTTGGTCGACAAAATACGTCCTGAAAACATTGACAGTTTGATTTCTGCAGAGATTCCAGATCCGTCTACTGATCAATTACTGTTTGATATTGTTACTGCAAACATGATTCATGGTCCGTGCGGAAAATAAAAAAATAAATACTAATACGAAATAAAGATGCATGCCTTGCTCTAGGCTTGCTAGAAGACGACAATCATTGGGATAGTACGCTTGCTGAAGCAACATTAAACTGCACAGGATCACAAATTCGTCTACTATTTGCTATAGTACTGACTACATGTTTCCCGGCCCGAGCACAAATGTTGTGGGATAATCACAAAGATTCAATGACTGATGATATATTGTATCGACATCGTACAAGGTGCAATGATCTAACGATATCATTCAGTGTTCAGTGATGCAATGTACAATGAAGCATTGATAGCTATCGAGGATCTTTGCATTGCTATTGCGAATTTGCATCTGATTTACTCAACACAGATATCAATCGTGAACTACAGTACGATACCGTAGAAATGGCAGGCATTGTTAGTCGCAATGTTCCACTACTAAATGATGAACAAAAAATTATTTACGACCGCATCATGCTGGCAGTATCGGCAGGACAAGGAGGATTTTTTTTTTGTTTGGATGCACCAGGTGGAACTGGCAAAACATTCCTTATTTCGTTACTTCTGATCGAGATACGATCAAAAAATGACATCGCATTGGCCGTTGCATCTTCTGGCATTGCATCAACTTTATTAGATGGAGGCAGAACAGCTCATTCAGCATTTAAGCTGCCGTTGAACATTCAAAATAATCCAGATGCAGTGTGCAACATAAAAAAACAATCGTCTATGGCCATAGTGGTGATTTTAGACAAACACTTCCCGTTATTCTACGTTCATTGTACGCTGATGAAATTAATGCTTGCTTAAAATCATCGCGACTATGGCGTAATGTTGAAAAAGTACAACTGACGGTGAACATGCGCGTTCATATGCTTCAGGATCCATCCGCCGAAAATTTCTCTAAACAACTGTTAGATATTGGTGATGGGAAAGTTGATGTACATGAAAATACTGGATGCATCAAATTACAGACGGACTTTTGCACAATCATCGACTCGCAAAATACTCTCATCGATCACATATTTCCCGACGTACACACACAATATGCAAATCGTAAGTGGCTGGCAGAAAGAGCGATTTTGGCAGCTAAAAATGTGGGTTAAATTTAAAGTATCAACAGTTGTTGCCTGGGGACTTGGTGTCATACAAATCTATCGATGCAGTTTGCGATACCAACGAGACTGTGAATTATCCAATTGAGTTTTTAAATTCATTGGATTTGCCAGGCATGCCACCACATCATTTACAATTGAAGGTTGGATCTCCGATTATTCTGCTTCGCAATTTAAACCCACCACGGCTGTGTGATGGCACACGGTTAGTCATTAAAAAATTAATGAAAAACGTCATTGAAACCATCATCTTGAATGGCAAGTATGATTACTACAGATGTGCCAATTGAATTCAAACGCACTCAATTCCCCATTAGATTGGCATTCGCTATGACGATCAATAAGTCACAAGGCCAAACATTTCCCACGGACAACTATATGTGGCATGTTCTCGCGTGGGAAAACCATCCAGTTTGTTTGTATTGGCTAAAGACGGACTAACCAAGAATATTGTACACTCTATTGCACTGAGAGATTTTTTTTTTTTTTTTCAATTGCCATAATTGATAGGATAATATGAATAATTATTTTTGATATTTAGAAAGCTTCAAAAATTGTAATTTAAAATACAGGGTAGGCCATTTAAAGTTGACCCATCTGGCACCGCTGTAACTTTTAACAGCGCTGACAAATCGGCTAATGTCATACCGCGTTAGAAGCGTCATTCGAAGACAATTTATACCATGGAACAGTACACTCCAAAAGAACGCGCTGAAATTGTTCAGCTTTATATTCAAAATAACTTTTCAATTGTGTTAACTCAACGTGCGTTTCGCAAAAAAAATAAAGTGAAAAGTGCTCCAGTTAAGAACACAATTAAGTCTTTATACGCAAAATTTGTGAACACCGGTAATCTCAGTAATGCCAGTCATACATCCAGACAACGCACAAGACGTTCTGATGAAAATATCGAAGCTGTACGAGCCAGTATTGAGGAGACTCCATCGACATCGAGTTATCGCCGCTCTCAGGAATTAGACATCTCTCGCACCACTCTCCGACGCATAATTCATAAAGATTTGAAGATGTTTCCATATAAAATTCAAATGGCACAAAAACTAAACCCAGCTGATTATCCGCGACGCCTTAATTTTGGCAAATGGGCCAATGGGTCAACTTTAAATGGCCTACCCTGTATATTCGTTACTTTAATAAGAATTAATTTATTACCTTAAATAAAGCATACTTTAATTGTTTATAATGCTTTCGATTATAAGTACATCCCCGCACACTTAGCAGTAGATATTTTTATTGAACTAAAAAATTGTTTCCTAGAAATAATATACATGGCAAAGCAACGTTTGCCGGGTCAGCTAGTAATTCAATATAATAAAAAAAAAAAAAATTATTTCCAAAGTATACTATACAAAAAATGACGATGAAAAGATTCGATATGAGAACGTTCCATTCTGATTATCTTCAGGAAAAAACAGTTTTTGTTCAGTCGATTGATAGCCCATCGTGCTTCACCGTAAAATTCAGACCGGAAGAAAGGGAATACCAGGATGTAGAGCAAATTCTGAATTGCCGATTAGCAAATATCAAGCCAAGTAATGGGAAATACTGGACGCGAGAAGCTGTCAAATATTTTGAAGAAATTGCTTTGAACGAATCTTTTACTATGAAAATAATGAAACAAATAGACGAAATCTTTTTCATAAATGTAGACGATTTTGAATTAAGGATGAGGGTTGACCAAGATATTGTTGATGAAGGATATGCAGTTCAGGAGAATGCATTCGTACGATATTATCCATTCACTCCATAAAATTGTTATAACGCTAACATTGAGAAGCGTACATAAATACGAATAATAAGAAAATTGTCATAGCGATTCAATAAAAAATTCAACAAAGTAATACTCTTCAAACATTGAAAGTATTTATTCTTCAGTTTCCTCTTATTTTTACATAAGCGTATGTAATAAATTGCAAATCTCAAAAATTCGAGTTCTAATCTAAAACATTTTGATAAACAACGTTCTTAGTTTTACTGTCCGGTGCATGAATGAATAAACGATGTGCAGTACTGACTCTTGAACATGTAACATATAATTGCCCATGTGAAAAACACGATTCTTCCAAATTTACTCCGCATATTTGAAATGTTTGTCCTTGTGCTTTGTTTATAGTCATGGCAAATGATAAACGCACCGGAAATTGCAGACGTTTGAAATTGAATGGCGTGTCTGTTGGAATCATTGGAATACGTGGTATAAGCACATTTTCGCCTTTCGCCTTACCATTGAGTATAGTTGCTTCAATCAAATTTGGCATTAGCTTCTTCATTGCCAGTCGTGTACCATTACACATTTTTGGAGGATTGATATTCCGTAGTGTTTAAATGAGTTAATCATCCCCCACCCTAACCGAGAAAAACTGGCGCACCTTAAGGACAAACACACAACACCAAAACAACTCACCACACCTGTACCCACTAAACAAAAAGGATGGACATCGGGATGGAAAATTCAATTCGTTCGACACATTTCGTCACACAATCATTCAATCTCATAATTCCTATCCGCATTCGCAATCAGCATTTTTGTCATCTACTCTATTTTGGTGGCAACTTACATCCACCCCCCGCCGTGCACCTATATAAATTCGTATACATTATATATACATATAATTTATGATTTTTTATAAGAATTTGATTCTGTACATTAAATGACTGTGAACACATTAAATCATATTAAACAATTGTAAATTTTAACCCGTGTGTATTTTATTAAAAATTGTTAATTAATACTTTTGTGTGCAAATTTGGGCAGCAAATTAATCATGGTCCTTCGAGCCATAGTGACAGGCACTATGGATTTTTAAAAAAATAAATATGTTAATATATACTTGTGCAGTGCAAAAAACAAAAAAGTGCAGTAAACAAGTACAAAACGTAAATAACAAACAAAAAAGAAACAAAAGTGTGCACGGAGAAAAAGAACAAAAAATAATAAAATACAGTGCTGGCCCAACCAAAAAAAAAAAAAAAGAAAAAAATTCCCTTATACTTACATATATGCATATAATAAAAAAATAACAATCAACAGCAGGTGCAGTGCAGTGCATTTAAAATATATACATACAGTCATACATACATAAAGTGGAGAGAAAAGGTGATGTGACAACGACAACAAAACGAACTAAAACCAATTTCAACAAAGACAACAGCAACAAACTAACGCCTAAACAATAAACATCTACTAAATAATTAATCGTGCGCGAAAACGAAATTTAAATAATAAACTTAAACACAAATCGGGCGCGAAAAATTAAAACACCAATAAAACAAACAAAAAAGAAACAAACAGCACAAAGAGGTTGCCAGGCAGAGAACAGGAATAGGAACAAGGCGAAGAGACAAATCAGGTGGAAACGGTTCGGAGAGAAGCGCATACATACAAACATACATACATATATACAACTACAAAGCCCTTGATGTAACCAAGTGAGCGTACTTAGTCCGAGTTCTATTCTTAATAATATGCGTATATGTATGCAAAAAAAAAGACTTTATATTTCTATATAAATCAGTAATATAAAATCTGCAATCCGTTTTAATAGCGCAACAAAGCGCCATATATTAAAAAAAAAATAAAATAAAATAAGAATTAAATGCCTATGTATATGTTGAGCTTACCTATTTAACAAAAACCGAAAGAAGCCAAATTCAAGTATTTACTTGGAATATTTTCCGGCAATACCTCTTATGTTCAACAAAGCAATAAGCAGGATTGCATAAATTAAGTAAGCAAAGGCACAAACTACATCAATATAATAAGATAAAAAAAAAACAAAGCAAGAGTTGCAAAAAATACAAAAATACATACATATAAGCATATTTAAATAATAATATACAATTCAGTATACCAACATATAGAGCAAAACATACATATTTGCATATAAAATTGCACATCTTTTTATTCAACTCCGTTTTCGCACTCTCTATTCGTTCAAACCTATGTACGTAAAAAACGCATTGACCTCTTCAACGAGCTCTCAATCGCACAAAACATAAGTACCTACTTACGCATGTACATACAAGTACACGTATTAGGGTGTGCCTAATTACACAACATTAGGAAATAAGAAATATAAATTAATTAAAGCAAAAAAAAAATAATAATTCTCTTGCAAGTTAACAATTATTTCGCGCTATCCTTCATACGGCAACGAATCAGTATGTTACACTAAATAAAATCTCAACATATTGCATATTAACACATGTTAGTACAAACACATATTCAAAGTCCATATTGGCAACTATCCGGCAATACCCCTTGTTCTTTGGCAAACAAAAGCAAGCAGGATTGCATGCAAAAAAGCGAATTAGTCTCTCTAACGAGCTCTCAATTGCTTAAGAATATAAGAAAAAGCATAATCATAAGCACAAACAATTCGTGTATACTTATATACAAAACAAAACATTGATCTCTTCGACGAGCTCAATTGCACAAAAACAAGTACATACAAGCCAATTATTAGGGTGTACCTAAAATAAAATATTCGGACATAAAACATTTTAATATATAAAATAAACGCGGATTTTAATAGTAATTAATTCAAATTTTTTTTTTCAAACTAAAATATAAATAAATAATATTATTTTGTAAAAATGGTTCATAATGGCACAAATCAAAATACACCTGCAGGAGCTACACGCTCAAAACAGGTTGTTAAATTCATTTCAAAAAGTGACAGTTTAACAAGATACTGCACTAGGTTTGCCGCTTCACCGATTCACGAAAACTCTGAATCGTTATTAGAAATCAAAATTCAAAATCTTGAAAACTTTTGGACTCGCCTCCAAGCGGCTCATGACGCCATTTTAGATTCTAACGATTCAAATACACACAATTTCAAATCAACGGCTTACGATATTTACGAAAACTGCTTAGACCAATATGAAGAAAAGAAAGCTATGATCTCCGATCAATTAAAGCTCATTAAAGCAATTGCACCTACTCCCCACAGTAGAGTAGAGCTGCCACAAATAGACAATCAAGAGGCAAGTTCAGGCATCCAACTCGAGGTGCCTGCATGTGATACAGAAACGTTTTACGGAGGTTATGAAGAATGGCCGTCCTTCCGGGACATGTTCACAGCCGTTTACATCAACCATCCACAACTATCAAAGGCACCAAAACTGTATCATCTCCGATACAAAACAAAATTTTTTTTTTGTATAGATTTCCTTTATTTACAATCTGTCCGAGGACAATAAGCAAATTGTGTAATACTACATTAACTTAACCTAAGTTGCTGTACTCCAACGAGTACAGAACTAATATACAGAAGTGCATATAAGATATACATATGTACATATTTATAAACAGCTTATTTTCTATATGGCAAATCTAATATATGAAGCCGTTTAAGACGTTTAATTTCGTTTGAGTCATCTAATAGGGCTATTGCGACTGGGTTAGTATGATAACTCAATCTATTAAAATAATTTCTACTGAATCTTTTGATTTCATTTTTAACTATAGCTAAACCTGTATCATTAATGATTGTTTTATTTGACACAAACCAGGGTGCATTTAAAATTTTCCTAAGTGCAATATTTTAAAATCTTTCGAGGATTTCGATGTTTGAAGTGCTTGCTGTACCCCACAGCTGGATGCCGTACGTCCAAATAGGTTGGAGCATAGTTTTGTAAAGTAGTAATTTATTTTCTGTACTTAGTTATGATTTCTCCCCTAAAAGCCAGTACATTCTTTTAAGCTTCAGATTTAATTGTTTTCTCTTAGTTTGAATGTGCAATTTCCAGGTCAGTCTTCTGTCCAGATGCAAGCCTAGGTACTTAACATCGCTTTTAGATGGTATCTCAGAATTATTCAGAAAAATACTTGGACAATTACCTTTTCTCAAGGTGAAGGTGACGTGCACAGATTTGTCTGTGTTCACTGCAATATTCCACTTTTTGAGCCAAACATCAATACTTCTAACTACTTCTTGTACCATAATCGAAGCTTCAATTGCACAAGGGCTGCATGCTAAAATTGCTGTGTCATCTGCATATGTGGCAGTTAGTACGTTATCTAACAAAGACATATCACTTGTGTATATTGTATACAAAACTGGGCCTAACGCGCTACCTTGTGGGATTCCTGCCTCAATTCTATAAATATTTGATCGCTCTTCCCGAACTTTGACGTAGAAAAATCTATCATTCAGATAAGATTTAAGCAATAGAAAAAATGGAGCAGGTAATAGTTTTTTGAGTATGTACATGAGCCCAGTGTGCCAAACACGATGAAAAGCCTGTTGAATATCGAGAAAAACAGCAGAGCAGTACTGTTTAAATTCTAGTGCATTTCGAATATTATTAACAATACGATGGCAGTGCTCTGGTGTTCCGTGATTTTGACGAAAACCGAACTGGTGTTCGGGAATGATAGATCGTTTTTCTAGCTTAGGCAGTAGTCTTCCGAGAAGTATTTTTTCAAATATTTTGGAGAGCGTTGGCAGTAAACTTATTGGCCTATACGACTTCATTTCACTTTCTGGCTTGTTCGGTTTTTGTATCATAATAATTTCTGAGCACTTCCATTGAAGAGGAAAGTGTTGTAAACGAAGTACTGCGTTAAATAGAAGTTTTATATATTTGAGTGTTGTGTCTGGCAAGGATTTTAAAACTTTTGCATTAATTTGATCATAGCCGGGTGCTTTATTGTTGCTGAGTATCATTATTTGGTTAGCGATTTCGTATGAATGGAAAGGTTCGATGGGCAAATCCATTTGACAGGGACTAACTAAGAATTCGTTTATTTCATCATTATCTGTTGCAGTACAAAGATTAAAAGGTTGGAAAATTTTCGTTAAGTGCATAGCGAATGCATCAGCTTTTGAAGAGTCAGAGCGACACCATTCACCATTTAAGTTTTTGATCAGGGAATTTTTAAAGGTTGGGCGTTTAAAATATTTGGCTTTCCATAACGAGAAGTCATCATTTTTTGTGCCTAAAGATTTTAAGTAATTTTGTATACAATCGTTTTTAAATTCAAATAATCGTTGTTTAAGCTCTTTGGTTATTTTATTGAGGGCAGTTTTATCATTTCGTTTCCTACTGATTTGCCACTTTTTTCTTATAATTATTTTTGTTTGTATTAATTTTCTGATCTCTATTGTGAGTATAATGCTGCTATTTTGGTTTAGCTCCTGCCTACATTGAGGGGTTGACAAGATTGCTGTTTCGTGAATCGCTATATTAAAGTTTTCAACAGCTTCATCCAGTTCTTCCAATGTTTTGAGACTAATATTTAGTTTCAAATTAGCGTTTTTTTCTAGCTCTTTTTGAAAAAGGTCGATATTTGTGGATTTGGAAAAAATTCCTCTTCTTTTGGTATAGGAATGCATGAAATTATTGTAGTTTAATATTATAGGCGAATGATCAGAGCTAAGATCATTTGAGTCAAAGATTGCAAGGCAGTTCGTAGGAATACCCTTAATTACAAAAAAGTCAAGCAGATCTGTAATTTTGTTAATATCAGATGGCCAGTAAGTTGGATTACCAGTAGATGAATTCCCAAGACAGCCGGTTCTACGCACCGGAATTGACTCGGATTTCATCCGACCAAGGGCTGTTGTTTCGGCGATCTGACCCCGTTTGGATCGGTGAGTAATTATTTGTGTTTGTCGTCATTGGAGCAACGCCTTGCAGCAAGGATGCTCCGTGTCCTCCTGACTCGTGCTGGCATTGAGTCCAACCCGGGCCCGGAGGAATTTTTCTGCTGCGTCTGCGCAAAAAGGCTCCATCCAAACTCCACCTCGGTCAGGTGTAACACATGCAATGGATGGAGCCGTCTTAAGACCTGCTCAGGCCTTAAGACCCACAGGGAGTTGACCACGCGTTACGTGGCCCCATGTTGCTTGCGCAATACTGCGACACAAGCCTCTACGGCTGTGCAATCTGCACATAGTTCGCGTGCCGCGCCGCCACTCAACCAGAGTGGCTAACTGAGGACCTCAACGGTCAGGAGCTCAAACAGGCTCCCACTCTGACTATAGCTGCGGTCCAAGAAACCAAGTTAAACAGCCGCTCAGATCTTCTGAGTTGTGCAGGTTTCAACGTTATACGTAAAGACCGCGAGCGAGACAGTGGTGGTGGCCTAGCTTTCATATTGCACAACACCGCGCAGTACCGTCTAATCGAAGACATCGACCCAAGGGATACTACCCTAGAATGTCAGGGCATAGCTATCCGGTCAGGCGATGTCGAGCTCGAAATATTCAATATATACATCCCCCCAGTTACATGTTGCCCTACAGGATATCACCCGAATATAGATGCGCTACTTCGTGGTGAAAACCGTATGGTACTAGGCGACTTTAACGCGCACCACGATCTTTGGCATTCCTGCCTGTCAAATGATCGTAGGGGGATGGAGCTGGCGGAACAGATTGACGGCTCGACATTCTGCACAATGAATGACGAAGCCCCCACCAGAGTTATGGGCACCTGTAATAGCTCGCCAGATATTACCATTGTTAGTGGTGGTCTGATTAATAGCATAACCTGGCGACCTATGCTAACTTTCGCTTCAGACCATCTGCCCATAATTATCTCGACCGAGAAGCCTCCTGATTTCGTCTTCGTGGACAATCGTACCTTCTTTATCTTTAAAAAAGCTAATTAAGTCGGCTTCACGGAATTTACCCAGAGCGGAAATCCGCCCCAATTTCCCAGCCGAAGCAGCGGTTCTAGCTAATGAGCGCGACACCTTACGCCATGCCGATCCCGGGGATCCCCGAATAAGGGATCTCAATTTGGAGATTCGGCGTATGGTAAACCAGCATAAGCGGACGAAATGGATGGAGCACCTTGAGTCCTTGCAACCTCTCCACCGGTGTGAGTAAGCTTTGGGCTATCTAATCCGAGGAGACATGACGACCGAGTTGAAGTTCAATTCAATGGTCATGCCTCTTCGGACCAGAAGAAGTGCGCGAGCTACTTTAGCCGGCAGTTTACACTGCACCCTTCGGTAGACAAAGCTAAGAGATGTGTTAACCGACGGCTGCGCAAAATGCCAAACAACTGCGCGCCACTTACTTTCACCGATGAGGAGGTTCAGGGTGTCATCAACAAGGCAAAATCGTCTAAATCCATTGGCCCTGATGGAATCAATATGCTAATGTTAAAGCATCTAGGCTCGACGGGAGTAAAATATCTCACCAAAGTCTTCAACCTGTCGCTCACCACTCTTCAAATACCCGATGTGTGGAAAGTCGGAAGAGCGGTCCCACTACTGAAACCTGGGAAACCCGCCAACAAAGGGGAATCTTATCGTCCGATAACTCTCCTCTCCCCAGTAGTGAAGACACTAGAGGCCTTGTTACTCCCGACCTTCACTCACCACCTGAGCCTAGCCAGCCACCAGCATGGATTCCGGCATGGATTCCGTAAAGTGCACAGCACCACCACAGCACTTAGCATCATAAACGCCCGGATAGTTCGTGGCCTCAACCAGAAACCACCCTGCGAAAGAACGATCCTCGTAGCGTTGGACCTGTCAAAAGCTTTTGACACCGTTAATCACACAACGCTACTGCAGGACATCGAAAAAACCACCCTCCCTCCAGGGCTAAAGGTCGTCAGTCATCCGTACTATTTCGAAGTGAAACATCTAAACTGAGAAGAATTAAACATGGGGTTCCGCAGGGTGGTGTCCTCTCCCCGTTACTGTTTAACTTCTATATCTCGAAACTTCCTCAACCACCAAAGGGGGTTTCCATAACCTCGTACGCAGATGACTGCACGATAATGACGTCAGGCAATGGAATCGATGGCATGTGTTCGAAAGTAAACAGCTACCTCTCCGACCTTTCTCGTTTCCTCACTGCACGAAACCTCCAACTTTCACCCACCAAATCCACAGCGACCATATTTACAAACTGGACGAAGAAGTATAGACTTGAACTTAATATTGCGGTCGATGGCGTCAAAATCCCGACTGTCAATAACCCTAAGATTTTAGGCGTAACGTTCGATAGTCTGTGCTCCTTCTCTCCCCATACGACCGCGATTATCGCCAAGGTACAGAGCCGCAACAAAATCCTCAAGTTGCTAGCCGGCAGCACATGGGGAAAAGACAAAGAAACGTTGCTGGCAACTTACAAGGCAATCGGCCGGCCGGTACTCAACTACGCAGCGCCTATATGGCCGCCTAGATGCAGTGGTACGCAGATGAGGAAACTCCAGACCTGACAGAATACAGCACTCCGGACCACGACGGGATGCCTCTTGATGTCTCCCATCGAACACCTCCACAGTGAGACGCGTATGCTACCTGTAAAGGAGCATAATCAACTCCTCTCCAGGCAGTTACTGCTGGGTTGTTTCCGTAGGAATCACCCTTGCATCCACCTGCTTGGAGCGGAACCGCCTCCCAGGAGCATCAAGAGGTCATTCCTCGACTATGTCGACGACATCGAACAGTACGCCGACCAGGCTTCGGACGCAACGAACTATCGACAGGCACTGGCCGCCATTCACAGTGGAGCCATCAACACCTTCATCGACTCCCTCCCCGTGAATGGCGTTCTTGGAGTCAAACCACCACCTATTGCAGACGAGGAGCTCCAGCGAGCTCCGCGAGAAACGCGAGTGACAAGCCTCCACGGCTGTGCAATCTGCACATAGTTCGCGCGCCGCGCCGCCACTCAACCAGAGTGGCCATCTGAGGACCTCAACGGTCAGGAGCTCAAACAGGCAACAGAGCTCCCACTCTGACTTATCCCCCCCCCAACCTTCATCCCGCTCCAATCCTCGTGCGAGATCCAATCAGCAACTCTTGGTCCCTCGCACAGTCTGTTCCGTGTGTCAGGCCGTCATACGTCGTCAGTTAAGTGCAATTCCTGTGCTGGCTGGTGTCACTTCCCGACGTGTTCCGGCCTGCGCACCACACGTGAGTGGAGTGATTCCTACGTTGCCCCATGCTGCAGGAGTCTGCCCCCGCAACTCACAACAGTGGCGTCGCCGACCAACACCCCAGTGCGACAACCGCCCCTGCGGGTTCTGCAGCTGCAACAAACACCACCTACACGTCACTCCCTCACCCCCAGGATCACCCACGGACACCCGCGACAAACCAGACTTCTCCAATTCAACTGCAACGGACTCCAGAGCAAGATCGAGGAGATAGTTGCACTTATGAATCGGGAACGTGTATCGATAGCTGCGGTCCAAGAAACCAAGTTAAACAGCCGCTCAGATCTTCTGAGTTGTGCAGGTTTCAACGTTATACGTAAAGATCGCGAGCGAGATAGTGGTGGTGGCCTAGCTTTCATATTGCACAACACCGTGCAGTACCGTCTAATCGAAGAAGACATCGACCCAAGGGATACTACCCTAGAATGTCAGGGCATAGCTATCCGGTCAGGCGATGTCGAGCTCGAAATATTCAATATATACATCCCCCCAGCTACATGTTGCCCCACAGGATATCACCCGAATATAGGTGCGCTACTTCGTGGTGAAAACCGTATGGTACTAGGCGACTTTAACGCGCACCACGATCTTTGGCATTCCTGCCTGTCAAATGATCGTAGGGGGATGGAGCTGGCGGAACAGATTGACGGCTCGACATTCTGCACAATGAATGACGAAGCCCCCACCAGAGTTATGGGCACCTGTAGTAGCTCGCCAGATATCACCATTGCTAGTGGTGGTCTGATTAACAGCATAACCTGGCGACCTATGCTAACCCTCGCTTCAGACCATCTGCCCATAATTATCTCGATCGAGAAGCCTCCCGATTTCGTTTCCGTGGACAACCGTACCTTTAACTTTAAAAAGCTAATTGGGTCGGCTTCACGGAATTTACTGAGAGCACCTTCAACGCTCTACCCATTCCTACGGACGTATGCGTTGGCGAACGTCAATTCCGCAAGGTGATCGCAGCAGCTACCGCTCGCTTCATCCCGGCTGGAAGATTAGCGGAAATCCGCCCCAATTTCCCAGCCGAAGCAGCGGTTCTAGCTAATGAGCGCGACACCTTACGCCATGCCGATCCCGGGGATCCCCGAATAAGGGATCTCAATTTGGAGATTCGGCACATGGTAAATCAACATAAGCGGACGAAATGGATAGAGCACCTGAAGTCCTGTAACCTCTCCACCGGTGTGAGTAAGCTTTGGGCTACTGTCAAAGCTCTGTCTAATCCGAGGAGACATGACGACCGAGTTGAAGTCCAATTCAATGGTCATGCCTCCACGGACCCGAAGAAGTGCGCGAGCTATTTCAGCCGGCAGTTTACACTGCACCCTTCGGTAGACAAAGCTAAGAGATGTGTTAACCGACGGCTGCGCAAAATGCCAAACAACTGCGCGCCACTTACTTTCACCGATGAGGAGGTTCAGGGTGTCATCAACTCTCGATAGTCTATACTCCTTCTCTCCCCATACGACCGCGATTATCGCCAAGGTACAGAGCCGCAACAAAATCCTCAAGTCGCTAGCCGGCAGCACATGGGGAAAAGACAAAGAAACGTTGTTGGCAACTTACAAGGCAATCGGCCGGCCGGTCCTCAACTACGCAGCGCCGATATGGTCGCCTGGATGCAGTGGTACGCAGATGGGGAAACTCCAGACCTGCCAAAATACTGCACTCCGGACCACGACGGGATGTCTCTTGATGTCTTCCATTGAACACCTCCACAGTGAGACAAGTATGCTACCTGTAAAGGAGCATAATCAACTCCTCTCCAGGCAGTTCCTGCTGGGTTGTTTCCGTAGGAATCACCCCTGCAGCCACCTGCTTGGCGCGGAACCGCCTCCCAGGAGCATCAAGAGGTCATTCCTCGACTATGTCGACGACATAGAACAGTACGCCGACCAGACTTCGGACGCAACTAACTATCGACAGGCACTGGCCGCCATTCACAGTGGAGCCATCAACACCTTCATCGACTCCCTTCCCGTGAATGGCGTTCTTGGAGTCAAACCACCACCTATTGCAGACGAGGAGCTCCAGTTGCCGCGAGAAACGCGAGTGACCCTTGCGCAACTTCGTTCCGGATATTGTAGCAGGTTAAACTCCTACTTATCCAGAATCGACCCTGACATACCCAATGTATGTCCAGCATGCAACGAGTCTCCGCATGACACTGACCACCTCTTTGCATGCCCTACAAACCCTACCCATCTAACACCCTCCTCCCTTTGGTCCGACCCCGTCGAAACAGCACGTTTCCTGGGCCTACCGTTAGATGACCTCGACGACAACACAAGTAACCCTCACCATCCTAACGGGGACTAGGTAACCGTTAACAACAACAACAACAGAAACGCGAGTGACCCTAGCGCAACTTCGTTCTGGATACTGTAGCAGGTTAAACTCCTACTTATCGAGAATCGGCCCCGACATACCCAATGTATGTCCTGCATGCAACGAGTCTCCGCATGACACTGGCCACCTCTTTACATGCCGGTCCGACCCCGTCGAAACAGCACGTTTCCTAGGCCTACCGTTAGATGACCTCGACGACAACACAAGTAACCTTTACCATCCTAACGGGGATTAGATAACCGTTAACAACAACAACAACATATTTGGCTTTTCTGTCTGTCAAACGATCATAGGAGGATGGGGCGGGCGGAGCAGATTGTCGATTCCACATTGTGCACAATGAATGACGAAGCCCCCACCAGAGTTATGGGCACCTGTAAAAGCTCGCCCGATATTACTATTTCTAGTGGTGGTCTTATAAATAGCATAACCTGGTGACTTATGCTAACTCTCGCATCAGACCATCTGTACATAATTATCTCGATCGAGAAACGTCCCGATTTTGTTTTTGTGGACAACCGCACCTTCGCTAACTTTAACAAAGCAAACTGGGTCGGCTTGACAGAATTTACTGAGAGCATCTTCGATCCCTACCCATTCCTACGCACGTATCCGTTGGGGAACGTCGTTTCCGCAAGGTGATCGCAGCAGCTACCGCTCGCTTCATCCCAGCTGGAAGAACAGCGGAAATCCACCCCAATTTCCCAGCGGAAGCAGCCGGTTTAGCTAATGAGCGCGACACCTTGCCGTGCCGATCCCGGGAATTCCCGAATAAGGGATCTCAATTTGGAGATTCGACGACTGGTAAACCAGCATAAGCGGACGAAATGGATAGAGCACCTGAAGTCCTGCAACCTCTTCACCCGTGTGAGTAAGCTTTGGGCTACTGTCACGGCTTTGTCTTACCCGAAGAGACATGATGACCGAATTGAAGTTTAATTCAATAGTCATGCCTCTTCGGACTCGAAGAAGTGCGCGAGCTATTTTAGCCGGCAATTTACACTCCACCCTTCGGTAGGCAAAGCTAAACGATGGGTTAACCGACGGCTGCGCAAAATGTTAAACGACTGCGCGCCACTTACATTCACCGATGAAGAGGTTCAGAATGCCATCAACAAATTGAAATCACCTAAATCCGTTGGCCCTGATGGAATCAACATGCTTATGCTGAATCATCTAGGCTCGACGGGAGTAAGTTATCTCACCAAGGTCCTCAACTTGTCGCTGACCACTCTTCAAATACCCGATGTGTAGAAAGTCGGAAGAGTGGTCCCACTACTGAAACCTAGGAAACCCGCCAACAAAGGGGAGTCCTATCGTCCGCTGACTCCTCTCCCCAGTAGTGAAGACACTTGGAGCATTGCTACTACTGACCTTCACTCACCATCTGAGCCTAGCCAGCCACTAGCTGTGCACGAAAAGTGCACAGTATCACCACAGCACCTAGCGTCATAAACGCTCAGATTGTTCGTGGCCTCAACCATAAACCACCCTGTGAGAAAACGATCCTCGTAGCGTTGAACTTGTCGAAAGCTTTTGGACATCGAGAAAACTACGCTTACTCCAGGACTGAAGAGGTGTACCGTGAACTACCTGAGCAGTCGTCAATAATCCGTACTATTTCGATGTGAAGCATCTAAACTGAGAAGAATTAAACATGGGGTTCCGCAGGGTGGTGTGCTCTCCCCGCTGGTGTGCTTCTTCTACATCTCGAAACTCCCACAGCCACCACCGAGGGTTTACATAAGCTCGTCCGCTGATGATTGCGTTGCAATATGACGTCGGGCAATGGAATTGATGGCATGTGTTAAAAGGTAAACGGTTACCTCTCCGACCTTTCTCGTTTCCTCACTGCACAGAACCTAACACTTTCCCTCCACCAAATCTACAGCGACCATATTTACAAACTGGACGAAGGAGTATAGACTTGAGATTAATATTGCAATCGATGGCGTCGAAATTCCGACTGTCAATAATCCTAAGATTTTAGGTGTAACTTTTGATAGTCTATGCTCCTTCACTCCCCATACGACCGCGATTATTGCCAAGGTACAGAGCCTCAACAAAATCCTCAAGTCGCTAGCCGGCAACACATGGGGAAAAGACAAAGAAACGTTGTTGGCAACATACAAGGTAATCGGCCGGCCGGTCCTCAATTACGCAGCACCCATACAGTCGCCGAAATAAGTATTGTGTACAAACTAAAAAAGGGAATTTAGGGTAATATACAAGCGTTTTTTGGAAACGAATGCATGTAATCAATTGCGACCTATTTGTTCATTGTTGAGCAGTACATATTTGTGGCATCGGTACTTTTGTAGTACCGTTACTTTCTGTTTAATTTGCGCACTTGTATATTCAGAGCGAAATAATTATAGCGTACAATAAGGAAAAGTATTTCGTATAGGCAAGACGTTACATTTTCTCTGTATTTTTATGGATTTTTAAAGTGAGTTTGTTTTCAATAAATAACTAAAAGAATATTTATCCATCCTAACGAGCTTAATTTAGTAACTAATTTAAAAATGCCTCGCGGAACCCATTTATCGCTTGTTGAGCGCACTAAAATTCAAACGATGCGGGAATGTGGAGCTACAATAAGGGATATCGCTGAAAAATTACATCGCAACAAGAAAACAATATGTTCCTTTTTAAAAAATCCCGAAACTTATGGTACAACAAAAAGAAGTGGACGTCCTCCAAAGGTTGATGAACGGCCGAAACGGCAAATAAGTAGTCGGCAAAAACATTTCCCCATCAAAAATTAGGCTTCAACTAAATCTTGAAGTGTCCACCCGTGGAGTTCAGCAGATTTTAAAAGAGTTGCTACCTTGGCACAAAACTGCAAGGATGCAATATGCCCAAAGGCATTCATTGTGGGACGACGAGTGGAAAAAAGTGGTTTTTAGTGATGAAAAAAAATTTAATTTAGATGGCCCCGACGGCAATGACAAATATTGGAGAGATATTCGACGACCACTAGAAACAAGGCATTCGAGGAATTTCCAGGGTGGATCTCTTATGGTATGGGGGGCTTTTGGATACAATGGTGCAACCCCAATTTGTTTTGTAACGCATAAAATGAATCCTATGAGTTATATTGAACTGTTAGACAACGTCTTAGTAGATTTTTCGGAACGATTTTGTGAGGAACCATGGATTTTTCAGCAAGATAACGCCGCGATACACAATGCAGCTGCAACAAAACGTTTCTTTATGGACAGAAATATAGCATTAATGGACTGGCCCGCTATAAGTCCCGACTTAAACCCCATGGAAAATCTCTGGGGAATACTTTCGCAGCAAGTTTATTCCGGTGGTCCACAATTTGATACTGTTAGAGATCTAAGGAAATGCATTGAAGCCGAATGGAAGAACATACCCATTTTCGCTCTCTAATTGAATCCATGCCGAGGCGCATAAACACCGTCATTTTGGCTAACGGTAACCATATAAGTTATTAACACTTCGAATAAGTTTGAGTTAATATGAAATATCTGTTTGTACGCTATACTTGTTTCGTACCAAGTGAACTGAATTTTTGAATTATTTTTATTAATAAGTAGTAATTTTTGTTTTTAAATGTTGTGTAAATAATTATCGATGTTGATTTCATTAATAAATAACATACAAAATAATTATATGAAATTTTAAGATGAATAAAAGAGATTTTTAGCTTGTACACTATACTTATTTCGTGGACTGTATGGTCGCCTGGATGCAGTGCCACGCAGATGATGAAATTACAGACCTGTCAAAATACTGCACTCCGGACCGCGACGGGAAGCCTTCTGATGTCTCCCATCGAACATCTACATAGTGAGACGCTTATGCTCCCAGTTAAGGAGCATAATAAACTCCTCTCCAGGCAGATCCCGCTGGGATGTTTTCGCAGAAACCACCCCTGTAGCCACCTGCTTGGAGCGGAACCGCCTCCTAGGAGCATCAAAAGATCTTTCCTGGACTACGTCGACGACATCGTACAGTATGCCGACCGGACTTCGGACGCAACTGACTTTCGACAGGTACTGACCACCATTCACAGTGGAGCCATCAACACCTTCACCGACTCCCTTCCCGTGAATGGCGTTCTTGGAGTCAAACCACCACCTATAGCAGACGAAGAGCTCCAGCTGCCGCGAGAAACGCGAGTGACCCTTGCGCAACTTCGTTCTGGATACTGTAGCAGGTTAAACTCCTACTTATCCAGAATAGATCCTGACATACCTAATGTATGTCCTGCATGCAACGAGTCTCCGCATGACACTGACCACCTCTTTGCATACCCTACAAACCCTACACATCTAACACCCTCCTCCCTCTGGTCCGACCCCGTCGAAACAGCACGTTTCCTGGGCCTACCGTTAGATGACGTCGAAGACAACACAAATGATACTTACCACCCAAACGGGGATTAGTATGCCGTTAAAACAACAACAAACAACCAGTTAGTCGAGCTGTCGTTTAACATATTGTACAGAATGTCCATGGTTAATGGAGATGTCCGCTTATTAGGGCGTTCATTTAATAGAGCTTTTACTATATTCTTTACTTTTGAATTGTTTTTTTATTATCATATCTTCTAAGTTGTTCGAACTGGCCACATTGTGTTAACTTTTACTTTAATACCAACGCACCAATTTGGGTTTCGTGAAAAACATAGCACGATTGAGCAAGTAAATAGAATTACTAACGAAATAAGAAAAGCATTTGAGCACAGAGAGTACTGTTCAGCTATATTTCTAGACGTGGCTCAGGCGTTTGATAAGGTATGGCATGAGGGCCTTTTATACAAGATTAAAAATATTCTACCTTCAGAATTATATAAAACATTGGAATCGTATTTAAAAAATAGAAAATTTACGGTAAAAGTGGGAGATTTCATATCTGATGAAAGACAGATAAGGGCTGGTGTACCCCAGGGCAGTGTTCTAGGCCCAACACTATACATCATATATACAGCAGATCTTCCAACAGCTAACAATGTATTAACTTCTACTTTTGCGGCCGACACAGCTATTAAGAATATTAGCCGAGCACTTAAGGTTTGTCGAAGAATGGCTAGCCAACTGGCGTATAAAGGTAAATGAACAAAAGTGTAAGCATGTTACATTTTCGCTTAGACCAAAAATGTGTCCGGCAGTAAAAATTAACAATATTTTAGTACCCCAAGCGAACGAAGTAACTTATCTTGGTATTCACCTAGATAGAAGACTTACGTGGAAAAAACATATATCTAGTAAAATAACTTGCATGAAGATAAGAGCTGCAAATTTAAATTGGCTATTAAACAAAAACTCCAAACTTAGCCTAGACAACAAAGTGCTTTTATATAATGCGGTCATAAAGCCGATTTGGATGTATGGCATTCAACTGTGGGGTACGACCTGTGCAACTATATAGACATAATACAAAGGTTCCAATCAAAAATGCTTAGATCAATCACGTGTTCACCATGGTACATGCGAAATGAAAATATCCATAAAGACCTTGGTATTTCTATGGTAAGGAAAGAAGTAGAAGACAGCAGAATTAAATATATATCTAAACTCCGTGATCATCCAAACCCTTTGGTTAATGCTTTGGTACATTCCTGCGATCAAACACGCCTTAAAAGAAGAGATGTGCCCGCGTACTGAGGAGCAATGTATCACCAAAACAGCTCAATCACTTGGTTGAGCGTGTCTAGTTTTTAAATAGGTTTAAGATTTTATTACTTATTGTTAGGCTTTCAAATCAAAAAGCAGATTTAATAAATAAAAACATATTGAAACAAAAAAAAAAAAAAAACTTTTACTAAAATCGGTTCAGTAGTTTAGGAGTCCATCGCGGACAAACAACCTGACACGTATTTTTTATATAAAAATATTTTAATTAAAAGAACAATTTTAACGGTATTAAAATGTGCATAGAGTTCTCGATTAGCGGTGTTAATTTTCAAATTTAAATCACTAGGGTCAACCTTTGCCGTTGCTGTTTGCGGCGAGGAAGCTTCTACGAGGACCTCCATTTCAGCCCGCGTTACTTTTTGGTCAGCTTAATATAAATAAATATATTTTGTATATAGATATATATTTATATTTAAAAATGAAACGCTATATCTATATTTATAAAGCTCAAGAACGGCTGAACCGATTTGACTGAAAATTGGTGATGAGGTAGTTTGAAACCTCGGGACGGCCATAAGCTGCTTTCTATCGTTTTATGTTAACACATTCGCGTAAATTGCGGGAATTCCCGTCATTCATGTTTCCTTCAATAAAACTACCGTGAACTACCATCCCTGACAGGCCAACCGCAATTCAAACAAATATAATTGGGGAATCTCCATTCAAAGTTAACGTGCCAGTCATTTGTTGTTTTTTGAGGGGAAGTTTCAATAAAACGAAATGCGGGAAATCCCGACAAAAGTGCATAGGAAATTCATGTGGTTGAAATTAATTGATTCTCTGAGTGTGACAAATGCGAAAGTTTACTTTTTCTTGCAAAACTTAAATAAATAAAATTTTTGCCTAAGTTGTACATGGTATTTTGTAATAAAATATGGCTAATAAAATATTGCAAAATTTGGTGGACGAAATATTTGGTGATTCAGAAGACGAATATTCATTAGACGAGGAGAAGTTTAGTTCCAGTGATGACGATGAGAGTGAAAATAACACAACATATCAGGAAGATTCCATCTACGAGGATGATACCGATATTTGCGAAGTGGAGTGTGACGATATTTGGCGTGAAACAACAAAACCAAAACCACTTTTCCCTTTTGCTGCTACTTGGGGAGTTCAGGATGAATTTGATAGCGAAACATCCCCGCTAATGATATTTGAAAAATTGTTTGATAACTCCATGACGTCAGAGTTATTACTTTCTTCCACCAATGCTTATGGAATTCACTTGGAAGATAATGACCCTAAGCCTTCAACGCGAAAGCGGCCTAAGATGCAATTTACTGCAATAACATAATATGAAATGCTTAAATTTTTAGGCATGTGCCTATTACAAGGCCAAAACCGAAAACCATCGATAAAGAAAATGTTTTCGAAGGATAACTTATATTATCAACCAATATTTGGTGCTGTAATGTCTGGAAGACGTTCTCAGCAAATTCCAAGATGCTTCAGCTGTCATATGCCTTATCAACAAAAATATCAAGATACAAAACTGGAGAAAATAATGCCGATGCTCGATTTGGTTTTGAAAAACTTTCAAAAATCGTATGAACCAGATAGAGCCTTGTCTTTAGATGAATCGCTTATGCTTTTCAGAGGAAGGTTATCCTTTAGACAAAACAACAAGGGAAAGCGAGCTCGGTGTGGTATAAAGTTTTACGAACTTACCACAAAGGATGGGTATATTTTAAATGTAAAAATATATGCTGGAAAAGATATTGGTGAAGAGATCACAGGATCCAAAACAAAAACTGTAGTTTTAAAACTTATGGCTCCATACCTCAATCGTGGTCATCATTTGTATATGGGTAATTATTATAACAGCGTTGATTTGTCCAATACGCTACTGCAATATAAAACCCATTCTACTGGCACTTTACGTTCCAATCGTAAGCCGAGCCCTAAATGTATAATCAATAAGAAACAGAAAAGAGGCGAGTATATTTGGCGAAGAACAGGAAATATTTATGTGACAAAATGGAAAGACAAACGTGACGTTCTGTTCATAACTACGGCATATCACCCACGTCTAATCGAAATTACTAATAGAAGAGGCCAAAAGAAGATGAAACCAATAGACGTTGCTGCTTATAACGAGAACATGGCAGGAATTGATCGGGCCGACCAATTATTGTCGTATCATTCAAGTCCCAGAAAAACAATTAGATGGTACAAAAAGGTTTTATTTCACATACTGGACATGGCTGTATGGAACTCATTTTTCATATACAAACAGTAACTTTTGTAAGCTTGTTCAATCTACAAGCCAATGTTACTGAAGGCAAGGATTTGGTAAATCTCGTAACATCTCGCGGTCGCCCTCCAAAAGCGCAAAGTGCGACTTGTCCAATAGACATGAGTACCCATCACTTCCCGGAGAAAATTCCCTTCCCTTTCGGACATTACAATCAAGGAAAAAACAAAAGTTACCAAAAGAGATGTAAGGTGTGTTCAGAAAACGGAGTCCGGAAGGAGACAAGCTTTCAATGCAAGAACTGTCCTGAGAAGCCAGCGCTATGCTCCACCGAATGCTTTGAAATATATCATACCAGAAAATAATATTCCTATTTAATAATAAGTTGAAAAAATAAAAATATTTAAGTAAAAATAAAGAATTAAGAATTAAAAATGAAGAATTAAGAATTAAAGAATTAATTTAAGGAATTCCCGCAATTCTTCCTCTTCTTCTTCTTTGCTGGCGTAGGCACCGCTTACGCGATTATAGCCGAGTCAACAACAGCGCGCCACTCGTTTCTTCTCTTCGCTACGTGGCGCCAATTGGATATACCAAGCGAAGCCAGGTCCTCCTCCACTTGGTCCTTCCAACGGAGTGGAGGTCTTCCTCTTCCTCTGCTTCCCCCGGCGGGTACTGCGTCGAATACTTTCAGAGCTGGAGTGTTTTCATCCATCCGGACAACATGACCTAGCCAGCGTAGCCGCTGTCTTTTAATTCGCTGAACTATGTCACTGTCGTCGTATATCTCGTACAGCTCATCGTTCCATCGAATGCGATATTCGCCGTGGCCAATGCGCAAAGGACCATAAATCTTTTGCAGAACCTTTCTCTCGAAAACTCTTTAGGTCGACTCATCGGTTGTTGTCATCGTCCAAGCCTCTGCACCATATAGCAGGACGGGAATTATGAGCGATTTATAGAGTTTGGTTTTTGTTCGTCGAGAGAGGACTTTACTTTTCAATTGCCCACTCAGTCCAAAGTAGCACCTGTTGGCAAGAGTAATCCTGCGTTGGATTTTCAGGCTGACATTGTTGGTGGTGTTAGTGCTGGTTCCTAAATAGACGAAATTATCTACAACTTCAAAGTTATGACTGTCAACAGTGATGTGAGAGCCAAGTCGCGAGTGCGACGACTGTTTGTTTGATGACAGGAGATATTTCGTCTTGCCCTCGTTCACTGCCAGACCCATTTGCGTTGCTTCCTTGTTCAGTCTGGAGAAAGCAGAACTAACGGCGCGGGTGTTGAGGCCGATAATATCAATATCATCGGTATACGCCAGGAGCTGTACTCTCTTATAAAAGATTGTACCTGTTCGATTAAGTTCTGCAGCTCGAATAATTTTCTCCAGCAGCAGATTGAAGAAGTCGCACGATAGGGAGTCGCCTTGTCTGAAACGAACGGCTCGGAGAGGTCCTTCCCGATCCTGACGGAGCTTTGGGTGTTGCTCAACGTCAGTTTACACAGCCGTATTAGTTTTGCGGGGATACCAAATTCAGACATCGTGCTGTCGAAAGCAGCTTTGAAATCGACGCAAAGGTGGTGTGTGTCGATTCTCCTTTCACGGGTCTTTTCCAAGATTTGGCGCATGGTGAATGTCTGTTCGCTTGTTGCTTTGCCAGGTCTAAAGCCACACTGATAAGGTTCGATCAGTTTGTTGACGGTGGGCTTTAATCTTTCACACAATACGCTCGATAGAACCTTACATGCGATGTTGAGAAGGCTAATCCCACGGTAGTTGGCGCAGATTGTGGGGTCTCCTTTTTTAAGGATTGGGCATAGCACACTTAAATTCCAATCGTTGGGCATGCTTTCGTCCGACCATATTTTGCAAAGAAGCTGATGCATGCTCCCTATCAGTTCTTCGCCGCAGTGCCTCGGCCGGCAATCCGTCGGCCCCTGCCGCTTTGTTGTTCTTCAGGCGGGCAATTGCTATTCGAACCTCTTCATGGTCGGGCAATGGAACGTCTGCTCCATCGTCATCGATTGGGGAATCGGGTTCGCCTTCTCCTGGCGTTGTACGTTCACTGCCATTCAGCAGGCTGGAGAAGTGTTCCCTCCATAATTTAAGTATGCTTTGGGCATCGGTGACTAGATCACCTTTGGGGGTTCTACAAGAGTATGCTCCGGTCTTGAAACCTTCTGTAAGTCGCCGCATCTTTTCGTAGAATTTTCGAGCATTACCCCTGTCGGCCAGCTTATCAAGCTCTTCGTACTCACGCATTTCGGCCTCTTTCTTTTTCTGTCTACAAATGCGTCTTGCTTCCCTCTTCAACTCTCGGTATCTATCCCATCCCGCACGTGTTGTGGTCGATCGTAACGTTGCGAGGTAGGCAGCCTGTTTTCTCTCCGCTGCGACACGGCACTCCTCGTCGTACCAGCTGTTCTTTTGCACTTTCCGAAAATCAATGGTTTCGGTTGCAGCTGTACGTAAGGAGTTTGAAATGCCGTCCCACAGTTCCCTTATACCGAGTTGTTGACGAGTGCTCTCAGAGAGCAGGAGTGCAAGCCGAGTAGAAAATCGTTCGGCTGTCTGTTGTGATTGCAGCTTCTCGACGTCGAACCTTCATTGTGTTTGTTGGCGTGCGTTTTTTGCTGCACAGAGGCGGGTGGGAATCTTGGCTGCAACAAGATAGTGGTCCGAGTCGATGTTAGGACTTTGGAGCGCACACATATCTAAAACACTGGAGACGTGTCTTCCGTCTATCACAACATGATCGATCTGGTTGGTGGTTTTTCGATCCGGAGACTGCCAGGTAGCTTGATGAATCTTCTTATGCTGGAATCTAATACTACAGATAACCATATTTCGGACCCCGAAGAAGTCGATCAGCCTCAACCCATTTGGGGATGTTTCCTCGTGGACGCTGAATTTACCGACCGTAGTGCCAAAGATTCCTTCTTTGCCCACCCTGGCGTTAAAGTCGCCAAGCACGATTTTGACATCGTGGCGGGGGCATCTCTCATAAGTGCGCTCCAAGCATTCATAAAAGGCATCTTTGGTCACATCGTCCTTCTCTTCCGTCGGGGCGTGGGCGCAAATCAGCGATATGTTGAAGAACCTCGCTTTGATGCGGATTGTGGCGAGACGTTCATTCTCCGGAGTGAATGATAGTACTCGGCGACGGAGTCTCTCTCCCACTACGAATCCCACACCAAACTTGCGCTCCTTTACATGGCCACTGTAGTAAATGCCACAAGAACCTACTTGTCTCTGTCCTTGTCCCGTCCATCGCATTTCTTAGACGGCGGTGATGTCAGCCTTTATTTTCACAAGGACATCAACCAGCTGGGCAGCGGCACCTTCCCAATTAAGGGACCGGACATTCCAGGTGCATGCCCTCAAATCATAGTCCTTAATTCGTTTGCCATGGTCGTCATCAAAAGGGGGGTCATCCGAGGCTGTTGTTTGCTTTTCATTGGGAGTGTTTTTTTTTTACGTGGCGGGTCCCAAACCCAGCGCACAACCCTAAGTAGGGAATATTTCGCATTCTCACTTTAGCTCGCCTTCAAACGGATGTTCCTAGGCTACCCAGAGGATACTTGGTCAAAGACCGGAAGCCGTGAGCTGCTTGAGTCATATGTAAAAGAATCGTTTCTGGCCACTCCCAAGTGAATGGCGATCAGAGAACTTTCCTCACTTGCGTGAACTTCTACACATGACTCCATCCTCCCCGCAATTTCTTCCGCACATATAAAAATGCTCTTGAAAAATTAAATGCGGGAATTCCGGTAATGGCGGGAATTCCCTACTTTGTTCAGACTATTTAAAAAAAAAATTAGCCTGTAGAAAAAAAGCGGGAATTCCCGCTCTTCAATTTTGTATGGAAAAATTAAGTGATTATCAGGCAGCCACCCGCTAAATTCAAATGAACGCGGACGTGTTAAAAGTCACACCAATTCATAAATAAGAAAAAATATATATGTATATATTTCAATACACAAGAATGTGTTCAATATTCATGTAAGAATCATTTGAACCTTTTTTTCTTCAAAAATACAAAATAAAATCACATAGCTGCTGGCAGCTGTACATGAATTATAGGGATAGTTGTAACTGAATAAGAAAAGGTTAAATCATAATTTGAGACAAGTGCAGAATAGCTGTCCTGTAACATTGCACAGAATAATGCAATATTTAAAAGGTACGATCAGGTCTGTGTTTTAGCCGTCGATTGCAATTACATTCGATGAATGTTAATGAAAACATTACCATATGATAAGATATTTGGCGTGAGGCGCATCCTCTTCTGCTCTACTCCTGCGCTTTTATTCACTATAACAAGAAGCAAATATATTTGGAGCGATATATGATGCAGATACATAGACTGTAAAGATGCTGTTACTTCATGTCAATAAAAAGTGTAGTTGCCAATTTAACTATTCCATTATATTGTTATCAGGATAAATGATATCATTGACAACAAAGAGCGAGCGGAGCAGCAGGTTTAGACTAGTAAGAGAATAAGAAGTTTCCAATTGACTGAACGTAAAAAAGAAGTAATACGCTCAGCTCGTGAAGAAAAAACTTGTTCGGCAATTTCGAAAACCATCTTCTCAAGGTGCTCAATTATGTCAATAGACTTGCAAGGGGTTTTTTTTATCTAAGAATTAGTTTTTGTTATGTAAAAATTAAGAGAATACTTAATTTTTTTAGCTACTTTAATTAGTTATTTCTATTTTACCGTTGTTAAAAAAACTCCAGTTGCTTAGTTTTCCTGTCTGATTGTTCGATATACTATTTTCCCTCACTTATTGTATAAATTGTTAAATTTCACTCACTTGATAAAATAGCACATCTGCATTCCTCTTCTCTCGTCTCGACTGAAATGGTGCCAAAAATTTTGTCAGCCGAGAAACATAGCTGCGCTTAAGCAAAATCTAAAAACAAAGTAAAACGAACAGTCGATGCATTCTAATTTTTCACTTAAGTGCCCATGTAGTAAGAGCAGGTTAATCACTTCTCTATGAGAATTTATGGTGAAAACTGTAAAAACAACTTCAATTATCACTTTCCATCCTTAAGAAGCGATTTGAAAAGCTAAGAATTTTTTCTTAACTCCTCATTTGCCAGAATTGAGGGATGTGACCAACGTTTTCAACTGGGAGGTTCTGAACCGCTAATTTTTTTTTATATGTTAGTAAAATTGTTTAACCGCCGAATTCATACAAGGTACGTCCTTGTCTCTTCAAAGAATATACAACATCCATTGCTTTAACTGTCTTCCTTTTAGCGTGTTCAGTACAGGTAACTGCATCACGGATAACATTCTCCAAAAATAATTTTAAGACTCCATCAGTTTCTTCATATATCAAACCAGATATACGTTCTACACCTCCACGACGAGCCAAACGCCGAATAGCAGGCTTAGTGATTCCCTGGATGTTATCACGTAAAACTTCACGATGACGCTTAGCACCACCTTTACCCAAGCCTTTTCCACCTTTGCCGCGGCCAGTCATTTTTCACTTTTACTAGCCGAACACTGCACGCTCTATAGAGCAAAATTGTCAACGGTCTGATTGACTCCTCGGAAGCACTCAGCAGTTTTGAGCTTGCTCCTACTAGCCTCTCGCTCAGGCATAACAGACAGTTAAAAAGAAAAAAGACTCAACGAAGCTACGTATACCACGGATCAAATAATAGGATTGCTAATCTCGTAAACTAACTACACACATACATTGATTATTACGGAGGAACATATCAAGCCTTCATCTGGCACACCAAAAATGTACTGTTTATCTACGCTAACTCGTTACTTACATTCAATCCACATTCTTATCTCTATATTATTTTGTTTTCTTGGTAATTAATTTTGTATATTTTACTAACTATTCGATATATAAACCGATTGGCGTATGGTTCAATAAATAAATTCAACAATTGGGCCCATGTCATGTCAAGGAAAGCCATCGCATATAATGATATTTCCACCTGCGTGTTTTACCTAATTTTTGTGGCTCTATCTTAAGTAATTGCTGTTGTAGTGGCATAAAAATGTGCTATTTGGGTGACCTCAAAATAATGCAATATTTTTAACAAATCGATACAAAAACTACGCGCTGGAAGATAACGGGAGTTATTGAACGGCACTTAAGTGTTTCACGAGTCACATTCTTTGTGCTATTTGCGTGCTGTATATGCATAATAATTTTACATTTTTCTCATTCTTATATCGGTAAAACGAGATATAAGCAGGTTTAAGAATAATTAAATTCAAACATTTTGGATTAAAAATAAGATTTTAAATATTTATTTTCAAAATTCGAAAAAATAATTAATTAAAACTTTGTTTCTATTTAATTGCTAATTTACATATATATTGCGAAATATAAACCGGTAAGTGTCGATGTTGCTGTAACGCCATATGCATATTTCTCTTCATGCTATATATTCTGTTATTACAATAATTTTATATACATATATAGGTTCGACATGTATTTACGCGATAGAAGGCCATTGCCTCTTAATTATAATCCCTTGCTTATTATGAAACACGACACAAAAGAGGCATATCAAGACCAGTTGCTGCGCGCCACTAATTTAGTAATAAGCTCCATGAGATTTTGGCGTTCGTTACAAGCAGACCTATTAGAGCCTGAGATTTTTCATCTGAATGCTAAGAGAAGCGATACACAGAGATTTAGGAATATTATGTGTCTTGTTCCTGAAAGAATAGCCACATATGCGGCTTATGCTTTCAAAGCTTTCCCTTTGGATATGAGCCAGTACAAACGACTCTTTGGAGTATCTAGAATACCAGGAAAAGAGAAAGATTCGTTAGTGCAAAATGAAAACTCAAACCATATTTTAGTCATTCGTGGTGGCAATTTATATTCACTAGATGTGTTGGACAAAGACGGAAATATAGAAAGACCAGAAGTTATTCTCGGGCGTTTACATACGGTTGTAAATAAGGCTGATACTAACGGTAGTTCTACTGTACCCATTGGAACTTTGACTACTATTAATCGGGACGAATGGGCCAGTTTGCGCCAGTACTTAACCGATAATATAGGAGGGGAAAATAAGCGACTTCTCGAAAAAGAAATTGATGCTGCTTTGTTTTGCCTTTGTTTAGACTCATCTAATTCCCCAAAATACAGTGAAGAAAATTTTGTACCTTTGCTCAAGGACTTGTTAGCGGGAGACGGCACAAATCGGTGAGGAGAAAGTAAAACGTATCACAAACACTTTTTATGCATAAATATTTTTTCTTCTCATTTTTATTTAGTTGGTTTGATAAATCAGTATCATTAATAGTAACTGCAGATGGTACGGCCGCTGTAAATTTCGAACACTCGTGGGGCGACGGAATCGCCGTACTAAGATATTTTAATGAGATATACCAAGAAACTATAAATAATCCTTTTGCAAAGCCTAGTATAATAGTTAATCATACTGAAAATAGAAAGTGCATTAGGTCGATCAAACTAAGAACAGACGCATATGTAGAAAATGCAATAAAAGAAACTATATTGAAAAACAAGCGTATAATGCAGCAACTGAATGTAAATACACTAAAATATCCGGAACTGAATAAAGATATATGCAAATCACTTGGTTTGAGCCCTGATGCAATAATGCAACTTTCATTTCAACTTGCATATAAAAGAGCTTTTAATGATTATGTTGGAACTTATGAATCGTGTAGTACGGCTGCATTTAGACACGGCCGCACCGAAACCGTACGTTCATGTACCATGGCGACAAAACACGTGTGTGATAACTTTGGGCGAAGTCTTGCAAAGCAGCCACATTTAAGTGAGTTATATGCCTTAATCAAACAGAGTTCGTATGTGCATAATGAGCTAACGAAACAGGCTGCAATGGGACAAGGTTTCGACAGACATTTGTTTGCTTTAAGACATCAAGCTGAACTCCATGGAAAAAAATTGCCTGCTATATATGAAAGTGAGGCGTATGCTAAAATAAATCACAGTATCATTAGCACTTCAACCTTATCATCCAATGCTTTGTTGGCTGGCTCTTTTGGTCCAGTGGTACGAGATGGTTTGGGAATAGCGTGAGTATGATGTATTCATAAAAATGGTGTATTCTTTATTATCATTGTTTTTTATATGAAACAGATATTCAATACAAAATGATTACTGTGGTGCAATAGTTTCTTCCTATGAAAATGAGCGCAACGGAAAAGAATTTGTCGATAGCTTAGAAACAGCATTTCGTGATATATCCACAGTTTTAAAACATCTAATGAAATAGGCTATATATATACATATATATATATATATATATATATGGGGTATTCCATACCAAATCGACCACTTTTGAACCCGACCCCTTTAGATTTTGCTGAAACTTATCCATCCTTTTCTACTCTTTGAAAAACATTTTTGAGAATTTTTTCAAAATTTTTTGTCCTACTTCAAAAAAGTTATGAATTTTTCTATTTTTTGCTAAAAAAAATGGCTTTTTTATATTCAAACAGCCATAACTTTTGTAGAAATTGACTTTTGGGGACCATTTTTTTTTTAATTTTTGTTTTTGAATGAACTTTTCGAAAAAATACTCGAAAAAAATTTAACACGATCAATTATATAAAATAATCGTTTTTTTTTTTAAGTAAAATCTTAATTTTTATTTTTTTGAAATTTCGCCATTTTTGTTTTTTGTTTTTTTTTCTCAAAAAAAAATTCAATTAATTTGACAACTATCCCTGCTAATCTCGGAGTGGGCCGATTTTTTTTTATATTTTTTTTATTTAAAAAATGAAAAAAAATTTTAAATAAATAAAAAAAAATATTAAAAAAACTCGGCCGACTCCGGGATTAGCAGGGATAGTTGCCAAATTAATTGAAGCTTTTTTTGGGGTGAAAAAAAAATGGCGAACTTCAAAAAAAAAAAAACGATTTTACTTAAAAAAGTGAAGTTCGCCATTTTTTTTTATTTTTTTTTCACCCCAAAAAAAGCTTCAATTAATTTGGCAACTATCCCTGCTAATGCCGGAGTCGGCCGAGTTTTTTTAATATTTTTTTTTATTTATTTAAAAATTTTTTTCATTTTTTAAATAAAAAAAATATAAAAAAAAATCGGCCCACTCCGAGATTAGCAGGGATAGTTGTCAAATTAATTGAAGTTTTTTTTGAGAAAAAAAAACAAAAAACAAAAATGGCGAAATTTCAAAAAAATAAAAATTAAGATTTTACTTAAAAAAACGATTATTTTATATAATTGATCGTGTTAAATTTTTTTCGAGTATTTTTTCGAAAAGTTCATTCAAAAACAAAAATTAAAAAAAAAATGGTCCCCAAAAGTCAATTTCTACAAAAGTTATGGCTATTTGAATATAAAAAAGCCATTTTTTTTAGCAAAAAATAGAAAAATTCATAACTTTTTTGAAGTAGGACAAAAAATTTTGAAAAAATTCTCAAAAATGTTTTTCAAAGAGTAGAAAAGGATGGATAAGTTTCAGCAAAATCTAAAGGGGTCGGGTTCAAAAGTGGTCGATTTGGTATGGAATACCCCATATATATATATTTATATGGAAAACTTCTATTTTAGCGATTTTTGAATAAAAATATGTAAAATTTGATTATTTGAGCATGCTTTATTTTCAAATGTGAGCAAAACCAATATTAGAAGCAGCTGTATCACTGTTGATTCATTGTATAAAACTAAGAAGTTAAAAGTGTTGGAATTTCATACATTTTACGTACGACATTACTTTTAATTACTCTGTAAAAACGAGAGATAAGGATGTAGTAGCAAGTTATTTCAGCATTTTTGTGTAGGACGAAGAATGAAAAAGCGAAAACTAAACAAACAGGATTGTGCGGAAACATGGTAATCCGTTCCATCCTATAGAAACACTAAAGGTTATAATCAATGTCAAAAAGTGAGTATTATGATGGTAAGTGTTATCCAACTTTTGTTTAAAAGACAGAATCCGGATGTGACAACTACCGACTGAAGGTTGGAAGATGGAGACCATCCTACAGATCAATAAGGCGGCAGAGGATTTTCTGTACGCAGGGTTCGGGAAGATGGCGTGGGGACTGAGGGAAGCGTATAATGATATTTCCACCTGCGTGTTTTACCGTAATTTTTGTGGCTCTATCTTAAGTAATTGCTGTTGTAGTGGCATAAAAATGTGCTATTTGGGTGACCTCAAAATAAAGCAATATTTTTAACAAATCGATACAAAAACTACGCGCTGGAAGATAACGGGAGTTATTGAACGGCACTTAAGTGTTTCACAAGTCACATTCTTTGTGCTATTTGCGTGCTGTATATGCATAATAATTTTACATTTTTCTCATTCTTATATCGGTAAAACGAGTTATAAGCAGGTTTAAAAATAATTAAATTCAAACATTTTGGATTAAAAATAAGATTTTAAATATTTATTTTCAAAATTCGAAAAAATAATTCGAAAGTTTAAAACTTTGTTTCTATTTAAATGCTAATTTACATATATATTGCGAAATATAAACCGGTAAGTGTCGATGTTGCTGTAACGCCATATGCATATTTCTCTTCATGCTATATATTGGGGATGTTCGAGCAAGTAAATAACTGCGGCAATATTGCCACCCTGATGTTTTTTTGCAGATGCTCAGCTGATACTTATGCAAATATTTTGCAAATATTTTGCGCGGCATGCAGGTGAATTGACGAAGTGAAGTTAAAAAGTTTCAAAAATGAATTTTTTAATAAATTTAACAGTTGATAACATGGTGGAGAGTACTTTGCTTTTGAAATACAAACAAAAAAGGAAAGAAAGTTTTGCGCGTAAAAAAAAATGGCTTGTGACCGAAATTTTAAAAGAGAGGACGATAGTGAAATCGCAAAACTTCTTTAAAACTATTCCATTTTATCCTCCGGATATATATTTATCACATTTTCGTATGTCTCGTGAAACATTTGCTGTAAGTTTTCTGATTTAAACAATCTCCTAAATAAACACATATATATGTATATACTTCGTAGGAATTAAAGAACGCCTTGGAGCCTTTTTGGATAACGTCACGCGGGGAATATTCAATAGATCAGGCCTTGCATATTACCTTGTGGAAGCTTAGTAACAGCAGAGTCACTTATCGTGAACTATCAGATAAATTTGATGTTTCAAAAGGGACTGCCCACAAAATTTTTCTAAAAACGATCAATGCAATTTGCAAGTTGAAGAATGAAATATGTTGGCCATCAATTTCCCAACAGCAAACAATAATGGAGCGTTTCCAAGCGAGCCGGCCGAATGCATTTCCTTTCGTAGTCGGCTGTTTGGATGGGACACATTTTAAAATAAACACACCGAAGAAAGATGCAATTAGCTACTATGACCGAAAGGGAAACTATTCCATTATTATGCAGGTATGTACATATGGTGATGGTTAACCTAGAACTATTTTAAAAACATAAAACATTTGCAATGTTCAGGGCATATGCGACAGCACATTTCGTTTCTTGGATGTTTTTATCGGCTACCCAGGGAGCTGCCATGACGCCAACGTATGGAAAAATAGTCCGATATACAAAGGAATTACGTCTGGAGAGATACAACTTGCAAAAGATACTATAATTTTAGCTGACTCAGCTTATCCTCTTTCAAAATAATTGATCGCGCCTTAAAGAGATAATGGACATCTGTTGAGAGAGGAGAAACAATTTAATTATTATTTAAGTTCAACTCGGGTATTCATAGAACAAGCTTTTGGGATTTTGAGGGGAAAGTTCAAAATTTTAAATCATATTGATATTCAAAATATGGAAGAGGTATCAAAAGTAGTATTAGCTTGTGTAATTCTGCATAATTTAATAATGCGGAACAATTTTAATGATTCTGAAGTCAATTATCCATTGGAAAATTTCGAAACATTTAATGAAAACGATGCTGAAATGCATGAAAACATAAATGATACTAACGAAGGTATTATCAAAAGAAATAGTTTAAAAATGTTGTTTGTTTCTTAAATTTTTTATATTTTAAATAAAAATGTTAGTAAATAAATATATGTACATGTGATATTTTATTTCATTTCAACTACTTCAAGTACAGGTCACAACAGTAATAAAAAATTATGATTAGAGATCAAGTTTACATTGTTTAAATTGTTTCTTTTTTTTTACTTTTCGGTTAACTTTTCTAAAGTTTCCCGCAGCTTCATCATTACGTTTATTTTTTCTTTTTCAAAAATCAATTTTTCTTTTTCAAATTGTAGCACTTCTTCATGACGTGCTTGTTCTTTTAGAGCCTCATTCTTTAAAAATTTCAATGCTTCATTGGCGGCAGTCTTTGGACGCTTTCGTCGTTCGTTTACGAGTTGACTCTCGTAAGAGTCGTCAGTCTTCTCGTCCCCACTGCATTCACATATTTCGGCGCTATCCACTATGGAGCCTTGAAGGTTTTTGGCTGGCGGTTGTATGGAATGTCGCCTACCGTACACCTCGTCGAACTCTTCAAAGAACTCCCAGCTTGTTGCCTCTCTCCCAGTCTGCCCATTGCGTTTCTTTATTCGTTTGTATGTCGCAAATAAATTTAAAAACTTTCTTTGCATCAGGTCCTTTGATTGCGGAACATCCGTATTGACCAAGCTCATTTTGTTGACCACTTTTGCCCATAATACCGACTTTTTACGTTTCCCCGCAGAAAATTCGTGCTCCATTTCAAGCCGGCATCTCACGAGGAGCTTGGTAAAATTGTGACTTAGCTTCGGGCTGGAAATGATATTTAAAATAAAAAATAATGTAATATTATTCACTAGTACAAATAATTAATAATAATAATTAGTTATAAACAAAAATAAAGAGCGATTTCGCTTACCTCATTTCCTCCATCATGAATTTTGTTGATGCCGATTTTGTCACTTTTGCGCGCACGAAATGTCATTATTTGAGTTGTTCGAACGCTTGACATTTGCAAAAGTTGCCACATTTTTGCGTCGAATATGATGCTTTGCAATATTGCCGCAGTGATTGAGACTCGAACATCCCCATTCTGTTATTACAATAATTTTTGCCCCAATTGCGGTTTTCAACCCGACTTAGTCGAATTGAAGTTAAGGCAATTCAACTTCAGGTCAACCAAACTCTTTTTCGGTATTGCGAACTTCAACTAAGTTCAGTCGAAGTATGATTGGCGTTGCCAACCTAAGAAAGGGAAATTTGACAGATAGTGAAACTGCTAAAATTTTTTAAACGACATATCTAAATAATTTAATTCAGTTGTCGCTCGCGAAAAAGTGAATAAACATTAAAATAAATAAAAAAATGGATATAAGTTTTGATTTATATTACAAAGGCGAAAATATTGGGGGCAAAATTGATGTACTACGTATACGAAAAAGCTTCGTGATCACTCAAATCCATTGGAGCTTCCAAATGCAAAGTAAGCCATAGTTTTTTCACAATTGAGTGTCTTTTTAATAATATTTGTTGCAGATTCATAAGTTATTTTCGATTAAATAAAGAAGCATTTTGTTTTTTACTGATTGAGATGTAGGAACATTTCCACAAACGTGTGCGAGGAACGGCCATACCTCCTATATTAAAATTATGCGCAACTCTGCGTTTCCTTGCTGACGGTGGTTATCAAAAATGCAGTGAAAATGATTTTAACATTGGGTTGGCGCAACCTACGATATCTTTAGTAATTAAAGAGGTTCTAAATATAATTGAATAACGTATTTGTGCCCAATGGATTAAAATTCAAATGACTGAGGAGAAGCAAAACGCTTCAAAATTTCATTTTCTTCAAAAAGTACTTTCCTGGAGTAGTTGGTTGCATCGATGGGACTCATGTTCGCATAATTTCACCAAGAAAAGAAGTGCAACACCTTTATCTTAACAGAAAGGGCTACTTCAGTTTAAACGTGATGATTGTATGTATAAAATCTGAATTGTATTACAAACAAAATGGTATAATTTCTTAAAATTTTTAGCTTTGTGATTATAAAATGTCTATTCGGTATGTGGATGCTAAGCATGCAGGCGCAAATCATGACTGTTTTGTTTTCAATGTTAGCGATTTAAAAGTGCATTTACAGAACAACGTACAGAATAACTCTTGGATCTTGGGCAAGGCTTTATCGTATTTATTGCTAAATAATTGGAGTAATGTAATTTCTTAGGTGACGCTGGCTATCGTCTGCCTAAATTTTTAATGACGCCTTATCGCTTGGCGGAAGCTTCTTCACCCCAAGCACGCTACAATACAGTACACTCAAAGGCCCGGAATATTGTGGAGCGGACAATTGGTGTACTCAAGAGTAGATTTCGATGTCTTTTATCTGTACGATTAACTCCACCAATTTTTCGAATTGCCTTTTTGTTGTAACTTTATTTTTTCTGAAATTTATAAAAAATATTAATTAAAATTAATTTAACATTAATGAAAATAGTTATTTTACCCGTTCTCAATTTTTCTTTAATATTTTTTTTTTGTATATCACTGCATGAATGTTGAACTTCAACTGCTATTAAGCAGTCGAAGTTTATTTATATACTAGTCAACCCCACTTGTACAGGGTTGAAAACCGCAATACCAAAAAAAGTTGAAGTTCGATCATACTTCAACCGCAATTTTTTTTGACGGATTGAGTTGAAGTCGGCAATACCGAATTTTTAAACTTCGACTGAAATGCAGTTGGGTTGAAAACCGCAATAGGGGCATTTATATACATATATAGGTTCGACATGTATTTACGCGATAGAAGGTCATTGCCTCTTATTTATAATCCCTTGCTTATTATGAAACACGACACAAAAGAGGCATATCAAGACCAGTTGCTGCGCGCCACTAATTTAGTAATAAGCTCCATGAGATTTTGGCGTTCGTTACAAGCAGACCTATTAGAGCCTGAGATTTTTCATCTGAATGCTTAGAAAAGCGATACACAGAGATTTAGGAATATTATGTGTCTTGTTCCTGAAAGAATAGCCACATATGCGGCTTATGCTTTCAAAGCATTCCCTTTGGATATGAGCCAGTACAAACGACTCTTTGGAGTATCTAGAATACCAGGAAAAGAGAAAGATTCGTTAGTGCAAAATGAAAACTCAAACCATGTATTAGTCATTCGTGGTGGCAATTTATATTCACTAGATGTGTTGGACAAAGACGGAAATATAGAAAGACCAGAAGTTATTCTCGTGCGTTTACATACGGTTTTAAATAAGGCTGATACTAACGGTAGTTCTACTGTACCCATTGGAACTTTGACTACTATTAATCGGGACGAATGGGCCAGTTTGCGCCAGTACTTAACCGATAATATAGGAGGGGAAAATAAGCGACTTCTCGAAAAAGAAATTGATGCTGCTTTGTTTTGCCTTTGTTTAGACTCATCTAATTCCCCAAAATACAGTGAAGAAAATTTTGTACCTTTGCTCAAGGACTTGTTAGCGGGAGACGGCACAAATCGGTGAGGAGAAAGTAAAACGTATCACAAACACTTTTTATGCATAAATATTTTTTCTTCTCATTTTTATTTAGTTGGTTTGATAAATCAGTATCATTAATAGTAACTGCAGATGGTACGGCCGCTGTAAATTTCGAACACTCGTGGGGCGACGGAATCGCCGTACTAAGATATTTTAATGAGATATACCAAGAAACTATAAATAATCCTTTTGCAAAGCCTAGTATAATAGTTAATCATACTGAAAATAGAAAGTGCATTAGGTCGATCAAACTAAGAACAGACGCATATGTAGAAAATGCAATAAAAGAAACTATATTGAAAAACAAGCGTATAATGCAGCAACTGAATGTAAATACACTAAAATATCCGGAACTGAATAAAGATATATGCAAATCACTTGGTTTGAGCCCTGATGCAATAATGCAACGTTCATTTCAACTTGCATATAAAAGAGCTTTTAATGATTATGTTGGAACTTATGAATCGTGTAGTACGGCTGCATTTCGACACGGCCGCACCGAACCCGTACGTTCATGTACCATGGCGACAAAACACGTGTGTGATAACTTTGGGCGAAGTCTTGCAAAGCAGCCACATTTAAGTGAGTTATATGCCTTAATCAAACAGAGTTCGTATGTGCATAATGAGCTAACGAAACAGGCTGCAATGGGACAAGGTTTCGACAGACATTTGTTTGCTTTAAGACATCAAGCTGAACTCCATGGAAAAAAATTGCCTGCTATATATGAAAGTGAGGCGTATGCTAAAATAAATCACAGTATCATTAGCACTTCAACCTTATCATCCAATGCTTTGTTGGCTGGCTCTTTTGGTCCAGTGGTACGAGATGGTTTGGGAATAACGTGAGTATGATGTATTCATAAAAATTGTGCATTCTTTATTATCATTGTTTTTTATATGAAACAGATATTCAATAAAAAATGATTACTGTGGTGCAATAGTTTCTTCCTATGAAAATGAGCGCAACGGAAAAGAATTTGTCGATAGCTTAGAAACAGCATTTCGTGATATATCCACAGTTTTAAAACATCTCATGAAATAGGCTATATATAAATTAACGAGACGGAGGTTTATTTATTAATTAATTTTATTAGGTCGGCACTATGTGCCTCTTTTATTATCTTAAAATTAGTTATGTTTTTTAGCGGCACTATGTGATGTCGAGTCTAGTAACTTAAAAATACTGACTACACTTAAATTTTAAGTTTATAATCTAACCTATGCTTGAGCCGGCCTACGTGGCCAAAGATGCTTGGTCAGCTAAAAGGGTTTGCGCGTGTAGCGCTCACCTGCGGCTATTTGGTTTTGGGGGTGAAGACATGGATGCGCGTGTTTCGCTCATTTAAGAATTTAGCGGATGCGCGTTTAGCGCAGTTGCACTTTTGGTTGTAATAGGACTCCAAAGTATGCAAACGGTTTGTATGTTTCTAGCATATAATGTGGGAATGGAATTTATGTAGAAGTTCATAAAATATTGTGTTAACTCCTCCCTCCGAAATATCAAGCGTCCCCGCTTGATTAATTAAAAAAATGGGATGTCGTTAAGACTTCTATGCTGCGTCCTTTTAATTACTGGCATTTGAAATGATTCCGGTTTGCTAATAAATATTTCAGGCTTTACGCGCTTTTTGCATCTGAAAATTGCAATTATGGTAAGTACTAGGGCTAATAGCCCAAAATGAGTGAATAAACTGGATTTCACTAAAAGATTCAGAGAACTTATTTTTAAATGTTTTTTATATTAAGCTCTTTCATAAGTTTTAAGGATAGATCTTCCTCGAACTCTGAATTTGAATGTTGGATTAAAGCAGGCAGTGGTCTCAAGCTATGTTGTTCTAAAGTTGTAAAATTCATGTTATTTATTCTTATAGTTTCATTAAAGATTCTTATCAAATATGATCCTCTTAATTTTCTAGTATTATTATTTGTAGTAATATTTCCTTCGAAATTATTTAAAATATTTATTTAAATAATTTATTTCTACAATATTTTTAACATGTTCCGTATTTGTTACAGTGCACTTATATGGTTTATTCCTTATTAAATTTTTTATATAATTTTCGTTTTCCAAATTAACAATTTGGGTTTGTTTGCAAATTTTTATTTCATTTATTATTTTACAATCTTTTTTTATACCATAATATTCTTCATTACATTTCAGTATTTTTTCAAAATTTATCTTTAAAATAGTTTCGTTTTTACTTAAAGGCTTAATTATAATAGGTAGGAGTGCAGCCCTATCGGGCTCAATTAGCACTGATGTGCCATTTTGGTACACTTTTCGTAGAAACCTCCTGTGTCTGCTATTACGTTTCACCTACTCTCTCAAACCATTTTGAGATTTCAATGAAACTACTTATATCCGATATGCTTTTGGTGGAAATCCATTCAAGATTTGGTGCTTGGTGGATTCCGAGTGCTTTGTGTCGGATCTGTGCTAGAGCTGGGCATTCGCAGAGAAAGTGGAAGATTGTTTCCTTGTTCCCTGCTACTCCGCAGCCACGGCAGATTACGTTGTGGGGCATACCCATTTTGGACGCATGTTCCCCAAATGGCCAGTGCCCCGTTGTGGTAGCTGTTATTCTGTAAATACTTCTTCTTGACCTATATAATAAGTCGTTGGTTCTTTTCCTGTCATATGTTGGCCATAATTGTTTTGTTATGACGCATTTTGTAATGTTTTTCCATCTGTTATTTGCAACTTGTTGAAATTGTCTATTGATCTCTCCTTTGATCGATCCTAGCGGGCTTGGTATTAGCACCGCCTCGGATTCGTTGAGGAAAGCTCCCGCCTTTGCCAACTCATCTGCTTTTTCGTTACCGAAAATGTTCCTGTGACCGGGAACCCAGATCAAGTTTAGTTGGAGCTTGTCTTTTATTGAGCTTAGTGCTCTCTTGCAGTTTTGAACTATACTGGAATTTGTCAAGGGTGAAGACAGTGCCAGGAGGGCTGCCTGGCTATCCGTAAATATTGTTGCTTTATGTATATTCCCGTGGTTTTCTAATAGAACTTCGCAGGCTTTTTCTATGCCTAGTACTTCTGCTTGGAAGATGCTAGCCGAGTTCGGTAGACGTATAGAGAGAGATATGCCCAGATCAGCGGAGAATACCCCCGCGCCCACTCCGCAGTCCATTTTGGACCCGTCGGTATAGACTGAGGTGGTATCCTCCTCTGCTATTGGACCTCTTCTCCATTCTCGTCTAGATGGTATCTTCACCTGGAAGTGCCTATTGAAATCCAGCTTTGGGAGAATGTAGTCTGATTTATTAATAGTGAGCTTGTTTAGAATTACACTATGTCCGTGGTTCTGTTGATTCTGTTGATTCCAACCTCCCAATTCTTTTATTCTTATCGCCGCAATAGCAGCTGTTTTTTGAATAAAAATGTCCATTGGTAGTTGATGCAGGATCACATTAAGCGCATCAGTCGGACATGACCTGATTGCGCCCGTAACACCCGCACAAGCTGCTCTTTGTATTCCATTTAATTTTCTAATGTTGTATTGTTTACTTAGCGCTGGCCACCATACCAGAGCTCCATATGTAAGTATGGGTCTTATGACCGCCGTGTACATCCACATGATTATACTTGGTTTGAGGCCCCAATTCTTGTTGACGATTTTCTTACAAGTATAGTAGGCCATGTATGCTTTGTTTATTCTTTTTACTATATTTATTTTCCAGGACAGTTTGGCGTCAATCTCCACCCCCAAATACTTAGCTGTTGGGGATAGAGTGAGTGTTGTGCCGTTTAGTACCGGAAGTTGAAACTGAGGTATTTTGGTTCTGCTAGTGAATAGCATCAGTTCTGTTTTATTCGGGTTAACTCCTAGACCATTGCTTTTAGCCCATAGGTTTAACCTACGAAGTGCTCTTTCCATAATCTCGCTGACTGTTGAAGGAAACATTCCTGATACCAACAACACTATATCGTCTGCATACGCTACTGCCTTCACTCCTCCACCGTTTAGTTGGAGGAGTATTTCGTTCAGCGCTACAACCCATAGAAGCGGAGAGAGGACCCCCTCTTGAGGCGTCCCTCTACTCACATAACTTGTTTGTGTTGCAGCGCCGTTTGAAGCTATAATCTTCCTATTCTCGAGCATCGATAGTATCCATCTGCACACAGTGTCATCTATGCCCCCATGCGCCAGAGAATTCATTATCGTATTTACTTCTATGTTATTGAAGGCGCCCTCTATGTCTAGAAAGGCGGCCATGGTGTATTGTTTGTGGTGTAGTGATTTTTCAATCACACTTATCACCTCGTGAAGGGCGGTTTCGGTTGATCGGCCCTTTATGTACGCATGTTGGGACTTCCATAACTTCCCCGCCATTATTGTTCTTACGTGTAGATCTATTAGCCTTTCTAGTACCTTCAGCATAAATGAGGTAAGGCTTATAGGTCTAAAATCCTTGGCATTCTCGTGTGTTCTTCTGCCTGGTTTCGGAAGGAACACAACTTTGCTCCCTTTTCCAACTTCTTGGGATATAAGATAGTTGAATGCTCGCTTTGTATATATTTTCAAGCCATAGAACCATTGGTTCTACCAGTTTTTGCAGCATTATGGGCATAATCCCGTCAGGAGCTGCCGCTTTAAATGGTGCAAAACTATTTATGTCATATTTGATTTTCATTTTGTCTACTATTTGGCTTCGATAGTCAGCTGCGTTCACCGGTGGTTCTAGTTGAACCCTCGTTGAAGGTGTTTGCTGACTCCCGGGGAAGTGTGTTGTGATTAGTACCTCCAGGGACTCTTTTGCCGAGGAGGTCCAATCACTTCCCTCCGCCCTAATGTAGGCAGTATTAATATGGTCTTTGGATAGCATTTTACTCAGCCTAGCGGCTTCTCTGCAGCTTTCTATCGATGTGCAGAAGGATCGCCATGAGTCATTTTTAGCTTTCCTGACTGCTCTTTTGTATTCCTTCATAATGTCTTTATATGGCTGCCAAATTTTGGTTCTAAAACTCTCATTGAAAGCTTTCCTTAGTTGTGTTCTCAAATTCTTGAGTTCACTGTTCCACCAAGGAAGAGACTTTCTCTTTTTCAAAACTGTTAGCGGAGTAGTTTTGTTAAAAGTTGTGATTAAGATTTTTTCCAACTTCTCTACTTCTGAATCTAGTTCCGCGGGATTTCTGATACTCTTGTTGCCTCCCTTTTCGAGGCATTTTGTTGCTATACTGGTAAATTTTCCGCATGCCGTTCTTCTAGGGTTTCGGTATGTGAGAGGCGCACTGTACCTCTCGCGGATGCTGAAGAGTATCCAGGAGTGATCCGACATGGAAGGCTCATCGGATACCCTCCAGTTATCCACAACGAGACTGTCTGTGTCTGTTGATAGCGTGAGGTCAAGAACTTCCTCCCACCCGGGAAACCTATCCGAGCTTGGGAAGATAAAAGTTGGCTTATCGCCCTTGTTGCATATACTTAAATTACTATTTAAAATATACTGCAAGAGTGACTCACTTCTGGTGTTTATACTGGAGCTACCCCATACGGTGTGCCTTGCATTTGCATCACACCCTATTAGGACATCATCCTTCTTGTTCTCCTCTACTAGCCTGGTGAGCGGCGCCGGTGGTATGTCTTCGTCATGGGCCAAGTAGGCCGAGACCAAGAAGAAGGGCTTTTCCTTCTGTTCCACCTTTACCACTGTGATATCTGCTGTGCTGTAATTAGGACAAAGAAATGCATTTATACTTTTATTGATAAGAATGCATGCCCTAGGTTTACCTCTGTTCCGTGTGTAAAACAGGTTATAGTTGCTGCTGTTTAGCCCTTTTATGGTGTCTTCATTGACCCAGGGCTCCTGTATTAGGCTGATGTCGATGCCCCCCTCATCCACGAGGGTTGTCAGATTCGCTGTAGCACTCTTCGAGTGCTGCAGGTTAATCTGTACGCATCTTATGTTGTTGTTATTGTGCATCTCGGGGTTCTTCAATGCCCACATTCCTTAGCAACTGGCTGGTGTCGTCGACCTCTTCCGTGTCGTCTTCGTCAGCCGCTTTGTCGCCTTGGAAGATTTTTAGTCTTGCCTTTCGTATTCCGAAGCTGATTTTGTTGTCAGTCTTCTTCAGAGCCTCAATGGACTCATCACAAATGGCCACTAGTATTGGCTTGCTTGCTTTGTTCGGTTTCTCCTCCTTTATAAGCTGCCACTCATCTATACCAGGTATAGATTTGTTCTGCAGTTTAATGCACCTCAGGAGTTTTTCGCCTGGCTCCTCTAGTGGGGGTAACCAAATGCGAGCCCGAGGCCTCTTTGGAATATCCCTGGCGGGTATAAGCCTCAATTGGAGGCCTACAAAGGCGTTGCTAATTTTAGCAACACTACCCGTCAGGAAATCTAGCGAGGCCTGGTCCGCGCACTTGATGACCCTGTAGCCCTTGAGGGTCTCAGAGGAGTCAAACTCCGGGTGAGGACCCGCAGGATTGTCGAGTACATAGCTTAGCACCATACTCGACAATCTGACGTCGATCTCCACCCATCTCTCCTGGATAGTGCTCGGAGAGGAGAATTTCCCATCTATAATGGCCACCTGCAGGCTATCTCTGGCTACATCGCAGAAATGCCTTGCCGTTGTTGTGCTGCTGTGTTCACCCTCACTCCTCCTCGGTTTTTTGGGCTGAGTTCCGGGTACTTCTGTGGTGGAGCGATTTCTCTTCTGAGAAGTGCTCTCTCGTTCGCTCTCTTCTTGAGGTTGTGATTGCTTCCTTTTCAGGTAGCTTTCATATTCCTCTACAATAGATTTGAGGCGCTTTGTTTCAGCCTCATCAACTGGGGTACCGGCTGCCTGGTCTTTGGCTATCTTCCCTAGTATGAAGACCGCCCTCTGGTACCGGTTTTTCCTCAGCTGATTCTGGGATTTTTTGCGTTTCTTTTTGTTCTCTGATTTAGCCGCCAGTGCACTTTGGTTGGTGCTCATGGCAGCCTTGGAGGTGGACGCCTCCTCCCTTAAATTTGTTGTTTTCTCTGCTGTATCTACCGGTGTACTTTGGTTGGTACGTCCGGTAGTACTCTTACTTGTCTCCTGGCTGGAGGCAAGCAGTTCGTCCTCCTCGGATTCCGTAATAGGATTCCTGTAACTCATGTCCGTAGTCGTCGCTGTTGTCGTCATGGTTGTTGATGTAGTTGTTGTGTTTGTTGGTTTCATTCATGTTTTGGTCCCACGAGTAAGCCGGAAAGGGTTGGTCGCTTGTCCGCAGAGCCGATCTACGGAGAGAAGGCTATTTATACCTCCGACCTCGCCCGGGCATCGGAGGGGACCGTTCGCGATCAGCTATTTATTACCCCCCGCTGACCATTCAGCTCTTGGCACGGGTACCTCGACACCTTGGCTTAGGGTGGTGTTGGTTCGGGTATCCTCATAATTCCACAATAGGAGATGGGCGTAAAACCTAGGGTTTATTCATCCATATCACTATTGTGGGAAATTATGGAGTGTCCCTCTTAGTTCGTAAGATTAGAGTGCGTTTCCTTTGGGATGCACACTTTACTCTTACTTAAGCCCCTTCGCCACGACAAGGCGACCAACTTCAAAGAGGAATTATAATAGATTTGCAAATTTCTTCACCGGTTTTCGGTATTTTTATCATATAAATTAGTAAGTTTTGTTTTACAGCAATTTGAACGTCTGCAAAATTCAGAGATTCTTCTAACGAACCAATTTGCAGATTTTCTTCGATAAAAATTTTATTTATTTATTATTGTTAATAATAACTGAGTTAATAATGTTCGCTTTAGTTAAATGAATTGCTCTTTTAATATTTTCTAACTCATCTTTGATTATGTCAATTTTAAATTTATATTTAAGTATTAGGGCGGTTTGAAATTCGTTACTACTTCCTAGAGACTTTATTATTGAGTTGCTAATTTCTGTTATATTGTTTATTCTTTCTAAAATGTTTTTGTTGATTATTAATTGTTGGTTGTTATTCTCGATTACTTCTTTAAATTTGCTGTTGATGGCTACTAAATCGTCATGGTCCGGGTTGCCAGCTATCCATTTCCAGGCTGATCCTATGAAGTCTAGTGATCTTTTATTTTTGTATTTAGGTAAAATGTTATTAATTGTTATGTTGAGGCTACTGATTTCGTCTGTTATAAATGGGTAAAGAGGGTTGTTAGCTGGAATGTTTCGTATGAAGTTTCTGTTCAGTTCCCGTAATATTGTAGAGTATTCTGTTATGTTTGTCATGTGGATAATCCGGTAGGTTCCTGTTTGAATTTTGCCAATTCCTTCCTCCATCATAACGATTTCTGACTGAGTGTAATCTAACACCTCAACCGAACCATCGCTTAAAATAAAGTTCAGGTAAAAGAGAGATCTAAAAATAATAAAAATGTTCTGAGTTAGTTTCGTATGCGGTCCTTGTGAACTATTTTCCCTGATTCTGTTAATATTGTGTGTGTATTTTCTTTTACAATTTCTTCTTTGTATCGTTTGGAAAGTTTGGTACCTAGTCTTTTATTTTGTCTAACGAAAACTTTCTGTCCTGGCCTGTAGTCTATAGTGTCCTTATTTCTATTATGGTATTGTAGGTCCCGTTCTTGTGCTTTTTTAAGTTTTTCGAGAGTTTGTGTTCTAGTCTCTTCCCGATTTTCGCGATTGGATGGACAGGGTCTGCCTAAAAATATGTCAACTGTTTTTTTTCCTGTAACGGAGTGGATAGTATGATTGTATTCGTTTACAGACCATTGCAAAAGGTCCTCAAAGTTTTTGTCTGGGTATTCTTGTCTAAGGCATCTCATTATTTCGGATAATGTCGAGTGGAATTTTTCTATTTGTCCGTTCACTTCGCTTTTGTATGGTGGTGCAGTGAAAATTTGTATGTTAAATTCATTTTCTAGCATGAATTTTATTGGTTGTGAACTAAATGTCTTTTCGTTGTCAAAAACCATGCATTTGGGTACTCCGAAGTAAAATATTATGTCTCTTAATGGTTTTTTTATGTTTTCGATACTTTTCCCGTCTATATTTTTTATTACAGCTAATTTTGAAAATTTTTCAATAGAAGTAAGTACTTTATGCTTGCTTGTCGAAAAAATGTCTATATGAATGGTATGTCCTGCGTACTCTGGTAGAGGTGTAGCGCCGAGTTTTGGATTGTTTGGATGTCGGTCATATTTGTTCTCTTTACATATTCTGCACAACTTTATTATTTTCCTAATTTTCTTCGCCATCGCGTGAAAATAATATTTTTCCAAAATCTGTAGTTTATTTTATTTTTCGTTTCTATGGGCACGGTTATGTTCTTCGATAATAATTCTGTCTTGATCGTCCGTATTTGTAATATCTTCGACAGCTAGTTGTGTGAATCGTATTTTGTAATCAGCGAAATGTTTGAATTTTTAGCATAATCGTTTCTGTTGTTTTAATGCCATTTATTATTGAAGGATTTAGATGTTTTTTTTAAAGTGAATTCAGTGACTCCTCGGAAAGGATTTTTTCTGTGATAAGATGTCTATGGTACATTGGAAAAATTATTTGGAATTTATATGAAGATTCCGGTCCTTCAGAGATAAAAAGTTGGTTTTTAAAGACATTTACTGGGGTTTCTACTGAGTATATCAGATTTTCCGGTGAACTATCACTACTATGAACTGTAAGTGAGTTAACGTTTGAAATTGGTGGTCGTGAAAGGAAATCTGCAACTACATTTGAACAGCCGGGTTTGTAAATTAGTTCATGGTTGTATTCCTCTAGCTGAGCTTTCCATCTCTTCATTTTGGTGTTTGTGTCTTTATTGCTTATAGCGAAAGTTAAGGGTTGGTGATCGGAGTATATTTTGACCTTTTTTGATCCGTAAAGGAAGCATCTAAGGGACTGTAAAGCCCAAATTATCGCTAGCATTTCTTTCTCGTTTATTGCAAAGTTCTCCTCCGCTCTGCTTAGCGTTCTTGAAAGGAAGCATATTGGTCTACCTTCTTGTGAGGGTACTGCTCCCAAAGCGTAATCGGAGGCGTCAGTGGTAAGCTCGAATGCTTTCTCAAAATTGGGATAATGGAGTATAACATCTTCGGATGTGAGGCACATTTTTAGTTGGTTGACAGCTTCCACCTGTTCAGTTGTCAAATTCAGTTTGGTCTTTTTAGACTGATGTTTGGAAATTCTTCCCAGTTCCCCTCTCAATATCTCAGTGAGTGGTTTTGCGATTTGAGCATAGGCTCTTATGAACTTGCGATAATGTCCAGTCATTCCCAAAAAAAGCGTAAGTCATGAACGTTCCTGGGAAGCGGGAAATTTGTTATTGCCTCCACTTTTTTTGGTGTGGTGCGAATACCATTTTGATCGACAATGATACCTAGAAACTCTATTTCTTCTTTAATGAATTCACATTTGTCGTATTGAACTTTTAATCGAGCTTCTTCCAACGTATTGAAAATAATCTTCAGATTATCGAAATGCTCTTTTTTAGTTTTACTAAAGATTATAATATCGTCTATGTAGATGTAGCAGCGAATGCCAATTTGTTCTCTAAGGACGTCATCTAAAGTGCGCTGAAAAATAGCAGGTGCGTTCCTTAGGCCAAATGGAAGTCGTGTAAACTCAAATTTTCCATTTGTAACCGAGAAGGCGGTCAATGAAGCATTAGGCACTTCTTGATCTTACTCCAATTCAATGGAGTCCGATATGACTCGAGTGCCGCGTCGGCCTCGCCTGTAATTTTGTGCCTGATTGTGTGAAGAATTGAATAATACTTTGGCGAATCCCTGTTTTGACCATGCATCAACAGTATTCTATCTACGGATTTCCTTCACGAGCTAAACTCTCCTGGTCTTCCAGAAAATTCCCTCAAACACTTCACTACATCTGGTATTCGGTCTGATGACTCGGTATGCCTACAGAAGTCCACTCTATGCTCCTCTTCTACTACTCTAGGGTGTAGTAGGGCGGTAACTGTTTCTATTATTAAGTTTGAAAGCTTTCTTCTCTGGCTAGCAGTAAAAACAGAGGGTAAGGAGGAGGTACCTGAACTGTTATTATTTGCCTGCAAATTAAACATCGAAAGGGTCTCTGCTATCTGTTCTTCTTGCGCCATTTTGTTCACTTGTTTATGATTATTTAAATTAAATTTTTTTTTACAGTGTTAACTTTTCTTTTATTATAACAATAATTATTTCCTTTCACATAACCTTACTTACTAATAATTTTAATATCAAACTTACATAAATATCATTTGCATTTTCCTGTGTTGATAGTGTTTCCTGCTTTGTGTGATTAATTTAGATTTCTCCTCTTGTAGTGGTATTTGTTATATTGGTTCTATTTGATGAATTAATTTAAATCTTTCCTCTTGTAGTTGTATTTGATGAATTAGTTTAAATCTTTCCTCCAGTAGTTGTATTTGTTGTATTGGTTGTATTTGATGAATTAATTTAAATTTTTCCTCTTATAGTTGTATTATTTTACACTTGTTTAATTTATTCTAAATTTCCCCGTCACACACTTTCCGTTCAATGTATATGTATTTAGCTTATGCTTTTCGTTCGACTGGGTTGATACTGCCCGTCCTTTTTCCGAAAGGTACTAAGGGGCCGAGTACGAAATGTTATTTAGGTTTCGTCCGCGAGTATAAAAAATATTATTATTTTTTTCTTCAGGGTCCCTGCTTGGGCGCCAATTAACGAGACGGAGGTTTATTTATTAATTAATTTTATTAGGTCGGCACTATGTGCCTATTTTATTATCTTAAAATTATTTATGTTTTTTAGCGGCACTATGTGCCTGTCGAGTCTAGTAACTTAAAAAGACTGACTACACTTAACTTTAAAGTTTATAATCTAACCTATGCTTGAGCCGGCCTACGTGACCAAAGATGCTTGGTCAGCTAAAAGGGTTTGCGCGTGTAGCGCTCACCTGCAGCTATTTGGTTTTGGGGGAGAAGACATGGTTGCGCGTGTTTCGCTCACTTAAGAATTTAGCGGATACGCGTTTAGCGCAGTTGCACTTTTGGTTGTAATAGGACTCCAAAGTATGCAAACGGTTTGTATGGTTCTAGCATGTTGTGGGAATGGAATTTATGTAGAAGTTCATAAAATATTGTGTTAACTTATGTATATATATATACTAGAGGACCCGTCCACGCTTCACTGTGGCTGATACATAGATAATACTACTACCATCTATATATATGATTTCTATTAGTTGGTTTCTAACTATTAGTTAATGAGATATAGCATTTTTGTGATGGAGCTTGTGTTAGTTTACAAATCATAAAGCATTTCGTGTGTTAATAAATAATTTGGCTTTTTGGGGAAAATACTGTTGAATTTGGGCTCAGGAAAATCCACCGTTGAAAAGATATTTGCTAACCTGGAAACAGGCGAAATGAGCAAATTAGGTGCCTCGCAAGTTCATAATCCAACAAAAACAACGAATAACTGATTCTGAGAAGTGTTTAAGTGCTCTCTAATCGGAATAAAGCCGACAGTGATAGGAACGTAGCTGCATCATTTCCCACTGGAGTCCAATCGACAGTCATTGCAGTGGACTCCACATGATGAACCTGATGAAATGCTTCTAAGGCGTGCAAAAACCAAAAGGCGGCGCGAAAGGTTATGACATCAGTCTTTTGGGATGCACATACTCAACGACTGATTACTGAGCCAGTTATAATCTATTTCACTGCGTATTTGGTTGCAGTTCTTTTCTTCTATTCCAAATATTTTTAGCAATTGTATTATTTTTGAGAAGACCCTGTTTAAAATTGTACGCATATATTCAAATGATTCCTACAAACATGAATTTTGAACAAATGCTTATGATTTAAAATACAATTTTCAGCCAAATCTGTTCAGCCGTTCTTGAGTTATAAATGGTGTAACTAACGTCAACTTTCCTTTATATACCTTCCTTCCTAAATTCCTCTGAAATCTCCCAAATTCGAGGAAGATTTACTGGAAAGGCAGCATTGCTTATTTGTCTGACCATACATATGTACATAACTTTATTTATTTCACGTATTGTATGTGATTTTTTCTTAAATTTAGAATATTGGAAGTCATAGATTCGTATAACTTTACCACAAATAATATAAACTTCAAACAACGCATTTTCATTTAATGTTTTTAGCAAGTGGCAGCTTTCGTCATGACAGCCTAAATCCATGAAAATTTAGAAAGAAATGTAGCGCCATCTACTGTAACATACCGCACTTACTCAATATCGCTGTTAGCGCCACCAACTGGTGGATAGCTCTTTGCTAATAATAAACAAATAATTTGCAATAAATAAATAATGCGACTATAAGGAGAGTTATAAACTATCCTATCTTTCAAGTTGGACCAAACTGCACACAGTGTTAAAAATTTCATTAAAATCGGTTCAGTAGTTTAGGAGTCCATCGAAAACAAACAACGTGACACGTGATTTTTATATATTAAGATAAATAAGATATTATATATATATATTTATATGGAAAACTTCTATTTTAGCGATTTTTGAATAAAAATATGTAAAATTTGATTATTTGAGCATGCTTTATTTTCAAATGTGAGCAAAACCAATATTAGAAGCAGCTGTATCACTGTTGATTCATTGTATAAAACTAAGAAGTTAAAAGTGTTGGAATTTCATACATTTTACGTACGACATTACTTTTAATTACTCTGTAAAAACGAGAGATAAGGATGTAGTAGCAAGTTATTTCAGCATTTTTGTGTAGGACGAAGAATGAAAAAGCGAAAACTAAACAAACAGGATTGTGCGGAAACATGGTAATCCGTTCCATCCTATAGAAACACTAAAGGTTATAATCAATGTCAAAAAGTGAGTATTATGGTGGTAAGTGTTATCCAACTTTTGTTTAAAAGACAGAATCCGGATGTGACAACTACCGACTGAAGGTTGGAAGATGGAGACCATCCTACAGATCAATAAGGCGGCAGAGGATTTTCTGTACGCAGGGTTCGGGAAGATGGCGTGGGGACTGAGGGAAGCGTGTTCCTTCGCCTCAAGAAGCGCCACCTCGCGGACGGCAACAAAAACACATTGGAGAAGGGTGAAATAGAAAAGGCTTTCGGCATAAAAGAGATCATGGCTACTTCAATTGTCCTACAGGAGGTGGAGAAAGAACCCAGTCAGCATCTGATGGTCAACAACCAGGAGCTTAGAGTACTTCAAGTAGACCTCCACAAAAGAAAGATCGCCTCTGGCAAGCCTTAGGCCAGGAACCATCGATTGCATCGGGAAACGTGGGCAGAAGTCTCAAAACTACACGACATACATCCCAAACGTAATTAAAAATTTAAGATCAACGATATTGGTGAAGAAAGGTCCGCTTTCCCATATTCATTCCAGTCTTTTCACAGATGACCTGACGGTTGTGGCAGTGAAGGGTGCCAAGGATGAGTCTTTACTCCTTGCATGCTGCTGTATGCCACACGATTGCGAGGCGCCAAGGGCAGAGCAGTTCAGATCAGAAATGAGGTTACGAGAAATCCTAGGAATACAAACTGGGATCTCTACAGGCAGATACTATTAGACAAGTGACTTGGACCATACGTGTATAACTCACATGAAGGGCTTGAAAAGGGCGTGACTTCATTTAGGAATGCCCTAAATATAGCTCTTCACTACGCATGCCCTACACTGCGACTCAAGCGACTTCTTGGTGGAACAAGGAATTGGGTCTTGCAGTCGCAAAGAACGTGAATGCTTCAACTGGGCCAATCTAGTAGAAAGCGAGGGACTACAAGAAGCTGGTGCGCAGGACAAAGCGAGAATCCTATAGAAAACTTTTGTAGTGGATTTGATAAGACCCACGAGCTAGCGAGACTCAAGAAAAAATTATCCAAAAGCATCGCCTCACCCAGTCTTATTCGCAAAAGTAGCGGAGAGTGGACGAACAACTTTCAGGACTTATTGGAATCCTAGTCAGTGCGCACTTTCTAGGCTGTAAGATCGCGGTAAGTCCTAGCTATGAAGGGAGAAGCGCGGTAAACGTTCCCAAACACATCCTTACGGAGAGTAAATTAGAATGAGCAAATCGATCATTAGACCCATACAAATAGTTTTCATACCGAAGGCAGATTGAAAAAAGCCAACGTTCTCTACAGGCCAACCTACCTATAAGCTTAACTTTCTTCCAGCTAAACGGTAGTGAAAATCTTGAGCGTGCATATCAGGGCCGCAGCTAGCTAGCTGCTAGAAACTTTTAAAAGGTGCTGCACATATATACGAAGGGCAGATCAGTAGAGATTGCTCTCCATACACTGATATTTATTATCGAAAGGGCTTTTGAATAAAAGGAATACACTCCTGAAGTATTACTGAACATTCATGGAGTGCTCAACAACGTTTCTAGGAAATTTATTTTGAATAGTATCCAGTCAGATCAGATCAGTTGGTCCTGCTTTATAACTTTGGATCAGAAGCCTTTTGACCTCTATACAAATAAGAGCAGAATGGAACGGCGCTAAAATTACTCAGGAAATCTATAGAGGTACTCCGCAAGGTGGCATAACCTGCACCACCTGCACCACCTGCAGTAGTATGGTAGATAGGTGTACGGAAATCCACCTACCGGAAGCCAATGGAAAGGGTTCAGAGCCTCGCTGCGCTGTGCATAATGGGAGCCTTAAGAACAACTACAACGGCGGCTCTTAAATTGAACATACTGTCTAGAGTTAGACATAAGGCAAACTTTTAAGTGACCGGACCACTGCAGTATATTTTAAGCTGAGATCCTTGCTATTGCGAAACCCGCGGAACTGGACTCATATGTACCTGCAGGCAATTCCAGTGTCAACATCTACGTAGACAGCCAAGCAGCTATCAAGGCTGTAATTTCGTATCGCATATCGGCCAGAAGTGTCCTGGGAAGCAGGGCGGCAGTAGAAAATGTTGCCAGAAGCAAGTAACTTCACTTCTACTGGGTGCCAGGCCACAAACACATCGAGGGCAATGAAATAGTGGACAAGATTGCCAAGAATGGTGTACGGCTATTGTCAGGCATTGTCTTTCGACGATATCGATAGAAGCGTGGTAGAGAAAAGCAAAACTCCAAAAATCATATGAAAAAAGGTATATTGAAATTAAACAAAACTCCCATTGGCACTCGATAGAAATGACTGTAGGAAAATGATAGGAATGCTAACCGGTTATTGTCTGGTGGCGACACACGGCCGCAGGATGGGGCTGACAGATCGAGAAGAGTGCAGCAAATGTCTAGAACAGGGCACCAGGGAAACAATAGAGTATATCTTGTCCCCATGCCTGCATTGGCAAGACGACGCTGAACACATCTGAGGTCCCCACGGTATGATACACTGGTGGAGGTGTCAATGTCTGTTGAAATTCGCGTCAAACGCAGTCATTCTGACTACTCCTCTTGGATCTAGCAATGGAACTTCATATGGTATCGCAACGAACCAGAGCTGGTCTATGCATGACTTGTTGGCCTACCAGATTAACTTTTTTTACTTTGGCATGCCCCGTTTCTTGAACTTCTTTAAAATATCACGGCAACATCTTAACTAACCGAGATAGATATAAACTTTTATATATCTAAATAACAAAGAGACGAGTTAAGTTCCAGGTGAATGTCTGTTCGGCAGAAGATAAATTGATGGAGTTTGGTACTCGTATTCTTTGGCATTCTAATAAGGTTAGTTAGCAAGTTAGAAAGAGTTCATTCTAATGTCCACAAAATGTTATAACCATGATCTACATTAAGAAAAAACCTGTAATTTGGACGATGTAAAGATTATATCTGTAGTTGATCCAAAATGGGATTGGTCAACGTATGTTTAAAAAGTGTGCGTGGCCCAAGTCTTTAATACGTACATATCTAACCTCAAAACCTCTAGCAAATAAACTGAGGCAAATTTTTTCGACCGAAGCTTAATCTCGTAACCGAGGAGAATTGAAATTAACCTCCCTGTGCGATTCTAATACTCTGTGCGCTCGTACATTATCACAGATGATATGGACATTACATAAAAAAAATTATGTAAACGAACAAAAAAAAATTAAGCAAACAAATTTTTCCAAAGGTAACGCATCTGAATTAACATAGCAATCGAAGTTCCAAATTAAAAAAACCAAGAGATTAAAAACTGAATCATATAATCAGTAAAAAGGTGTGGTCATTAAGACAATTATAAAATTATAAAATAGACATTATTTAAAACGGTTAGAACGTAAGTGCCATTTGCTCGTTCGGTCCTATTCTCCAAGTTGTTGCAGTTGTTATCGTCGGTTCGTTCGTAAATTCGTATTCTTGAAGTATATCGTAAAGTCAAAGATAATTTATTGGATTTTTTATGTCCTTCCATGCATTAAAAATGACATACATAAATATTAACCACCTTCACAGATATAGAAATGAAATTTTACAAATTTTGTTTACTTTATCCCTTAAATGCCCAAGGCCTCAGATTTTTGTAAAAAATTTATGTGTTATGTAAAAATATATGTGGAGCGTGGTTTCTTCGACGATTTTTTGAAAAAAATTATTTTCAGAGAAATTTTTTTGAAAATAATGGTTGTATCCTTAAAGATACACTGGGCATTCCCTTCATTTTTTACTTCAATACCCAAATGAGCTAAACTTTGTATTCAAACGATTAAAATGCGGCTTATATTGCAAGGAAAGTAATTTATTAAAAATGTATTCATATTTCATAAATGTTCGTATAAAATAATATAAAATTTGGTGCATAACTTACTAAACAAAAGTGTTTTGGAAATTTTTTTTTTATATAGTCGGTTTACATTAATACACTTATGTATTGGTAGAGAAAACTTATTCTTCTTCTTTACTGGCGTAGACACCGCTTATGCGATTATAGCCGAGTCAACAACAGCGCGCCAGTCGTTTCTTCTCTTCGCTACGTGGCGCCAATTGGATATTCCAAGCGAAGCCAGGTCCCTCTCCACTTGGTCCTTCCAACGGAGTGGAGGTCTTCCTCTTCCTCTGCTTCCCGCGGCGGGTACTGCGTCGAATACTTTCAGAGCTGGAGTGTTTTCATCCATCCGGACAACATGACCTAGCCAGCGTAGCCGCTGTCTTTTAATTCGCTGAACTATGTCAATGTCGTCGTATATCTCGTACAGCTCATCGTTCCATCGAATGCGATATTCGCCGTGGCCAACGCGCAAAGGACCATAAATCTTTCGCAGAACTTTTCTCTCGAAAACTCTTAAGGTCGACTCATCGGTTGTTGTCATCGTCCAAGCCTCTGCACCGTATAGCAGGACGGGAATTATGAGCGACTTATAGAGTTTGGCTTTTGTTCGTCGAGAGAGGACTTTACTTTTCAATTGCCTACTTAGTCCAAAGTAGCACCTGTTGGCAAGAGTAATCCTGCGTTGGATTTCCAGGCTGACATTGTTGGTGGTGTTTACGCTGGTTCCAAGATAGACGAAATTATCTACAACTTCAAAGTTATGACTGTCAACAGTGACGTGAGTGCCAAGTCGCGAGTGCGACGACTGTTTGTTTGATGACAGGAGATATTTCGTCTTGCCCTCGTTCACTGCCAGACCCATTTGAGTTGCTTCCTTGTTCAGTCTGGAGAAAGCAGAACTAACGGCGCGGGTGTTGAGGCCGATGATATCAATATCATCGGCATACGCCAGCAGCTGTACACTCTTGTAAAAGATTGTACCGGCTCGATTAAGTTCTGCAGCTCGAATAATTTTCTCCAGCAGCAGATTGAAAAAGTCACACGATAGGGAGTCGCCTTGTCTGAAACCTCGTTTGGTATCGAACGGCTCGGAGAGGTCCTTCCCGATCCTGACGGAGCTTTGAGTGTTGCTCAGCGTCAGTTTACACAGCCGTATTAGTTTTTCGGGGATACCAAATTCAGACATCGCGGCATAAAGGCAGCTCCTTTTCGTGCTGTCGAAAGCAGATTTGAAATCGACGAATAGGTGGTGAGTGTCGATTCTCCTTTCACGGGTCTTTTCCAAGATTTGGCGCATGGTGAATATCTGGTCGGTTGTTGATTTACCAGGTCTGAAGCCACACTGATAAGGTCCAATCAGTTTGTTGACGGTGGGCTTTAATCTTTCACACAATACGCTCGACAGAACCTTATATGCGATGTTGAGGAGGCTAATCCCACGGTAGTTGGCGCAGATTGTGGGGTCTCCTTTTTTATGGATTGGGCATAGCACACTTAAATTCCAATCGTTGGGCATACATTCGTCAGACCATATTTTACAAAGAAGCTGATGCATGCACCTTATCAGCTCTTCGCCGCCGTGTTTGAATAGCTCGGCCGGCAATCCGTCGGCCCCTGCCGCTTTGTTGTTTTTCAGACGGGCAATTGCTATTCGAACTTCTTCATGGTCGGGCAATGGAACATCTGCTCCATCGTCATCGATTGGGGTATCGGGTTCGTTTTCTCCTGGTGTTGTGTGTTCACTGCCATTCAGCAGGCTGGAGAAGTGTTCCCTCCATAATTTAAGTATGCTCTGGGCATCGGTGGCTAGATCACCTTGGGGGGTTCTACAAGAGTATGCTCCGGTCTTGAAACCTTCTGTAAGCCGCCGCATCTTTTCGTAGAATTTTCGAGCATTACCCCTGTCGGCCAGCTTATCAAGCTCTTTGTACTCACGCATTTCGGCCTCTTTCTTTTTCTGTCTACAAATGCGTCTCGCTTCCCTCTTCAACTCTCGGTATCTATCCCATCCCGTACGTGTTGTGGTCGATCGTAACGTTGCGAGGTAGGCAGCCTGTTTTCTCTCCGCTGCGACACGGCACTCCTCGTCGTACCAGCTGTTCTTTTGCACTTTCCGAAAACCAATGGTTTCGGTTGCAGCTGTACGTAAGGAGTTTGAGATGCCGTCCCACAGTTCCCTTATACCGAGTTGTTGACGAGTGCTCTCAGAGAGCAGGAGTGCAAGTCGAGTAGAAAATCGTTCGGCTGTCTGTTGTGATTGCAGCTTCTCGACGTCGAACCTTCCTTGTGTTTGTTGGCGTGCGTTTTTTGCTGCACAGAGGCGGGTGCGAATTTTGGCTGCAACAATATAGTGATCCGAGTCGATGTTAGGACCTCGGAGCGCACGCACATCTAAAACACTGGAGACGTGTCTTCCGTCTATCACAACATGATCGATCTGGTTGGTGGTTTTTCGATCCGGAGACAGCCAGGTAGCTTGATGTATCTTCTTATGCTGGAATCTAGTACTACAGATAACCATATTTCGGGCCCCGGCGAAGTCGATCAGCCTCAACCCATTTGGGGATGTTTCCTCGTGGAGGCTGAATTTACCGACCGTAGTGCCAAAGATACCTTCTTTGCCCACCCTGGCGTTGAAGTCGCCAAGCACGATTTTGACATCGTGGCGGGGGCATCTCTCATAAGTGCGCTCCAAGCACTCATAAAAGGCATCTTTGGTCACATCGTCCTTCTCTTCCGTCGGGGCGTGGGCGCAAATCAGCGATATGTTGAAGAACCTCGCTTTGATGCGGATTGTGGCTAGACGTTCATTCTCCGGAGTGAATGATAGTACTCGGCGACGGAGTCTCTCTCCCACCACAAATCCAACACCAAACTTGCGCTCCTTTATATGGCCACTGTAGTAAATGTCACAAGGACCTACTCGTCTCTGTCCTTGTCCCGTCCATCGCATTTCTTGGACGGCGGTGATGTCAGCCTTTATCTTTACGAGGACATCTACCAGCTGGGCAGCGGCACCTTCCCAATTAAGGGACCGGACATTCCAGGTGCATGCCCTCAAATCATAGTCCTTATTCCGTTTGCCGTGGTCGTCATCAAAAGGGGGGTCTCTCATCCGAGGCTGTTTGCGATTTTTCATTGGGGATGGTTTTTTACGTGGCGGGTCCCAAACCCAGCGCACAACCCTAAGTAGGGGAAAGAAAACTTATTATATCTTAAAAATGGTGATAATTATATAAGCAATTTTTTTCTGATGTCATACATAAATTTACTTTACATTTAGAACAACACATTTTTGTTTGTCCCGAACAATTTGGATACTTACATCTGCCTTTTTTACCATTGTAGTCCAGTGATCCGTCATGTCCAATCGGCTGTCTTTTGATAAAGCTACAGAAGAATTCGGTTTCCTCTTTTTTTTCCTCTAAAAACGGCTGGAGGTTAGGACGCCCACGTTTAGGGGCTTCAAAAGATTTGAAACTAAATAGGGATTCCGTGACTTCTAACTTAAAATCAATAAGACGCATTTCTTTATATCCGAGGCGATTCTTATTAATTTGTTTGTACAGAATCCATGCATTAGCACATGTTAAGTCTAGTAAGTGATAAAACATTCTGTTGGTCCATTAACGACTTTTCATCGTGATTTTATGACGACCCATACAGCTGTCAAGTAAATCTACGCCACCCATAGGACGATTGTACTCTTTAATTATTTCTGGGCAAGAAATCATTTTGAATGTCTTGTCCTTTTTGTCGTAACGTTTTATGGAGGAAGATGTTGCAGGTAAATCTTCGTTTTGACCAATCATCAAGATTGGTTTCATACCGATGTAAGTTGAAACAAGATTAACAATCTTGTTGTCTTTCCATGACAATGATGTCACATCGACGCCGTAAATTGAAACAACGTATTCGCGGCTGGTTCCCCGCTCATATTTTGACATTACTTTCTCATTTGGAAGTTTGCAGTTTTTAATCCGATTGCGACGAATACTCCCAATTGAAAGTATACCTTGTGATCGTAAATTTACTAACAACGGCACAGTTGTATAGTAGTTATCAAAATAAACGATATGATTTTGATAACGAGGAACCTCACGCAAAAGTCTAACAACAATATTTGCAGATGACTTCAAATCTGGTTCGCCCTGGAGTAATATGTTAGGTCCTCCGGAAAAAATTTCAAACTTATAAGCAAACCCGGTGGAGTCACATAAGACATATAATTTAAGCCCCCATTTCTTAGGCTTGTTACGCAGATATTGCTTCATGTAATTTTTCATTTTTGAAGAACACATTTGTTCATCAACGCACAATCGGTCTAACTTAGGTATGCTACCGAATGTTCTGTTTAAGGTATCAATCAATGGTCTAATGAGATATAGTCTATCGCGGTTTGGATCGTCTCGAGATGGAGCATTTTCTTTTTCATTAAAGTGGATGAATTGCCGTATTTTTTTCAAATCGGTTCCTAGTCATCGTTGTTTGTATTATACACAATGGTTGCCATTTTCAGACCAATAATCTCTTGTACTCGGGAGATTGAAGTAAGACATATAAAATAAGATACTAATAAATTTACGTAAATCGAATAAATCAAAATTAAAAGCTTCATTAAGTTCGGAGTAAATTTTAGTTTGCTCAACTATTTTGAGCTCCTAAGATTCTGGAAATAGGAATGACCAAAACTGAAAAGGAGTTTCAAAGCCTTCAAATTATCGGATATGCTACTATCGCCTCTAAAGCTAATTTCAGCATTGGTATATTGAATATTTCCTGTTTTCCATATTACCCTGTCAAATTCAGAAGACTTCGGATCCACAGACAAGTTTTTGAATAATGAAGGAAATAAATTTGAGGAAACCCGCATAGTTAGGTTCATCTGACCCTGCGGAAGTCCCGGCTTCTCTAGCAATCCCTATATTATCGTCATCATTTATCATGTTCACAAAGGAATCATGTAACGACGTTCCTAAATCTATTTCATCCTCAAAATGGTCATCAACAACGGCAACATTGTGAATTGATGCGTCTGCATTTTGTGTTTTTATTAAATCATCAGAGTCACTCTCGAAATCATCAATACTCTCATAACCAATCTCTTCACACAATATAGCACACACGTCAGCATTGGACATTTTGATTCCATCAACTATTATATAATCGGCCATTATAAAATTGATTAGAAAAATATATATCTTACGTGCACGAACTTTAACGTCTTGTCTCATCAGCGTTCTTAACTCAAATGATGTTATAAATGCAATTAACGTGCTTTTGCATTTCAAATACATATGAGCGTTTATCAAATAAAAAGTTTGCGGCAATGCCCAGTGTATCTTTAAAGATACAACCATTATATTCACTCGTATTTAGCAGGGAAGCGAAAAATAAAATCAAGTAAAAACATATCGTTAAAAAATTCTCTTCGGAACCAGTATAAAAATTTTCGGGTCTAGAATGCATATAGTTCTGGAGATTTTACATTACAGAAGCGATAATGTATTTAATTTAACAAAAATAGTTTTTTTTTACTTTGCTTATCAAATATGCCTTCAGTTGCAACAAATTTAGTAGAAGTATTACCCTTTATGAAGTGTGTATATTTTCTTCATGCAGTGACATGTGTATTAATGTTTTTAGATCATTAATATTGTAGTAATAAGTACTATGTGTATGATAATACATCCTAACTTTAAGTTATTCTAATTATACTTATATATAAAGGAGTAAACCATTGACGGGTTAATTTAAATATAAAAGAGTAAACCAATGAAGGGTTAATGTAGATATATCCCGTTAACTTAAGATTCGTTTTCAGTTATTGTTGATTCTCTTTTAAAGTTCATTTGTATTCATTTAAACACATGCTTGGTTGTCATTGTGTTGACATATATTCATGTTTCGCAAGTTCATGTGTCCATTTCAAAGATATATAAGTAAATACATAGCATGTAAGCAGAGAAAATGAATGTATGTTAGAATAACAGCCCGATTCTGTGCACTTGATAAATTCACCATCTTGCTTATTTATCAATATTGATTATTTATCAAGCCTTTGGTATTTTGTGTCAAAAACCAAAAGCTCTTTTCTAGATAAATTATCAAGATGTCAAATGCTCTTGACAAATTAAACAACTGTTTGTGAAAATATTGTGAACACATTTTAATTGTAATTTTGATTGAAATTAAATAAAATAAAATGGAAGAAGACAAATTATTATTGTTGCTGGTAGAAGAGGAGGAAAATTTAGAAAATAGAGATCACGCGCGTTATTTCAGGAGTTTGAGGGATTCTACTGATCCATTTGCCCTCAGTGAAAGTGAGTTCATGAAAAATTTCCGATTGCCGCGTGATATTTGCCATAGTCTAATAGATGACTTACGGCCTCATGATCAACAAAAGACTTCATTGCCTTTGACCATTAGAGTCCTGGCAACTTTAAATTTCTTTGGTCACGGTTCCTACCAAAAATGTGTCGGTAATAACTGCAACTTGCCAATGAGTCAGTCGTCACTCTCGAGAAGTATGCGGGCCGTGGCCAAACTTATAGTAAAAGTTAAAGGAGAAGGAATAAAATTTCCTAGTTCCACTGAGGAAGAAAATATAGTCAGAACCGGGTATGTACATACATGTGTATTAAAACAATTGGATTCATCTAAATTCACTGAGTTTAATTTCAGATTTTTCACAAAATACGGAATAAAGAGTACTATAGGAGCAATCGACTGTACACATGTTGCAATTATTGCTCCTGCGTCAAATAATATTGAACGTCCCCTTGGCTTATATTTAAATAGGAAGGGCTTCTACAGCACTAATGTCGAAGCGGTATGTTTTGTTGTGTATAAACTTAATAACTGACATACATAAGTTAACTTTCTCAGGTATGTGATCACCGTTTATGCTTCACGTTTCTAAATGCTAAATTTCCGGGTGCGACACATGACTCTGGAATTTGGGCAACTTCTGACCTACGAGAGCATCTCATTCGTCAACACACCAATGACTCTGTAGGGCACCGAAGGGAGTCGTGGCTGATTGGTGACCAAGGTTACCCTTTAGAACCTTGGCTCTTAACACCGGTCGGAAATCCTAGTACTTCTCAAGAGCGAAAGTATAATAAGCTACATTGTACTGCCAGAAATTGTGTTGAAAGAGCGTTCGGAGTTTTAAAATCGCGCTTCAGATGTTTGCTGAAGCACCGGGTTCTACATTATTCCCATGAAACGTCCGCATTAATAATAAGCAGTTGTGTTATACTGCATAATATAATTACGAAAGCTGGTATTACCATGGACGCGGTGGACAACGAGGTTGAAGAAGACTCTGACCATGTAGTTAATTCCGGTGATTCTTTGCAGTATGCACGAGAAGGTGAAAGGATAAGGGCAAGATATATATTTACACTTTAACACATTATTACACTACACACAACATTACTACTAACAATATGCATATATACACTGCACAATGACATTACACATTAACCTACTCCTGTTACATTATCCTTCTATTATTACACAATATAACGACTGCTAACAATATGTGTATATACAAGTCATATGTAAACAGAATATCTAAACAGAAGCACACATCACCGCACTTAAAAGTAACCCCTGCATAGCCTGTGTCAGGCACATGCTATGCTGCTCGGTCTGAGTCACGACATCTTCAGCTACAGAATAACACAACCAGATATAATTATTAACAACATTGTTTCATTAGTCTAATTCATTAGTTTGAATAATTTATTTCAATAAAAACAAAGTCCATTAACATACATACATATGGATATGTACAAACAAGAAAACTAAAATTTGAAAAATAAGGAATTAAAAAAAATATAAAATTCAGTCTTCCAACTCTAATGACCAGAGTTTTGTTTTAAAACATTTATTAACTCTGCGACAACTCTTGTTAGGTCATGGATGGCATGTATTACTTCCCGGTGCTCCCGACGCTGTTCCTCTTCACGATGTTGCCTGTGTTCTTTAGCAGCATTCCCCTTTGCTATGTTAGCAATAAGAGTACTAATTAGCTTATTGCGCTCCCCTCGTGATGGCCGTGATGTCCTGGCATCCGAATCGGTGTCAATCTTAAAAAAAAAAAATATTTATTAAAAACTACGTAAAGGCATATGTATGTTTGTATGTATGGATATATATATATGGACATATGTAAATACATATGCATTATACAAATATGTATACATATACATATATGCATTACTATGTATTATGTATAGGTACTCATATATGTAGATACGAGTATATTGGTGCGAATTCTTGGGCTCCAAATTTGAAGTTTGTTAAATTATTAAAAAGTTCGTATGAAGCTAAAAACTTGGGTTCATATGGCTTTTCTTTGCGAATAAATAAAAGAAAAATAACCCAAAAAAAGAAAAAAAACCACTGCGTTTAACCAGTGGCCAGGGGTTTATGTACTTGGATACATTGTAGAATAAAATAGAAATTACATACCTGATTATCCGGGCTAAATAACGGTGAATCATATAGAGATTGTGCTGAATTTGGCGATGGTAGTGGGCCTGGCGATGGTAGTGGTTTTGACGATGGTAGTGGGTTTGGCCAAGGTAGTGGGGTTGGCGACAATAATAGGCTTGGCAGTGGTGCTGAACTAGGCAGTCTACTTTCAGTAGATGATATTGGACACTCAATTATCGACGATTCTACAATTTGTTTTCGCGGCAGCCCTAAACCAAAGCTTTCAATAGTTTCCACTCCATCCACAGCTACTGATCCAAAAGCTGCCAAAGATTTTTGCTCGAAATCGGTCAACGGCTTGCCACTGGGCCCTCCTCCAGTGAGCCTCTGCTCCATTTTTAAGCGCCTTGCCCGCGTACGTAGTTGGCTCTTCCAAACACCCATTGTCTGTAAATCAAAATCATTTAACAAATGTAGAAAATATCAGACGAATTACCTCTTTCCACTTAGCTGCAGTACGAGATGGCCCTCTGCACGCATTTAACTGCTCCGCCAGCTGCCGCCACAAATCCTGCATTTGTCGAGGCGATTTTGGCGTATTTTTTCCTCTACCGATTTCCGGATGCGCCCGGCAAAATGAAACGTAAGTTTCTAATTGTTCGTGCGTAGCACGTTGGTTTTTTGGTTTCCTATAAATTGAATTAAATATTAAACCATTTATTTTTTTAAAATTAACAATTAATAATAATGAATACTTACGTTGTTGAAGAATCCATTTCGCACTAAACAGCTGATTTCTGTTTACATTATTTTGTTCACCACAGTATGGTGAAAAGCGATTCGCACTAAAGCTTTAAGTTTTATCAATATTTGCACAGAATAACAAAAAGCTTTTGGCTTGATAAAAATCTTTATAAATAAACAATATTTTGATAATTTGTTAAGTGCACAGAATCGGTCTGTAAGTATGTGTAACCGTCGTCGGTGAAAAAGCGACTGGACAGTACAGTTTGAGAAATAAAAGAAGAAAGACTTGGCATCCTAAAATCTCAGAAGTGGGATTTGCCCAACTTTAAAATTAAAAGAAAAAAATTTTTTTTTTTAACAATTTATGTACTATTTGAAAAAAAAAAAACACAAAGAAGCGAACAATTTTATGACACAATTTATGAAAACAAGAGTGCGTGTACAATTTAAAGATTTAAACAAAAAACTGACAATTTTAAGATGGATAATGTGGCAGACCATACAGTTGCACAATTGCGTGCTTGGCTCCGACGTCTTGAATTACCATCGAGTGGTAATAAAAGTGCTTTAGTGTTGCGGTTGACAGAGGTTTCTGCAAGTGAACGTGGCGAGTGTCCAAGTGGTGCAGAAGTTGACGAAATTTTGCTCCCAATATTTGAAGATCAACAGACTGTACCAGATACGGACGAGGTTGCTGTTGCGCAGATGGAAAATGGTAGCATCATACAACAAGTCGAAGAGCAGCCAGTGAAAATCGTAGCAGACGCAAGTCCGACAGAGGTTGAATTACTGAAGCGAGAGACAAATTTATTGAAACGTGAAAAAGATTTGCTGGAGCGGGAGAATGCAATGCTACAGCGAATGATGCTTGGTGGTGAAACATTGAGCCACCCGCAATTGAATCAAGCAACAATTTCACTTGACTTGATAAAAAATCTGATACCCGAGTACGAAGGTGGCGTTAATTTCAATTTGTGGGCGGCACAGTTCAAAAGCGTCACCAGTGCCTACACTATAAATGAAGGCGAGTCGCGCATTATTTTTCTTAACAAACTGAAAGGCAAAGCACAACAATGGTTATATGGCAACCCCGATTTCGCAACTCAACAAGTAGATGGGCTCATCAGTCAAATGAATCAAGTGTTTGGTTCCGGTGAAAACAAAGTGGTGCTGCGGCGAAAATTTGAGACCAGGAAGTGGAAGTCGGGCGAGCGGTTTATTGAATATTTCAACGATAAGGTGGTATTGGCAAACCAACTACAGCTGGGAGAAGAGGAGTTGGTCGAATACATAATCGACGGCATACCTGATTATCGGCTACGCAACCAAGCGTATATGCAGTGCTACACAACAAAGGCACAATTACTCCAAGCATTTTCCAAAATTGAAACTGGGCCAAAACCGATTGCGCCGGCTCAGTCGCAGATTCAAGAAAGAAGATGTTACAACTGCAGCAGTCGCGGACATCTAGCAGCAGAATGCCGTAAACCAAAGCGAGAGATGGGTACGTGTTGTGGGTGTGGCAGTCGAAATCATCAAATAGCAACATGTCCAGAGAAGAAAACTGTCAACGCAGTTAATGAATATGTAAGATTATTTCATTTTGTTATAAAAGATTATACAAATATTTCATTTTCACTAGAATGTCTGATCGACTCGGGTAGCCCAATCAGTTTCATAAAAAAATCTTGCGTTGCAGAAAATTTGAAATTGGAGTTTTTATCAAATGTGAATACTTTTTATTTTGGTTTAAATAATACGAGAATTGTAACTTATGGAAAGTTTTTGTGTTGTATTAGAATAAATAATGAATTATTTGAATTAAATTTTGTAGTAGTTGATGATTGCACCATGTATTATGAGGCTGTATTGGGAAGAGATTTTTTGAGAATTTGTAATTTTAAGTTATTCAGAGCTAAAGAAAAAAAAATTGTTGTGATGTAGGTATGACGAAAAGTTGGCACGACGTTAAAACCGAACTAAAGTATAAATATAAAAAAGATAGTCACGATAACGAAGATATATATTTAAAGAATATATATGTAAACGACAAAGGCAATGTGAAAGAAAACTGTAAAATGGTAATTAAAGATTCAAGTCAAGCGACTAACAATTGCAAAGAAGAAAATTTTGAGAAACAACTTTTATTGATGGCTAACGTTTTTAATGAAGAATTAAATGTCAAAATTGGCTCGAATATAAACTATGACGATATCGAAAAATTTAATGAAATTTTAAGTAAATATTATATAAAACCAAAGCGCGCGGCTGAACCTAAAATTAAAAGTGAGCTGAAGTTGGTCGTTGACAATGTAAAGCCTTTCAACTGTCCTCCAAGACGTTTGTCCTATTCGGAAAAAATGAATTACAAAAATTGTTGGATGAGTTTTTAGAAAAGAAAATAATTAGGCCGAGTGAGTCAGAATATGTGTCACCAATTGTACTAGTGCGTAAAAAGACAGGCGACATTAGAATGTGTGTTGACTATCGGTCACTTAATAAGGTCACAGCAAAGGACAATTACCCTATTCCCTTGATAGATGACCTGTTAGATAGAGTAGAAAATAAAAAGTTGTTCACAAAACTCGATCTAAAGAACGGATTTTTCCATGTATTTATGGAAGAAAATTCAATTAAATATACTTCATTCATAACACCTTTAGGGCAATTCGAATTTTTGCGAATGCCATTTGGGTTAAAAAATGCACCATCTACATTTCAACGTTTTGTAAATAAGATTTTTCTAGATATGGTGAAAGAAAATAAAGTGATAATATATTTAGATGACATAATGATAGCTACAGAAACTGCGGAAGAACATTTAAAAATATTAGTAGAAGTTTTCAAAAGGCTGGTCGAGAACAAGTTGGAGTTACGAATTGATAAGTGTGAATTTTTGCTGCAAGAAGTAAAATATTTAGGGTACACCATTTCACAGCTAGGGGTTAAAGCGGATGAAAAGGGTTTGGAGGCGATTAAAAATTTTCCAATTCCAACTAAAGTTCATTCTGTACAAAGTTTTTTGGGTTTGTGTTCCTATTTCAGACGATTTGTAAAAAATTTTTCGATTATTGCTAAGCCGTTGTATGATTTAACTCGTAAGGACAACAAATTTCAGTTTGGAGCTAAAGAGCTACAAAGTTTTGAAGAGCTCAAACAGAAGTTATTGGAAGCACCGATATTAGCGATTTATGATCCCTTGGATGAAACAGAACTACATTGTGATGCAAGTGCAGTAGGGTTTGGTTCAATTCTGATGCAAAAGAAAGTAGACGGGAAAATGCATCCCATATTTTATTTTTCTAAAAGGACAAGTGAGACGGAAGCGAAATATCATAGCTTTGAACTAGAAACGTTATCCATAATCTATGCACTCAAACGATTTAGGGTTTACCTTCAAGGGTTAAAATTTAAAATAATTACTGATTGTAATTCATTAACTATGACACTAAATAAAAAAGAATTGAGTCCTAGAATAGCGAGGTGGGCACTAGAGCTTCAAAATTATGATTACAGTTTAGAGCACAGATCAGGTACACGCATGCAACATGTTGACGCTTCAAGTCGCAGTAATGATATTTTACTGGTGGAGTCCAACACTTTTGAAGAAAATTTAATCATATGTCAGGCAAAAGATGAGAAATTAAAGGAACTGAGAGGCATTTTGCAAAAATGTGAACATAATTTATACGAGATGAGGAATGGGGTTATATATCGAAAAGTAAATAATGGAAGGATCCTTTTTTGTGTTCCTGAAGCAATGGAAAGGCATGTACTATTTAAGTATCACGATGAAATGGGTCACATAGGTGTTCATAAAACAGTGGATCTTATTTCAAAACATTATTGGTTTGCTAAGATGAGAGAAAAAGCAGCTAGCCACATACAAAATTGCTTAAAATGTATAGTTTTTTCGTCGAAACATGGGAAAGAAGAGGGTTTCTTGCATAATATTCCCAAAAATGAGAATCCGTTTGAAATTATACATGTAGATCATTACGGTCCTGTAGATAGTTCGAGGCTAAAGAAGCACATTTTTGTAGTAATAGACGCCTGTACAAAGTTTACTCGCTTATATACTACAAAAACAACTAATGCGAAGGAAGTGATTACTTCACTCAAAGATTACTTTCGAGCGTATAGTAGACCAAAAGTAGTAATTTCTGACAGGGGTAGTTGTTTCACGTCAAACGAGTTTACAAACTTTTTAGAAGAGGAAAACGTTCAACATATAAAGATAGCTACTGGTTCTCCACAGGCTAATGGACAGGTAGAAAGAGTAAACCGGAGCCTAGGTCCGATGATAGCCAAGCTGTGTGATACAGAAAAAGGAATTTATTGGGATAATGTGATTGAAACTGTTGAATATGCGCTAAATAATAGCATTCATAGAACAATTAAAGAATACCCTAGTGTAATGCTGTTTGGAAGTAAGCAACGAGGAAAGGGTGTAGATCTGCTAGGAGAAAATTTAATAAATGATAAGGAAAATCAAATACAACAAAGTCACAACGAAATACGGTCACAAGCCAAAGAAAACGAAAAGCGGTTGCAGTTCTATAACGAGGACTATGTAAATAAAAACGACGGACAGCGCACAAGTACAATCCAGGTGATTACGTTATGATAAAAAATTTTGACTCAACGGCGGGAGTGTCTAGAAAGTTATTGCCAAAATTTAAGGGGCCGTATAAAATTTCAAAAATTTTACGTAACGACAGATATGTATTGGAGGATGTTGAAGGGTTTCAACAGTCCAGAATTCCTTATAAGGGAGTTTGGGCTGTTGGAAATATACGACCTTGGTTTGGCTACACTAAGACATAAATGCGCTTGAGATCAGGAGATCTCATGGTCAGGACGGCCGAATTGTAGTAATAAGTACTATGTGTATGATAATACATCCTAACTTTAAGTTATTCTAATTATACTTATATGTAAAGGAGTAAACCATTGACGGGTTAATTTAAATATAAAAGAGTAAACCAATGAAGGGTATATGTAGATATATCCCGTTAACTTAAGATTCGTTTTCAGTTATTGTTGATTCTCTTTTAAAGTTCATTTGTATTCATTTAAACACATGCTTGGTTGTCATTGTGTTGACACATATATTTATGTTTCGCAAGTTCATGTGTTCATTTCAAAGATATATAAGTAAATACATAGCATGTAAGCAGAGAAAATGAATGTATGTTAGAATAAGTATGTGTAACCGTCGTCGGTGAAAAAGCGACTGGACAGTACAGTTTGAGAAATAAAAGAAGAAAGACTTGGCATCCTAAAATATTGAAAATTGGTGATATTTAATGGTTGTATCTTTAAAGATACAGTGGGCATTTAAGGGTTATGCTTCGCATTAGAAATTTATATATTTTTATCACAACGACAAGGAACGGATGTTATTATATTCGTTTCAAAATGGGGATGCGAATTTATTTTCTATAAACGCCTGTAACTCTAACTGGAATGTCAAATAGCCATTTTTATTTCGTTTTAAAACGTCTGTCTCTTTAGCAATTAAACGATGTGAATTTTTTAATGTCAAAAACGGCAATTTTAAAAATCTCCAACAACAGTGAGGACAGTCTAAATTTGTGAATCGATAAATGTGATCTAATCACAACTTTATTCGGAACAAGACATAATCGATCGATTTTCACCAAATTAGTTTTATACTACTATGTTTCTTACTGTAATCGGACTACAATCACGTCTATTTCAACATATCAAAATTTTAAATTCGAAATGATTCCTTCACTTTACAGTCTATCACACATCAATGAAGATATCAGAGAGAGAAGAGAGCCTTTACGGTATTCCCAAGTCTAAATATTGTTGGAATGAGATCATAACTTTTTAAGGTTTCAAATACCGACTAAATATGTGGACCTCACTGCCTGCTACTGCCCTTTAATCGATTTTTTGTCAATCTATAAGATACACAATTGAATTTAGAGCTCTTGAATTTTCTGATAAAAATGGGTAAGGTCGGATCAATACTCCTCTTACCCTTACTATAGCTAATATTGCGTCAAGCGACATACTCTTTAAATTTAAAACTAATAAAAAGAAAACTAATTGTAAACATATTAAAATTTGAATTTATATACTACGTTGAATTATAAAACATAACATACTTACTTTAATATATTACTCACCTTATAGCGGGATTCTGTAACCAGTCTCTAGTCTCTATTTGAGACATTTTGAGGTAAAGTCTCAGTTTGTGACTGTTCCTATTCACTAACCAGTCTCTAGAGTTAAAATATTGACTCAAATTTGAGACCTGATAGTTAGCAGGTCACAAACTAAAAAGAACTATTGTTGCCATTTTGAATATACTGAATAGAGATCATCATAGATATTAATCGATTGTCGTTTTTTTATTGCCCCTATTGCGGTTTTCAACCCAACTGCATTTCAGTCCAAGTTTAAAAATTCGGTATTGCCGACTTCAACTCAAACCGTCAAAAAAAATTGCGGTTGAAGTATGATCGAACTTCAACTTTTTTTGGTATTGAGGTTTTCAACCCTGTGCAAGTGGGGTTGACTAGTATATAAATAAACTTCGACTGCTTAATAGCAGTTGAAGTTCAACATTCGTGCAGTGAAATACAAAAAAATATTAAAGAAAAATGGAGAACGGGTAAAATAACTATTTTCATTAATGTTAAATTAATTTTAATTAATATTTTTTATAAATTTCAGAAAAAATAAAGTTACAACAAAAAGCAATTCGAAAAATTGGTGGAGTTAATCGTACAGATAAAATACATCGAAATCTACTCTTGAGTACACCAATTGTCCGCTCCACAATATTCCGGGCCTTTGAGTGTACTGTATTGTAGCGTGCTTGGGGTGAAGAAGCTTCCGCCAAGCGATAAGGCGTCACTAATAATTTATGCAGAGGATAGCCAGCGTCACCTAAGAAATTACATTACTCCAATTATTTAGCAATAAATACGATAAAGTCTTACCCAAGATCCAAGGGTTATTCTGTATGTTGTTTTGTAAATGCACTTTCAAATCGCTAACATTGAAAACAAAACAGTCATGATTTGCGCCTGCATGCCTAGCAACCACATACCGAATAGACATTTTATAATCACAAAGCTAAAAATTTTAAGAAATTATACCATTTTGTTTCTATTATAATTCAGATTTTATACATACAATCATCACGTTTAAACTGAAGTAGCCCTTTCTGTTAAGATAAAGATGTTGCACTTCTTTTCTTGGTGAAATTATGCGAACATGAGTCCCGTCGATGCAACCAACTACTCCCAGGAAAGTACTTTTTGAAGAAAATGAAACTTTTGAAGCGTTTTGCTCCTCCTCAGTCATTTGAATTTTAATCCATTGGGCACAAATACGTTGTTCAATTATATTTAGAACCTCTTTAATTAATAAAGATATCGTAGGTTGCGCCAACCCAATGTTAAAATCATTTTCACTGCATTTTTGATAACCACCGTCATCAAGGAAACGCAGAGTTGCGCATAATTTTAATACAGGAGGTATGGCCGTTCCTCGCACACGTTTGTGGAAATGTTCCTTCATCTCAATCAGTAAAAAACAAAATGCTTCTTTATTTAATCGAAAATAACTTATGAATCTGCTACAAATATTATTAAAAAAGCCACTCAATTGTGAAAAAACTATGGCTTACTTTGCATTTGGAAGCTCCAAAGGATTTGAGTGATCACGAAGGCTTTTTCGTATACGTAGTACATCAATTTTGCCCCCAATATTTTCGCCATTGTAATATAAATCAAAACTTATATCAATTTTTTTTATTTATTTTAATGTTTATTCACTTTTTGCGAGCGACAACTGAATTCAATTGTTTAGATATGTCGTTTAAAATTTTTTAGCTGTTTCACTATCTGTCAAATTTCCCTTTCTTAGGTTGGCAACGCCAATCATACTTCGACTGAACTTAGTTGAAGTTCGCAATACCGAAAAAGAGTTTGGTTGATCTGAAGTTGAATTGCCTTAACTTCAATTCGACTAAGTCGGGTTGAAAACCGCAATAGGGGCATATAACGGGTGATTTTTTTGAGGTTAGGATTTTCATGCATTAGTATTTGACAGATCACGTGGGATTTCAGACATGGTGTCAAAGAGAAAGATGCTCAGTATGCTTTGACATTTCATCATGAATAGACTTACTAACGAGCAACGCTTGCAAATCATTGAATTTTATTACCAAAATCAGTGTTCGGTTCGAAATGTGTTTCGCGCTTTACGTCCGATTTATGGTCTACATAATCGACCAAGTGAGCAAACAATTAATGCGATTGTGACCAAGTTTCGCACTCAGTTTACTTTATTGGACATTAAACCAACCACACGAATGCGTACAGTGCGTACAGAAGAGAATATTGCGTCTGTTTCTGAGAGTGTGGCTGAAGACCGTGAAATGTCGATTCGTCGCCGTTCGCAGCAATTGGGTTTGTGTTATTCGACCACATGGAAGATTTTACGCAAAGATCTTGGTGTAAAACCGTATAAAATACAGCTCGTGCAAGAACTGAAGCCGAACGATCTGCCACAACGTCGAATTTTCAGTGAATGGGCCCTAGAAAAGTTGGCAGAAAATCCGCTTTTTTATCGACAAATTTTGTTCAGCGATGAGGCTCATTTCTGGTTGAATGGCTACGTAAATAAGCAAAATTGCCGCATTTGGGGTGAAGAGCAACCAGAAGCCGTTCAAGAACTGCCCATGCATCCCGAAAAATGCACTGTTTGGTGTGGTTTGTACGCTGGTGGAATCATTGGACCGTATTTTTTCAAAGATGCTGTTGGACGCAACGTTACGGTGAATGGCGATCGCTATCGTTCGATGCTAACAAACTTTTTGTTGCCAAAAATGGAAGAACTGAACTTGGTTGACATGTGGTTTCAACAAGATGGCGCTACATGCCACACAGCTCGCGATTCTATGGCCATTTTGAGGGAAAACTTCGGACAACAATTCATCTCAAGAAATGGACCCGTAAGTTGGCCACCAAGATCATGCGATTTAACGCCTTTAGACTATTTTTTGTGGGGCTACGTCAAGTCTAAAGTCTACAGAAATAAGCCAGCAACTATTCCAGCTTTGGAAGACAACATTTCCGAAGAAATTCGGGCTATTCCGGCCGAAATGCTCGAAAAAGTTGCCCAAAATTGGACTTTCCGAATGGACCACCTAAGACGCAGCCGCGGTCAACATTTAAATGAAATTATCTTCAAAAAGTAAATGTCATGAACCAATCTAACGTTTCAAATAAAGAACCGATGAGATTTTGCAAATTTTATGCGTTTTTTTTTTAAAAAAAGTTATCAAGCTCTTAAAAAATCACCCTTTATTTTGTAAAAGACAGCGGCTACGCTGGCTAGGTCATGTTGTCCGGATGGATGAAAACACTCCAGCTCTGAAAGTATTCGACGCAGTACCCGCCGCGGGGAGCAGAGGAAGAGGAAGACCTCCGCTCCGTTGGAAGGACCAGGTGGAGAAGGGCCTTGGAATATCCAATTGGCGCCACGTAGCGAAGAGAAGAAACGACTGTCGCGCTGTTGTTGACTCGGCTATAATCGCGTAAGCGGGGTCTACGCCAGTAAAGAAGAAGAAGAATAGAGATCATAATAGATATTAATCAATTTGTCATTTTTTTATACATATTATATTTTGTAAGCAACTCAAACACAAAAGGTTAAAAATAAATCAATTTTACATAAATTTTTTAAATATTATGAAACAAAGTCAACAAATATTTTCATTTTTATAGATAATTATGGTTTTTGACTATGTTATAGAAACTTTAGTATTTGTTATCGACATATTTATTTTCATTCAAGTGTAAAAACATCTCTGAATAACGAAATGTAATAGATTTTGAGACTGTCACTTAGAGAATAGCAAAATCGTCTCAGGTCTCAAAAGTTGTTTCTAACTTAAAATCTCAAATTTAGAGACTTGAGACTGTATCACGTTACAGAATCGCACGGTACATCTACAAGTATTACGTCAGTTTGACGAATATGCGTAAAAATTGTACTTACCCCAATATTTATAATAGAACTAAATAAGGCCTATACAGACAAACGAAGCACAGGCTAGGGATAACAGATACAATATGCAAACCAATTATCAACCAACAACAATACCAAAGCGGCAGAATGAATCGATCTCTTAATTGGAATTAATTTCTTAAATAACACCGGAGCCACATCGGCAATTAATTTGTGGAAATAAAAAATAGAAAAAATACATTTTCTCAATTATTTAATTTTATTACACATCTTGAGACAAGAAAGTCTTAAGACACCAGCCGAAGTTCACATCGGCGAAATAAAACAAAAAAAGAATGGTGAAAAGCCAAACAGAAATATAAAAATGCAAATTTTAAACTACTTGAGACAAGAAAATCCTAATACGCCAGCCGAAGATAATATCGGCAATAAAATAAAAAAAATGTCCTCCAAAAAAGAGTTACTAATATTTTGAAAATAAATAATTTCAATATTACTGATGACAATAATTTCGAAAAATTTGCAGAAAAATATAAAAACAGTAGCAACGAAATTAAAAATATGAACATTAACTGCTTAGAGAGGATGCTATCAAAATCCATATATCTACATAAAAAAATGTGTTAGTTACACCATTTATAACTGAAGAACGGCTGAACCAATCTGGCTGAAAATTGATGGGGAGGTAACTTAGAACCAGGGTAAGGGCATAGTATAATTTTTATCTCTTTGTGTCGAAGTTCAATTCAATTCATAAATGCAAAAATTATATTTCAAATCATTCGAATATTTTATTATTTTAAAAAAGATAGCAATAATAAAAACAATTTAAAACACATAATATATATATAAGAAATTCGTGTTAGTTATACCATATATAACCCAAGAACAGCTGAACAGATTAGGCTGAACATTTTTGGGGAGATAGCCTAGAACCAACATAGAGTACTCTTTGTTTCTTCATGTTAAAATTAAATACATTTCATAAATACAAAAATTTTATTTCAAATCATGCTTATGATTCAAAATTCATGTAAGAATCATTTGACAATTTTTCACTTAAAGAAAAAAAGATAGAAATGCTACGTCATATTTTTAATATCACAACAAAAATTGACGTTTTCGTCGTCAATGCACTACGGCTATCTTACTAAATTCTGGGCGAAGGATGCAAATGCTTTCATAACTAACCACATCTAACATAAAAAATTATTGAAATAACTGCAGTGTTGATTAAAAAGTTTATTATAATTTGAGATATAATATGTAGAAGTATCTACGACACATTGAAAACCGGTATATTATTTAAAGGGAAACGATGAAGTACATGCGTACAATTTCAAACATATCCTTCCTCATAAATAAATTTGAGACGAAGAATTCCAGTGATGAAAAGAATTTAATTTAAACAGACCAGATGGTTTTCGTAAGTACTTAAGGGATTTGGGAGGAGAAGACAATCTTTCATTTCTTTAACGTCATATAGATTTACTTATTGGTGAGAAAAAGAATCTTATGTAATATAATATTGTTTTATCTTGAAAATAGGTGATCTGCATTTTTGGTTAAGTTTAATATTTCCGACTGACTTCGTTAGAGAATTATCCATTCTTAACAGTTTTCAACATAACTCTTGGATGAACAATCAGCATGGTTGTCCACTATGTGGAATGTGAGCGAGAATTATTTTTACCAAATTTCGTCTATATAGAAGTTGATTTAAAATATGTGCACTGAATCTATTAGGAACGGGACACATCCAAGAATGATAGAGAAAGAGATTACGCAATGCGCATTTTTGCTTTCAGTCAGCTGTTCTTGCTGACGTCACGGTTGACTTATTATTCGCCCGTGCTTTTGAAAGTGAATGGAGACTTTTCCTTTTCCCTAAAGGGAAGGAACGCTTGCACTCCTACGGTTTGGCTTTGAACAAGAAAAATAATATACTGGAAGCTGGTTTCATTAATGAGAGTCATTGGCAAAAGTGGTTTGCTTCCATTCAAAAGAGGTAATACTCAAGGTATATATTTAGATAAGTTGATTTTCTACAGTTTTTGATTTTATTTATGATTTACAGGTATACTCCAAAGCAATAATGCTCTGAAATTGCTGCTGGATGACTTAACACAGCAGTACAAAATTGATTACGTTTTGACCTACCGATTAAACCAGAACGTTTTGGGAATTTTTTTTTAGCATCATCAGGTCAAAAGGCGGTCTTCACGATCAACCTGACAGGAAGGAGTTCCATTAAGACAGATGCAGGAAATGTTGAAGTCGGCAACACCCCAGATATGGAACTTATCTCTAATCAGTAATTATCAAAATATTAAACGTACATAGTATTATAAACCTAAAAGTACAGAAAACATTCTTATATAAAAATGTATTGATGTTAACAAATGCAAATATGTACTTACATACAAACTAAGTTTTTGCATACTAACCACTCTTCGTTATAATAATTGTAATAATAATCTTAACTAACAATTTATTGCATTTATTTATACGCATGTATGTATGTTTATTATATTTTTGCAGGTAATATTTTGGGGAAACTTTAATATACCATCCCACGATTTCGAGGTTAAAAGTAGTATAGTTGGATAGGGCTGATGCTCCGGATTAAGAAAATATATAATTGTTGCGGCCGCAAACTTATAGTTCTCGAGATATTTGCATTTCAAGTTGAAAACTTTGCAAATTTTATCTTGCAAATTCTCGATTTCTTGTAATTATTTGTTTTATATTATGCACTTTTTATGCACTTACACTTCATTACATTGTTTCTACATATTTATTTTTTGTTAATTATTTACATATTTGCTTAAAATAAGCATTTTATATTTTATACACATTTCATTACATGTACAATAACAAAAGTATTCTGTGTTGACAGCTATTAAGTGTTGCCATAATTACACATTGATCAAACGAATAAAAATGAATATAAAAATTCAAACGCGGGAAACAAATAACATCTGAAATAAATATTCCACTGTAATAAAAAAAGTTTTAAGGCTTATACGTATGTATGTTTAATTGAATCTAATAATTTAAGAAAAGGATCTTAATGATTATTTGCAATATTTTTCCTTCAAATATACTCAAAAATTAAATTGGAGCAAATGCAGTTTAAAGAGAATTATATACCCTATTTAACATACAAGCAACTTTTAGATTTCTATTGTGCATTGGCAGCCTTAGGCTGCATTTAAAAAAACCCTGGCCGATCCCACACCAGGGTAAACATTAGTCCATTCGCGTCCCACTTCTTTCTGCATTGGCGGACTTCGGCCGTGCTTTAAAAAAATAATCCTTGTCGAGCGAATACCCGGGGTGACTGAAGTACTTTTGCGTAGTACTCCTTTCTGCGTTGGCGGCCTTCAGCCACGCTTTAAAAAAATAACCCTGGCCGAGCGAATACCCGGGCTGACTGAAGTACTTTTGCGTAGTACTCCTTTCTGCGTTGGCGGCCTTCGGCCACGCTTTAAAAAAATAACCCTGGCCGAGCGAATACCCGGGGTGACTGAAGTACTTTTGCGTAGTACTCCTTTCTGCGTTGGCGGCCTTCGGCCACGCTTTAAAAAAATAACCCTGGCCGAGCGAATACCCGGGGTGACTGAAGTACTTTCGCGTGGTACTCCTTTCTGCGTTGGCGGCCTTCGGCCACGCTTTAAAAAAATAACCCTGGCCGAGCGAATACCTGGGGTGACTGAATTACTTTTGCGTAGTACTCCTTTCTGCGTTGGCGGCCTTCGGCCACGCTTTAAAAAAATAACCCTGGTCGAGCGAATACCCGGGGTGACTGAAGTACTTTTGCGTAGTACTCCTTTCTGCGTTGGCGGCCTTCGGCCGCGCTCTAAAAAAATAATCCTGGCCGAGCGAATACTCGATGTGACTGAAGTACTTTCGCGTAGAACTCTTCTCTGCGTTAAAAATAAAAATTATATTGAGTTTTTGTTATAAAGTGGTTATATTTTTTGGTTACTATGCACTCATATTCAAACAAAATTTAAGTTTTCATTATAAAATGGATAAATTTTGGTTATCATATCAGTCAGCGATTTCCATTTATTTTTATGATATATTGGTTTGTATTTTATGTGACAATATATATATTATTACAAATTGTATACATTACAAATTACATACATACGTATAAGCCTTAAAACTTTTTTTATTACAATGGAATATTTATTTCAGATGTTATTTGTTTCCTGCGTTTGAGTTTTTATATTCATTTTTATTCGTTTGGTCAATGTGTAATTATGGCAACACTTAATGGCTGTCAACACAGAATACTTTTGTTATTGTGCATGTAATGAAATGTGTATGAAATATAAAATGCTTATTTTAAGCAAATATGTAAATAATAAATAAAAAATAAATGTGTAGAAACAATGTAATGAAGTGTAAGTGCGTAAAAAGTGCATAATATAAAATAAATAATTACTAGAAATCGAAAAATTGTAAGATGAAATTTGCAAAATTTTCAACTTTAAATGCAAATATCTCGAAAACTCAAAGTTTGCGGCGGCAACAATTGTATATTTTCTTAATCTGGAGCATCAGCCCTATCCAACCATACCACTTTTAATCCTGAAATCGTGGGATGGTATACTAAAGCCGACCCAATATTTTTCAACGTGTGTCAGTTGATCTAAATTCCGCTGACCCAATTGAAAAAAATGATGACTTGAAGATTTTCAACAACGACGGGCTTGAGAATTTGGCAGGATACATCTGCTACAAACTCGATAAAGACAACCCCGAAATTTGTGCCAATTCAAAAAATTGTTCGTCTTATACTTGGGTGGATCACCTTTCTAAAGGAGGACTCTCAAAACCAACAGATCTATTGATTGAGCAAATGAGAGCCTTGCAAGCAGTATTTGACGACTTAAATGGTACTGATTTGCATATACATATGTACAAATTTCTCTTTTAGTTTTTTACATTTTCCTTGTTTTTTATTTAATATTTCTGACAAACATGTACTTTTTTTATTTAATTTGCAATATGTTTTTGTAATTTCAGTTTTACAATTTTGTATATTAAAACAATTATTATTACAATATGTTATGTTCTGATCAATTATAAGCTTACCATCTAATTGAGCTATGGCTCTCACATCATAGTATTTACATGTTGATTCTGTTTTAGGGTATTTAATATAAAGTATAATTATATCTCTTTTTTGTGCTATTTTAAATTTTGAAATGTCCATTAAGTCTGTAATGGTCATTGTACCATGTTGGTAAGTTTTCATGGTTTACCCTATAATAAAGTACTTCATTTGGTTTAAAATTCGTTACTGAATGAATTGTTGTATTGTATTGTTGCGCTGCTCTAAGTACTGTTTCTAAATTACTGACAATAATGTATTCTTCTTTTATAAAGGGTGATTTTTTAAGAGCTTGATAACTTTTTTTAAAAAAAAAACGCATAAAATTTGCAAAATCTCATCGGTTCTTTATTTGAAACGTTAGATTGGTTCATGACATTTACTTTTTGAAGATAATTTCATTTAAATGTTGACCGCGGCTGCGTCTTAGGTGGTCCATTCGGAAAGTCCAATTTTGGGCAACTTTTTCGAGCATTTCGGCCGGAATAGCCCGAATTTCTTCGGAAATGTTGTCTTCCAAAGCTGGAATAGTTGCTGGCTTATTTCTGTAGACTTTAGACTTGACGTAGCCCCACAAAAAATAGTCTAAAGGCGTTAAATCGCATGATCTTGGTGGCCAACTTACGGGTCCATTTCTTGAGATGAATTGTTGTCCGAAGTTTTCCCTCAAAATGGCCATAGAATCGCGAGCTGTGTGGCATGTAGCGCCATCTTGTTGAAACCACATGTCAACCAAGTTCAGTTCTTCCATTTTTGGCAACAAAAAGTTTGTTAGCATCGAACGATAGCGATCGCCATTCACCGTAACGTTGCGTCCAACAGCATCTTTGAAAAAATACGGTCCAATGATTCCACCAGCGTACAAACCACACCAAACAGTGCATTTTTCGGGATGCATGGGCAGTTCTTGAACGGCTTCTGGTTGCTCTTCACCCCAAATGCGGCAATTTTGCTTATTTACGTAGCCATTCAACCAGAAATGAGCCTCATCGCTGAACAAAATTTGTCGATAAAAAAGCGGATTTTCTGCCAACTTTTCTAGGGCCCATTCACTGAAAATTCGACGTTGTGGCAGATCGTTCGGCTTCAGTTCTTGCACGAGCTGTATTTTATACGGTTTTACACCAAGATCTTTGCGTAAAATCTTCCATGTGGTCGAATAACACAAACCCAATTGCTGCGAACGGCGACGAATCGACATTTCACGGTCTTCAGCCACACTCTCAGAAACAGACGCAATATTCTCTTCTGTACGCACTGTACGCATTCGTGTGGTTGGTTTAATGTCCAATAAAGTAAACTGAGTGCGAAACTTGGTCACAATCGCATTAATTGTTTGCTCACTTGGTCGATTATGTAGACCATAAATCGGACGTAAAGCGCGAAACACATTTCGAACCGAACACTGATTTTGGTAATAAAATTCAATGATTTGCAAGCGTTGCTCGTTAGTAAGTCTATTCATGATGAAATGTCAAAGCATACTGAGCATCTTTCTCTTTGACACCATGTCTGAAATCCCACGTGATCTGTCAAATACTAATGCATGAAAATCCTAACCTCAAAAAAATCACCCGTTACTTCAAACCTTCACAGATGTAAAACAAATTACTTTAGATAATGAACCAAGCTTTACCACACCAACATTTAAATCCTTAATGCAAAGGTTAAATATTGAAATTTACTTTTGTGATCCACGTCATAGCACAACTAATGAACAAATTGAAAGAGTTCATTCTACGATAATCGAAATAGCCAGATATAACGGGTGATTTTTTTGAGGTTAGGATTTTCATGCAGTAGTATTTGACAGATCACGTGGGATGTCAGACATGGTGTCAAAGAGAAAGATGCTCAGTATGCTTTGACATTTCATCATGAATAGACTTACTAACGAGCAACGCTTGCAAATCATTGAATTTTATTACCAAAATCAGTGTTCGGTTCGAAATGTGTTTCGCGTCCGTGTCCGATGAGCGATGAGGCTCATTTCTGGTTGAATGGCTACGTAAATAAGCAAAATTGCCGCATTTGGGGTGAAGAGCAACCAGAAGCCGTTCAAGAACTGCCCATGCATCCCGAAAAATGCACTGTTTGGTGTGGTTTGTACGCTGGTGGAATCATTGGACCGTATTTTTTCAAAGATGCTGTTGGACGCAACGTTACGGTGAATGGCGATCGCTATCGTTCGATGCTAACAAACTTTTTGTTGCCAAAAATGGAAGAACTGAACTTGGTTGACATGTGGTTTCAACAAGATGGCGCTACATGCCACACAGCTCGCGATTCTATGGCCATTTTGAGGGAAAACTTCGGACAACAATTCATCTCAAGAAATGGACCCGTAAGTTGGCCACCAAGATCATGCGATTTAACGCCTTTAGACTATTTTTTGTGGGGCTACGTCAAGTCTAAAGTCTACAGAAATAAGCCAGCAACTATTCCAGCTTTGGAAGACAACATTTCCGAAGAAATTCGGGCTATTCCGGCCGAAATGCTCGAAAAAGTTGCCCAAAATTGGACTTTCCGAATGGACCACCTAAGACGCAGCCGCGGTCAACATTTAAATGAAATTATCTTCAAAAAGTAAATGTCATGAACCAATCTAACGTTTCAAATAAAGAACCGATGAGATTTTGCAAATTTTATGCGTTTTTTTTTTAAAAAAAGTTATCAAGCTCTTAAAAAATCACCCTTTATTTACCGATCGAAGATGATGTGCTAGGCAAATCGCTTGGCTTTGCAATAATTTCAGCTGTCGTACCATCGTATTCAAACGGGCTTGGGAAATCTCCAAGTGACGACATGGGCTTGCAACTTCGGTTGGGTTATACATTGAGAGTAGATCTGTAGGTTCGGTGGAAATATATCTGTCAGTTGGACTTGGACATCTTGGTACCGGAACATTTTCTGAGTGAGATACTGGTAGCTGTGCAGATTGAACACTTTTGTAAACTGTATTTTTTTTGTTGAGTCTTGCAAATTTGTTCTTGCACGCGTAGCAGTTACCAGTATGATGCCATTGTGGATCTATCCAAATCATTGGGATGCCGAATCCCATTTTTAGGCACAGTCTTTTTGACCAGTTATGCAGGTTGTTGTTGCATTGCGTGCAAATGGTATTTGGCACCCAATCTACGTCTCTTATAACGGGCAAATCGAAATATTCCTCGTAGATGCCGGCAGTTCCCGAAGATATTTTGCGTCTACTCCGAGGGCTTGTAAATTTTCCACATACGTAGCAGAACAACGATAGGCCAATTGGACACTTATTCATTTTAATTTATTTTCTTAATATACAATTCACTAAAATAATGTTCTTTCCGCGAAGTCAAAGTCAAATCAATTACTGCAATCTATGCTTAAATTTTGACTCTTAGGCAAGCATTTAACGTTTCTTTCAAACGTTACTTGTTGTTATTTCTTATCAGTGCAGTGGTTAAAAGCTTGACTCTTTGCTTGCTGATTTGTGTTGGACATTGATAGATAAGTCTTATTAAATTTAATTTAAATATTGTGTACAAATTTATGATACTTATTGATAACACTTATAAGATACATAAAAAAAAAAAAAAAAAAAAAATAGCACACAAACATAGTTAGTGTAGCTTTTTTAAAAAATACAAATTTTGTGAAGTTTTTTTTTCTAATGGTTAGTTTGCTTAGAACGTTGACTTTGCTTAAGTTTCTTACTATTACAAGATGTCACTTAATGTATAAGTATCAAAGGGTAAATTAAAATATTGACGAAACGAGAGGGAAAAAACATTAAAAAAATGGACTAAATTTCCGTTTTTCGACATATTGGCTATAAGGACACAAACAACATTGATTTTGGGGTTTACAGTCATCTAAGAACTTAAAGACGGACTTATTCTGAGAAGCTTTGCCAAAGAAAGTTTACCAAAAAAGTCAACATTAAAAAAGTTAAAGACCGAAGAAAAATGTGCCTTTCTCTTAAAATGGGCCACTTTGATGAAAAACTTCAACAAAAATTTTTGTATGAAACCATGATTGTAACTCAAAAAAGTAATGATGCAGTTCGATTCGTAGGACCCGAAATAGGGGGAAACCGTCGAATTTGGTCTTGTCTTTTTTTTTTTTTGAAAAAAGCTATCACAGTGTAATTATAGTTTTTGACTATGTTATACAAAATTTAATATTTGTTATCGACATATTTATTTTCATTCAGATTTTGTGACTGTCACTTACAGAATAGCAAAATCGTCTCAAGTCTCAAAAATTGTCTCTAACTTAAAATCCCTAATTTGGAGACTTGAAACTGTATCACAGTACAGAATCGCACGGTTAACTAAAGTATGGGTGCGGTCGAGCTGGCAATAACGACAGCAGTGTTGCAAATTTTTCAAAGCATCACGTTCTACGCAAATTTTTTCCAACACTTACAACAACATCACCGCCATATTTATACCCATAATAACAAAAATTTATTAATTTAACTGATTACATCAAACAGAGCAGATTTTCAGTTGTCGCAATCCTTTTAAAATAGCTTTTTCATTATCCCATATTTGTAAAGTAATGTACGGAGTTCATAATTATTCTAAAAAAACATTTAATAGATTTGCAAGGTGAATAAATACGAAATTACCACTCTTCACCAGTAACTGCAGAAAACGGCCACAGAAGGCAATTAAGTGGCATTAACGCTTCCATACAACGGCGAACTAGGCAGCACTCAGGGCATTCCACTAGGAGTTCCAGTATGGATGGAAGCTTGAACACCGTGGTAAATATCAAAACATTAATCCGGCGATGTACAGACTTCGCCGGTAAATCTGGCAATATTTTCACTATATCTAATTAGAATGTTTAGTACGTAAAAAAGGTTGTGAGCTATGCTCCCGAGTTCAATGACGACTCAGCAAGCTTGTTGAAACTAGACAAAGAGAAAGAAATAGGTGAATTCTTAGAAGAGGCCCGTTTTAATTTGGCTACTCGAGTTATGTCGAATGATGTTGAACTTATTATTGCCAATGATAAGGGTAAGCCATCTTCTGTTAAGATGGCGACTAAGGACTCAACACAACTGTTTACTTTGGAAAATTCCTTGTACATACAATAGTAAAAATTTCATGTCGTGAGCTAAGTAACTGTTTTGTTATTATTTGTTTTTGAAGTGTTTTAGTATTAATGATTTTTTGCAAAGGATGGCTGACATATATAGTAAGATTTATATATTATTTATATTTTTAAGTTGCTATTATACTATGGAGTCTAACGAAGACTTGGTGGAAAAAAATGCTATGAGTATTTATAAACTCAACAAAAAACGAAAGGGCAGAGGTGCAATTTGAAATATGGTTGCAGACATAATTAAAGATCACGGATGTATATTACTTGACATGGTATCCTGTCGTAATTGCAAAAAAGTTTATAAATACTGTGGCATGCATACTCCCAGTCTGAATAGACATAAATGCTTATTGGGTGGTTGAAGATTTTCGCCCGTTTCTTCCGTCAAAGATACAAATTTTTGTAGCTACTGGCACAAAATATGGAAAAAATGTTTATATTGACGAGTTACTCCCGAACCCAACACCCATTTCCAGCAGTATAAGAAAAAAGGCAAAAGAAAAAAAAAGTAGAAATTTCTTTTGAAATAACAAGATACGTGAAATCCGACCACGCTTTTGCCACAATTGATTCGTGGCGAAAGCCGATTATGTTAAACGCGATTTTTTATGTACCACCCTGCATTTTGCGAAGGACTTCAAATAATATGATATTGTCCTTGGAATGGAGTGCATGGATTACTAACAAACTAAAGGTCTTAATATTCAGAGTGTTTTAATTACTGCGCGACTGACTTACCATTTGCTACCTTTCGTATTTTTTAAAAATGAAAGCCGGTTGTATCACTTTGTTCGTGTATTTGTTTTAGTATAAATTTCACTTAAGTGGTATGGTGTTTCACCAATATAGTACACAATATGAATCGTTTTCTTTAAATAATGAAATAAATCAGAAATAAGTATAAATTTCACTTAAGTTGTGTGGTGTTTCATCAATATAGTACACAATATGAATATTTTCCTTAAATAGGGAAGATCCGCACACAATAAGTAATTTAAGGAAACTTCTTCAGTGTAACGATGGAACGCTGCGCAGCGATGACGGGAGGCGACGTGGATTCATAAACGGTCGAATCTTAACTGACTTGTGTATAGCCTGACCCTTTTTATGTTGAGTAGTGTGGTGTGTGTTTGAGTGTGAGGGTCCTAGGCTCTCGCGTGTGGGTGGTGTTGATGTGGAGTGTGGTGATATCGAGGTGAGTGTGGTGAGTGTTAGAGATGGGTGTAGGTGTGGTGTGAAGCAGGCGACTAAGGCTCATTTAGCCACAGAGAAAGCTGCAGGATATATTTCTAGAATTTGGCATCAACGGTTTAGGCAGCAATATTTTTGTGGCAGACAGAGGAAGCAAAGTGAAAGAGGCATTAGAAAATAAGCATAGACTTAACTGTTCAAGTCATCTCTTTTTAAACGTTTTAGAACTCAGTGTTGAATCTACAGATGAACTTAAAGACATAATGTTATCGTGTAAGAAGCTTGAAGAGTACTTTAAGAACGCGGGTATGCAACATATGTTGTAAAAATCGTTGAAAACCCACTGTCTAACCATTTTTCTTAGGTAAATCGATTGCAGATAATTAGTTGAAAATCAATGAATATATGTCAACAAGTGCAGAAATGGAAATACTTTCAGTTTAAACATATCAATTGTTAAAATTTAGTCAACTTTTGCAAGGATATTAATATATTTTTCAAAAAGCTACAGAGGTGTTCGAATCCTTCATTGTGCTATGTAATTCTAGCAAATAACCGGATAAAAGAAATTTGCAAAATCGATGAAAATGATATTCAGGCAATTTCTGCATTAAAATTAAGGGTTTTTGAAAGCATAGAAGGAACTTGGATTCCAAATTTGAATGTATCGCACAAAATGGCTTATTATTTTTATACACCAGCGCTGCGTCTCCAATCATGCCAGTTAAATGAAATTGAAATGTTTTGCACTGCTAATATAGCAGATGTGAATGGATTATCAGATTCATCTACACAAGAATTTTATACAGCTCCAATCACTGTCACCAAAAGATCATACGATACTTCTACAGAACAATACAACACCACCAAGTTTCCAAACTTACTTCCACGTTCGAGTACTTCTTTAACAGAAGGTGAAAATGTCTCAGATGAAATACGCCGCCATTCTGCAGAAAATGTGGAATTTTGTGAAAATTTTAATGTTATGTAGTGGTGGCAAAATAATAGTAAAATTTATCCGAGGTTGTCCAAGCTAGTACTTTTGCCATTCCTGCTATCAGTGCAGCAACAGAGAGAGTGTTTTCGCTTGCCGGTATTATTATTTCGGAAAGTGCAACAGAATAGCTTCCAAGACATTAAACATCATTATTTTCCGAAATTCAGTTTATAACAAAAATTTATAATTTTTTTTTAACTAAACGTATTTATGTATGTGTGAGTACCTATGTGTGAGTATTCTTAGTTCTTTTTTCACAAGTGCATAAATTTTTAAATAATATTTATAAATTTATGAATTTAGGCTAATTTTAAGACATGGATGATCTCGTTTTGTTATTTTCAAATGAAAACTATCAAAAACATAATCCATTTGCATCTTTGGTCTTAATTTTTGCTATGTATGACCGAGAGATACGTTTCACTGGTCCCGAACTTTTGCATATCTAGTGATATTAGGACCAACCACATACGAAAAACTTTTATTATATTAAAAATATTTAAAAAAGCATTTTTTGTGTTTAATTTTCATACATACATACATACATTCGTACACCCACACATACGTCTTGCTTGCTATGAATCAGGGTTAACAGGCTGCCCAATTTATTTCAGTGTGAGAGCTCCTCAAAATATGTAAAAGTTTTTTATAACATTTTCTGTTGAAGCCAGATCGAACAAAATACCGATTTTTGGTCATTTAAATTAACATATACATATATCGAAAAAGAAAACAAAAAGGTAACAATTACCGTGCGATTCTGTACTGTGATACAGTCTCAAGTCTCCAAATATGGGATTTTATGTTAGAGACAATTTTTGAGACTTGAGACGATTTTGCTATTCTGTAAATGACAGTCACAAAATCTATTACATTTAATTATTCAGAGATGTTTTTACACTTGAATTAAAATAAATTATGTCGATAACAAAGATTAAATTTTCTATTACATAGTCAAAATATATAATTATCAATAAAAATAAAAATATATGTTGACTTTGTTTCATAATATTTACGAAATTTATGTAAAGATTATTTATTTTAAACTTTTTCGTGTTTGAGTTGCTTACAAAATATAAAGAAACGACAGTCGATTAATATCTATGATGATCTCTATTCAGTATGTTCAAAATTGCAGACAAGAGCTCTTTTTAGTTTTGTGACCTGCTAACTACCAGGTCTCAAATTTGAGGCAATATTTTGAGTCTAACGCTAGAGACTGTTAAGTGAATAGTAACTAGTCACAAATTGAAATTTTACCTCAAAATGTCTCAAACAAAGACTAGAGACTGGTTACAGAATCTCGCTATTAATGTGAGAAAACAATAAAAATATCACAGATAAAATAGTAACATATATACAAATGCCTACACGATTTCCTAAACAAACTGGAGAACATATAGGACGTTGCTCTAATACTTCCTCTGCTTCGTCTTGTCTTCAGCTATGAAAAACCTCAGTGTGAAAAAACTCGCCACAATCATCTTTCATTGTTTATGTTTAAAACCCACCCCTTTATAAAACTAAAATTATTGGTTGTGTTGTTTTCTATCTCATCTACAACCCGAATAGTTTTTAAAATTTGTTCAGCCTAATCTAAAAACTCTACACTTTGCACCATTATGGTCATTGCAGTTGTCGCTAATCTTGAATTCCGACTTTCAATGCCATAATCCTCAACACCTATCATTCTATGGACTTTATACTAATTTGGTGCAACCTGAGAAACGGGGCCAGTCCGTAACAAAGCTTTCCAAAGTACTTTAGGAGGGAAAATCTAATGAGTTTTAAGTTCCGATAAGCAACTGGCGAAAAAAATACACCCAAAGCTATCGTTTTAAAAAAATTTTAATATCGCCGGCAACTACTATTTATAAACCTACTCTTAGTACAAACACCTAACTGAGGAAGAACTTTACTACAAACTAAATAATAGGGTCTGAGTGTTCCCTAAATGAATATTAAAATATTCCTTAACTGTTCCCTACAACTTTCTAATTCTGCGGCCATTTGCACTAGCTGGGCATATAAACTTCTGTACTCCTGTACTTTTTTATCCAACTTTATTTTCAAAACCTTAGCCTCTTCCCTTAATTTCTTCTTCCTCTCTGTAGTTCTGTCAAACCCCTTCCGATTCGCGCCGCTTTATCAGAATTAAAGGTTTTATCCTCCCCAAAAAACAAAAGAGGCTCTAAAATTTCCACATCATTTTTCATTTTAATAATTGGAAAAAGCTGCTTCGTTGCACATTGCATTTGAGACAGATTCTTCAATTTTGGAAGCGAAATCTTCAAATCCCAATAAAATAGTTTCTTCTAATTTAGAACTTGGGACATCAAATGTAGGCTCAACTTTTAAATTTATCTCGCGAACTTCCCTTGAACGCAATCGTTTCTCAAGGCACATCAAGCTCAATTAGGTTATATTATCTAAATTATACAATCAAATATTATTTAAATATCACTATCAATTTCACATTAATAATATTTAACTGAACCCATGTTAAAGTTAAATTTAAATATTTTAAAATTTAAATTTCAAAATATCGAAATATCGATAATTCTATTACACTTTTCCGTTTCTTAAAAAAATTGTTTCACCGGCTTATTTAAATATTTGGTCACTTTTTGCACTACTTATCTTAATATACTTGTATATATTTCTTGTGTGTGTATGTCACTAAACTACTCTTAAATGACTTAACCGATTTTGATGAAATATTTTGTGTGTGTTCAAGTTTTCGAGGATGGTTTAACTTAACAATTTGGTCCAACACGACATGTTTGCACGACAGTGAACAGTAAATGGCGTCGTGAAGCCTGCTAGATGAATATTTGTAAGAGGGCAGCGACATAACTATGGCCAGCATGTACACAAAACAACACAACTGTCCATTTGTATGTGTACAATTTCGTTGTTACCATACCAATACCTTTCACTTCAATGAAATTTTAATATTTTGTTCAAAGTGGAAATTTTCAAGCAAAAAATAAGTAAAAGGTAAATTTATTTGTTTTAAATCAGGAGTCGGCATGAGAGGATCTTTCACTGTGTTGGTGAGCACGAAAAAAAGTAGCCCAGTGAGAAATTGGAATTAAAATTAAGCATTTAATCTAAATATTTAATAGTATAATGAAAATTAACAAAATGTTTTTTAAGGATATATTCCCTATTATCTTTAAAAGACTTGGAACATAAAAGGCATTTTATGATTCTAAACGCCTTTGATGCCATGCAATGCCTTGTATGTTCCAAGTCTTTTAGAGATAATAGGGAATATATCCTCAAAAGACAATTTGTTAATTTTCATTATACTATTAATTAATAATAAAAATTGCTTAATTTTAATTCATGCTCACCAACACAGTGACAGATCCTCTCATGCCGACCACTGTTTTAAATTATCAATTGTTATTACAAATGATATAACAGATAACTTCAAGTCCGTTAGCTTTGAATGATTTAATCGCTCTCTATGTGTTCAGCATATGAGTTCCTGGGAGCCAAAGTGATTCAAGAGAGCAACGGCATGACGATCGCTGGTGTAGAAAAATGTTTTAGCTTCATTATAGCGTGAGCCGCAAAGCGAATAAGTATGCGAACAAGTTCTGTTCTCTTTAAATAGTTGTGTGACAAGTGTACTTTTATACTAAATATCCGTGCATATATAAAAAATATAGAAAAGATAAGTGTTGAATTATCGGAAAACAAAAGTTTTATTTATTTCATTGTTGCTGCACATAATTGTAATAACGGTGTAAGCATCAAAATAATTTACGCGTTTCTGGTAAAATAAAACGGAAAAGAAAGCTTCTTTAGGGGCATATATTATATACCGAAATGGCACAATCCCGATTCCTTTGGCGCTGCGATCTGAAGGTAACGTTGGAAAGAGTAATCCGGCAGACTGCACTACCATCCCAGTATCGAATATTTAATATTATTCTACTTCAATTTTAATTTAATATTCAGAAAAATATTTCCTAATTTTATTCGAAGAGTTTAGAAGTGTGCAGAAAAATTATACATTTTGCGAATTTAGTGCGGAATCGAAGATAGTATATTTGTTATACATTGATTATTCTCGAACTCGACGAGTCACTCGAGGACGATGCGTCGATCGTTGAGAATAAGAAACAAGAAAAAAAATGTGTTAATAAAAGAAAAACGCAATGTTGTTATATATATTATATTAGACAAAGGTTGGTTCTTTATTGAAATTTACCTTGCTTGTGACAGTGGTGGTGCTGGATATGATGGCCGGTGGACGACGTCTTTATTCGCTTCGATCCTTTTGAAAAGTGAGTAAGGGTGACTAGCAGAATCGCTTGCTAAGCCATTGAGTCCAATCTAGCGGGAGTTTTTAACGAAACCATTGCCAGTTGAGTGAAAGTTATTAACAGCTAACTGGCAATGGTTTGTTACATACTCACTAGGGTTGGTGAAAAAGAAGTTAGGCACTGGCCTAAACATACCGGCCCCCTTGCGGTGAGCAACAAAAAAAAAAAATTACTTGTCCATCGACCACCATGTACAAATTTATATCACTATATTAGTATAGATAAATGAAAAATAAATCATATCGTATAAATTCGTTCATTTATTATTATAATTTTTTTTTTTAAATAAGAATCAAAAAATGATAGCCATAACTTAACTTAGTACCGGGCCGTACCCGAAAGCACATGTGTGGCATGACTTGTTGGGTCATGATGCGGGAGTAGACATCGGCGCCGAGCACCAAGCGTATCGGCGTCGACTTGTAAAAATTGGGATCTGCAAGTTTGATGTGGGTGTACGGGGCTGCTATGTCGGAATCCAACGTGGTGGTCGGGCGATGCGCATATAATCATGCATTACCCTTACATGCGTGGATATGCGTGTATGCGTCTGCCTCGCAGTACTAAGAGGCAGCCGCGTTGACCACCGATATGAGTCTGCACTAGTTGCAGTTCCCTCGCGAGGTCGCGCGCAATTAGCGACGTAGGTGCAGAGGCGTCTATGAGAGTCCTGACTAGATGTAGGCGTCCTCTTGCCTCGATCTTTACCACCGCCGTCGGTGAAATGGCTGTCGTTGGCAGCAAGGAAGGAGCCAATATGGTGGCTCGATCCGTTAGCCCGGCTCTAAAGGAGCTAGCCCGGTGAAACTGGAGAGACCTGGTCTCCAGTCTGGTCGGGTTGTGCGCTTGGCGGCGGTGCTGACGGCGCTTGTGCGAGCGACGTTCGTGTTGCAGAAGGGGGCGGAAAGTCCGGGTTTCCGTTTCCCCTCGTGGTGATGGGCGGAAAGGCCGTGTTTCCGCTCCGGTTTCAAATAATTCTCCCTCCTCCGGTTCTGGTTGGAGAGGTCTAGTCTCCGTTCCAGAGTCTGATGCATAGATGGAGATTGCATCGTCGGAACTTGACGTCACTTGTTCGTTCCATGAAGGGTTTTGAGGCACTGCGGGGCGGCGACGGGTATTTTCCCCGATGTGCAGCATTGTGTGGTGCTTCTCGTTGCAGCGCCGGCACCGTGCGTCGCTGGAGCAATTCGCTGTCCTGTGGTTGACCGCAAGGCAGTTTACACAGTACTTGCCTATGAGTGCCTCCAGTAGGCGCTCTTCCGGTGTCTTGGCTCGGAAGGTCGAGCAGAGCCGCAATGGGTGCTTTCCCTTGCATAGCGAGTAAGAAAGTGGGTACCGGTTTGGGTGTAGCGCCGCAGTCTTCTTCAATGTACTGTAGCTAGTCATCTTCCTGAAATTAACCTGTTGACGATTTTGTGTTGTTTGGTTTTGAATATCATCTTAGACTGATTGGGTGGCGAGAAAAAGTTTTGATCGTGTGAACGCTATATTATATTGCATAGTGTGGAGGTGGCCTTATGTGGTGTGAACTGCCCTTCATTACCATAGTGTGGAGGTGGCCTTATGTGGTGTGAACTGCCTTACATTACCATAGTGTTGCAAATAATAATAATTAAATAAAAAACATTTTGCCTTTAGCATCAAATTTATGTTATCGTTACTGTTTTATTTGTCGTATGTTTTCGACAAAGTGGCCTGCCACCAAAGAAAATGCTAAATACAATTTGGTTTAATAATTATTTTCAATTCTTACTTGTCAATAAAGTACTTCTTGCTCAGTAGAAGGAGACTTTTGGTTTGCAACTTCGTTATTTGCTAGCAAAACATATCATAAAAAAAAATTGAATTTAAAATTCATAAGCATGAGTTATGCCTCAAAACAGTTTTAGATTCACTGTTGTAAAATTTTTAAGGCGAATTAAAAAACTGTTGGCATGGCATCACCGTATGCCATGAATGACGTTTCTATAGAGGTGGAGAAACATCGATGATCACGGGCATCGATTTTTTCGATGTTTTTAGCGAAAACATCGATGAAACATCGACATTTTAAACAAAAAAAAAATTAGCAGTTATTTTAGTTTATTTGAATTTTATTTTGATTTGTGATGTTTAAAAATTTAAAGTCAAATTTTCAACAAAAAATGTCCATTTTATTAATTCCTTATCAAATAAAAAAGAAAACGAAAACGAGCAATTAATTGGAAAATGTTTTAGTTACACTTTTTACAAGTATTTTATTTTCTGTTATAAAATTTTTGGTAAAATATATTTTGAAAAAAGTATAACAAAAATTATTATTGAACTAAATTTGTTGCTTTTGTTTTGCACAACACTGTACATATATTTACATATTATTTACATTTTTATTTTTGTTTAAAAAGAGGAGCTTATCGGCAACGGTCGATGATAGCCGTGTGCGACGCTCACTTATGAGTTTCCAGCTTTACTGAAAACTCTATCAGATTCGCACGAAGATGCGGGAACGCAGAAGTATTTTTTGGCTAACGTTTTAAACGCGTCGCCATCTGTAGTAATCTAAAATATAATTAATACAATAAATTGGAAAAAATATGTTATTGCATAATTTCTTACCTGCCAGTACGCAAGAGGGTCACATTGTTCTGGTTCTGGTTCGGCTGGTTCTCCTTTTCAAAATGCTGTCTCATCAGGATAATGGCATCTGCCCAGGAAGAGTCCACCTTGTTTTGGCTTTTGACTTCTAGAAATGAAAATCGGCTTGGTTCCTGTGTTGGTGATGTTGGCGGATGTAGTGGGTTTGCAGGTAGTTGTGTAAACAGTTCATGCTGCACAGCTTTTACACCTTCTTCCGCATTAAAGGGATGAAAAAAACCGTGTTTCTTAAAGCGGGGATCTAGTATGGTAGCAATTCGTGGTATTGTGCGTGTTTCATAGCTTGCGAGCCTCTTGGTAAGACTAAACTTGATGGTCGTCAATATGTTTTTGCCTTTTTCTGTGTTGACTTTAATATTGTTTATTTTATGATTCAGTTCGCATATGACAGGGATAATTATGGACGCCCATACTTTTGTGTTTGTAGACACAGAAAGCGTCGCCTCTTCGAAGGGGGATAGCAACTCGGAAATATCCTTTAAAATATCCACTTCTGCTGCTGAAAACGGCAATGGAGCTCCACGAGAAGATACCAAAGCTAATGCAATAAATTCGTTTGTCTTCAGTTTGCTCTTAATCATTTCGTATGCGCTGTTCCAGCGAGTTGGCATTTCTTACAGAAGAGAATGCGGATTGTACCCCTGAGCTTCCTTAAATTTCAAATATGCGATCTGGCTTCTTTTAAAAAAGCCAACTACCGACTTACATTTTGTAAGAATTACGTCGAAATCGGGCAATTTTAGAACATCTTACACAATAAGGTTGATTGTGTGCGCTACACAAGGCAAGTGCTTAAACTCAAGCAACTCACATGCTTTTAGCATTATCGCATCATTGTCAGTCACAACACAAACAACCTTATTCGCGACACCCTAATCATCAAGCACGTCCTTTAGTTTTTCAGAAATATTAATAGCATTGTGATTGGAAGTGTCAAGAAGTTGCCTTGTTCCTAAAATTGCCGACTCCAACGTAAAACTATTTAAAACAAAATGGCACGTAACTGTAATGTAACCTTCGTTTGCTTTGGATGTCCACAAGCCAGTCGTTATGGCCACAAAATCAATATCGTTAAGTACAGACTGGAGTTTATTCTTAAGAGACTCATATTGAGATGGAAGCACTACGTCGCGCAGATGTGACCTACTAGGTAACTTGTAGCGGGGGTCCATTTCTTTCATGAGCTCTTTAAATCCGTCGTCCTCCACACAAGAAAAAGGTTGAACATCGACAGCAATCATGTTCATAACCTTACTGTCTAGGAGACGTTTTCGTTTCGAGTCATTTTCATAAAAGGAAACCGATTTTCCAACAAACTTTTGTAAGATCTTTGGTTTCTGTGCAGTTCCCCCAACTTTAAGCCGATCAGCATGAACGTGCTTTAAGTGGTCCATTAGATTTGTTGTGTTTCCACACGTCTTTATTGGCTTACCACAGTAATTGCATATCCCATGCGTTTTTTTCACTGTTTCTTTTAAAATGATCCCAAGCTATAGAAACATCACGCCTCTTCTTCTATTGATCCTCATCAGGCTTTGGCTGTTCGCTTGCTGTTCCTATAAGAATTAAACTGTATTAATGCCTATTCAATGCAAAAGCAAAAATGCATGTGAATGTGCATGTGCTTTTCTGCAGAAATTCATCTACAATGCTTTTCTGAAGATAAATTGGGATATTTAGTACTTACTTTTTATAAACCTGTCCATGCCAACACCACCAACAAGTATAACTAAAATAATAATATTCTGTTAATAATTTATAATGAGACTAAATGATATATGTACTTACAATTCGACTGACTTCCTCTATGTACCTTGGAGATGGAAAAACATCGATTTTGCCCTGCTAAGCATCGATGTTGCCGATGTTTCGAAAACATCGATGTCATCGATGTTCGCATCGATGTTTCTCCACCTCTACATTTCTATTATATGGTTATGTGCGCAACACGTGCACCGACACATAAGGTACGACAGGTAAGTAAGTGAAGATAATAAAATTTGTATATTTATTTAAATATTTTCTTTTACTTTCAGACTCGTGAGCACGCTCTTCTTAATTTCACCCCTGGTGCGAAACAACTGATCGCTGGTGTCAACAAGATGGATTCGTCCGAACCACCATACAGTGAGGCTTGTTATGAGGAAATCACGAAGGAAGTATCCTCATACATCAAGAAGATCGGCTACAATCCAGCTGCTGTTGCATTCGTGCCATCTCTGGCTGGCATGGTGATAACATGTTGGAGGCATCCACCAACACGCCATGGCTCAAGGGATGGAAGGCTGAACGTAAGGAAGGCAACGCTGAAGGTAAGACATTTATCGATATTAGCCAGATATAGTTGAGCATGCTCTTCTATTTTAACTATCCGGTGCTTTTATTGTTCACGGGAAATATACTTGGTATTACACCCATTTCCACAATTATTGATCAGCAGGATAGCAAAATCGCATACCATAGTGTTATATTAATACATTGTCTTGTAGCCGGTAGAAACACTGGAACAATCACGTATGGCGAGGTGAAAATTCCAACATATAAATAGTCATTATAAGTGCATTCAAGTGAAAATAAAGATTTCTACACAAACGTACTGTAAGCTACACATCGTAAAAAATATTCAAATGTTATCGAGACCCAGCAAGTAAGAAAATGTTGCAACCCCAGTATGTGAAAACAAAGAACATTATTTATTTAATAGTGTAATAATACATCGATAGTGAACTAATTTCAGTAATGCATTGCAACAAGTACTTTTAAAAGTATTTAAAAGTGAACAAATATTTCGTTACATTTATTTTTAAATAATTAACATTTACACCTTAAAAGGGCGCAAAGTTAGAAAAAAACTATGCAAATGCTGATTGTTAAGTATGTAATTAAAAAAAGAAGTTGTAATACTTTGTTCACCTCTAAACTTTACACGTACATACACTGCATATGTAATATAGTTTAAGCAAACAATTTCCTCATTTATCAAGAACAAATATTAAAGGCTAATTTGTGAAAAAATTAAAAATCTGTATATTTTTGCGGTAAATAAGAGTTTCTTCTGCAAATGGTATAGAAAGAAACATAAAACACTCACTGGACACTTTTATATGTACTTGTATATGAATTTATCATAATTTTCATTTAGTTCTTAATACAATTTAAACATATCCATATATCGTATCAGTTTTCTGTCAAGTTCCACGTAAAAAAGTAAATATACCTCGAAACCTCTTGAAAAATTAAACAATTTCTGCAGTAATCATGGAATTTCTGCACGAATCAATTGCGCTTGGTGTTGATTTGTTAATATTAGGGCTTTGTGTTAAAGAATATGTCAGCTACAAGAAAAATGTGAACTGTCTCAAGGTTAGTGCAGCAACCAACAGCTGATATTAAAATTTTTTTTTTTTTTTTCGAAGATTTTGCAATATTTGTAGGGTAGTAAGTGTATCGGAAAGCTAGGCTTCCGAAGTGGCTAGGGAACTGTTGCGTTGAGTAGGGTGTGCATCCACGTTTTCCTCCTCGTAGGGTGGTAGCAAGACCAATTTGGCAAGCGATCTTGTAATTTGGCCTTTTTCAGTGATGATGTCAACTACTCGCACTCGGGTATCAGCGCTTGGGTGTATATTAACAATCCTACCCAATCTCCACTCGTTCGGTGACAAATTGTCCTCCTTGATGACGACAAGCTCACCTGTCTTTAAATTTGTTTTTGGATGTTTCCACTTAATGCGTTTCTGCATTTCGTTCAGGTATTCGGTTTTTCACCTTTTGCAGAAGGATTGATGTAAGGCCTTAAGTTTTTGCCATCTATTTACGATAGAGGCACTGCTTTCATTTATATCCGGTTCTGGTGGGGCCATCAGATGTCCGCCGACAAAAAAATGCCCTGGATTAAGTGGCTCCAAATCAGTAGGTTCGTTTGAGGCTGGGCTTAATGGTCGCGAATTAAGGCAAGACTCAATTCGGCATAAGAGTGTGTTAAACTCTTCAAGAGTGTACTTGTGCCCAGACGCAATCTTCCGAAAGTGACTCTTAAAGCTTTTCACACCTGCTTCCCAAAGTCCGCTCATATGAGGAGCTGCAGCAGGTATGAAATGCCATGTAAGAGCTTGGTGGCTATACCTTGAGATAGCATTGTTGCGAGCATCGGCTATGAAGGCTTTAAGTTCCGACCTTAGGGATTTCGATACTCCAACGAAGTTTGTACCATTGTCCGAATAAATATTCTTGGGGCAACCTCTTCTTGAAACGAATCTAGAGAGGGGTGCTAAAAATGATTGTGTTGATAAGTCGGTAGTGGCCTCCAGGTGGATGGCCCTTGTTGTAAAACAGACAGACATACCCTTTGGATACACGGCATCCTTCTTCACGGTAGCTTTTTATTTCGAACGGACCCGCGAAATCTACCCCCGTATTCGTAAAAGCGCGTGAAAATGTGGATCGTTTGGACGGAAGTGCACCCATAAGTTGCGTCTGAGCACGTTTTTTGAAGATCGTGCACGTCTTGCAGTTATGGATAATGGATCGAATCAAGTTTTTCACCCTTGGAATCCAATACTGAGCTCGCGATAGCCGTAACATCAGCTGATTTTCTCCATGCAAAGAGACTTGATGAATAAACTGGATTATTAGACGAGACAATACGCAGTTGTATGGAAGGATAATTGGATGGCGCTCATTGTATGACAAATCGAGAGACGCACCGAGACGGCCACCAGTTCTCATCACTTCATCTTTATCGAGGAATGGATTAAGAGAGAGGATTTCACTTTTTGCATCGATGGGCTTACCGGATTTCAAACAACCATACTCTTGACCATATTTCTGCTTCTGCGTATTTATTATCAAACGTCTTGTCGTTACTTTAATTTCTTCGGATGAAGCCTTTGTGTTTGGATGAGTTCTTTGAGAGAATCTCATAACGTATGATAACACTCTCAAAGCTCTCGGCAAACTAGAAAAACGGTCAAGAATGTCGTTAGAATTCCCCTTTATTGTTGTACAAGCATGTACACGTACCTGTTTTTCCTCTATTGTCGTCTCGTAGTGGTTTTGTTGTAATGGCCATTTGGATTGATCTTCTTGCAGCCAAGAAGGTCCCTGCCACCACAAGGTGTTTTCCACCAAATCCTGTGCCATAAGTCCCCGACTGGCTAAGTCTGCAGGGTTAGATCCTGACTCGACATGATTCCAATTTGCGCTGCCGACCTTTTCTATTATTTTTGTCACTCGATGGGATACAAACGTTGACCATGAACATGGTGGCTTGCGAATCCATGCGAGAACGATGGTCGAATCCGTCCATAGTTTAAGTTTAAGATGAGTCAGCTCCAGGTTGCTGACGACAGATTTAACTGTTTCGGCCAGTAATACGGCGCTGCACAGTTCCAGACGCGGTAAAGATACAGTTTTGACAGGCGCTACTCTGGTTTTTGCCAATAGTAGGCTGACGAAAACTTCGTTGCTTGTCTTTACGCGCAGGTAGACAGTTGCTGCGTATGCTTTCTCTGACGCATCGCAGAAACCATGAATGGACACATCGTCCGTTGGCGAGAAGTGGACCCATCGTTGAATTTTAATGTTGTTTATGTACCTGTGGTTATCCATGAATGTGTGCCAACGATCCAATGTGGTAGGAGATACAACCTCGTCCCATTGTGTTCCTTCTAACCAAATGTGTTGCATTATCATTTTGGCTATTACTATTATCGGTGCTAGCCATCCTTGTGGGTCAAACAGTTTGGCGATGTCTGAGAGGATAGCTCTCTTTGTATAGGATTCTGGGCTGAGTACTGGTTTTGTTTTAAAATAGAAGAAGTCAGTATGCGCATTCCACCTTATCCCAAGAGCCTTGACATCACTTGTGTCTTCGAAGTCTAAAAACTCCTTGTTGAGCAAGTGGTCTTTTGGAAGGCCTTGTAAAATTTTTCCACAGTTGGCTGTCCATTTTCTTAATGAAAAACCTGCCGACTCCAATGCTGTTCTTATCCCATCTCTAGATTTAATTGCAGCCTCTACAGAGTGCCCACCTGCTAAGACATCATCAACATACATGCACTTCCTGAGTATGTTTGAGGCTACTGGTAGTGAACTTTCAACGTCGTCAGCTAATTGAAGTAATGTCCTTATTGCCAGATAAGGAGCGCAGTTGATTCCGAACGTTACCGTCTTCAATTCAAAAATATTGGTTTGTTCGGTCGGACGGTTGCGGAAAACGATTCGCTGATACTTCGTTTGATCAGCCTTCAACAGGATTTGGCGATACATCTTCTCAATATCGCTATTGAAGATATATTTAAATAATCGCCATCGCAGAATTAAGATGGTCAGATCTGCCTGAAGAACTGGACCGGGGAGAAGGATGTCATTCAGCGAAGTGCCGTTTGAAGTTTCTTGCGATGCATTGAACACCACACGCACCTTTGTCGATGTGCTCTCTTCCTTCTTTACGGCGTGGTGAGGCAGGTAATAGTTGTTACTAGAGTCGGCCGTTTGATTGGTATGTATCTTCGCCATATGACCCAGCTCAACATATTCATTTAACACCCTGTTGTATTTTTTTTGCAGGTTTTCATCTCTTGACAACCGAGCTTCATTGCGATAAAACTGGGAGTACGCAATCTTTAAGGAACTACCTAGACTAATGTTGACCGAATAGTCTTTCCTGTATGGCAGCGATACAACGTACTTCCCGTCTTCATTTCGCTTGGTTGTCTTTTTATAGAGCTCTTCACAATACCTGTCCTCCTCGCTTAACTTCCTTTCCTTGGACATCTCTTCCAACTCCCAGAACGAAGCTAACCGCTTTTCCAGCGATATTTCGTTATAATACGAGACGCAAGTGTTGATTGGCTTAATTGAATTAGCACGCCCCGTGACTATCCAACCGAACACAGGCGCAAGAAGTGATCCCAGTACGTTCTTGCGTATGCCATCAAGCATAATCTGGGGATAGACGTCACCACCGAGTATGATGTCCACGGGTTCATTGATGAAGAACATCTTATCCACCAACGTGAGATCTGGGAAAGCCTGCCGAGTTAGTGCGCTAATATGGCAAGTCGGCAAGTTCCCCGTTAATTTCGGCAGAACCATCATGTTCGTTGTGATCGATATAAGTGGGTCAATTGGTGACCGCAACTCGACACAACATGCTTCCTTTACTTGCGCAGATACGGTGTTGTTGATGCCTGACACCTGGGCATTTATCTTCCCAACTGGCAAGTTGATTCTGCGCTTCAGCCTTTCTGTGATGAAAGAGCACTCTGACCCGGAGTCGATGAGTGCTCTTGCGGCATAAGTAACGCCGCTGTAATTGATGTTTATTTGTGCCGTTCCTAACAAGACACCTTTATCGCTGTTAGCGAAGCACGACTGTACCTAAGTCGTCGGCTTGCCTTTCGATTTGTTGAAGTTGCGTCTCTGCTGCGCTTGCCTGGACGTAGACGGAATCTCGTCCGATGGCGTAGATGAGCCTCTTTGGTTGCTAGGCTGCACTGTCCTCACATGTAGTAGTGAGTGATGCCTCGCATGGCACGTGCTACAGTTGAATGCACTGGTGCATTGCGACACCAAATGCCCAAAGCCGAGGCAATTAATGCAACGATTGTTGCGCTTAGCGAACTTGATCCTGTCCGCCGGTGCCATGTTAAGAAACATGGGGCAAGATTTTAATTTGTGATCTGCGCTTTTGCACGTCAGACATGTTGATTTCTCAACGCTTACTTGGAAGGCGCCGAGTCTGTTCTGATGGCTATTGTTGTTGTATTTATTTTGTGTGGGTGCACTGACAGGCTTTGCAGAATTGGACGATTTCTTGGCACGTTCTATTGCCCCTAAATCACGGTATCTATCCGTGAGGAAGTTGTCCAGTTCCTCCCACTTTGACGCCTTTGTTTTGTTCTTTACCAACTGTTCCTACAGGGCCAATGTTGCTTGTGGCAGTCTCTTAGAACAAATGCGGATTATAATTGGGTCCCAGTTCCCAATGTCCACTTTATTGGCTGTCAGGCAGGAGATACAGCTGTTGATCTCCCGCTGTAGCCATTTTATCTAGCTTGAACACTCTTAGTCGATTGACGGTAAGTCGAGTAGTATGTCGACTTTGGTTTCGACTAGTATTCGCTCATTTTCGTACATGTCCGTCAAACCCTTCCATGCCATTGCAAAACCATCATTTGTAAGAGGGCATTTCGACACAATAACCTTAGCCTCCCCTTGAGTCTTTATGTTGAGGTGGTATAATTTCTCAACCGGTGAAAGACGATTGCTTTTGATGTATACGGCCGTGAACATATCTCGGAATGTTGGCCATGAAAGGTAGTCCCCTTTAAACACATCAGTATCGCAAGGCGGAAGGGAGTGGTTATTATCTACCTCAGCAGATTTTTCTTTGTCTTTGGGGGTTGAGAGGATCTCAGACATATCCTTCATTGCCCCCATGCAACGTATGTAGCATTGACCACCTAACTTGAATTTCTTTTTTATGAGGGCATAATCTTTTGATGACATGTCCCCTTTACTGTTGAGGTCGTCATGGGCAGTTTTCGCTTTGCACCAAATTTCTCTCAATTCGTCTTGTTGCGTCACAAGAGCGTTTTTTGAGATGTCCTTTGATGCGGCACTGAATTCAGACTCGTATTCGACAACGTAGTCTACTAAGCGCATGAAAGCTTCCATGGTTTGTTGATATAAGTGACCAAGAAGAATCGAAAATAAAATTCAAAAGAATAGAGTAATACTCAAGACTGAGCTGACTTTTAAAGAATATGGGAATCGCTTTGAAAATAATTCCCCACGATAGAAAATTTTATTTGCAGCACACCACTGCCAACCAAACGAGAAAATAGAAAAAAAAAATTTTTTTTTGACTGTTGTAGCCGATATCGCAATATATCTGGCTGGTCAAAAATACTTGATTTATTGAATATATGTTAACAAACAAACAAAATTTTTAACTATAGTAGCCGATATCGCAATATATTTGGCTTATTGTACTTTATTTAATATATGTGAGTTGCAGCACACCACTGCCAACCAAAACGAGAATATATATGTAATTGTACGTAAGTATGTACATATGTATATGCAACACCTTATATGGCTCGCCACCCAAGATACGCCAACGAAAATCAGTTTGTACAAAGAAAGTGTTTCAAAGTGAAAAAAGTGAAGTGTTTCAGTGAAGAAATTACATACACTTATATTTCCAAGAAAAAACTAAACAGAAATTTCGTGAACAAATTGAGGAAAATCAAAAAATCAACTTAAGTGATTAGTTGTGAAAAATTATATGAAAAAAGTATTACCGCACAAAATCAAAAAATTAAGAAAAATCAAAAATCAGTGCCGTAAGTGATTAGTTGTGAAAAAATATATGAAAAAAGTATTACCGCACAAAATCCGGTAAACGTAACCGTACACTTACGGATTTTTTTTGTTTTTGCAATTATTTCACTAAAACACTAAAAACACCAGTCACTTTGTCTCTTCTCTTATATAAAAGATTTATAAATGTCACCAATATTGAAAAAAATGCGATTAAAAAACAACTTTGTTTCTTTTTTTTTATAAAACGATTTATATCAAAGTGCTATTAAAAACAATCACGTACCTTTGATTTGCCTGAGTTGGTGTGCAGCGCCAAAATGTATTTATGTTAACAAGAATCCCGGTGTGCGGTGTTAATTTACGCGTTGGTGTGCAGCGCCTCGTTTGTGTTTGTGCAAAAAAGAATCCCGGTGTGCGGTGTTAAAAACTTGCTTGAAAAATATGGTTGTTATAATCCGGCTCGAAGGACCAATGATTATTCTCTAACTCGACGAGTCACTCGAAGACGATGCGTCGATCTTGAGAATAAGAAACAAGAAAAAAAAATGTGTTAATAAAAGAAAAACGCAATGTTGTTATATATATTATATTAGACAAAGGTTGGTTCTTTATTGAAATTTACCTTGCTTGTGACAGTGGTGGTGCTGGATATGATGGCCGGTGGACGACGTCTTTATTCGCTTCGATCCTTTTGAAAAGTGAGTAAGGGTGACTAGCAGAATCGCTTGCTAAGCCATTGAGTCCAATCTAGCGGGAGTTTTTAACGAAACCATTGCCGGTTGAGTGAAAGTTATTAACAGCTAACTGGCAATGGTTTGTTACATACTCACTAGGGTTGGTGAAAAAGAAGTTAGGCACTGGCCTAAACATACATTTTTTTATTAAATTTACACGCGCGTTCATTAACAATCACCCTTACCTACAAATTAATTTGTGTAGCTCATTGGTTACATAATGAATGTTTTATTTTTTTATTATTGTTTTTATTAAAAACTATTCATTTTTAGAAATATTAAATAAAAAAGCAAAGAACTAAAATCGTACGTTTTTAACCCAAAATATGTTGCAATAATTCTTTGTAGTTAAATAATTAAATTTTCATTTTTAATAAGTAACTCATATTCGTTGCGTATTATTTAACAGTTTCTAATTTTTACAGAAAAATGCCACGTCTTTGTGGAAGAGCAAGAAATATTGGTCGACGTACTCGGAACGCGTTATTGGTCCATCATCGTCGAATTAATAGATCAGTCGAAGAACAATCGGTGGATAATACAAATCTAAGAAATCAAGTTGCACGTACACGTGCAAAAGAAAATTGAGGGCAAAGCTCTCAACGTCTTCGAGCTAATACCTTAAGACAACGAGGGGCACGTCAACAAGCGACCAACGCACATAGAGAACATAACCAACGGCGAATTAATGTTGCGCATCTGGGAAAATTTCATTGCCACCGCTCAATATATTACCGGGGCCTTTAAAATACTTTTAGCTGGAACCACATCTCAATCGAAATTGGTTTTGCGGAAAATTCGTAAATTCAATTCATGCTTCCAAGTGACGTCATTTGGAGCAACAAAAATTGTTCATAATGAAGATGGTCGGAATTAAATCTAAGATTCAAGGTCAAGTGCACCATCGAATCAGTTCATTGCTTCCAATGTCTGATGGCGATCCAAAATTTTTCAATTTTTTTTTTATAAGAAATAGGAGCAACAACCACGCATCACACTCTGCGCTTACAACCATATAGACCAGATGGAGGAACGGGAAATTGTGGACATTTTGGAAAGGTTTTTGAAAAACCATAACCAATTGGGACAATTGTTCAAGATCCTTTCTAACAGACTGCAAAACGACAACTAAGTCATTGTCATTAAATCAGATAAAGTGCCCATAGAACGCGATGTAAATAATTCAAGACAATTATAGTCCTTACGATCCTTGCAGAATCCATTGATATTTTGGGAAGAAGAAGGATGTCATTTAAGTATTAAACAAAGGAATCCAACTACAGGTACAACTTATAAATTATCTTACAATTTTTTTAAGTCAATAATTTCTGTTTATCTCATAAATATATTTATTTGCAGGTGAGGAACTGATGAGGACAGTTAGTGCTATGAACTTCTACGCATATCAGTGGATAATTGGTGCTAACTAATAAAGACAGCAACATTTTCCGATGCAGGGCCCTATTTCATCAGTACATTGTGGATATGTATGTAAAAATCGAAAGTGAGAGATTACGATATATAAAATTTAATCAAGCAAAACTTCGTACTGAGGAGTACACTAATTCTCGTAATGCCATAATTGGTAACGTGCACCAAATAACATCAACAAAATCGGTACTGCAAGAATACATTCAGGATGTTATGACTTCCGTACGTGCATACAGCCGACCAGATCTTTTTATCACATTGACGTGTAATCCAAACTGGGATGAAATTAAAAATTTGCTGTTTTCGGTCAAACATCGATACATCGCCAGAAAATCCGTATTTCTCTCACCGTCAGTTATATGTATGTTGCATGTTCCAGAGTTGGAAAAGCATCGAATTTGTTTGTTTATACGCCTCAAGGCTTAACCAAAAATATTGTACATCCAATGGCATTACGATAAACTAAGTTTATGTAAATTACAAAAAATATGTGTCATAAAATAAATAGTTTGAGTGTAAGTTTTTTCACCTTTAATTAAAACGACTTAAAATTAATTAATAATAATTTTCATCAAAAGGGTCTAGATTGTTACAGCTTATTAAAATAGCTTGAAATTTTCGGATTAAAGACGTGCGTACAGGACAACGACTGCCAGGTCGGCTAGTAGTCTATTGAAATTACTTACCGTTCGAGATTAGTCCCCTTGTTTGGAAATTAAAATATTATATTTCCCTCGCTGAAGCCCACTTTACATTTTTCCACACTAATGAAATTTTACAAATTTCATTTATTACATATCACTTATTCTTTTTCCTTCGAAGAAACGACGTGCGTCACCTATTCCTCCATTCTAATATTATTTTGGCAGGACTTCAATACGGTCGTCACTTTTTTCCAGTTGCCTCCAGTCAACTGTCAAAGTTGGGTAGGTGAGCGCCTCTCTCATTTCCCAGGACAGGTTGGGCAACTATTTATCTCTTATTGGAAGTGAAAGAGCAATTGCTAAACGTCAAAACCTTCTTAACTCGATGAGCTGTCAAAGTTTAGGAGGTATCGCCGGTTAACAATTGGAAACGAGGGATGACCAGATTGAAATCTTACCAAAAATATATGTAAACGGAGGCATTTGTTGCATCGTTCAAGGGCACTTAAAAAAATGTAAAACAAACATACTTATTTTTAAATAGTATTTTCATACATATTGTTGCGATTTTACTGCCTGCTAGTTTACTTTGCTAGGTTCGTACCGCTGGATTGACAAATAAAACCAAACACTGTTTAATTCAATTCAACAACTCTTTATTTCGCAATTTGTCTTCACTATAACAGTATACTCTTAGCACTGGATGGATACGTTGACGCTGCCACGGCTTATATAGCCACGCACTTCTCGCTAATGCCGAAGTGTCCTTCTAGAATATTGCGTCTGGCAATTATAAGAACAGATGCCAGATGCAGCTATTGTTTAGACAAGCAGACAGCCGCGGCGCTAAATGCAGCTATTGTTTAAGTAGACAAGCAGACAGCTGCGGCGCCAAATGCAGCTATTGTTTAAGTAGACAAACGCGGCGCCCAATGTTTATAATAAGGGATGCATACAGCAATACAAATACCAAACTTAATACTACTTTTGTAACACTGCCCTCCACTTAAGCCTAATCGTCCCGATTAGGCACAAATCCTCTTGAACCAAATGGGGCGAGCCTTTCCAAATGTACTACTTTCATTTTACATAGTGCTTTTCCACTTCTTTGTATGCGGTATACCACGTCGTTAAGTCGTTTCATCACCATATAGGGCCCTTCCCAGGCTGTCTGCAATTTCGGGAACAAGCCTTTCTTTCGAAGTGGATTGTACAACAGGACCAGATCACCTTCTTCAAAACCTTTTGAATTTGTCGCTTGATCAAACCGGTCCTTCATCTTATTGCTCACCAGATGCGTGTGCTGCCTTACCATTAGATGCAATTCATTCATTTTTTCCTTTAAGGCAGAGCAATAATCTCCATCACTTCTTACAACTGCAGGATTCGTTCCAAACTTAAGATCAGCAGGGAGTCGCAGATCAGATCCGAAAATAATCTTCGCTGGCGTGTAACCAGTTGTGTCGTGCTTCGCTGAACGATACGCCAGCAGGAACATCTGGATGCACTTGTCCCAATTCCGTTGATCTTTATCAACGATTTTCTTCGAGCGTTCGGTTGAATCTCTCTACCATCTCATCTGATTGTGGATGTAACGCTGTTGTCCGTGTCTTGTGGATGCCCAATAATGTAAAGACCTCTTGGAAAATGGAAGATTCGAAATTCCTGCCTTGATCTGAGTGTAATTCGACGGGCACTCCGAACCTCGTTATCCAATTTTCTACAAACGCTTCGGCTACTGTCTTCGCTTCTTGGTTTGGTAAGGGATACACTTCTGGCCATTTATTGAAATAGTCCATGACAACCAGTAGATATTTGTTTCCGGCCGTACTGGTTGGGAACGGACCTGCAACATCCATTGCGACTCGTTCAAATGGTGATCCCACGTTGTACTGTTGCAGCCTACCGCGACTTTTGACTTTAGGACCTTTAGCTGCCATGCACTTTACACAATTACTTATCCATTCTGCTAATGAATCCAACCAACAACCAATCCAGTAGAACCGTTGTTAAATCTTCTCTATAGTTTTTGTAATTCCAAGGTGTCCTCCAATAGGTCCATTGTGATATTCTTTCAATACTTTCGGGATCATGGACTTCGGTACTATGATCAGCAGACGAGACTGTTTGCCATCTTCGCTTTACCAGGTACGATGAAGGTATCCATTAACGAGGTTTATGCTGTTCCATTGGGCCCAATATGCTTTTGCAGTTGGACTCTCGCTACTTATTTGTTCCTTTGGTGGTCGTACCCCATTTTCTTTGGCTATTATCAGCTTTGCAAGATTAGGGTCCTCCAGCTGATTGATTCTGATGCGGTGAGGAGTCCAATCATCTTCAGGTTCTATATTCAGTAATCGCACGTCGATTATACCTTCTTTTCCTTCTAATTTAGAGCAATGTTTACATTCCAGTGGACAAGGGGGACGTGATAATGCATTCGCATTTTTGTGGTGAATCCCCTTTCGGTGTTCTGTTTCGAAGTCGTAATTCTGTAATCTTTCAATCCATCGTGTAATTTGGCCTTCCGGATTCTTAAACTGTAATAACCATTTTAATGCTGCATGATCAGTCCTCAGCAAGAATCGTTGACCATACAAATACTTGTGGAAATGTTTTACATATTCCACCACGGCTAGTAGTTCTTTTCGCGTCACACAGTAGTTTTTCTCTGGTTTCCGGAGCACTCTGCTGTAATACCCAATTACTCTTTCTTGCCCGTCGATGAGTTGAGACAGGACACCTCCAATTCCATAAGCGCTCGCATCTGTATCCAGGATGAATTTCTTTCCAGGTATTGGATAAGCTAGCATCGGCGCCGTACAAAGTAGTTCTTTAAGCTGCTCAAATGCTTTTTCTTGTTCCCACTGCCATACAAATGGGCGATTCTTCTTTGTTAAATCATGCAAACTTCAAGCCACGTTCGCAAATCCAGGTACAAAACGGCGGTAATACGTGCATAAGCCGAGAAAGCTGCGGAGTTCATGTATGTTGGTGGGTCGAGGCCAATCTTTAACTGCTTTTATTTTTCCCTCCTCGGTGTGAATCCCCTCAGTTGACACTTTATGTCCGAGATATGTGACCTGCTTCTTCCATAATGAACACTTTTTGCGATTCAAGCGTAATCCGGTTGATGCTATTCGCTGAAAGACTTCCTCTAGATTTTTTAGATGATCATCAAAACTTTTTCCCATGATGATAATATCATCAAGATATACCAAACATGTCTTCCAGTTGAGTCCTTTTAACACATGTTCCATCAGTCGCTCGAACGTTGCAGGAGCATTACATAACCCAAATGGCATCACAGAGAATTCCCATAACCCGTCGCCCATACTGAAAGCGGTCTTTTCACGGTCACATTCATCAATCTCGAATTGCCAATATCCACTTTGTAGATCTAATGTAGAAAACCATTTCGCTCCAGACAAGGTGTCTAATGTATCGTCGATTCTTGGTAGAGGATAACTGTCTTTCTTTGTGACATCGTTTAACTTCCTATAATCTACGCAGAAACGGGTGCTACCATCTTTCTTTTTAACTAAGACGATACGTGAGCTCCATGGACTTATTGAAGGTTCGATTACACCGTTTTTGTGCATGTCTTCAATAATTTTGTTAGCATCCTCACGTTTTGCTAGTGGAACCCTACGCGGAGCTTGTCGGATTGGTTTAGCGTCTCCGGTATTTATGCGATGATTGACAATGCCGATTCTTCCTGTGTTGTTTCCTTCGTTTGCAAATATGGATGCGTATTTTTCTAATAGTTTTTCTGCTTTTAATTTTTCATTTCCATGCAGTTCGTTCAGCAAATTGTTTAGGAGTGTAGGGCTTATCTGCTGTGGCTCAATAGTAGGCTTCTGTTGTGACCGTTCGCATCGTGCTATTGCACTTATATTCTGGCACTGCCCAATTACTGCTCCTTTCTTCAGACTTATAGGCGTGTTGAATTCATTCACTACTCTGACCGGAATGTTAGCGTCTTCTCTAGTTTTCACAAGCGTTCTTCCAACCAATATGGGTGTATCTATTTTTGTTGGTTCCAGAATCCACAATTCTTCAGTCCCACCTCCTCCATTCACTTTAGCCCATACAATCTCCTCAGATTTTGGTGGAATACTCTGATTATCATCAACAATCACCCTCTTACTTTCAACGTTGGTCACATATCCGGTGTTTATAGGCATCTCCATGTTCTGGCAAAACAGCATTTGCTGGTTTAAATCCAAAGTAACCCCGTGATCAATCATGAAATCTACTCCCATTATAATTTCATCCGTGATTTCTGCTACGATGAAGGTGTGATTAACTACCAGGGTACCAATCATCACTTCGCAAAACACTTTTCCCGCAACAGCTGCTTCCTCCCTGGTGGCCGTTCGAAGTTTGCAACCGACTAATGGTTCAACTGTTCCTCTTACCACGTTCGGTCGGATAATTGAATGTGTAGCACCAGTATCCAAAGTAAGCGTTGACAGACGTCCATTTACGATACCGTTGATAGTAAGATTGTTGTCAAGGCGACCTATTTGTGATATCGAGATGGCGGGGCAAATAGCTGTGGGAACCAGTTCACGCCCCTTTGAACTGTTCCGTTTTAGTTTAACGACTTGTGAGGTGTGGATACTCTGTCCTCGTTATCTGTTGGTTGTTTCCGTTTTGATGGGTTTACTTTTATATTGCAATTTCGGGCAAAGTGACCCGCTTTTCCACAGTTGAAACATCTGCCTGTTGTATTTACTCGCGGTGCAGCAATTGTCTTCAGAGTCTTCAATATTTCTTCCATCATCGCCGGTTGTTCCATTTCAACTCTTTGTACTTTGTGTACTTAGTAGAGAAGCTGTTTCCTGTGTAAGGGCGTGCGAAACCGTTTCAGCAAACGTTCTTTTTGGCAATGCATATGTGGCGCGTTTGGTGTCCACATCACGAATCCTATTTATGAAACTTTGAATTTTTACCCTCTCAATGTAATCCACAGGTGCATCTGCATTCGCCAAATGAGCCAGTCGTTCTATTTTAGTTGCGAACTCTTGCAATGACTCGTTCATCTTCTGACCCCTATTTTGCAGTTCGATCTGGTATATTTGTTTCCGGTGTCCACTAACATATCGTCTTTCTATCGCACTCATCAATGCCTCATAGTTGTCTCGTTCACAATCTGGAATAGTCTGAAGGATTTCTGCCGCAGGTCCTTTCAATGATACAAACAAGGACGCTACTTTGTCCGCTGCATTCCAGTTATTGGCCATTGCTGTCTTCTCAAACTGAAGTTTGAAAATTTGAAATGGAATACTTCCATCGAATGTGGGTGCCTTCAATCTTGGGTTATTTGTTAATGGTGCAGGGCCTTGCAGTTGCAGTTCTCGTATACGATTACTCAATTGAAGAACTTATGATTTCAAATTTTCTTCGTCATTTTTTAACGTGCTTAATTCCTCTTTAAATTTTGAAAATTTCTCTTGCACTTGTGTATTATTTTCTGTAATCTGTTGTACCAAACGCTTTTCTAACTGCGTATTATTTTCAGTCATTTGTTGTGTAAGGCGAGACTCTAACTGTGAAGTATTTTCAGCTATTTGCGTCATTTGCTGTGCCAGACGATTTTCTGTTTGCACTACATTTTCTGCTATTTGCTTAACAGCCACTAACAGCATTTTCATGTCTACACTTGATGATGTTCGTTGTTCTTCCACTTTTTCTTCTACCTTTGTAGAAGTTCCTGGCTCATCAAATTCGAACTCATCCACATTAATTCCATCCGCTTCCATTGCTTCACGTAATCGTGCCTGCAGATCCGCCTTTTGCCCGCTTATCGGCAAATTACGCTCCTCTAGTTCCTTTTTTAATTGCTGAATTCTCAATTCTCCGAATTTAACCACCTTGAATTTGGATTATTTGACAATCCCGCTTCTGACACCAATTGTTGCGATTTTACTGCTTGCTAGTTTACTTTGCTAGGTTCGTACCGCTGGATTGACAAATAAAACCAAACACTGTTTAATTCAATTCAACAACTCTTTATTTCGCAATTTGCCTTCACTATAACAGTATACTCTTAGCACTGGATGGATACGTTGACGCTGCCACGGCTTATATAGCCACGCAATTCTCGCTGACGCCGAAGTGTCCTAGAATATTGCGTCTAGCAATTATAAGAACATAATGCTATACGGCGCCAGATGCAGCTATTGTTTAGACAAGCCGCGGCGCCAAATGCAGCTATTGTTTAAGTAGACAAACGCAGCGCCCAATGTTTATAATAAGGGATGCATACAGCAATACAAATACTAAACTTAATACTACTTTTGTAACAATATATTATTTTTAATCATTATAAATGTTGGTTTTTGTAATTGAAATGCCCAAAAGCAATTATTCTGTCTGATCTGATAATGTTAAAGAATACTAAATTTGAGGCGCTCTCACACTGGAATAAGTTGGGAATTGAGGGTTATTTAAAATTCGCTCATGTAATCGGAGTCGCTGTGCTCACTTGGCTGACATTTTATTCAAATCATATGTAACTATATGGCATACACTTATCTGCTTAATAAAAGAAAGAGAACCCAGTTTGACCGAATTTGGTTGTTTTATTTCTTCTAACATTACGTCATACAAGTATATGTACAAATATTATAATTAATATTATATGTGATATACTAGTTAATATTTTTAAAAAATTATGTTAAACCTTTGTAATATCGGTGTTTCTTTTTTATAAAAAAAAACCTGGTTTTCAAAAATTATAAAATTGTTCAATATTGCTTTTAAGGCAAAATAAGCACGGAAAGGGGCGGTTTAACACTTGACATGAACGATAAATTTTTCCAGGGACATGTCTACTACATATTTTTAAAATTAAGTTGTTGGGCCACCGATTGCGAACCACTGCATACTTCGTGGACATGTGGAATAATATGAAATATGGTATAGAATATTATTTAAGGAGAACAATTTCAATAATGTCAGTCTAATACCTGACCACTGTGTGATTACTCGGGCCCTTCTCAGTTTCTTCGTTGCTGCAAATTCGCTTGTTCTTTTCGCTTTTTTTTAAATTTGCGCGGTTATAAAAAAAACTTTAAAGCCCTACATAAGTTATACAAGTACATCGATTTATTAATAAAAAATATACACGAATTTTTTTGAAAATTTCATTATATAAGAAAAGCAGCCGTAATAGCTGCTGTAGCGGAGTATCTGGGCTTTCCTCCGTATTCAGTTTTATGTTATTCCCTAAACCCGGGCATTATTTACATATTACAGTTAAACATAACCTTTTGGGTTCTTACTTATTTTTATAAAACATACAAAAGATTGCTTATAGCAAACTACAAAAATTTTATTATTTTGGTTGCGAATCCAATATTTTAGAATTTTACGATTTTAGGTGAACACAAATGAAATCGGTTATTCACTCTAGTTTATATTCTGAGAGGGGTTGGCAGGCATCTTGAAGTGGTGCAATGTAACCGTAACCGTAAAGTCATTCGGTCTCTTCAATCCGATATAAGTGGTTCTGCATAGCACTGCTCACACTGACACTGAGCTGCAACTTCATAATCCAGGGTATAACGTGCAGGTCGCTCATTTGAACTTTGGTGGAAAGTAACGGCGGCTTCACCGCGCTGTGGGGCTCTGGTCCGGTTTGCTATTAGTTCCCCTTTTAGTAAACCAGAGCGGCATGTTTGTGCCATCGGGCTATCCGTCGTAAGAACAAAATGGACACAAACAAAAAACCTATCGAAAGGTGTATGAATGCGGTTTTTGAAAGAAAATCGCTGAAGCAAATATATGCTTAGGTAGCATCCAACTAGGAACGACAAAGGGATGACCCAGCGAGGAGTTTTTTTTACGACCTTTGCTGTGGTGCTTTGTTGTGAATGAGCTTTTGGATCTCTTAACTTCCAATAGCATCCGGTGTCAAGGCTATGCAAACGGGCTGGTACTAGCTTCAAAACTTAAGTGGAAAAAGCACGTGGATTCCATGAATGCGAAAGCCACCAGTGGTGTATAAACACCACAAATGGTGTATAAATGGCTAGTAAGTACAACTTGCTGTTGTACACCAAGCATAATACGCTGTATGTACACAATGATAGTCAGACCAATGGTCACATATGGAGTGGCGTCATGGGTGTCAAGACGCTCCCTAATTCATATTGAGAAACAGTTGACGAAAGTGCAGAGGATGGCATACATGTCCCCACGGGTGCTATTTGCATTTTGCCACTTCTTTCTACAGACTGCATTACATTAGCAGGAGCTCTGAGATTATTCTAGAGAGGAACTCAGTAATAGTCAAGGGGTACTTCGAGGAGTCTCGTCAGTTGACATTAATAGCGGGATTCTGTAACCAGTCCCTAGTCTCTATTTGAGACATTTTGAGACAAAGTATCAATTTGATACTAGTTACTATTCACTAAACAGTCTCTAGCGTTAGTCTCAAAATATTGAGACCTGGTAGTTAGCTGGTCACAAAACTAAAAAGAACTCTTGCTGCCATTTTCAATGTACTAAATAGAGATCATCATAGATATTAATCGATTGTCGTTTTTTTACATTTTGTAAGCAATTCAAACACGAAAAGGTTAAAAGTAAATAAATTTTACATAAATTTCGTAAATATTATGAAACAAAGTCAACATATATTTTTATTTTTATTGATAATTATGTTTTTTGACTATGTTATAGAAAAGTTAATATTTGTTATCGACATATTTATTATCATTCAAGTGTAAAAACATCTCTGAATAATGAAATGTAATAGATTTTGAGCCTGTCACTTACAGAATAGCAAAATCGTCTTAAGTCTCAAAAATTGTCTCTAACTCAAAATCTCAAATTTAGAGACTTGATACTGTCTCACGTTACAGAATCGCACGGTAAATCAACAATGGTACTAGAGCGTATAAAACGGCTCAATAGGGTTGCCACTCTTAACAATATTCTACTAGCATAGATCTTTGGGAACAGAGGAATCAGTTTAAATTATCTAGTCGATCTCCGGACGAAATAAGGTGCCCAGTACAAAATGGTTCAAAAAGTTTTCGCAAATTAAAAATACAACCATTGAACTTAGAGCTTTACTAAGCTTCTTTGGTACCAGTAGATTAGACAATGTGTTGTTATAGAATAGACCATGGGTCGCAGTGCATTCCTCAAATTTCAACCGAGTCTAATTTAATAGTTTGCCGATATTTTTTTATATCTTTTTGTGATAAATGATTAGACCATTGCACCTTGTACTATGCTAATTAATATAAACTTATCTTTACTAGTGATGGGAACTATCGAGTGATTTCAACTATCGATTGTTAATGACTGAATGATTTTGACTATCGAATGAATTTTTTCGTTCATTCAATCATTCATTTGCTTAATCAAATTCAATAACTAAGCAAAGGCGTGCTCTTCAAACAACAAAAAATTACTGGAATTTTATTTATTTTTAATTAAACCAATACAAAGGTTTAATTTAATTCAATATTTTAATAAAACATAAAAATAGTAAAGCACAGATATTCAATATCATATAAAATATATATAAATATCAAAAGAACGCAAAAAAATATTAATTATATATTAAAATTGCTATTTAAAAATATTATTTGATCTAGTTTTTCACCTTTAAGTCTATTTCTTCTATGATTTACTATTTGCCCAGCTTTAAAAAAAACCATTTCGGAAGGAACTGAAGTAGCAGGTATACATAAATATTTTTTGGAAAGCTCGTAGAGTTCTGGAAAAGTTGCCTTTTTGCTGTCCCAATAGTTTAAAGGGTTTTGATGTCTCTCAACGAAATCTTGTCTAAGATATTGTTCCAAAGAAATATGTGCATTAACACTAGGGGCGTTGTGACAAATAGTTTTTGCTCCCGCTACTTTTTGGTCAAGTAGAGTCCAAAGAGATAATTTACTTTTATCCGCGGGTAATTCTATTACTGGGGCTGTAGCAGTCCTTCGGTTCCGCTGTATAAATGCTGATTGCAAAGGCAATCTTTTTAAACCGTGGGTCTAAGAAGGTCGATTTGGCACACATCTTGTCAGACTCTAGTTGGCCAAGTCGTCTCGAAATTACTTCCAACAAACTACTTTTCAAGCATTCTCTCTCCGTAGTTTTCATTTGCTGGGATCTTATTGCATATTGCAGTCCTCTGACTATAGGCACCACTAGTGACATCGTTGGGTAGTTTTGTGCTGAAAGTTCTGTTGTCATATGCTCTATCGGCTTCAATACAGTGATGGAATCACGTAACCTTTCCCATTCTGATGCATTCAGAAAGTTCGGTGCACTTGGTAAGGAAGTTAGTACAGCAGAGAGCGGTTCTTTTATCAAGCATATACGTTCCATCATTATAAGGCCAGAGTTCCATCTAGTATCAACGTCTTGCTTAATCTTAAGTTCAGCTACTCCCATTTGCTTTTGCATATTTTTAAGTTTTTCTGCTGCTTGAGAGCTATGATGGAAATATGTTACTATTGCTCTGCATTTCGTTATAAGCTCTAAAATCTGAGGAGCAGTCTTTATAGCATCCACAACGCATAAATTTAGGGTGTGAGCGACACATGGGTGGTGGTGTTTTCGCAGTATATGCCTTATCGCTTTTTTAATATTTGCACCGTTATCACTCACTATCGTCACTATTTTGTTAAAAATTGACCACTCGTCAAAAATGGTTTTCTTCTTCTTTAGTTGCCAGGACTGCTGAGTTCATTTTTCTTTCCCAAATGAAATGACTAGTTACAGACAAAAAAGACTTCTGGCTGTCAGTAGTCCACATATCTGTTGTTATAGAAGGGTGTGAAATATTTTGCAAAATGGCATGAAGCTTTTTCCGTGTCTCGTTATATTTGGAAGGCAACATTGTGTTGGAAAGAAGTTTTCTCTTTGGGATTGAATACAAAGGCTGAAGCTTTTTTGTATATTCTCGAAATCCTTCATTTTCAACAATAGAGAGTGGTTGCATATCTCTTGTAATCATTTTAATAAGAGACTCATCTTTACTTCTCTTTTCAGTTTCCGAAAGCTCAGATCGCGTGCTTGTAACAAATAATTTTGTTTGCATTGCCCTTTTTTTTAATGGTCCACCACCTGAAACATTTCTACTGGGTATTCTTGAAGAACTTGTAGTTTCTGCGTTCACAGGAGGTACCAAAGAAGCACTACTTATCTCACTATCAGTAGTTTCCACTGTTAAGTTCACATCTCTTTGCGTTGAAGAACAGCTTGGCATCATGGTATAGAGGAGTAGGGAAAGTCCCATTCACCATAGAAAAAGAGCCATTCACAGTCCTTAAGCTACCCCCCCAAGTGTACGTCAAAATAAAAATGTCACGGCCACCTCTGGTGAATAAGGGTGGCGAGAGGTCAAAACGGGTTGCAGAAAGCGAAAATGCTAAAATATTAAATTATAAATTTATAGTACTATATTTGTATATGTATAAATACTATTTTCAATTTCTGTTATAGAATGAAGTTTAATGCTGTTATCAAAAGATTTAATTATATCTTCTTGATGTAAATAAATATGCTATATATTTTAAAGCGTTGCAGTTAATTTATTCATGGACAAATTGGAAATTATTTTTGATAATGAATGTACCAAAAGAGATAACTATTGTGGAAAAATTTGGTATTACATATCATAATAATTCGTCTGAACAGTAAACTACAATTTCTTACTCTAAGATAGATCAAAAGATAATTATAATAGCCATGTTTTCTGAATTTTAAGTATAAATTTTTGTAATCACTAACTACATACACGTTTTATATGTCAGAATTTAACTATATGCCGGCGATCAGGAATCCTACTCTTTCCCAAATGGAGTGTTTGATTATTCTCACAGATTTACCACATTATTTTTTAGTTCTAAGCTAAGTTTTTAAATAAACAGGATTCTTAAAGAAATTATTTTTTGAATTTGCAATATCTATATTGATAATTCGGGTGGTGGAGCACGGTGCTCGTTCGTTCCAAAAATGTGGTTGGCCGTGGGAAAACGGTCGGCGCAAAAGATTCCACAAATATTAAATAAAAACAAAAAGTTTCATGTAATATATATATTTAATTATAAAAAATTGGAAACACACTTACCACGTCTGTATCGCAGCGTTGTCGCAAAAGGAGAGAGCGCGCAACTTTTTAGTTAGAGTTTAGTTGCGCGCGAATTAAACTTCGAAAAAACTTCGAAGAAGAGAATAGCTCTGCCGACACAGACGTGGCAAAAGAAATTGGGCGGGGGCGGCGTCAACATTCTCCCCGCCTTGCAGTATTACTGCAAATGCAGTTTACAATTAATTACTTAAACTAACTTAACTAACTGGCTCCCGCACTTCCTGTTCCACGTCTTCTTTGCAGATGGGGTGGCCGACGAGACGAATCGAGTCTGGTTCGGTCCGGGAAATGCCGCTGAGATGAATCGAACCTCAGTCGGTCATTGCCATGCCGCCAATTTGCATAGAAGTCACCACTTTCCGAGGTCGGCGAGACGACTCGAGTCTAACTCGATCCTGGGTAGGTGGTGAATGTGAGAGGCGTTGGCAGCCAGTGCACTCTATTGTGCCGATGTTATATGACGCCGCAAGTCTTTGCTGACAAGGTTGTGTTGCGTGCCTTTCCTTGATGATACGGCGTGCATCTGCTTGACATCGAGCGTCTCGTCCACGCCTTCGCTTCGGATGGGGTGGCCGTCGAGACGAATCGAGTCTGGATCGGTCCAGGCAATGTCGCTGAGACGAATCGAGTCTCAGTCGATCGTTGCCATGCCGCCAATCCGAAAGGAAGTTACCAGCATGCCGAAGTCGGCGAGACGACTCGAGTCTGGCTCGATCTTGGGCATGTGGTATGCGGGAGAGGCCTCGTTGGTCAGAGCTTTGCGTGGCTGATGACTTCCGTTGACACGGTAGTTGTTGTTGCTGTGTGGCGTTTGTCAACGCGTGCGCCATTGCTGCAGGTTGCTGCTGCTGTGTTGTTGTTGCTTGTGATGTGTTCGTTGTGTGGTGTGTGGCTGTCGACTGCGTTGCTTGTCTGTTGCTGCACGATGCATGTTGATTTACTGTTGTTGTTGTGGCTGCCGCATGTTGGTATTGTGTAGACGGCTGTTGTGACGTCACATACGTTGCTGATTGGTGTTCTTGCTGCGATTGCGACGGCGGCGCCTGCTGTTGCTGGTGATAATAGGCTGTTTGCAGTTGATAACGCTGCTCGTGTTGTTGTTGCAGCTGTAGCTGCATCTGCTGGTGGTGAAAGGCATCCGACAATGCCGCCACTGCGTTGCTCGTGGCATAGTGTTGCTGGTGTGGTTGTGGATAGTGCGCTGTTGCTGATGAGGCCGCCACAGCTGATGATGGCGGCAACGTTTGTGATGGGGGTGGTAGTGGTGGCGTTGCTGCGACAGCATGTCGCTGCGTTGCAGTTGTGGCAGCTGTCGCTGCCACCGTTTCTGCGGCGCCCGTGTAATAATCGCAATTGTTGGTATTTGTCGCTTCAGCGCTGCTTGGCGGTGTGCTGCCTACGGATGTTGCTGACAAAGATAGCGCTGCTGCATGCACTGTCGGCCCACCGACGCCACAAGGCGTATCGGTGTGATTCGATGAGCCGGGCGCATCATTTGTTTCGCCATCATCGTTAGTTTGATCCTGTTGTAGCTGGTGCTGCTGTTGATGCTGCTGATGTTGTTTCTGTTGTAAAAATATATAATTAGTATCTATTATACTACAAAAACTGTTTTGTGTTTGTTGTTTAGTTATTACTGAATTTTGTCCGTCGCCTTGGCCATTTATCTTCCTTTCTTCGGACGAAACGGAACCTGTTATAATCCAACCAAACACTGTTCGTTGTGCAGCAAGGGATCCGAAAATTTTCGATTTTACCCCATTTAGTATAATTTTCGGGTAAAGATCTGCTCCGATCCACAAGTCAACCTTTTGACTCGTATAGAAATTATTATCCGCTAAGGGGATATTGGGTAACCTTTTGACAATTGAAGGGCTAATTGATCTGGATGGAAGCAGTCCAGTCAATTTTGGCAGTACCAAAGCTTCCGCTTCTAGTTTCAAACTTTTGTTACGGGGCGAGCCAATTGTGATCGAGCATACCGATTGAACTCGTCCTGATACGGTATTATTCAATCCTGAAACTCGCGCGCTGACCTTTTTGGTTGCCAGATGTAAGCGTTTCTGAAGACTGTTGCTTACGAAGGTTGCTTCAGATCCCGAATCAATCAGGGCTCTGACAGTGAAGGTGCTCTCGTTGTGACATATGGTCACCATAGCTGTACCTAGAGCCCACATGAGATTTAGTAGAAATCTCAGTAGTATCGGTGCTGTCGGATATCTGAGCTATTCCCTCACTCTGATCCCGATGAATCATAGAGTGATGTCTCTGTTTACATTTGGAACAATTAAACAGACTTTTACAATTTTTGACTTCATGTGAGTCCGATAAACAGTTAAGGCAGACGTGGAGTTTTCTGACAGCATTTAACCGTGCGTTAGGCTGCATCTCAATGAATCTTTGACAAGTTTTCAAAATGTGCGATTGAGATGAGCACAGTTTACATCTGGTATTGTTTGTCTTGGCGTGATGGGAATTGATGGGCCTGGATCCGATCCTTGATTGCAAGGTTGGTATCCGACCTTCACCATCAGCCGACTTAATATTGGGTTGAGTACTCAACTCGCCTTTGAGGTTTGATACTCTCTCAAGCGTTTTAACCCGTTTGGTTAGAAACTTGTCTAACTCAACCCATTTTGGGACCTCTGAATCCGAATCCAGAGATTGTTCCCAAAGCGACAGTGTATAGTCCGGTAGTCGGATAGAACACAAATACGTAAATATGGCATCCCAGCTATCTACATTGATGCCATGAATTTGTAAAGCTGAAATGCAGCTATTAATCTCCCGCTGTAAATTTCTGAGTTCGGTCTCAGATTCTGTAGAAATGTGCGGAAGCTTGAATAATAAATTTAATTGTGTGTTGACAAGCACTCGCTTGTTTTCATACCGACACAACAAATTATTCCACGCCAATGCGAATCCGTCATTCGTCAGTGGCGCTTTCGAAACAATAGCTTTTGCTTCACCTCGCGTTTTTTGGTTCAGATGGAATAACTTTTCTACCGGAGATAGCCTTGGGTTATTCCCATATATAGCGGCAAATAAATCCCTAAATGAGGGCCATTGTAAAACATCGCCATGAAATATTTCGGTATCACAGGGTGGTAAGTTGATAGAATACCCCACGGGTTCTACAGTTTGTTGTAACCGTTCAGGTTGAATCACTGTAGAATTCGAAGTAGGGCTTTGGTTGAACGCCGTGAGGTTGTGCATGTGTTCACCCATCAAGGCCGCGCAACACACGTAGGCGTGGTAACAGCTTGTATATTTAAGCTTAATGTCGTCAATTGAGCTTGTGTCCGAAGGATCCACTTTTGACAAACACAACTTGTATTCTGACTTTACCTCTGCCCACAGAGATTTCAGTTCAGCTTGTTGTACTTCAAGTGAGTAGGTACTTTGGTTGTTTGTTGTTGGAGTAAAAGACTCCTCAAACTCCAGTAGAGCGTCTGCAGCTGTGGTAAAGGCTCTGATGGCTTCCATTGTTTCCGAAAATTGAATCGGAACTGCAAAAATGTTGCACAAAATCGGATCTAAAACTTGAAATTAAAATTTAAAAAATATTTGCAAATATGTTGCAAAAGTTCAAAAGTTATATAACCAATTACGGACAGACTACAAATTAGTTGATGATAGGCAGTGCGTTGTTTCTTTATAAAACGTGAATTTTCGAAGGCACAAAAAAAACTTAATAAATTTAGTAAACTATATTGTCAAAGTATATTTCGAATTTAATTAGAATGTGCTTGCTGGGTAATCGGCCCAATGCACTTGTACTTGCACTTGCAAATTTAGTGAAGTATTTCCGCAAAGTAATTTTCCCAAATTTAATTTGAATGTGCTTGCTGGGTTATCGTCCCAATGCACTTGCACGCCTAGTCTTCGATTATGTACACAAACAAAAATTTATTTGTGCTAATTGCTTTATTTGAATCCAAATAAAAATATAGATAAAAATTCACAAGCACTTATGTATTTGATTTACTATATATCCACTTTTCAATTTCACTTTTGTTTATGGGGTTATTCGAACTATTTCGAATTCCCCACTGCACTTTTTTGTTTGTTGCTGTCCTTCTGAGATGGCTGCTGCGCTGCCTTGCCTTTGCTGCTTTGCCTATGCTGCTTCTCTGTGCCGCTCTCACTTTCCTGCTTGGCCTGTGTTGCTCTGCCTATGCCGCTCTGCCTTTGCTGCTTCCTTTGCTGCTCTCACTTCGCTGTTTGGCTTTCTTGCTGTCGCTCACTTCACTTTTCTGCTTGGCCTGTGCTGCTTGTCTGTGCTGCTTTGCCTTTGCTGCTCGCACTTTGTTGCTTGGCCTTTGCTGCTCTCCCTTTGCTCACTGCACTTGTAATTTTGTATTTAATTTTTTTTTTTTTTTGTTTGCACTCGTGAAACTGCAGCTGCGTTATTGCTGCTTGCCTTTATTGCTATTCGAGCAATGTATGGAAAGGCAGAGTTGAGCGACTAGACTCAAATTAAACATAAGAAAAACCAAAAAACCGAGAGAGATTTTTGACGCTCCAGACGATTTTGTGCGTCCAAGAAATTTATAATCTTTTTCGAATAACAGTGTTGTTGGTTTTTTTTTTTATATATGCAAAGTGAAATTGTCAGTGCATTTGCCAGGTGTATTTATTGTTGTACTTAAATGAAGTACAATACTACCTGCAATCTTGTGCGTTGATTTTGCGGGTAGAGTGCCAAAAATAAGTTTTGGTCTCCACTTCACACGGCACAATGGGTTTTGTACATAGTTAAATGATGCACAAATTGACCAATCTATTGCCTTATAGCTTGCAGAGCACAAATCCAAAATATGTTTGGCTGTAACTTGCGAGTTGCTAAAGCGGGCAAATTATGCACTTTCACTTTAATAAAAAATCAACTTGTTACCTGTTATCCGGCTCGAAGGACCAATGATAATTCGGGTGGTGGAGCACGGTGCTCGTTCGTTCCAAAAATGTGGTTGGCCGTGGGAAAACGGTCGGCACAAAAGATTCCACAAATATTAAATAAAAACAAAAAGTTTCATGTAATATATATATTTAATTATAAAAAATTGGAAACACACTTACCACGTCTGTATCGCAGCGTTGTCGCAAAAGGAGAGAGCGCGCAACTTTTTAGTTAGAGTTTAGTTGCGCGCGAATTAAACTTCGAAAAAACTTCGAAGAAGAGAATAGCTCTGCCGACACAGACGTGGCAAAAGAAATTGGGCGGGGGCGGCGTCAACATATATAGTAGTAAAAAGTAGTTCAAATTAGCTTACGGAACACTATTTTGCCATGCTCAGTAGCAACACTGGCATAGTATTTAAAAAAAATAAATGATTGTTCCAAATATATTCCGTTTGAAATTATTCAAATCGATAATAACTTGTTTGGCCCAATTGAAAATACAACTCAAATTCCTTAATTTTTAATAGCGGTTCATTATTAGCCAAATTACATTTATTTGTTTTTTAAAGTTTTAATATAAACTTCCACACCATTTATAATCGACCATAATTCACTAGATGTAAAGACGAATTGTAATTCGCGTAGATGCAAATGTTTATTTTTCAAATCGCTGCTTGGTCACCAACGCTGCCAACTTTCATTTGATGAGTGTTTTTATTATTTGCTTGGCTGTTGTTAGCGTTGTTGTCATTATAGTAGTTTTATGCAAACATACGTAGTTCTTCTATCGGTTTTGGTGGAGCTGGTTCCTCCCACTCTCCCAATTCGGTATCATAATATTGCGCAGCACGATATGGTCGCAATTTCCATGGTACATGCTCTTCCATGGAGGTCAATTGTACATCCAAACGACATCGGTAATACATTCGCGTTTAAGCTCAGTGAACTTGACTTTCAATAGGAAGGTAGGATTGTTGATGTTGTTGTTTTAACGGCAGAAGGTAGGATCGCAACGCATGTCTTAACGACGGTATCCCCACCATTTTTCATCTTTGCGCATAACACGATGGAACCAGTCAATTAATTCGCTCAACTGGTAACGCTTTGATCTGAAAGATGGGTGTTGAGTGTTTAGCCTCATGTAAATTCAATTTTGCTCTAAACCTACCCAACAGCTTGATAAACCTGACTAGCAGTATCGGGATCCTTAGCGCAATTGACAATAGCTTGTGCAACATCCGAATGTACTCACCGTAGTATTTGCTCTTCAAAAAGTTGCTTCCACCCTCAAGCACAAAGCTCATTGGTTTGGGACTAGCGTTCTACACCAGCTCCTTCGCTGATTCTATAAAAAAATTAAAAAATACTTATTAAATCTTTTGAAATAAAGTTTAATTATAGCTTACCTAGCAATGCAACGTGCATCTTCCACGAGCACGTCATTGAGTTTAAAATTTTTTCTCGAATTCACGACCAACTAATTTGATAACTACATTTGAGTCTTTACAGCATCGCGTATCGCTTTTTCATCTCTTAAATCATAAAATTGGAACAGCGCCTGACCCATTACGCAGCAATATTAACGAGGCCATGTTTAGTTATTTCGTACTTTTATTGGAATAAAATATTAGCCGATCTGTTATTTATCGTCCCAAGGGAAATTTGTAAACACTTCTTCCAGATTCAAATAACTAAATAAGCCATCGTAAAGCATTTAATCATGAAATAAACTCAAACAAATTGTCTTGCAAAAACCTTCGTTACGATGACAAAAATGTAAATATGGCTGTGAATGAGCATAATCTAGACCCCACCATTCGGCACGGTTCCTTATTTGTTCGTAACATTTTTCTGTGGTGAACATTTATTGACTTACCACAGTTAAAAAGAGGCATAAATAAAAAACTAAATTTTTCATGTATTTGCTCATATTGTACTCATCTTTAAGAATATATATTAAAATAAAACAAATTTCTTTTGGAAATATATTAAAGTTTTATATATAACCAATATTTTTGGGACAACTTTTCCATAAATTTTAAGAAAATAACACAATGCAACCATTTTTCGGTTAAAAGTCGGCCATCTTGGATTCCAATAGAAACTCAACCCCGGAGTACACTTGACGTTTCTACAGTGGCACCTCTCAGCTGTGTCTTTGTTTACATAACATCAGCTGATACTTTCTCTACTCCTCCTCTACCGTGCTTGGCATATCTTAGTCACTTACAGCAGGTGCTCGTTCGACTATCGCCGAAGAAGTCTCCTCCACACTATGTGATGATGGATGCCTTTGTCGTAGGTGATTGTTCATATTTGATGTGTTACCAGCAAACTTTAAACTTTTTTTTACAAATACTGCAGTTGACGTTACTACAATTATTAGTAAAAAAAAAACTCCCACACGGCTGATCTCTTTAATCCAAGGCGCATTTTTGTATTATCTAATTATGTATAAAAACATTTTCAGCATTTTCTTTACAAAATACATAAATACATTTTATATTACCACAGAAAACACTGCAAATAAAAATCGAATACCAATATTTATATAAGTTGCGACCCAATTCAAATGTTTTACTATTGATGCTGCAAATAATACAAACAGTTAAAACGGTTAAGTGAATGTATACATAGCTACAATTTCGAATCGAAATACATAACCAAGTTGCCAACCTGCTTAATTCAAAGCCATTGGATTTTATCAAACCGACTAGAAACTGTCATTTAATCTTGCCAAATACCGATGACCATATGAATCTACTTTAGTCATCTTATTAATTTGGCGATGCCTCCTACATTATCGCTTTATAAGTCTATATTTATTATTATTAATACTTTTCACTTAAATCTATTTTAAGCATCTATTAACTTCTACCACTCATACATGCATCCAATTTAATTTTCATTATCACACATAATTCAATATAAATCATTCAACATAATTTTGAAATACACACAATTTAAGCATTATTCGTACATTTGCTGAATATAATACCATTTACTTGAAATGGAATAAATGAGTTCGTACAAAAAATCTTCGCTAGATATCTACTTGCATAAAATCATTCATTCGAAAAATCATTCAATAGCGAAAAAATACTAATGGATGAAAAAATAGTAATGAACGAAAAATTAGTAGCGAACAAAATATTCGTTTTGAATGAAATATTGGTATGAACGAAAAAATTCGAATGAACGAAAAAATAGTAATGATCGAAAAATTAGTATCGAACAAAATATTCGTTTTGAACGAAAAATAGGTATGAACGAAAAAATTCGAATGAACGAAAAAATAGTAATGAGTGATTTCTTGAAAACTATCGAATGAATGAAAATTGCTGAACTATCGAATAACTTGATTGTTTTTATTCGATAGTCCCCAACACTAATCTTTACTCTAATTTAAACAACCTAATGCTTAATACTCCTTATTCGATTTTACAAACAAAAGTTATAGCTTTTTAGGAAGCAGCACTCTTATAAGAAATTGCTTTGCTGCTCATTCTTATATAATAGATACTTCGCTTTCTGGTTGATTCTAAGAGTTTGTCTTCGATTCTGTTCTGTACTACAATTCTAGTTCATATTTGCGGTACCAAACACTGCAAGCCGTTCCAGTTGAACTACCTATGATTCCTGTATCTTCCAATTGTCTGTATTGGATACACTACATCGTTGAATAATATCCTCTATATCTATCATCTCGACATCTAGGTTGATGTGAACTTCCTTAGCATTCCTTCCTCCAGCGGCGTTAGTTTCAGACTTCAAATCAATTTTTACCCGAAGAACATTGTCAAAATTTACCCTTGCTGAAGTCTGGCCAGCTGTTTCATATACATTCATTCTCCATAGGGATAAGTTATATATGGCTATCCCAATCTTTTTTATACTTGTTTATTTATGTTCTTCCAAAGTTCGATTGCATTGTTCTACAGTGTCATCGGATTGCGGATATAGTATTGTTGTAAGGGTTTTCCAGATACTCAGTTTCTGGCTTAACTCCTGTATTAGGACTGATTCCAAATTCCAATATGACTTTCCGACTGGGCTTTAAGCAGCTGTTTTATCATGTTGGATGATTGCTCATCTCCCCTCCATCTTCTTGATGACATTTAAGTAGTTCCTCGGGATCCCAGTCTGATGTAATTATCATTAATCGGGCATTTATAATGTCCTCTTTGGCTTGCGTTCCGTTTTGAGCCTATCAATCTACCGCACCAACTGTCTTTCTGGTTTCCTGAATCATAAAATCCATTTTAATATTGCATGATGTGTCCCAACACGAGCATTTCGTCAACGCCAGCAGTTTGCTCCGAGTTACACAATAATTTCTCTCTCTCCTTACTGTCTGGTTGTAATATGTAACCACAATCTCATACCCATCAATGACTTGTCTCAGAACGCCTCCTACTGCATACCCACTAGCAACGCTGATCCTAAGATTAAGTATGCTAACATTGGTGCAATACTTAACGGATTCCTTAGATCTTAATTTCACTTAAAAACTCTGCTCTTTTTCGTAAGTTCATAGAGGTTACTTCCTTCGAGGGCAAAATTTAGAACGAAGCGTTGAGAATAAGTACACAGTGCAAGGAAACTCCGCAATTCATGTAAATTTTTATGAATGGGGCAATCTGCCCAAAATGCCCTCCGTTGACACTTTATGTCCTTAGTAGCTTTCTTCCTTTTTGAAAAGAGAATAATTCCCTCTTTCAAATTTTGAAGATAGTCATCAAAGCTTTTACCCAGCACGATGACATTGAAGGTAGCAAAACCCTTGCACAATCCAAAGGACATTACGTTTCATTGACATAGACCATTTTCCACGCTAAAAGCCACCTTAAGTCATTGACTTCTTCATTTACCTTCACTTGCCTATGACCTCTTTCCAAATGAAATGTTGAGAACGATTTTGAACCTGATAAGTCCAGCGTGTTGTCGATTCTAGGTAGTGGATACCATTCCATTGTTATATCATTCAACCTTCGATAGTCCACACGGAACCTCATGCTGCCATCTTTCTTCTCCGCAAGTACCATAGGTGAACTACATGAACTCTCTGAGGGTTCGATTGCCACCCTTTCGCTTATTTCACATATGTATTTAAAGTTATTTCAATAATATACATATACAATAAAAATAAGCATACATTTTATTTAATTTAATTTTTTATACACATGTTTAACCGGTTGGCCGAATATAAATTAATAATTTTTTAACTATGTATAGTATACTTTTCTGTGGAGTTTTTTTTTTTTTTTTTTATTGAAACGTAACAAGATATGGTTTACATTTCATTCGAATTGCAACTAGTGACAAGTGTACTAACAAGCAATATTTTTCATAACATATAAGGTAAAACAATAAAAGCTCTATTAAGAAGCTTTTACAAACTAAACTATGTGTTAAAAACTAAATATTATAATATTTGTTATTTGCTTAGAAGATCATGGAACGTTGTTCTTTTCAATCTGCGCCTGCTATTTCTGGCCTCTCCTAGCTGTCGAGCTTCAGCGTTTACATGGTTTTGCAGCCTTGTGGCGTGTTTCGATGCCGTTTCGCGAAAGACTTCCCGAACCGTTTTTATGTGAAGATCACGATGTAGATCTTAGTTCCGTATGTACCACGGGGCATTTACAATTTTTCGCAGAACTTTATTTTGGAACCTGGAATTACTTCATTCCCAATATATAAGGGGATATACGTATCCATTTTGTTAGTGAAGTTTATATGTATAGACTTCAACTCGTTGAGAGTAATATTCCATTTTTGTGTCCATTCTACAATTAGGTTAATTGAAAACTGCATTCTGTTCGACGACTCAACTACATTTTTACCAGTAGTAATGATGCAAGTATCATCTGCAAATGTGGCGATTGTGCTGTTTGGGGGCGTAGGCATATCACTAGTAAACAAAATGTATAAGATTGGTCCCAGGACGCTTCCTTGGGGTACACCTGATTTTATTGGCTGTAACGTAGTATATGATTGTCCCTGCTTGATTCTGAAGTAGCGGTTGCTCAGGTAAGAGGCAAGTAGCTCAGTTAGATGCTGTAGGAAGAGAAGTTTTAATTTATGAAGTAAGCTATGGTGCCCTACTCTATCAAACGCCTGAAATACATCAAGAAAAACAGCTGTGCAAATTTGCTTTTTTCCATCGCATCCTCAATTATATCTGTTATTCGATGAATCTGGTCGATTGTAGAATGTTGCGATCTAAATTCAAATTGATGAATTGGTATAAGGTCCTTTTCTTCAATTATGTTCTGAAGTCTTTTTATAATTACAACTTTAAGTAGTTTAGACAAAATAGGCAACAGTGAGATTGGACGATACGATGATGCTTCTTGTGCGCTTTTCCCGGGTTTTTGTACCATAATTATTTCAGATACCTTCCATGACAATGGAACGTACCTGAGATTTAAGCAAGCATTTATTATCGATTGCGATCCTTCCAACTGAGGTAATGTTCCATGGAAGAGAATGGGACTAAACGTTTTAGTGAGTTTCTCTGAAAAAACTTCCGCTTTTTCTTCGTCGCTTTTGGCCCAGGATGCGTTTGGCTTTCTGAGGGGTGCATTTGACAATATTGGTTTTCTAGCATTTTTTACTGCTTTCCAAAGGGAATAATCGGATTGTTTGTTTGGCGTTAATTTCTCAATATAATTAGAGTTACTTTGATTCGTGAATACCTTTATTTTAGAACTGAGAACCTTGGTTAAATTGTTCAATTCTGTTTTATATTGGGGAAATCGGGTGATTTGCCATTTTTTGCGTAGTTTTCTCTTTTTCTTTATGAGATCTAAAATGTCCGATGGATATTTAATATAAAAGTTTTTTTGTTTATGAACGGGAGTACTTTTCCAAGCCGATTCCTGAATTGCTTTCGTAAATGTATGTACTTCAGCTTCTAACATAACATTTTTGTCGAGCATCATTTTGAAATACTCCCAATCCGTATGCCTATTAGAAAGATAAGGCGGTATGTCGATTTCTTTCAGATGGTCATTTAGGATTAGATATACTGGCGAGTGGTCTGAATTTAAGTCCAATCCATTTTCAACAGTAATAAATGTCTTGGATATTTGTCTAGTGATGAAAAAGTCGATCAAGTCAGGTAATTTCCGTGTGTCGGAAGGCCAGTAAGTCGGCTTGCCAGTAGACAAGAAGTCGCATCCAGTGGCCGTAACAGCTTTAAATAGCTCTCTCCCCTTCGGTGTCGTAACTCTTGAACCCCATTGTGAGTGTTTTGCGTTAAAATCACCACCCATGATGAATTTCCCATGGTGTTTTAATATAAGTTTTGTGTACAAGTCCATTTTAATATTGTGTCAAGTTGGGCTATATATTGCGGAAATGCTTATTTTTCCGAAACTAGATTCAACCGATATGGTCGTAGTTTGGAATTCTGGGATACTTATATTCATTTCTTCGTAGTAGGGAATATTATCTCTGATAATTATGGCACTTCCCCCTCTCGCATTGTTATTTGGGTGATTCGAGCAATACGTCTTGTAGTTTTTAAATCTAACAAAAGTCTCATTTGTAAAATGGGTTTCTGATATAAGACAAATATCAATTTTTTCAACATGGAGTAATGTCTCTAATTCTTTACTACGTTTGAGCAAGCCATTTGCATTCCAGGTCATAATTTTCATCGGTTTCATTTTTGCGCCTTATTTTCGCTGTGCTGTCGCTCAAGTTTAGTAAGACGTTTGTGGGTAAGTCTATTTTGCTCTTCTAGCTTATTAAGCTTGTTGAGAATTAACGAAAAATTACCACTAATATCACCAGTGGCATTCGTATTTGTTTGATTTTTAGACAGATGTTTTTGAGCTTTATTAGCACCTTTAGTTATGCTGGCAAATGAGGGCTTTCCAGATTGATGATTTACAGTAATGTCTTCTTTCTGAGGAGCAGTGGAAGTGGTTGTACTTAAGCGTTTTGGTTCAGATTTATGCTCTTTATTTTTCCCAGCCGCGTTTTTAATTTTTTGAAGTTGCTTTGCTACTTCACATTCCCTATAGTTCGCAGGGTGATTTTGGCTACAGTTACAGCATTTTGGCGGTAGTTCGGCAGGTTTTGTGCAGCTTAGTGTTGAATGATTTCCGGCGCACTTTACACATCTCGGTGGTTTGCAACAAAGTTTCTAGTGTGACCGAACGCCTGACAGGATTTACACTGCGGCACAAGATTCGACGGCTTGATGGGCTCGAGTTTAACGACAGAATGTAGAATATGTTTGATTTCGTAAATTTTCTTAATGTTCTTTGTAGGTTCAAAACATACAATAAACATATTTAACGGTTTTTTTGTTTTATATTGAATTTTTTTTAAGACTTTCGTAACTTTAAACCCTTGCTTTTGAAGGTCTGTGATAATACTTTCAGGCTCACATGAGTGATGAAGGTCTTTTACCATTACGCGTATATCACGCGATTGTTTGTCTTCGTACGAGTACCAAGGAATTTTCGAGTCGTTTAATTTACTTGTAAGTATTCTGTAGTCAGAACTATCTGAAAGATTTATTTTACAGGAACTTGGGCCAGTGAGCTTGAGTGTGTAAGATTTTTTTACATCTACGTTAATTAAGGAACGCATCAAGGGTTGGTTAAAATTTTCCGATGTTATAATTGGCGGAGGGCGATGGTTTACTTTTGTACCTGTTTTATCTTCCGCTGTTCCATCCGGAATCGGAGACTTCAGTGTTACATCCGGTGAAGAATCTGCTTTGCGTTTCTTACTTTCCCTACTTTTTTTCTTTTTTAAGAGCCAATTTGTTTCTTTTTCAAGCTCTTCTTCGTCTGTTTCGGCAGCAAAGGTCGGTTTTGATGGAGAAGAAAAAGTTTCATTTACATATTTGGTTAGCGATTTCTTCAAGTCTTCATTTTGAAGTTTAAGTGCCGTATTTTCGTTTTTCAAGTCATTGTTCAACGTTTCTATTTTTTTAATACGTTCGAGCAACATACCTATTTGGTTACATTGTGTACCCCCACCGGGAGGCGGAGTTTGTATGTCCATCACGAACTTATTGAATTGTGGTTACGTTAAGTCAAAGAAACTGCCTTATCAACTGCTTTACCGACTTCACGTGCAGATAATGTAGCGTCCCTGGCCACTTACAACTCTGCGTAGACAGCTGTTTTGCCGTGCGACAGAAACAGCTGATACCCACTTTAGATGTTCGGAGGAGAACTTTTGCGCGAAAATCGATTGAGTGTTTTAATTTGGTATTATTTCTTGTTATTGTTTTAAATTTCCAAAGGTTATAAATCACTTGTTTTTCACTATTTTTGTAGAAATCTCGAGTAGATTGACATACCGCGTGGTGCCAACGATGAAAAGGTTCTCCGGTGAATCTGCTTAAGAAATTTCCCAGCCGGGATTTCACGTATATTACAAGAAATTGAAGAGCACACTTTGTTGTTGACCGTACGCGTGAACGGAGAAAACATGTAATTTTCTGTGGAGTGGAAGCCAAAAAAATAGCCTTTTCGCACAGCAAAATTAATTTAGTACATTAAGTTTATAATTGAGAAACCAGCTGATTGTTATTTTATCAATGCACTCAGAGTTAAGCACAGAGAGGCAGAGTTAAACACAATTACAATTTCATTTCGATTAAGAATTAATGTAGTAAAATAATTCTTCTATTCTGGGCCCGAATCGCGGCAGTCGTGAGTGAGCAAGTAATTGTATCGAGTGAAATTTCGTAACGTGTCGGGTGAGCGGATCGTCGCACTCGATACGAAATATAAATTTTATGAAATAACTTCCCTGGCGTAGCTCTAAATGAGATTTTCGAATAAATTGAAATACGAAAAAAAACAAAATAATAAAGCATTTGAATTGGAATTGAACGTAAATATTCAATATACGTTTATACAGTATGTGTAATAAAGTGTATATAAATTTACTAAACTTAGTTTTTGCATTCAATAAATCGAACCCTAACGTGTTTTTTTATACAAGTTCATCTGATTCAGATGAAAAACATCACAAATGGCCATAAGGTTCAGGATTCGTGATAAAAGTTATCCCATGGTTTTACCTGAAATAACGTAAGAAAATGTTTAATTATACCGTTTAACTTAGTACATATCTTATTATTTTAAATCATTTGCAGATTCAGGAAACGGTTTAGACTGACCAAAGACTTTCATCGGATCGGAAATAAAATTTATCGGGCATTTATCAACCGCAGTACCACCAATGCTTCAATCAGCCGGTGGGCCGGTGGAAAATTCTCAGTAATGAATAAGAAGTCGGTATAGTCCTGAAAAGGTGGCAAAGTTCGGCAATGTATGTGCAGCATTGCATAACATCTGCATACAGTTTAAAAATTCAACATATTGTAAATATTGGAATAATAAATGAAAACAATAATACTGAAATAGATAGAGAAATGCGACTCAATTAACTAAATTGGTCATAAAATTAGACATCATATTATGCTGCATTTAGATAAAAAATGAATTAAACTTTCCAAAAACATTTGAATTCATATTTTGTTTTAATAAATATATTTTCAATAAAAACAGGAACTTGGAATTAACATATCGTATGTATTGGTGTTTATTTCAGAACTTTTCTCTTTAAAATATCAAGCTCATGAGTTTCAATCTGCAACTCTATAGCTTTGTTTTGCATATCTGCTTTATGTACCTCTTCTTTTATTTGCAGCGATCTCTTTTTTAAAACAATTAGTTTCTCAAGATTTTTTTTTCTGCTGCAACATCTATCCCCGTAGCTTGAAGCAGTTGCTCTTCAGCTACAGTTAAAAGCATTTCCTTGTACTGACCACCACCAGTCCTTTGTTTCGAGGCTTTGTTGAATGAAATTTTCGTTTTTATATTGTGCTTTTGATCAGCAAATACCTACTTTTGTATATTATTATTATTTTAATCATCTATTGTTTTACTTGTATTGATCTTACTTTTCGTCAAAATTCAGCATCATTCATCGGTGGCCCGGCAGAGTTAAGTTTTAGCGTCAATACATCCCATAGCTTATTTAATGCAACTTTGCCTTGCCCACAATTTGGCAAAATATTATTTGCTAAGATCTGATGCTGTAGCATAAAACTACTCATCACATTTTTTGTGCGAATATTTATTTTGTATACATTTGTCCTTAAATCATTAGCTATAGTTATAATACATATTAAATAAACTCAATAAAAGAAAAATGACTTACATTTACCATTCAAAGTTTTTTTTTTTAATTTGTACCATAACGTTTCTCAAATAGCTAACGAGTGAGATTTCGATTCTATCGTACAAATGAGAACACGTTATCGAATGAGGAAATTGCAAATTTCGAAAGAGCGTATTCGACAGCGAGTACAACGATCCGAAAAAAAAAAATATTTGAATTTCGCTCGTTAACGTGTGCCGCATTCGGGCCCCTGTATTGTAAATCGATCTAAATCAGCGCTTTAATAGACCAAAGGCCGGTTAATCAAATATCTCCTGTGGGGAAAGACTATAAGCGTACGTACTTAGTTAGCAGTAGCAAGGAAATGCCGACCACGGATTAAAGGTATCATGTCAACGTAAGGGGCCGATTCCGTTTAAAGAAGATAATTAGTGTTTTTGTTTTAACGTTATAAATTCAATATTAATATATTTCGGGCTATATGTGTCTGCATATATAATTAACGTTAATTGTTTTATGTATTTTTTCTTATAATTCAGTTTTAGTAAAATTATAATTGTTCATATATGAACTTGTGTTTTGTTGGATTATCTCATTGTATTGCAATTAGATATCCTACATCCGCTCGCTCCTTGTTGTCAAGGAAATCATTTATCGTGATAACATTATAATGGAATAGTTACATTGGTAATCTACATTTTTTATTGACTTCGTTAATCACTTAAGGAATAGTACATACATAAATATATAATATACAATGTAACAACATCTTCACAGTCTCTGCATCCGCATCGCATATTGTTACACATACATATGCTTCTTGTTATAGTGAATAACAGTTTAGTTCCAACTATCACTATAATTCATATATATGGGCCATTCCATCAATTGGCGACATGGTTTTGTACCCGTGGTTCTCCGATTTTGACCAAACTTTAGAATATCATAATATAGACCAAAATAAGAATATCTGTTAACTTTTTAGTGGTCAAAGTTGCTCCATTGTTTTTTGGTGCGCAATTCAAATTGAGATCAAACAGAAAAATTACTATTTCTTTCATTTTTTAACGACCTCAAAATTGAGTGAAAAAAGTTTTTAAGTTATCCAATTTTATGTAAAAAAATCTCAGCTTTCTGATAAAAATATTTTCAAAATCCAAAAAAAATTTCAAAACCCAAAAAAATAATTTTTTTCCTAAAATACCATTTTTTGTGCTTTCCCCCCCATATTTTTTCAAAATTGACTTTTCCATTCGATTCCTCGTTCAATTCTACATAAGAATCAGTGTTCAAAAATATGGGACTCTGCTCCCATGAACAGCAAATAAAATTCAAACTTGGCGCTCAAAATCCAAAAAAAAACTTTTTTTCAAAAAATCTGGTTTTTTGTTCTTTTCCATCATTTTTTTTCAATATTGGCTTTTCCATTTGATTCCTCGTCCAATTTTGCATAAGAATCAGTATTCAAAAATATGGGACTCTGATCCCATGAAGAGCAAAAAAAATGCAAAGTTGTCGCTATACAGCGCATATTTTTATGAATGAAGACACTGATTTCTTCATTAATTCAAGTCTAAGAATACAATTCACATATTTACCTCCTTCACACAACCTTCTAAGCGAACAGACTGCGCCGTATAGCGACAACTTTGCAATTTTTTTGCTGTTCGTGGGATCAGAGTCCCATATTTTTGAACACTGATTCTTATGTAAAATTGGACGAGGAATCGAATGGAAAAGTAAATTTTGAAAAAAAAGTTGATGGAACAGCACAAAAAACCAGATATTTAAAAAAAAAACGTTTCTTTTTTTGGATTTTGAGCGACAACTTTGCAATTTTTTTGCTGTTCGTGGGATCAGAGTCCCATATTTTTGAATACTGATTCTTATGTAAAATTGGACGAGGAATCGAATGGAAAAGTCAATTTACAAAAAAAATGGGGGGAAAAGCACAAAAAACGGTATTTTTGGAAAAAAAATTATTTTTTTGGATTTTGAAAATATTTTTATCAGAAAGCTGAGATTTTTTTACATAAAACTGGATAACTTAAAAACTTTTTTCACTCAATTTTGAGGTCGTTAAAAAATGAAAGAAATAGTAATTTTTCTGTTTGATCTCAATTTGAATTGCGCGCCAAAAAACAATGGAGCAACTTTGACCACTAAAAAGTTAACAGATATTCTTATTTTGGTCTATATTATTATTCTAAAGTTTGGTCAAAATCGGAGAACCACGGGTACAAAACCATGTCGCCAATTGATGGAATGGCCCATATGTACTTGTATGTAAACAAAAACCACTGTTCCCTGCCAGTAGGTGTGTGATGTTATTTTTCTTTTTTTTTGAAGTTTTAAAATATTAAAATGATTATTACATTAATATTGAACCAATGCTTATGTTTTGAAATTAATATTTTTTTCTTTATAAATTGTTTTGACTTTTAACATAAAACGATAGAAAGTACCGTATGCCCATCCCGAGACTCCAAGCTACCTCATTACCAATTTTCAGCCAAATCGGTTCAAAATAACTCAAGAACGGAGTTATTTTGCATAAAAGCCGCCGTTAAGACCTTCTTCAAGATTAAAGGAATACCCGTGCAAATTTTCACGGTTTCAATTTTTTTTTTTTCATTTTTCGCTCCGTGCTGTGGTTCGGGCGTAATGCGCGGACATAGAAAAAAGGCGTTTCATTTTTATATATTACCAGCTGACCCCGCATACGTTGTCCTGCGTGAAATTATGTGTTTTGAAATGAAAAGAAAGTTGAATTTACGTTGTGTTAAAAATCTTTTATTTTCGATTTTTCTAAACTTTCTTCAATGTGACGCAGTTTGATAAACAACATTTTTTGGTTTCTATTCCGGAGCGTAAATGTACAGAGAAAATGGTTTTCCAACTCGGCAACACGCCACGTAAACTGGCACGCACTCATGCAATCGTAGTTACAATAATTTGGCAAATTTTTCATAAACATTCGTGATGAGTTCATATTTCGTTGAAGTAAATTGACAAAAGGCAGGTGGAATTGATATCAAACCACTGAAACCGAAATTTACCTATTTCCAATTCTTAACGAATACGATGTAAAATGTCTTCGGCAATGTAATTTTGTTCGTATTCCAAAATTGACGCGGATTTGAAGGCTGATATGTCGAAATGACCATCGCGAAAAGTGTGCAAACTTCAGTGGCATGTGAAGTGGCTATCGAATCGTCCATCGTTTCCATTGATTATCATGTTCCAGCAATTGTAATTGCTTGCATGCTTCTCAAAAAGTTACACACACTCTACTATTCACAGTGCGCAATGACTCATATGAAATTGAACCACGTACATTTATCAATAGCAACCGGAGGTATTAGCAATCGTCGTTTTTCGGGGGGATTATGTAAATTCGTCCTCAGGAATTAGATGAGAACACACCTGGATGTCAATCTACTGGTTGGCCTTGCTTTCTGATTAACTATTTCTTCGAGGATGCATTCCATGTATAATATCAAGGCATTTCCGAATAGAGCAGTGTTCTCGCTAACGAATCACTGACGCAAGTTGAGAAAATAACTCGTCAATGTCAATGTTGTTGGAAGTGTTTCCACTGGCTGTACTGTATTCTCTGGGTTGAAAAACACTCTTTAGCCATTCTGCAAATGAACTGCGAGACGCACAACTGTCGAAAAACTTTCATGAATTGCAAAAGTAAATACCCTACAAAGCGCTTTATTGCAGCTCACGTATCGACCGTATCGTTCAAGACCAATAACCGCCATATTGGTTCCTTTGGTGACGTACTTACAAACGTATGACGATTTACGAATGTAAATTAGACAATAGTGGAGAATATAGTACGATCCACATGTTGTCAACTTCGATATTCACTTCTCTAAGTTGTATAGTCGTCTGATGAGCTACAACGATAGAGTGGATATCCATCATTTCCAGTTTGCGATTCCGAAAGAAAATCAAGTGGATAATGTTTCGTGCATTTATTTTTAAACATACAAACCGAAGTGGGATTGTGGTGTCCGCAAGGTCCATGAACCATATTGGTTTTCATCACTTCGTTTGATACTGGATCTTTCTCTGCATCAGGAATTTCCGTAGAAATGATTTCATCAATTTGATCTGTTGGAACCACCATCCACCATCCAAAGAAGAACATCGCAACTGTTGTTTGAAAAGTCGTGCTGTGACAACGTGACGATCGCTTGCTGATTGATCTCGATCCATAATTCCACACGCATGTCATCGCATCCTGGGAGTACTCGTTCATGTGCCTTGGCGTTGATAGCAAAAAGAACACTGACCGATATTAGTGGGACCTCTTCGTGGCTGCGGAACAAATTTCAATCTGTAATTGATCACTTCGTTTGAAACACACATAAAGTTTTCACTGAATAATTTTCAATTTTTTTTTTTTTAAATAGCCGGAATATAAGAGCAAGCGAACGAAATTGAACGATTCAAATAATTTACAAATCAAAATATTGAGAAACAAAAGAAAAAAGAATTGTATGAAAAAAGTCAATTTTTGGAAATTTCCAATTTTTCGATTTTTCTTATGAAATTTTTTTTTTATTTCTGAACCTTTCCAAACCCGCAGCGAACAACTTCTGAAAATTTCATGAAGATTGGTTTCGCCAATCGAGCCTTAGCGTTACTAACAAACAAACATTCATTTTTACTTACATATGTACATATGTATATACAAAATAAAACGTTTGTATGGGAAAAAGAAAAGGGCTGTTTTTAGGGGTTTTGCGGCAACTTTCGTAATTTTTTCTTACATAAGAACCTTCTCGTAATAATAACAAATACAACAAAAAAAAAATCAGCCAAATCGGTTCAGCCATTCACGCGTGATGCCGTGACAACGAAAACGGTTTCATTTTTATTTATAAGATATAAGATGATATTTCCACCAGTGTTTGAACATTTCGTATATAATTTCTCACTTTTGACGAGTTGATTTCAGCTGTTTATATATGTATGTAGTTTGCTTTAAAAAACGCGGAAAAATTACCCCTTTTTCTACATTTTCGTATATGTTGAGCAAAGTTGTGCGGTTAACGCCTCTATTACTTTATATAGTCTGTGCGAGAAATGCAAAGTATTTTTTTGGATTAAACAGGTATACTGTAAAGTGAAGGAATATGGAAATGGAATTTAATATATCTTATATATAAAAATTAATCGCAAAATGTGTTGCTAAGCGCATAACTAAACAACGCCTGCACCAATTTGGTCGATTCTTTTTTCTAAATGCTCATTGAGGTTCAAGGATGATTTTTACGGCAAGAAAATTTCGAACAATTGCCGGAAGCCCCTAAAAACAGCCCTTTTCTTTTTCCCATACAAACGAATGAATGTTTATTGGTTAGTAACGCTACGAGAACGGCTGCACCCATCTTGATGAAATTTTCAGAGGTTGTTCTCTGTGGATCGGGGAAGGTTTGAAAATAAAAAAACCATATGTTTTTCGTGAGGAAAAGTCAAAAAATTTGACAGTTCCAAAAAGTAACTTTTTATACACATTTTTTTTAATTTTTCCTTGTTTTGTTTTTCAATATTTTGATTTGTAAATTATTTAAATCGTTCAATTTCGGTCGCTTGCTTTTTTATTCCGGCTATTCAAAAGAAAAATTTTTGAAAATTCTTCAGTGAAAACTTTATGTGTGTTTCACATGTTTCAATTGCAGATTGAAATTTGGTACGAAGCCACGAAGAGGTCGGCGCAATGTCGCTCAGCATTCTTTTTGCCATCAACGTATAGCAGCTCAATACACACGAACGAGTACTCCCAAGATACGATGATATACGAGTGGAATTATGGATCGCGGTCAATCAGCAAGCGATTGTCATGATGTCACAGCACGACTTTTCAAACAACAGTTACGATGTTTGATAAACTTTATTTTGAAGCAACGTACATATATGTGGTGCTGTTAGATGCTAGATGTACTCTGTTGAGTGGCAAAATATTGGTTTGACGCACGCACACATTCTTCTTTGCATGGTGGATGGTGGTTACACCAGATCAAATTAATGAAATCATTTCTGCGGAAATTCCTGATCCAGAGAAAGACCCAGTATTGCGGTCATCACAATCCCACTTCGGTTTGTATGTCGGACAATAAATGAACAAAACTCTATCCACGTGCTTTGCTTTCGGAAACACACACTCTATCGGCGTCGCTCACCAGACGACAATGGCAGAACATTCAGCATTCAATTTAACGGGTGATTTTTTTGAGGTTAGGATTTTCATGCAGTAGTATTTGACAGATCACGTGGGATGTCAGACATGGTGTCAAAGAGAAAGATGCTCAGTATGCTTTGACATTTCATCATGAATAGACTTACTAACGAGCAACGCTTGCAAATCATTGAATTTTATTACCAAAATCAGTGTTCGGTTCGAAATGTGTTTCGCGTCCGTGTCCGATGAGGCTCATTTCTGGTTGAATGGCTACGTAAATAAGCAAAATTGCCGCATTTGGGGTGAAGAGCAACCAGAAGCCGTTCAAGAACTGCCCATGCATCCCGAAAAATGCACTGTTTGGTGTGGTTTGTACGCTGGTGGAATCATTGGACCGTATTTTTCAAAGATGCTGTTGGACGCAACGTTACGGTGAATGGCGATCGCTATCGTTCGATGCTAACAAACTTTTTGTTGCCAAAAATGGAAGAACTGAACTTGGTTGACATGTGGTTTCAACAAGATGGCGCTACATGCCACACAGCTCGCGATTCTATGGCCATTTTGAGGGAAAACTTCGGACAACAATTCATCTCAAGAAATGGACCCGTAAGTTGGCCACCAAGATCATGCGATTTAACGCCTTTAGACTATTTTTTGTGGGGCTACGTCAAGTCTAAAGTCTACAGAAATAAGCCAGCAACTATTCCAGCTTTGGAAGACAACATTTCCGAAGAAATTCGGGCTATTCCGGCCGAAATGCTCGAAAAAGTTGCCCAAAATTGGACTTTCCGAATGGACCACCTAAGACGCAGCCGCGGTCAACATTTAAATGAAATTATCTTCAAAAAGTAAATGTCATGAACCAATCTAACGTTTCAAATAAAGAACCGATGAGATTTTGCAAATTTTATGCGTTTTTTTTTTTAAAAAAGTTATCAAGCTCTTAAAAAATCACCCTTTAGAAGAGTGAATATCGAAGTTGACAACACATGGAAAAGTACTATATTCTCCACTATTGTCTAATTCACATTCAAAACTCATATCAATGTTGAGCATTGCAGTTTGGTGAAATCGATAAAATACGTTTGTAAGTACATCACCAAAGGAAGCAACATGGCGGTTATTGGCCTTGAACGAGATAAGATCAGCAAGTATCAAATCGATCGATACGGGAACTGCAACAAAGCGCTTTGTAGGATATTTACTTTTGCAATTCATGAACGTTTTCCGACTGTTGTGCATCTCGCAGTTAATTTGGAGAATGGCCAAAGAGTGTTTTTCAACCCAGAGAACACAGGACAGCCAGCGGAAACACCGCCAGCAACAAAATTAACATTGACGAGTTTTTCTCAAATTTCGTCAGTGATCCGTTTGCGAGAACATTGCTCTATTCGAAAATACCTTGATATCATACATGGAATGCATCGTCGAAAAAATAGTTACGCAGAAAGAAAGGCCAACCAGTAGATGGACATGCAGGTGTGTTATCAACTAATGTATTAGGACGAATTTACACAATCCACCCGAAAAACTACGATTGCTATTGATTAATGTACGCAGTTCAAATTCATTTGAGTCATTGCATACTGTGAATGGTGCGGTGTGTGCAACTTTTTGAGAATCATGCCAGCAGTTACAATTGCTGGAACATGATAATCACTGAAATCAAACGATGTACGATGCGATACTTCTCTGTAAATTTACGCACCGGAACAGAAACCAAAAAATGTTATTTATCAAGCTGCGTTACATTGAAAAAAAATAGAAAAATCGCAAATAAATGATTATCAAAATAATATGAATTGTTGTCTTCTCATTTCAAAACACATAATTTCACGCAGGACAACGGCTGCGGGGGCAGCTAGTCTTATAAATAAAAATGAATCGCAAAATGTGTTGTTAAGCGCATAACTACAAAACGCCTGGACCAATTTGGCCAATTCTTTTTTCTAAATATTCGTTGAGGTTCAAAGATGGTTTTTACGCCAAGAAAAATTCGAACAATTGCCAGAAAACCGCTAAAAACAGCACTTTTCGTTTTCCCATACGAATGAATGTTTGTTTGTTAGTAACGCTAATGCTCGAAAAAGGCGGAATCTATCTCGATGAAATTTTCAGAGGTTGTTTGCTGTGGATCGGGGAAGGTTTAGAAATAAAAAAAAAACTGTAGGCTTTTCCTGAGAAAAAAGTCGGAAAATTTAAAAATTCCAAAAAATAACTTTTTTCATACAAGGTTTATTTGTTTTAATTTTTTTGCATTGTTTTTCAATTTTTGAATCGTTCAAATTTGTCGTTTGCTGTCACAGCACGACTTTTCGAACAACAGTTACGATGTTTGATAGACTTTTTTTTGAAGCAACGTACATATATGTGGTGCTGTTAGATGCTAGATGTACTCTGTTGAGTGGCAAAATATTGGTTTGACGCACGCACACATTCTTCTTTGGATGGTGGATGGTGGTTACACCAGATCAAATTAATGAAATCATTTCTGCGGAAATTCCTGATCCAGAGAAAGTCCCAAAATTATACGAAGTGGTGGAATCCAATATGGTTCATGTACCTTGCGGACATCACAATCCCACTTCGGTTTGTGTGTCGGACAATAAATGAACGAAACACTATCCACGTGCTTTGCTTTCGGAAACACACTAGTAATGAGGGGTAGGGTGGGTCGATTCCGGACTTTTTTCGATTCGGGATTTCTAATAGTGCGGAAAAGTTACCTTAGTACTTCCTGATTCCTATGCAACTTTTTTTTTGAGATCGGATTGCATCTTGAACTCTCTCCAACTCTGGCCTTGAAATTTCGGAAATTCGCCTAAAATTTTGAAATTATCTACCTAGCGCCTGAAATACGCATCTCATGGCAAAATGTATAAAACAAAAGTTATTTGTCACGTCATTTGCTATCGAAATGGTGTGATCATGGCCGTAGGACGAACCGTTCCCGAGATACGAGCGAAAATGCGGCGCGCTGCAGCGCAAGGTGAAAATTGTTGCAGCTCTCAGCTAACCTGTATTGGTCACCCAGAACCCACCGCGTGGAAATGGCTGCTCTTCGGGTTCCTCCCAAGCCCAATTCAACCAACCAACCATATGTCAGGCTTGTTTTAGTCTGAATCTGTGTCAAATTTATTGATAAAATCAGATTTTGTACTAAACTTTGGCTCTTGTTGCCTAGATTTCAGTGTAGAGCTTATAAAGCGATCACGCGATTGGGGGCCAATAACTTTAGAAGATGCCTCTGTCACCAGTTTCACGGTTCTCTCGACTGCCACAGTGTGAGAGGGAATTCACTAAATTTCCATACCTCTGCAGTGTCTCCCGACAGCCCTTTTATGAGTTCTTCGTTAGAAACTGAACAAAGAACTGGTGGAACAGTCAAGGTAATAGTCTTCCAGTTAATCATAACGTAATAATTATTAGCTTTGAAATTCACCTTTGGCACTTTATTACATCTAACCCTTCCTTTTACAGTGTCAGACTCTGCTTCTCTGGCTGCCAGAAGACGGTCAAGATCCAACTTTCTTACTTCTATCCGTTCGTCAGTCATCATACTAAAGAGAATGTTTTCTGGAAGAGCAAAGAAAGCATTCTGTTGAATGGATGAATCGACAACCTTGCGCAGTTTAGCAGGTAAGTATCTCGACCTTTGAATTGCAGCATAGAGATGGCGCGAGCCATCTTTGATTGAACTGTTGAATCTTATTGAGAAACACAAAGGTGAGTAAACTGTAAGTATGTACTTGACCAAAATCTGTATATCCTTTGTTGGTTCGTCAGTAGAAATGTATAATCTCAGAATTCTATTTGCACAGGTGAGCCAGCGAGATTTGCACATGTTACCTGGATGCATCGACGATAAATCTGAGGAACATTGAGAGGAAATAACAGCTTCTGATATTTTATAGAGATAAGCTTGGTCTGTGCTAAGTTGGGTCGGATTAATAACCTCAGAAGGTAATTGGCAGGATGGAAAACTTTCAAATTTGACAACAGGCAACTTCTCACAATCAGGGAGCAGTTTACCTATGTCGCCAGAGAATGTATTTGGACTTTTTGAGACACCATCTATATGTTCGAAAAGAGCACGAAATGGAAGTTCGTTGAAATGTAGAAGACAAACAACCCACTGTAATGGCCTATCTTTCTTCTAGTTTCCGAATGATACCTTTCCAACCTGTGTTCGTGTTGGTGCCATCAGCACCGAAAACTTCTAGATATTCCACATCAACTGAATTGTCTTGTAAATGTTGCCATATAGCTTGCGTCTCATCCTCAGCTGACCCGGAAGGAGAGGTGACGTGGCCAAAGTAATGACAACCAGGTTCCGCTATAAGAGAAATATGTTCCTCTTTGACAGTGTCGCGGTAGTACTTTTCACCTTCGCTGACTTGTGTAAGTGTATTGTCTTTGCGGCCGTCAAAATACAGCCCATATACAGAGTCAATACTTTCGGTGTTTTGAAGCTTAACTCCAAAACTTTTTTTTGCCCGAATAATCTTGTTATTGTCAGTGACAAAGCTAGCCTGATCCTCTGTTATCAAACCTGCTTTTTTGGCATCCAGAAAAGCAGATGAAACAATCAAGGCCGCTGCTCTATCACTTACTCCAAGTCTTTGGGCAGCTAAAGCAGTGTGTTCTAATACTAGTGTGTTTTGTTTGGTTTTATAGGAAGTAAGAGAAAATTCATCATCAGCATCGTTTTTGGAAGAATCCATGTGCGACGCACCTACATTGTTGTCGTCTGTATGAGAGTCTGGCCGATCTGAATGGTCACGTATTCTAGCTGATACTTTTCTGGTAAGTGTTGATGTTGAATGACGTTTTGAAAGCTTTTCTTTACGTTCATTTTTCTTTGTAATCTTTTTTGTTTCAGGTAGATCAACACTTCCAATGCGACCAATTCTTCTGGTTCTCTGGTCCAAGAGAAATGGTTGTTCATTGATAAGAACTTTCAAACCTATTGGGTTCCTTAAAAACATTTATTTAAGAGTCAGAAATTTCTTATGGTATGTGGTGAGCATTTGTACAACTCTGGTATGTGAAACTATCGGAATAGATGACTTTTTGAAAGCATTTTCAACCTTTTTGCAACTATTTCTGTAACCTCTTTACTCCTAGGTTCATAGTTGTCGCCTCGGAGTCGTCCTATACGAAATCTTTCAAACTGATAACACAAAAGAACATCCTGGTAAATAGGTAACTGGGACTCAGAGAGATTGTACGGATATATGCCAAACACAGGACATTTCTGTCTAAATTTAAATTTAGATACATACATTTTCAGTTCTGTGTTCTGTTGAGAGAATATAAGTGATAGCACTCGGCGAAATCAACGACAAGAATGAAAAAATATTTATGTGGAGACCAGTCCGAACGTGTCATATGGCTCAAGGAAATGAATGTAAGTGATAGAACTTGGCGAAATCACCGACAAGAGTGAAGGAACTCGATGAAAAAATATTTGTGTGGAGACCTATCCGAACGTGTCCTTTAGCGTAGGTGAATGAATGTGAGCGAAATCAACGTCAAGAAGTGTGGCCTCAAGCCGATTTTCACCTTGCGCTGCGGCGCGCCGCATTTTCGCTCGTATCTCGGGAACGGTTCGTCCTACGGCCATGATCACACCATTTCGATAGCAAATGACGTGACAAATAACTTTTGTTTTATACATTTTGCCATGAGATGCGTATTTCAGGCGCTAGGTGGACAATTTCACGATTTTAGGCGAATTTCCGAAATTTCAAGGCCGGAGTTGGAGTTGAAGATGCAATCCGATCTCAAAACAAAAAGTTGCATTGGAAATCCCGAAAAGTCCGGAATTGACCCACCCTAATGAGGGATATCCACTCTACCGGCGTCGCTCCCCAGACGACAATGGCAGAACATTCAGCATTCAATATAGAAGAGTGAATATCGAAGTTGACAACACATGGAAAAGTACTATATTCCCCACTATTGTCTAATTCACATTTAAAACTCATATCAATGTTGAGTATTGCAGTTTGGTACATCATCAAAGGAAGCAACATGACGGTTATTGGACTTGAACGAGATAAGATCAGCAAGTATCAAATCGATCGATACGGGAACTGCAACAAAGCGCTTTGTAGGATATTTACTTTTGCAATTCATGAACGTTTTCCGACTGTTGTGCGTCTCGTAGTTAATTTGAAGAATGGCCAAAGTGTATGTTTCAACGTAGAGAATACAGTATAGCCAGGTGAAACACCGCCAGCAACAAAATTAACATTTACGAGTTTTTTTCTCAACTTTCGTCAGTAATCCGTTTGCGAGAACATCGCTCTATTTGGAAATACCCTGGAATGCATCGTCGAAGGAATAGTTACGTAGAAAGCAAGGCCAACCAGTAAATGGACATCCAGGTGTGGTATCAACTAATGCATTAGGACGAATTTACACAATCCATCCGAAAAACGGCGATTGTTTCTACCTTCGGTTGCTATTGATTAATGTACGCGCTGTACCTTCATTTGAGTCATTGTGTACTGTGAATGGTACGGTGTGTGCAAGTTTTGGAGAAGTAAGCCCGCAGTTACAATTGCTGGAACATGTTAATCACTGGAATGCAATGAAGTTCGTAGAATTTTCGCGGTAATCATTTCGACATATCAACCTTCAAATCCGCGTTGATTATGATATCCGAACATTTTACGTCATCTTAGCTAAAAATTGGAAATGGGTCAATTCGAGTTGATACTTCCGGTGGTTTGATATCAATTCCATCCGACGTTTATCAATTCACGAAAGATGAACTCATCACGAATGTTTTGACATTGGCCAAATTATTGTAACTACGATTCCTTGCGTGCACGCGCAATTTTAGCTGCCAAAAATACCGATGTTGTTGACTTAAACTGAAAGATTCAAAGTCAAATTCCGGAAGATTTGCGCTCATACAAATAGATCGATCGTCTTGACAAGAAGAAGTATCTATCGTTATAATGTTTCGCAATCTGCATGCGCCGAAACTGTGTAATGGAACCCGACTGATTGTGACGCACCTATCGAATACAAGGGAGCTTGATTCTACGAATTCCTTTGAGTTCTAACGGCTTGCCATTTCAGTTCAAACGTATTCCGTTTCCAGTGAAAATTGCATTTGAGCTGACAATCAACAGGACACAAGGATAGTCGCATAGTGTGTGGCATAAATTTGGAAATGCCATGTTTTTCACACGGCCAGATATACGTGGCGTGCTTACGAGTTGAAAAACCATCATTTCTGTACACCGGAACAAAAGCCAAAAAATGTTGTTTATAAAGCTGCGTTACATTGAAAAAAAAATTTAAATGATAAATTTAACTTTCTTTTCATTTCAAAACACATAATTTCACGCAGGATAACGGCTGCGGGGTGAGCTAGTTGTGATATAAAATTTGTCATTGTGTAGCATAAACGTATCAGAAAAATGTTATTCACCCAATTTGGTTGAAACTGGTCGACTCGTTTCTAAGAAATACGATTTAGTTTAAGTGTAAAAGGTGCTACAAACATTGTTGAATTTGTACACCGATTCCTGTAAAGAAATAAAATGTTATTGGAGATTTATAAAACAGTTTTTGACTAGTCGATCGATGCTGTGGAATTTTTTCTCGTCACAACCCTATTAAAGTGGCTTTGGCAGCCTCACTGTAATTTACTATCCTGTTTTTGAAATGCCTTTGGCATTTTCATTTATTTAATTAATACTGGTTTAACTTTTTATTTTACATGTTTGTCTATATTTTTTCACTTTGACAGCTTGTAGTGTCTAAATCAGCTGTGATAATATCCTTTACAGAAAAACAAATAGCGCTAAATCAGAGTCGAACAGGGAGATTTCGAGTAGATAACCTCTAAATCTCTTCTGTGACAAGATCAACAACTGTCTAAAGAATAGTGATATAATCTACAAAACAGCCCAAATCTCGTGACAAAGTGTTGGTCGGAACATGGTATTATAAATGATTTGCCTATGAAAATTTGTAGTCAACGGAAAAGTGATTATACTCATATTTATCTAATTGAAATATTCGACAGCAAGGCTTGGTTTTAGAGGAAATCGAAGTTGTAACTCAATCCAAGACGAATTTCGTGAAGGTCATTCAAACTCCGCTGTTTTTCCGAAACTGCTCTACTCAAATATATGCTTTAATAGGACCATTTGAGTTGTTCGTTTAAAACAAGGCTCGCGGCGAATGGTCGAGAGAAATGTTAAAAATATAGAGCGGTGCTTCATAACACATCTTTGAAATCGTGCCAGGTGAGTAATCGTAGATTTACGCATATTCGCCCGTAAACAGCATTCGACTGTATCGGTGTTTCAAGATGGGATGAATCCACCAAAAGTTACTCCCAGCAAATGGTCGCCTGTTTTTTGAGAAAATTTCTGAACATGTTTCAACTATACCGTCAGAAAAACAGCATATAGTCCTGAACTGACACCGAGTGAATTCCTCTATGTAGAAAATAAACTAAGAGGTCAACATTTTTCGACAGCTGAATAGGCGGTTTATTTTTTAGAACGATTCTGATTCTTCAATCAGAATTAAAAAAAAAAGATTTTATAACTGGTTTAAACGCGTGCAAAAGTTCCTAGATCTTAATGGAAAATATTTAAAAAAAATAAAGCAATTTCCGATTTTTAAAATGTTTTTTTGTTCTCTAACCCATTCAAAATTCCTTACCTTTTCAAAGAAAAAACACAGAAACTTCACATTTAATGCGAAATGTAATGGTATACTATATGTGACTTTTGAAAACTTTGAAGACTATTCTTTCTATGACAACTCTACAGCTCAAACAAACCTAACTGCTTAAATTCTTTCACACACTCTGCGTAAATACTTATCTTTACCAATAAATCTTCTATTTATATTTTCATAAAACATCATAAATTTAATTAATTTATTTTTTCAGACTTAATTTTTTATACATATCGTCACATAAAATGCAAAATAACGTAACAACATTTTCGGAAATTTACAGGAGAAAGAATGAAACACGTTATAAAATGGAACATGAGTTAAACAAAATTTAAATATTGGTAGAACCTGGGTTATATCTGATAGCAGAACCATAAAATATTGTAGATATGTACTTAAATGCATGTAATTTGAAGTAGTGGGTCGTACGTATAATCAATGAAACACTCAATTTCGAATTTTTTGATCATACGTTATTTTGCATTTTAGGTGACGATATACATACTATATCTGCAAACATTTCTTATTTATGCACTACAATAGTTGGCACATTAGATAGTCCATCCACCACGGCCCTAACTAATGCTTCCATTGCCTGCTCTTCTAACTCGGACGATTTCGTTTGTCGCATAGGCCTTTCCCCTGTCAAAATTTTTTCTTTGCTTTCCCTGTCCTCGACTGTATTTGGTTTTTCTAATGGCTTAAACACAGTAAAAATAACGAAACATTTTTTACTATTGTAATATATGTACGATTATAAATACATATATGTACATACATATATGTAAAGGGTGATTTTTTAAGAGCTTGATAACTTTTTTAAAAAAAAAAACGCATAAAATTTGCAAAATCTCATCGGTTCTTTATTTGAAACGTTAGATTGGTTCATGACATTTACTTTTTGAAGATAATTTCATTTAAATGTTGACCGCGGCTGCGTCTTAGGTGGTCCATTCGGAAAGTCCAATTTTGGGCAACTTTTTCGAGCATTTCGGCCGGAATAGCCCGAATTTCTTCGGAAATGTTGTCTTCCAAAGCTGGAATAGTTGCTGGCTTATTTCTGTAGACTTTAGACTTGACGTAGCCCCACAAAAAATAGTCTAAAGGCGTTAAATCGCATGATCTTGGTGGCCAACTTACGGGTCCATTTCTTGAGATGAATTGTTGTCCGAAGTTTTCCCTCAAAATGGCCATAGAATCGCGAGCTGTGTGGCATGTAGCGCCATCTTGTTGAAACCACATGTCAACCAAGTTCAGTTCTTCCATTTTTGGCAACAAAAAGTTTGTTAGCATCGAACGATAGCGATCGCCATTCACCGTAACGTTGCGTCCAACAGCATCTTTGAAAAAATACGGTCCAATGATTCCACCAGCGTACAAACCACACCAAACAGTGCATTTTTCGGGATGCATGGGCAGTTCTTGAACGGCTTCTGGTTGCTCTTCACCCCAAATGCGGCAATTTTGCTTATTTACGTAGCCATTCAACCAGAAATGAGCCTCATCGCTCATCGGACACGGACGCGAAACACATTTCGAACCGAACACTGATTTTGGTAATAAAATTCAATGATTTGCAAGCGTTGCTCGTTAGTAAGTCTATTCATGATGAAATGTCAAAGCATACTGAGCATCTTTCTCTTTGACACCATGTCTGACATCCCACGTGATCTGTCAAATACTACTGCATGAAAATCCTAACCTCAAAAAAATCACCCGTTAGCTTATTTCATTCAGGTTCCACATACATCAGTTCGTTTTCAGTTGAGAAATTCGCTTATACTATGTTCGGACTGACATTGATGGCGAAATTTAAATTGCAACAGACGTAAAATCATTTGGGAATTGTCAGGAAATTTTTTTTTTTTTAATTTGGGAAAGCGATAATATAATAGTAATTATGTATTTAAAAATCTGACACTGGGTCACGTGATGGACTCAACCCTCCTCTCACTCTGATGAGTAGTGGGGGTATCCAAAGAGGATTTAGGTTATGGAATTTTTTATTGATAGAATGGCAATAGGAGGATGGAGTCATGTGTAGAAGTTCACGCAAGTGAGGAAAGTTCTCTGATCGCCATTCACTTGGGAGTGGCCAGAAACGATTCTTTTACATATGACTCAAGCAGCTCACGACTTCCGGTCTTTGACCAAGTATCCTCTGGGTAGCCTAAGAACATCCGTTTGAAGGCGAGCTAAAGTGAGAAGGCGAAACACCCCCTGCATAGGGTTGTGCGTTTGGAACCCGCCACGTAAAAAAACACCAACAATGAAAAAGTTTAAGTTTTAGTTTAGTTTTTAAATAGCCTCGGATGAGAGACCCCCCCTTTTGATGACGACCATGGCAAACGAAATAAGGACTATGATTTGAGGGCGTGCACCTGGAATGTCCGGTCCCTTAATTGGCAAGGTGCCGCTGTCCAGCTGGTAGATGTCCTCGTAAAGATAAAGGCTGACATCACCGCCGTCCAAGAAATGCGATGGACGGGACAAGGACAGAGACGAGTAGGTCCTTGTGACATTTACTACAGTGGCCATATAAAGGAGCGCAAGTTTGGTGTTGGATTCGTGGTGGGAGAGAGACTCCGTCGCCGAGTACTTTCATTCACTCCGGAGAATAAACGTCTAGCCACAATCCGCATCAAAGCGAGGTTCTTCAATATATCGCTGATTTGCGCCCACGCCCCGACGGAAGAGAAGGACGATGTGACCAAAGATGCCTTTTATGAGTGCTTGGAGCGCACTTATGAGAGATGCCCCCGCCACGATGTCAAAATCGTGCTTGGCGACTTCAATGCCAGGGTGGGCAAAGAAGGTATCTTTGGCACTACGGTCGGTAAATTCAGCTTCCATGAGGAAACATCCCCAAATGGGTTGAGGCTGATCGACTTCGCCGGGGCCCGAAATATGGTTATCTGTAGTACTAGATTCCAGCATAAGAAGATACATCAAGCTACCTGCGGGATGGGATAGATACCGAGAGTTGAAGAGGGAAGCGAGACGCATTTGTAGACAGAAAAAGAAATAGGCCGAAATGCGTGAGTACGAAGAGCTTGATAAGCTGGCCGACAGGGTAATGCTCGAAAATTCTACGAAAAGATGCGGCGGCTTGCAGAAGGTTTCAAGGCCGGAGCATACTCTTGTAGAACCCCCCAAGGTGATCTAGGAGAAGGCGAACCCGATTCCCCAATCGATGACGATGGAGCAGACGTTCCATTGCCCGACCATGAAGAAGTTCGAATAGCAATTGCCCGTCTGAAAAACAACAAAGCGGCAGGGGCCGATGGATTGCCGGCCGAGCTATTCAAACACGGCGGCGAAGAGCTGATAAGGTGCATGCATCAGCTTCTTTGCAAAATATGGTCGGACGAAAGTATGCCCAATGATTGGAATTTAAGTGTGCCATGCCCAATCCATAAAAAAGGAGACCCCACAATCTGCGCCAACTACCGTGGGATTAGCCTCCTCAACATCGCATATAAGGTTCTGTCGAGCGTATTGTGTGAAATATTAAAGCCCACCGTGAACAAACTGATTGGACCTTATCAGTGTGGCTTTAGACCTGGTAAATCAACAACCGACCAGATATTCACGATGCGCCAAATCTTGGAAAAGACCCGTGAAAGGAGAATCGACACACACCACCTCTTCGTCGATTTCAAAGCTGCTTTCGACAGCACGAAAAGGAGCTGCCTTTATGCCGCGATGTCTGAATTTGGTATCCCCGCAAAACTAATACGGCTGTGTAAGCTGACGTTGAGCAACACGAAAAGCTCCGTCAGAATCGGGAAGGACCTCTCCAAGCCGATGATATTGATATCATCGGCCTCAACACCCGCGCCGTTAGTTCTGCTTTCTCCAGACTGGACAAGGAAGCAACGCAAATGGGTCTGGCAGTGAACGAGGGCAAGACGAAATATCTCCTGTCATCAAACAAACAGTCGTCGCACTCGCGACTTGGCACTCACGTCACTGTTGACAGTCATAACTTTGAAGTTGTAGATAATTTCGTCTATCTTGGAACCAGCGTAAACACCACCAACAATGTCAGCCTAGAAATCCAACACAGGATAACTCTTGCCAACAGGTGCTACTTTGGACTAAGTAGGCAATTAAGAAGCAAAGTCCTCTCTCGACAAACAAAAACCAAACTCTATAAGTCACTCATAATTCCCGTCCTGCTATATGGTGCAGAGGCTTGGACGATGTCAACAACGGATGAGTCGACTTTGCAGTTTTCGAGAGAAAGGTTCTGCGAAAGATATATGGTCCTTTGCGCGTTGGCCACGGCGAATATCGCATTCGATGGAACGATGAGCTGTACGAGATATACGACGACATTGACATAGTTCAGCGAATTAAAAGACAGCGGCTACGCTGGCTAGGTCATGTTGTCCCGATGGATGAAAACACTCCAGCTCTGAAAGTATTCGACGCAGTACCCGCCGCGGGAAGCAGAGGAAGAGGAAGACCTCCACTCCGTTGGAAGGACCAAGTGGAGAAGGACCTGACTTCGCTTGGAATATCCAATTGGCGCCACGTAGCGAAGAGAAGAAACGAGTGGCGCGCTGTTGTTGACTCGGCTATAATCGCGTAGGCGGTGACTACGCCAGTAAAGAAGAAGAACATTTGCTTTTTTGCTCATCGAAATTAAAAGAAACGTAGGACGATTTAGCCAAGAAGGCACATTCAAAGTTTTAACGTTTTTTTATCGCTTCACTAATGACGTGGGCCCATGTTTTCTTTTTTATTCGATTCTTCACCTCCTCTGAGGGTGAATATCTGGTTGGTTGTTTATAAAAAATCCACATACCGGATGATTCTGATCTAAAGTCTTATGAGCCATGGGGTGGGCTCAAAAACAAAGGCCCTTTCTCAGTTGATAGTGCTACCTCCGAAGATTATGAGTCAAAAGAAGAAGAGAACATCAGAGCAAATCCATTACTTTAGAGAAACACCAATATGACTGACACGGAAAATGAGTATTACTCTTTTGATTATAAAAAGATGTTTATACCAAGCACAACAAAGACGGACCAATTACGGAGGATGTAAAAAGAACTCCAAGCATCTCCAACGACGACGCGAAAAAAATAAAGATGATGAAACATCATTCATCATCCCTCCGGAGCATCAAAACAAAAATCATGTAAGCGATGATTCTGAAAATCTTTCCTTTGATAACAGAAAAGGATTTGTCTACGAGAGCTACAAAAATATCCCCCTTATTATGGAGAATGCAGAACTACCACCGAGCACTCCAAAATGTCACTTCTTGCAGAAAGAGATCTTAGAATGCGAAAATAAAGCGTCTCAATTCGTCCTAAATGAGGAAATAAAAAAAAAAACACTACGATTCAGCCTGAATCTGCAGTGGACGGTCTGAATAATCCCTTCAATGATGAAGTATCGACTTCATATACGGTTAAATGCAATTCAATGGCTGATGATAGTTCTGCGCATCCCTTGTTATCAACTTCCCAAACACCCACTCTGTTGACTGCACCTCTCATACATCCGTATTTCAGAAGTACTCCCTTGACTGATCATTCATATGCATTAACAGATGCATCTCACGCCCGTAACATTTTGAAAGAGATTACTAATTGGCATAATAATGACAAATCAACACTTATGCCCAAGGAACATTCAATAAATACAAGCATGGAAAAAAATTGCAATATGCGATCAGATAGTCATTTTTGATAAAGAGGATATCATCACCACAAGCCACTCAAGTGAGACCTCTTCATCGAATCAGGGTAAAGAATTACTTTTTCAGATTCAATCGCATAAAAGAAAAGTGGAACATGTGGAATCAAAAAATTATGGCCCGACGAAGAGTAATAAAACTGGGTGAGAAGAGCACGCAATTGGGTTACTATTTTCGAAATCATAAAGAACTTAAAATTAAAAATCAGAGAATTAATTCTAAAAGAAAGGATTAATATTCCCCAATGGTAACAGGTGTATCAAACCGTTGAGAATAAAACTTAATGAAAAACCCTTTTTGAAGTTTGAATCGAAGGTGAATAGAAGACTGTTGCCTAACGAAGTGAAAGTCTGTCCGCTCAATACCTGCGGTTTAGATTCAATTCTCCATATTTTAAAATTTTGTGTGATCGATCACCCCTTATATAAGTCAGTTACAAAAGACTCTGACAGTAAAGCTATTAAACTCCTTCTTTCTTTCATGAAAAAAGGGGCTACTGCGGAAGTACACCAGGAACGGTTGAGACTCCTGAATACAGTGTACGACATTGAGGAGCCGCCGGTGTGTCTACTTCCATACTAGCTCAATGCTGTCGATATGTGATATCATTTGGGAACGATTCTTTACCGGCGAACCAAGTGGTTGCAGAAGTTTCACATGCAAAAATCCAGAACGTAATGTTGAACCCACACCAATGTATTTGATTCATGTGAACGAGAGAATTCTGCTCGAAGGTGGTTATAAAGACTTGGAAAAAGCTCTTCAATATCGTCCAGTTGATTATAACAAGAAATGTCGATCGAAATGTGGCTATGAAGGTGCGGAGTATACCACGTTAAATCTTCACATTTGCATAAGTTTAGATGTGCGTGAGCCTACGAACAAATTAAGAACCATGGAAGGTCATTTAAATGATTTTCCTCCTTACCTTTATCTAGAGAGACCTTATAGGTATGATTTTTTACATTCTGGAATTTAACTAATGCTTATAGGCAAGTTACTGTTAAAGCGATTTTTCAATGTAACTTTTTTATTAAGACCATCGCTTCCAAACGCTGAAGACGGACATTTACAAACTTCAGGGCCGGGCCACTTCTCAGCAGACATTCTTCGTACTACAGGATCGTGGATCCTGTGAAACTTCATGCTGCAATTTACGTGATCTGTGAGACCGAATGCGACACTTAAAAAGGATTCTTCGATAAAATTACCTAAATTACCTTAAGTTACCTTTCAACGAGATATGTTAAATAGTTCTGTAGTTAATAGAATTTATTTTTTTATTTTCTTCTCTCCAAGGAAATTTTCGAAAAAATTTCAGAGAAAAATGAGATTCTATTGACTTGAAGATTTTTTTTATAACTTTTCTACATCAGGATTTGCCAGTCTCTAATTCTAAACCTATCACATACTTCCTGATTTGTTTTTATTATGGACATTGAAGTGTTATGACAAAATTCCATAACCTAAATCCTCTTTGGATACCCCCACTACACATTAGAGTGAGAGGAGGGTTGAGTCCATCACGTGACCCAGTGTCAGATTTTTAAATACATAATTACTATTATAACATCGCTTTTCCAAATTAAAAAAAAAATATATTTCCTGATAATTCCCAAATGATTTTACGTCTGTTGCAATTTAAATTTCGCCATTCCCTCAAAAATTCGCCAAGTATACGGTTGAATATGTTTTTAATGATTCTTAATTAGCTGTTCGTTCCCAAATTGTAAAAAGGCTTTCCCGAAATTTCCCAAATTAATTCCCGATTGTTCCATACATTAATTTATGGAAATGATCAATTTATTAGCGAAGTATACGACGGTATTTTGAGGCCACTTTTGAATATTCACTTCGTTGCTTAAACATGAGTTCGGAAGTTGTTGCTTTAAGCTTAGTATCCAGCTCTCAAGAAATGTAAAAACTTCATGTGAAAAAACGCTTAAGAAACGGACAAGAAACTTTCCTGCGATAAATTTACTTGTGCTAGTATAAAGCTTTAAAGTAATCTAGTATTAAGTTTTAATACTTTTTTCAATAAAATGCGAATATGGCAAACCTGGTTTTGCGAAGAAACATCAAATCAACAATTGTTTCTTGGAAGAAATTCAAAGCAATCGTTAAATTCGTTCTAAATTAGTTAAAATCATTATTATGAAGTGTATTTAATTTTGAAATGTTGTATAAAACTTATCAATCATCAACAACATTCCTTAAATCGCAAGGAAAATATTTATGTTACTACACACATACATATATACATATACGCACAAAGTTTATTTTCTTTGTTTATTCTCTCTTGCTCTTCTTATGTGGATCATTCACAATGCGTAACCAGCTGTAAAAACTTTATTGAAAAAAAGGACACAATAATGCGAGAAGCAATTAGTGCAGAGAATCGTTTGGCAATAACTTTAAGAGGCTACCGGAAACTCATTTAAAGACCTAAAATTTCCAACCGCAATATCTGCGCAAGCGATTGGTGAAATTGTAATTGAGACATGCGAGGCCATTACAAAAGTTCTAAAAGACTCAATTAAGGTAGTATTAAAAGAATATCCGAGTTATACATTTTATTTAACACAAAATATATTTTTAGCTTGTTAAAACACCTGAGGAATGGATGGCTGTAACTGATCAATTTTATGAGAAGTCGATGTTTCCCAACTGCCTAGACGCGCTCAATGGAAAGCGCATAAATATTTCACGTCCTCCCAACTCCGGTTCATTTTAATTTAATTATAAAAAGACATTCAGTATTGTCTTGTTGGCAATTGTTGACAGCAACTCCTGCTGCAAATGGACGAATTTCCGATGGAGGCGTTTTCAGAAATTCGAATTTTTTTAAAAAGTTGGAAAGTGGAAGATTAAATTTACCGGAACCACAAGCAGTGCTTGCAGACGAAGATCCACTCCCCTTTGAGTTTTTGTCGGTCACGGCTTTCGCTTTGAGGAAAAATGTTTTAAAACCATTTGGTCACAACAATTTGACAGAGAATGAAATGTTGTTTAACAAAATTCTGAGCTCAGCACGGATTAAAGTTGAAAACGCTTTTGGTATTTTGGAATCGCGTTTTCGACTTCTTCAAACGACAATGAATTTATGTCTTGAAAAAGTTACTACAGTTGTTCTTGCCTGCTGCTACTTACACAACTACTTACGGCGCCAGTCAAACTCAAATCGATTAGAATGTGAAAATATTCAGCTATCAAGTATAGAACCAACGCTGACTAGAAATTCATCTAATGAGGCCAAAACAATAAGTTTGAAATATTGTAAATTATCAAAAAACTGAAATATCTTTCATTCCTTTTATTTACATATAAAATAACGGGTGATTTTTTTGAGGTTAGGATTTTCATGCAGTAGTATTTGACAGATCACGTGGGATGTCAGACATGGTGTCAAAGAGAAAGATGCTCAGTATGCTTTGACATTTCATCATGAATAGACTTACTAACGAGCAACGCTTGCAAATCATTGAATTTTATTACCAAAATCAGTGTTCGGTTCGAAATGTGTTTCGCGTCCGTGTCCGATGAGCGATGAGGCTCATTTCTGGTTGAATGGCTACGTAAATAAGCAAAATTGCCGCATTTGGGGTGAAGAGCAACCAGAAGCCGTTCAAGAACTGCCCATGCATCCCGAAAAATGCACTGTTTGGTGTGGTTTGTACGCTGGTGGAATCATTGGACCGTATTTTTTCAAAGATGCTGTTGGACGCAACGTTACGGTGAATGGCGATCGCTATCGTTCGATGCTAACAAACTTTTTGTTGCCAAAAATGGAAGAACTGAACTTGGTTGACATGTGGTTTCAACAAGATGGCGCTACATGCCACACAGCTCGCGATTCTATGGCCATTTTGAGGGAAAACTTCGGACAACAATTCATCTCAAGAAATGGACCCGTAAGTTGGCCACCAAGATCATGCGATTTAACGCCTTTAGACTATTTTTTGTGGGGCTACGTCAAGTCTAAAGTCTACAGAAATAAGCCAGCAACTATTCCAGCTTTGGAAGACAACATTTCCGAAGAAATTCGGGCTATTCCGGCCGAAATGCTCGAAAAAGTTGCCCAAAATTGGACTTTCCGAATGGACCACCTAAGACGCAGCCGCGGTCAACATTTAAATGAAATTATCTTCAAAAAGTAAATGTCATGAACCAATCTAACGTTTCAAATAAAGAACCGATGAGATTTTGCAAATTTTATGCGTTTTTTTTTTAAAAAAGTTATCAAGCTCTTAAAAAATCACCCTTTAGTTAAATTAGTTTTGTTCTTTAAATAAAACTTATATTCATTCTCTTAAAACTAATACATAAAAAATGAACTAAAAATAATAATTTAAACAAAAAATGAGAAAAATAAAGTAAAATATATGTACTCTATCTTAATATGTTTTAATTCATTGATATTGCGATTCATTAAACAATTCAAGAACACTTGTGTATTGACTTCCGTTGGAGACTGTAATTCTGCAGTTATTTCAATTGTTTGTGATGTTGATTCTATAGGACTTCCAGTTGGCACAGCAATAAAACGTTGCGAATGTGATGTTGATTGTAATGGGCTTCCAGTTGGCACAGAAATAAAATGTTGCGAATGTGATGTGGATTCTATAAGACTTCCAGTTGGCACAGAAATAAAATGTGCCGAGCGTGATGTTGATTCAGTTGGACTTACAAAACGTGTCGAAATATATTGCTGCGAGTCTTTACTTAAAAAAAGCGAGCTGGTTCGTGATACATGCGGACTACTTAAATTTGGTGAGCTTGAAAGACTGTGCAGATAACTGAAACATAATTTGCTAAGTCGGCCCAACAGCATTACTTTGTCTACTGCTTGCTTTGAAAAAAGTTGCTGCTCTGGTTTCACTTGCCTGAACATGCAAGCCCATGCCTTTGCGTAAGTTTCTGCTTCATCCATTTGTCTTTTGGATATCTCCAAATGCTCGGTTGCTTTCTTTAGAAACGCCTTTCTTTCGGTAGCCACTTTTTTAAATTTCTTCAACGATTGCTGTGTAAAAAAAACATAATCTCATAAATAAAATCCATAAAACTTTTAAATGTTTTTTCAACATATATGCGAACGGACGCTTCTTCATCTTGATCCGTACTGATGGATGTTACAGCAGGCATATGTACTTCCAGGTCTCGCAAAAAGTCGAGCTCATCAAAATACCATAGACGTGAAACGTATAATATATAAAACAGAAGTTGATGCTCCTGCACCAGATGTTTGACTTTGCAACGTTTTCTTCATCTCCCGGCGATAGCAAGTACGCATATTTGCCAGATTTTTCTTGATGTCGTCTATCGACGCATCGCTTATTATTTTTTGAAAATCCAATAAAAGATTTTGGTAGCTTCTACGGCGTACATTTTTGTTTTTATAACAGTCGAGTTCCAGTTCCTGTTCCAGAACTCCGGCATAGTTTTATATACTTCGATAAATTCACGCATTTGCCGATCGCTTTCACTCATTTTTATTTGTTTCTACTTATTAACTTTATTTTTGCAAAGTGTTAAAGCTCCGTAGACGGGTTCTCTTTGACAGCCGAAATAAAATGGTGGAATCGTTTGAAATTGCACGATCGACCCAAACACTATCCAAGTAACACAACCAACTTGACAAAATATCAAACAAAAATTGATTTTCATCCAATCAGTTGGCACAACTCATACAACTGCCATATATGTATACGTAACAATCCGTTGTACAATTCGATGAAATTGGTACAATAATTGTTGCGTGTATGCCTTCCATTACCTCCATCTTGCAGGGCAGCTGCCCCAGTAAACGTTCTCGGATAGTTGCAAGGATTTTCGCATAACAAACTGCATGTAAAACTGAAGAGCTATTTTACGATATTGCTATTTCGCGATATTGCTAGGTCTTTGCGACGTTAAATGAGCATTACCAGAGAACGTTTATCATAAGAAGGTTCACGTTTTAGATATCCCTTTCGAAAGGGTACTCGGCAGAGATGAGGGAGTTTCACCACAGACAAATTTTAAACGTATTTCACCAGGGTTTTGCAGCAGGGAACTCGAAAATAGCAGAATTGAGCATTTTCGGTATTAAATGAAAAATAAAATGCTGATTTAAATGTAAAGATATGTACGCCTACATATTCGTTTATCTTCTACGCGTGGCTAAATGAGCTTCTGCGCCGCC